>CM062806.1:613815495-614415495 GCA_031772625.1 Pinus tabuliformis | reverse complement strand
GTAAAAGTGTAGTGGAGGCACTTTATGCCCGAGGAAGCCACTTGCGAAATGACTGATACAATGTGGGCATCATATCCTTTTTTGTTTTCTAGGTGAAGGAAATGTATACAAAATTGTAAATATTGTATAGAGTCTACTTATAAAGCTACATGAAATAACATGTTTGTTTTTAAGTGTGCCTTCTGTGTTGTATATGGATAGAGAACACCAAGGACGGTGTTCCCCCAAAGGGGAGGGGTTTTTGACAAGCACAATTATTTCTACTTTTGAAGGCATTATAAAATTTGCATTTGTTATTAATTACAAAAAATTTTGGGCTGATTCAAGGGACAAGATTCTAGAGGTAGAGGATTTTACTTGCTTGGGATAGTTCAAGTTTCATTTTTGCAGAAAAAATTGAACGCTTTATGATAGCCATTAAAGGTTGGTTAGTGTGTTTTTAATGGACTGGTTTGTATGAGTTTAATTGGGTTGAAGCATAAGGACGAGGACCACGCTACTTTTGAAAACATCACAAGATGGGGAGGACAAAGAAATTAATGGGAAATGGATTGCGCTAAAAAGTGGGGAAAAACATTAGAGGTCAATCACTACGTAGCAGGAAGAACCATGATAGAACAGAGAGAGAGGGCATTCAAAGATACTCTCATATCATAATAAAAAAGAAACATGTAGGGAAAAAAAGAAGAAGAGGAAATATACAACATGCACATTCCCTCAAATCATCACTACCATGAGCAAGGACATCACATTAGACAATAGAGTAATCTATGCATATCTTGGTCTAGAAATATTTGAAAATATTTAGAGCAACATGGAGGGGTTTTGCACATCAACTATTACCATAAAATATACATATAATTTGGTTGAGAAATAAGAGTATGGGAGGAATTAGCTTCAGGTGAGGATATTTCTTAGGATTCCCTACGGGTTGGAGGGTAGATATCATCTTCTCTAGATTCCCTAACAACACGAGGTAGAGATTTAGTCCTTGGATTCTTGGTAAGGGACTTTATGGACTCTGTTTTGCTTGTTTCATCTGGTTCTGTGTTAGGTACCTATACTACCAGTATAACCCTTTATTGTTATTAGTACAACCCCCTTATTATATTGTTGTTCCCATGTAGTCCCCATATTGTTATTATTGTGCCCCATAGAAGCCCACTATTATTATTATTGTGCCCTTACATTATTATTGTTATGTTGGCTCTGATTATATTATGACCCCTTAGACTCCTATATATAGAAAGGAGGTCTTGTCATTTGTATCGTCCAAGAATTGTTCATTTTTGTAATGTAAAGGAGGTTTCCCCCTCGAAGAGGCTTATTTCTAGGGTGTAGATTTATCTTTTCTACCTTTTTGTGACCTGGTTCCATAACATTTGGTATCAAAGCTTTGGATTCTAGGGTTTTGTTGCTCCAAACAAGTCGTCGTGGAATTTTTGTTGTAACATTTTTTCTGTGATGTTTTAGAAGCTACCGAAAACACCCATTTGAGACGAAATCTCGCTAAACCTCGGGTCTGAATTTCAGATCTTGTCTCACTATATTTCCGGAGATCTTATCTAAGAAAGTTAGGGTTTTTGTAAGCTCTATAATGCCATCTCAAACAGTTCATCGTGGAATTTCAGCTATACTTCTTTTTCTACGAAGTCTGAGATTGAAATTAACACCCCTTTGAGCCTAAAACTTGGTGAAGCTTGAGCCCTAATTTCAGATCTTGTTTCGCCATATTTTCGGAGATACCGTCCAAGACATTTAGGGTTTTTGCAGGCCCCCGAATTACATCCCAAACAAGAGACCTTGGTAAAATCGTCATAGCGTTCTCTCTGGGCATCATATTGAAATTTTGTAAGAAGTTACAAAAATAGGACAGAAGGTAGTTTACTGTGTATCTTTTCCAGATCTGATGGTCAAAACAGTGGCGGGTGGCACTTTATACAAGTTCGCTTTATTGAAAAAGTATATAATTAGGTCATCTTGGGAGATTGGGCATACCTTTTTCGTGGAGAATCCAATTTTGATAAGACTTGTGGCATTGGAAAGAGGACACAGAGGGCTACCTTAGGACGTAATTTCAGACCTTGGAGATCCAAAGTTAGAGAGTTACAGTCATTTCAATATTGATCTCCTAAAATCAAGAAAATGCGATATGAGGAAGTTTGATGGCAAGGATCTGTTAAATTGGATACTACAGATGGAGAAATATTTTGATCTACATGAGGTGCAACTGTTACAAAAGGTATGTATTGCATCTTTATATTTAGAACTAAATCAATTTTTATGGTATGAAGGGCTTTGTTCTTGTAAACCACTTGTAACGTGGTCAATTTTCACGGAGGAAATGATAGCACATTATGAGGATACAAAGAGAAACACTTTCTTTAGCCAATTGATAAATCTCAAACAAAAGGGTTCAATAGAAGAGCACATTGAGGACTTTCAAAAATTTAATATAAGGGTAAATGATATTCCAGAGAAGCAAGATGTCTTTAGAGGGCTTTTAAAAGATAACATTCAACATGAGGTTCGTCTTTGGGAACCTGCTTAATTGGAGAAGTCATTCAGGTTGGCAAGAAAAATTGAAAGCAAAATTATGGAAACAAGGAATCCCACCACTCACGACTATAATTATGGAAGTGTTTTTTCTCCTAGCCTTCCATAACCTACAAGGTTTACCCCACAACAAGTGGAAGAAAAAAGAGAATAAGGGCTTTGTTACAATTGTGATAGCAAATACACTAAAGGTCATAAGTGTTTTGAGAAGAAATTATTTTACATAGATTATGAAGAGGACGAAGAAAAGGATCAAGAAACATCAAAATAATAGGATATACACTAGGAACCAACCACAAAGAAAGAAGAAATGAATCTGAACATATCTTGTAAAGCATTGGCAAGAATTACCACTCCTTAAACTCTCAAGATAGAAGTACATATCAAGAAGAAAAAGGTGCAAGAAGTGAAATATCACATCGAGAAAGAAGAAATGAATTTGACCATATCTTGTAATGCATTGGACGAAATTACCACTCCTAAAACTATGAAGATAGAAGGACATATCAAGAAGAAAAGTGTTCAAGAAGTGGAAGATCACATCGAGCATCAAGAAATGAATCCGACCATATCTTGTAATACATTGGAAGAAATTAACACTCCTCAAACTCTCAAGATAGAAGGACATATCAAGAAGAAAAAGATTCAAGTAGTGAAAGATCACATCGAGCATCAACAAAAAGTTCTCCAACTTTTAAAGGCTAACGCCACTTTTGTTGGCCAAGCAGTTAATTAACCAAGAAATATATAAATGAAACTGAATGCAAAGGCACAAGTAAAAAGACAATGTTTTACGTGGTAAAACCTTGACAGGGTGTCAAGGAAACATCCACGACGCAAGGGATTGGATTTTATATTAAATCAACAATGGTTCTCCTCGATTGCAATAGTTTGAGCATTCATCAATTATATAAGAGCCTCCTCCGTTACATAAATACTACTTCGGTATAAAACTAACTTGGTTGTAACTAATACAATTTACACATATTTACATAATTAGTTGTCAAACTCCAAGAAACTCTACCTTGACAACAATTTTCCTAATCCCTTGCCCATGCCCATTCATCATCTCTTCTGCAAGCCAAGAGAAGTTAAACACCATTGCAGCTTCTCCACTATAATTGGCTTTGTGAATATGTCTGCACAATTCTCCCGTGTATGAACCTTCATGAGAGCTACTTTTCCGCCATTGATCACATGTCTCAGAAAATG
Organism: Pinus tabuliformis; assembly: GCA_031772625.1. Lineage (NCBI taxonomy): Eukaryota > Viridiplantae > Streptophyta > Pinopsida > Pinales > Pinaceae > Pinus > Pinus tabuliformis. The sequence goes on along the minus strand of CM062806.1, from coordinate 614,411,727 downwards.
ATACCTTACATCAATGTGTTTGGTCTAGCTGTGATAAGTTGGATTTGTAGCCAAGTGAATCCAACACTCCCAAAGAAATCAAAATTTTCTTCAATTCAGGTACATGTCTAACACTAGTTAATGTTCTACTGTGTCATCATACATTTTAATCCTGATATTTCCCATCCAAACAGTCTGATATCATACATTATTACCCATAAACACAGAACTACCATTTACATCTTCATATGAAGTAAACCCATTTCTGTGTGGACACTTGTGATGAGAAGCACCACAGTCTAACAACCAACTTTCAAAATCCTGAGAGACGTTACATACAGGTAAAGTTTGATCTATCATACATAATTCTTCAACAAATAAGACTTCGTCTATCATACCTAAATCAACCTGATTTGCTTCCTTCTTTGAGTTATCATACTCTTTTTGTTTCCAACAATATTTCTTGAGGTGTCCAATTTTATTCCAGTGCCAACATTTTTCCTTACACTTCTTTCCCTTTGATTCTGATTTGGAAGGCCCCCTTGTTTTTTCTCCTCTCTCCTTTGACTGTCCTCTGGCTATCATTGCTTCTGGTGCAATTGTCTTAGTACTGGATTTACTTTGTACTTCTTCAGATAAGAGAGCTCCCACAACTGATTCAAATTTCAAAGAATCATCAGTGCTCAAACTGATTGAAGTTACGAAGTGGTCCCACAACTCAAGCAGAGAACACAACAAGGTTATAGCTTTGTCTTCTTCTTGAATTTTAACTTACATATTTCATAATTGGCATATAAGTGTATTATTTAAATGTTTTGCAATTTTTGTACCCTCCTTCATCCGAAGACTATACAATTGTCTTTTCAAATAATTTCTATTAGTTAACGAAGTTCTCATATATAGTTTTTCTAGTTTTTCCCATAAACCTGCAGTTGTACTGTCTTCAACAATGTTGAAGAGAACTTCATCTGCCAGGCATAATCTGATGGTACTGAGAGCTCGGGCATCCAAGTCCTCCCAGTATAAATCTGTCATGCTAGCAGGTTTCTTATTTGCCTCGTCCAAAGCTTTGTGCAACCCTTGTTGCACCAACAAATCCCTAACTTTTAGTTCCATAAAGCAAAGTTGTTCTTGTCGGTTAATTTCTCCACCTCGAACTTCACATTCGTCATCTTGGCCATTTTCTTCCTATAGGGTTAAAAAAGAAATAAATATGCTTCTAGATTTCCTTCCTAGGGTTCTTCCAACTAAGGGTTCACTTTTAGTTTCAATTTTTATTTCTTAATGATCAAAACAAATACTGATTCTCTTCTTCTTGATTCAATTCTTTTTTTCTTTAAAACATTTCTAAAATTGACCCCAAAATGTTCTAGAATTTTCACAAAAAAACTTCAAACCCACTTCAAACCCTTTCCAATTTTCTAGTTACTTGGAATAAAAAAGTTCAAAGTTCAAACCCACTTCAAATGCTTTCCAATTTTCCAGTTACTTGGAGAAAAAATTCAGTTTCACTGCTCCGTAAAAATTTCCTTCCTTTTTTTTCAATAAAAAAAACCTTACCTAAACATAATTTTTTTTTTTGCATTCAACAAATTTTTCTTTTCTTTCTGCTGTCAAAATTAAAAAGAATTACTCGGTCTGTACAAACAACGGATATGTTTTCACCAAACTCTCTAACAATAGGCTGCTCCTCTAGTGGACTTCAGCGGACTCGGGCAGGCAAACAAAAATGGCTTTGTTTCTGGCAGTGACTAATTTAAAAAAATAGCTACTTCAGCTCTTGTGGTAGCCTTCTTCCTCAACAGAAATAGTGGCTTCAGCTCTTGCGGAAGCCTTCTTCCCAATAGAAATAGCGGCTTCAGCGCAACCTTCTTCCTCGATAGTAGCAACAATGAAAACTATTCTCCTTTCAAAAAAATGAGCAGGCTCCTTCACTTGACAACGTCAACATTTTTTTTGTCTCCAGCATCACAACTCTACTTTTTAAACTTCCAAACGGGCTCAAATTATTTTTAATGGCTTTCTGAGGTGGCAAATTTTAGCGTGGGCATTAACTTGGACTATTCCAAGCCTCGATGGTGTTCAAAAAAACCTTTTTTCTTCGAACTCTTCAACCGGTTGGAATGACGGGAATGGACCCTTTTTTTTTCTTCAGCATTTTCTCCTTGTTGGATTGGAAGCTTAAACAAAAAATGATGGGTTTCTTATTCTTCAGCGGCTACACAAAAAAAGACGGGTTTCTTTTTCTTCAGCGGCTGCCACACAGTGTCTCTCTTCGAGGGATCCCAATTTTCTCCACTCAACTCAATGCTTTGATACCAATTGTTGGCCAAGCGGTTAATTAACCAAGAAATATATAAATGAAACTGAATGAAATTGAATGCAAAGGCACAAGTAAAAACACAATGTTTTACGTGGTAGAACCTTGACAGGGTGTCAAGGAAACATCCACGGGGCAAGGGGTTGGATTTTCTATTAAATAAACAATGATTCTCCTCGATTACAATAGTCCGGGCATTCATCAGTTATATAAGAGCCTCCTCTGTTACATAACTGCTGCTTCGGTATAAAACTAACTTGGCAGTAACTAATAGAATTTGCACATATTTACATAATTAATTGTCAAACTCCAACAACTTTGGTGTAGAATCGAATGAAACAACGAGCAGATCAACATCGCAGTGAAAGAAGTTTTGATGTAGGTGATTGGGTATTTTTACAGCTACATCTCAAGCAAGCTATTTGTGAGAAGGAAATGTTGGAAATACTACATGCACTTAAGAAATGGCAATCTTACCTAATGGGAAGATACTTCAAGGTAAAAATGGATCATGATAGTCTTAAATACTTTTAGAACAAAGATTATCTTTAGAAGAACAAAAAAATTGGGTCACAAATATGTTGCGTTATGACTTTGAAATCATCTACAAAAAAGGAAGCAAAATTTTGTTGCAGATGCACTCTCAAGAAAGGATGAGGATGTGGAAGCATTGTTTTGTGCTATTTCTATTATCCAACCATATTGCATAAATGAAGAAAGGGATGAATGGAAGAAGGACGAAGAAGTGTGGCCACTCGTTCAAAAGTTGCAGAAGATCCCAGTTCAAACAATGCTGCCAGAACTTGATGAAGAAGGAAAAATCATATTGGAACCTGGAGTAGTCACAAAAACAAGAACCCGACAGCTACGAAATCGATCAATTTTAGAGTATCTCATCAAGTTGAAGAAATTGACCCGCTAAAGATTCCACATGGGAGGACAAGAATTTTATACAGAAACATCAAGAACTACTCAAGCATTGAGGACAACACTTTTTGAAGGAGAGGGGCATGTTAGGTCCCTATACTACTAGTGTAACACCCTATTGTTATTAGTACAACCCCATTATTATATTGTTGTGCCCATTACTCCCCATATTGTTATTATTGTGCCCCATAGAAGCCCACTATTGCTATTATTGTGCCCTTATATTATTATTGTTATGTCGTGTCTGATTATATTATGACCCCTTAGACTCCTATATATAGAAAGGAGGTCTTGTCATTTGTATCATCCAAGAATTGTTCATCTGTGTAACGTAAAGGAGGTTTCTCCCTCAAAGAGGCTTACTTCTAGGGTGTTGATCTATCTTATATATATTTTTGTGAGCTGGTTCCATAACATTCTCAGCAGTGGGTTTTGGATTCTCTTTTGGATGGAACCACTATGTTACGTGTTTTTAGGGTAGAGTTGAAGCCTCTAGATCCCCTGGAGTTTATTGGGTATTTAATATCTATAGGGTATAGGCAGCAGGCTTTTGGATTCCCTCTGCATCTCGTTGAAAGTTAATTATTTGGTGAGTGGAGCACGGAAAATTTTAAGAAACCCCCCTAAATTTATAAATATAATAAATGGGCGATTCTCCATGGTATATAGGAAAAATGGAAGGCGATTTTATCAATAATATAATATGTATATATAATTTTTTGGCGAATCTCTCACCAGGCATGGCGAATATTTTACTCAATTATAAAATCTTGTAAGATCTTGGCGAGTCTTTCACTAAATAATAAAACTTTGTAAAGTCCTAGTGAATCTTAGCATAGGCTACATGCTGGTTTAATTCCCCCATTTAAATAGGCTACATTCCAGGTGAATACCATGGGTCAATACCATGTGCCATTTTGGTGAATACCATGGGTCAATACCATGTGCCATTTTTATTTTTATTAATTCTAATATTAGGGTTAATAATGGTTTTTTGCATGGTATTAATAACAATCTAGTCCATGGTATTTGTCCCATAGTATTTTGGCCATAGGTTTCACCTAAATATAACCCATTTTTTGAGTGTTCGTAAATATAAGGTGACTTATGGAGTAAATATAAAGAAATGTTTTATTTGTTTACCATACCTCTTTTACAAATATGGTATTTGGCCCATAGGATTCACTTCTTGAACCTTTATAAATAGAACGAGGGTTATGGACTAAATATAAAAAGAGGTTTTATTTATTTACGGTAAGTCTAGTTTATTTATATTTTTATTTATTTACCATACCTTTTGAGTAAGTATAAAAAGACGTTTTATTTATTTACCATACCTCCACTTTACTTATATTTTTATTTGTTTACACCCTTACGTGTATATAAGGTGACTTATCGAGTAAATATAAAAAATGTTTTATTTATTTACCATACCTCTCATTTATTTATACTTTTATTAATTTACCATACCTCTTTTATAAATATGGTATTTGGCCCATAGGATTCACTTAAATAAAACCTATTCTTGAAAATGGGCGAATGGATTCACTTAAATGAAACCTATTCTTGAAAATGGGCGAATGGAAGGTTGTAAGTCCTAATTTCAAGGGCTAAATTTACCTTTTTTACCCTCTCCCTTAAAATAAGGCGGGCTATTTGAGGTGATTTGTAAAAATGTACTATGATACAAAATATTCGCCCACTAAAAATTTAAAACCCCTTAAAGGTTGTAAGTCCTAATTTCAAGGGCTAAATTTACCTTTTTTACCCTCTCCCTTAAAATAAGGTGGGCTATTTGAGGTGATTTGTAAAAATGTACTATGATACAAAATATTCGCCCACTAAAAATTTAAAACCCCTTAATTTCGCCAAAGGGCGAACATTAGCCCCTAAAATTATCCTTGGAGTGGAGGTCGGGGAACTCTAGAGTCCATGCTTTCAACTAGTAGTTGGTGTTTAATCCCTTGAGTAAACCATCCCAGTCTCTCGAATTTGGCTCAGGGGTGACAAAAATCAAGGATTGGATTCAACTTGTCTATGATTGGTTGGAGAGTTTTTTTCCTTAACTCAGTTGCCCCATTCATTTTAAGATATGTGTTTTCAGATGTACCTCTTTCCATTATGTGCATGTTGGAATGTTAAGTTAATGTTGTATTCATTGCATGAATGGTTCATGGTCCTCCTATAATTAAAAGGAAATAAAGTATTGATACATGGTTCCTTGTGAATGTGGTTTTACATTGATGTTTTCATGCAACAAATTTACATATGAACATATACCTTAATATTGTATGCACAAAATAATTAAAATTGTGATGTTGGTGTAAGAAAACACCAAGCACATATATATACACTTGTATTATATTGATTGATCCCTGAACTTGACCAATGAACTCAACCATTGATGCTTCTAAGGCAGAATAGGCCTATACAAGAACGTGGTATCATCCTTATAACACTATTGAATTTGTTGTTGCAATCGATATAACGAGGTGTATAAGCCTCATTGAAATGAATGTAATAATGAATGATATTTGTAAGCTAGTCATTGTAACACAAAAGGAAAGTACCTAAACAAAAGGAAAATAAAGAAGTATAAATATATACACCTGTACAAATATCGGTGAATTAGGTGTTGAGGTTCTAGAAATTAACGCTTTAGTTTCATAGCCATTATTAGGGTGGCAATGATCTTCTACGTTAACGGTGTAAGGCTAAACCTTTCCAGTCGAATCAACCTTGAAATGATAAAATTGGCCCATGGGTTTGTGTTGAGAGCCTTGGCCCACACATAGGATAAAAATCATAGATATGGGCACACAATTTATACAACACATACAATATATAGCTGTTGTCTACAGAGGCTACAAATTAGCTTGAAAAATGATTTTTCGGTGGAATTTGGCTATTTTATTTTTCAAAAAAATTGATCATAGGAGTGTTTGAATAATTTTTTTGATGGTGGGAATGGATTCAACTAAATCAAAAATCGCACGGGCACCAAAAGTCTTGAATATTGACAGTTGTAACCCAGATTTCCCAAAACATTTACTTGATTGTGGAAAAAATCATGCCAAAATTTCCATTATTTTCCAAGCGAATTTTTGGCCTTGTTAGAATACTCTCTCTCTCCCTCTCTCTCTTTATATATCTATATATATATATATATATATATATATATATGAGTGTTTGAATACTTTTTTGATGGTGGAAATGGATTCAACACAACTAAAAACCCCATGGACACCAAAAGTCCTGAAGCTATATATATATATATATATATATATATATATATATATATATATATATTTGTTTGAATACCTTTTTGATGGTGGAAATGGATTCAACACAATTAAAAACCTCATGGGTACCAAAAGTGCTGAAGCTTGACAACTGTAACCTAGATTTCCCAGAATTTTTACTTGATTTTAGGAAAAATCATGCCAAAATTTCCACTATTTCCAAGTGAATTTGTGGCCTTGTTAGACTACTCTCCATATATATATATATACATAACACTAAGAAAGGAATTGGAACTTGTATGTGTTAAATGGAGAGGATGTAGCTCGGGGGGCCAGGCCTTGACTCAATGTGTTCAAGACCTATAACCGGGGGAAAAGATATGATTGCCATATAGTAATGCAACCATCCATAGCCATTCAAGTGGAATCGAAGGTTAAGCCCCATGATTTGGATCAGATAACCCATATAACCTCACACCTTAACCATGGGCACAGGCTTGGGATCAAATAAACAATGGCGATTGCTCCACAAGATTAATGATTTTGGTGGATTGCACTACCCCCTCCTATGAATTCAACATGAGTGGGGTTGGTGAAAATGGATATCATCCGTTATATTTTTGGATAAATGGAGAGCCATCAGATGAGCATTTCGAGGTATGAAGCGGAACTGGGATTGCGCCACCTCCCCGGTGATGTCAGCAGGAGGATGGGGATAACATAATTTTTGACAATCATTGTATGAGTTTGTTGGTTTCAGACCATCGGATGTTGGATGACGAGGTTCACCAATATATAAATATGAAATACCAAGGGGGTAGTGCCATGGATCATAAACTATCATTTGAATTGTTCAATATGATTCATTAATGACGGGGGGGACAAATCTATTTAATTTTTTTTACATGGGTGATAACACATGCCTCACCACCATATCATATATTATATAAACTTATCATTATCTGTATGTTCAATAACCATTGTACAATGGTGGGGAGAGATACGAGGACATGGAATCAAGGTGCTCCTCATGGCCCTGTGACATGGCAGAGTGGTAACATGCCACATGGGAACCACATGGGTGCCACATGGCAGAAGAAGATGAAGAAGAAGAAGTTTGACTCATTAAAACTAAGTAAAATTTTAAAGGAGAATAATTTGTGATCCAAGAGTCCAAATTGGGTAAAATTTTATATCACCAGAAATGTCTCACCGAGACGAGTGTAATGGTGACATCTAATATGGGTTCTGAAAACTCAGAGAAAAGTAAAAAAAAAACAAAAATTATTACCCCATTTCTCTAAATGTACTAGGGAAGTTGGGTATGTATAGGGAGCACATCCCCAAGGGTAAAGGGGTGTGTTTACACTTGGGTCCGTTCATGATATATCATCATTCCATTATTAGATACAACAAAGCCTAGTTTTTTTCCCTCAATGACAATGAAAACGTATTTTTTAGCATTAAGGTAAATTCAAATTTTTGCACATCTCTCAAATACATTTATCAGGTGAGATAAGTGTTCAGATCTATTTTTTTAAAACATAGTGACATCATCCAAATAGATAATAATTGATTCATTAATTAAGCTGCGAAAAGAAATATTGATTTCCCTCTGGAAGGTTTCCCCGACATTAATCAGTTTGAAAGACATCTTCCTATATGCAAAGGTTCCCCATGGAGTTACGAATGTGGTTTTAAGTTGATTAGTAGGTGAAACCATAACTTGGTTATAACCTGAAAAGTTGTCTAGTAAGGACAACATTTTAGAGCCGGAAACACACTGTATGATATGCTCCATGGGTGAAATAGGATAAGCGTCCTTATCATAGGCTTTGTTAAGATTTTGGAAATCAACACACAAAAGAATATCTATGTTCTTATTCCTAATAAGTATTAGATTGGAAACCCATTGGTTATGAAAAACAAGGAAATTTATTTAGGCTACGAGCAATTGTTTAGTTTAGCCTTAACAATAGGTTCTAAAATGGGGTGCATCTTCCTTAATTTTGTTGGAAGGACTTGGTTTGTGATTTCATTACAGCGACATGTTCCATGTCATTTGGATCAAATGTTTTGAAATCATCATAAGTCCAAGTGAATACATCCTTGTATTCCTTGAATAGATGAATACAAGTTGATATTTGTTTTGGGGGTTAGATTGAGTTCCCAAATTAATGGTTTCATATCTCATGGAGGACCTGTTAGTTTTATAATTACCACCTTTTTAAATTTATCATGTAAATCATAAAAAGATTCCAATCTCACAACACATTTAGGGGTTGAATTTACGAGATTGAATGCTTCTTTGACCAAAAATTGTTTTTCGTCTTGTGAGAAGCTTCAAAGATTTTCATTGTGAGTAAGCTCATCAATCACCACATCTTGGAAGATTTCTTCCACGTGTAGGAATTCAATGATATGTTGGTCATTATCAAATACATGCCAATTAGTAATGTTATCAGGAATTGTCAGTCTATAAATCAACTAAACATAAAAAGGTTCAGGTTCAAAACCATTAGTAGGAACCAATCTAGAAGCTATATTCGCTAATAAGTCTACCTCTTGATGGATACATCTAGGAATGGAAGAAATATTGAAAAATGAAAATTTTGAAAGTAAATTATATACCTCAATCTAATATTTTTTTTAAATGGGAAGAAATATAGTGAATGAAATCTCTTACCTGCTTAAAAATTATGATTCTCATAATCACCATTTACAGTCAAAATTTTAACATTCATAGCAAAATATTTTTTGAGCTCTTGAATGAGAGCTTTGTACTTTGCAATGTTATTAGGACAATTAAATTCTAACCTAGAAGCAATGAATAATGTATTCCCTTTGGATCGAGTAATAAGCAACCAACACCAACTCCTTCCTTTGATCTTGACCCATCAAAATACAATGACCATACTTCATCATCATCACTTTTAATATTGTAGTACGAATCCAAGTTTTATTTAGTGTAAGCATTTCAATACGAGATACTAGTTCATATTGCTCTCTGGATATCAGAAAAGGAGAAAAATCTGTAGGAAAATTACCAAAAAATTGATTAAAACTTTCCAGAAAAAATCATTTTGTTAATTTTGCATTGCTCTATGTTATTTCAATTACTTTAGTCCAATTCACTTCTTCAATTAACAACATTTTCAACAATAATTAATTCTTCCAATAAAAAATAGTAACTGAAGATAGAACAATAAATGCAATGACAATAGGAAACAAACAACACATCAATGAGAGACATCGATTTGGTCAAAGACTAGGGAAAAACCCCACAAGGGGGAAAACCCTTTCCATTTCTTCTTCTATGAGATTGCCTTCAAATGTTCAATAGAGATTAAAATGAGCCCAAGTTTATAAATAAGAATGAAAGTCAAATATTGACTTATGCAATGATATAACCAATAAAACTCCAAGAATATGAGCCAATAGTAAAATTTGGTCAAAGTTAATGTTGGTCGAAGTCAATGACAATATCAGCAACAAAAAATGGTCAATGGTCAACAATCAACAATCCTCCAAATGAACTTGGTTAGCAGCCAAAAAGTGCAGCCTGATTCGCTGGTCAAAGTGCCTAAAAAACAATGCAAAAACTCTCCATAAATCTCAGTCAAAGTTAAAGTCAAGAGAACCTGAAACCCTAGTTGCAGGTTTGAAGTCAACCATAATTAAAGTGCCCAAAAAATATTGATTTTTGTGCCAAGAAATTTGACCCTCCAAAATAGTCCAAAAACCTAAGTTAAAATAAGTCAAACCATGCTCGATCTCCAAAAGTCAACCCAAGTCAAAGTGTTGGTCAAAACATAATTTGGCGTCCTAAAATGCCTCCTTCCTCTTGCTCACACGAGTGAAGAGATGACTTGTAATTTTTAGATGTATCAAACCAAATATAGAAGAGAGATGTGCGTTGAGTTTATGATCAAATGAGCTTGAGGTGACTTGAATTTACAGGTGTTGAAAGAGAGACAATTTGTCCTCTAGGTCAACTTGATCAAATGTGACATTGTCAGATTCACTTCAAAAATACACTTTCCCTTTTCCGAATCCAATGCTTCAAAGGTCAATTTTGGTCCTCTCAGAAAGAGAAATATAGTCCAATGATTGGAATTTGTCAATGAGTTGCCAAATTAACACTCCCTCTCAGCTAGGGAGAAATTCCAACTGCATCATGTGATCATCACAAATATCCTATCATAAAATCATGTCCCATCTCTATTAAACTCTATTTGTTGAAACATTATCGAATCTAAAGAAGAAGAATCATATGGGAGCTACATCTACCACCCTATAATAAAGTATAATGAGGAAGTTTCTATGGGACACTCTCACCTCATGTCTATGACAATGAGGAAGGTCTTATGGGATACTCTCACCCCAAGTCATCTCATAGGGGAGCATCTGCCTTCCACCCTATATTGAGGAATAGGTGAGATACAACTTACCAAGCAGGGATCAAAACCATCACATTATGCAATCAATGGGCGAGATACCACTTGCTATATAAGAGGTAAGAATCACATCCATCCTATTGCCTACCGATCTTCCTAGAAATGACCCTTAAGAGTCATGTGGTAGAACACCTTCATCAAAATATGAGCTTGGGTGAGGTACCCAACTTACCAAAGGTAATGATCACACATCCCCAAGCCTTCTCAACCTGTTTCCATACAGGGAGGGACAATCCCAACAAGCCTGAATTGTGGGTATGATGCCAACTGGGGTATACTTTGCTAAACCAAGATAGGTGAAGATACTCGACTTGTCAAAACAGACAAGGATCACAAACACCCTAAAATAGGGGAGATACTCGACCTACTACAAGAGTAGGGATCACACACACACCTATTGTTCAGATATCCCTCAACCCCAGGAGCCCTCAATGATCCATTCCCACCTTGGGAGCTCAACCAAGGTGGGGGAAGGGATTTTCTTAGTGTTCTTGATCAACAAAGCCCCTTATCAATAGGGGTCATATCCATTAGTTCGAGCTACTCTTTGAAGACCAAAAACTTCCCTTTTGGCAAAGCCTTGGTAAAAATATCAATTATCTTCTCATATGTAGATATGTGATGGAATCTGACAACTCCTCTTTGCACCATGTCTCAAATATAATGATATTTTAACTCTATGTGCCTGGACTTGTCATGAAATACGAGATTGTTTTCCAATCGAATCCCATTTTTGTTCTCATCATATATCATTGTAGTGTCCACGACCTGCTCAAACAACCCTCCAAAGATATTTATTAACCAAACTGCTTCGCATCTATCCATGCTAGTGACAATATAGTATACCTCAGTGGTACTCAAAGCTATAGACTTTTGTTTCCTTCTCATCCAAGATATCGTGGCAAATCCAAGGCTAAAACAACAACCTGAAATGCTCTTCTAGTCAATAATGTTTCCTTCCCAGTAAGCATTGGTATATCCATGAATTCTTACATATCCAAAAATGTATCTCAAGCCAAGATTAATCATCCCATGCAAATATCTCAAAATGTCTTTGGAAGCAACCCAATGTGCATGGAGAGTCTCGGTCATGAATTGATTCAATGTGTTCACTACATAACATATGTTTGGATAGGTGTTCACTAAGAACATCAGAGCCCTAATCAAGTATCTATACTGTGAAGGATTCGCCAAATTGGGTCCTGTAGCTTATCCACATAGCTTCTTGAAATTAATTTCCATTAATGTGGCCAAATACTTGCATTCCATTTTTCCAAATATCTCCAACAACTTCACCACATATTTTCCTTGTGAATGGAAAATCTCGTCGAGCATTTTCCACACCTCAAGGCTTAGGAAGTAGTGCATGAGTCCAAAGTCCTTCATCTCAAATTCATATGCTAGCTCCCTCTTACACTTGATCATCAGGGGCTCACTACTTGTCAAAAATATATTGTCAACATATAAAACTAAAATAAAGGACATATCTTGGACCAATTTGAATTATAAGTTGGGATTGACATTGCTTCTTATGAATCCAAGCTTCACCAGGTAACAATATATGTGGGCATATCATGCTATAGGGGCTTGCTTGAAGCCATACAATGCCTTCTTCAACCTGCAAACATGCGTCTTTCGGTCTTCCACTTCAACTACTTGTGGACGCTCAACGTAAAATTATTCATGTAACATTCCATGAAGGAATATCATCTTCACATCCATTTGATGAAGGGTCCACCCTTGACTTGTGGAAAAGGAAAATATTGAATAAATAATGGTGTATCAGGCCACCAAAGCAAATATATTATCATAATATTCTCTATCTCTTTTGGAGAATCCTTGGGCCACGAACCTCACCTTATACTTCTTGATGCTTCCATCAAATCCATGCTTGATCTTGAATAGCCATTTTGAAGTCACCATAGATTTTCCCTTTGGTCTCAGAACGACATCCCATACATCATTATTCATAATTGATTCATATTCTTCGGCCATAACATCCTTCCAGACTTATTCATTTATGACTTCTTCAAAGGTGTGTGGCTTAGCTTGAATCATATTTCTCATTGCTACAACATATCCCTAGTATCTGCACGACTCCTTACTTTCTCTAAAACTCCCTTTGGTGGAAATGTGTCACTCAACATCTTGTAATGTGTCACGAAGACAAAGTGGCCTCTTCTTGGTAGGGGGATCACATTGAGGAGGATCTAAAAGGTCCATGGGATCATCAATTATGTCTCTCTCAAATTTCAGCATGAAAGGACCTTCTAGCATATCCATATCATCACTTTTCTACTCAGGAAGAGGAGGTGGAGGAAGGTCCCTTACTTTTCCAAGGGCATCATCTTCATCGAATGTTACATCCTTGATAATTTCAACCTTCCTTTAACCACGAATATATATTCTAAATGCTTAGGAATATTCAAAATACCCAATCAACATACCTTTTATTCTAGTAGCTTCCAACTTTTTATTTTTCCTTTAGACACATGGAAATATATGAGGCAACGAAATATCCAAAGATAACCAATGTCAGGCTTGACACCCGTGAATAATTCTTCAGGAGTCTTGTTGTCCAATTCTTGATGAGGAACCTTGTTTTAAACATATGCCATTGTATTCATTTCTTCACCCTAAAGGAACTTTGGTAGCTTTTGATCATGGAGCATGGATCGAGAAGCTTTTGCAATGGACTTATTCTTTTTTTCAGCCACTCTAGTTTTTTCGGGATTATAGGGCATAATTTTCTCCTTCTTGATACCTTCCTTCTTACAAAAATCTATGAATTCATTTGAAATGCACTATCCATTGTTGTTAGACCTGGAGATTTTAATTTTATTCCCTGTTTGATTTTCGACCAAATATTTGAAGTCCTTGAACATTTCAAAGGCCTCATACTTATGCTTGAAGTAATATATCCATGACTTCCTTGAGAAATCAACAATGAAGGTTAAGTATGTAGGAATTTACAGGGTAAGTTCCTTAGAAAGAATACCAAGAGGACACCGCTCACAACCAGATCTCAAATCAATACACCAGTATTTTTGACATGGTTAAAACCCTCAGAGTGCAAGGAGGGAAACAGTCCACGGCCTATCCCAACGTGGGTACAGACAATTTATTAATCAAAGAATGAAAATTTACATAAGCTTCTCTCATGCACGGATTACCCGAACAATGACCCTCCATGCGCTTTAAATAGAACTCATGGACCAATCGGGTGTCAAGCCACGGATCAAGTGTCGATAATACCGAGGTGAGAGTGAACCGTCGGATCACTACATATCGTGACCGTCGGATTGTAAGTTACAATATGTACAACGGTAAAGAAACACACTTTACCTAACTCTATACCTAACTCTAAACTAGACCAAGTTGAACTTAACTATATCCTATGTGTCGGAATATCCTAACATCCCCCCTTAAGAACAACTTGGGATAGGATTGAAGGATTTACAAATATGACACAATAGGAGAAGGAAGGAGGCACTAGAGCCTATCCCCCCTTAGTGACAACTTCCTGAACTCCAAGCATATATCGAAGTTTAGTGAACTTCGCCTCTGTGAGAGCCTTTGTGAAGATGTCTGCAACCTGATCATCTGTTGGACAATATTGCACTTCAAGAACATGGTCATGAATGAGCTTTCTGATGAAGTGCATGTGTAGTTCAATGTGTTTGCTGCGCTGATGCTGAACTGGATCTTTGCATAGCTGAATGGCACTTTGATTATCACACCAAAGTGTGGTTGGATGCTGCTGCTCAAAGCCAAACTCTGATAGGATCTGACGAAGCCACAAGGCTTCCTTACTAGCTTCCACGGCACCACGATACTCTGCTTCTGCTGACGAAAGAGAAATGGCAGCCTGTTTCTTACAAGCCCATGTAATAGGTCCTGAACCAAGAGTGAAGACATAACCGGCAGTAGACTTCCGATCATCAGGGTCACCAGCCCAATCAGAATCAGTGAAACCAACTAACAGAGGAGCTGCTTTGGCACTGTAATGAATCCCAAACTGTACTGTACCTCGAACATAACGAAGTATTCTTTTGGCTGCTTTCCAATGACTTTCACGGGGGTTTTGCATAAAACGAGCAACAAGGCCAACAACAAAGGAAAGATCAGGACGAGTATGGGTTAAGTACAAGAGTTTTCCTACAAGTTGACGGTATAAGGTAGCATCAACTTCAGGAGAAGTACAAGAGACTGAAAGTTTGACTCCAGACTGAAAGGGAGAAGGGGCTGGCTTACAGTCTTCCATGTGAAAATGACGAAGAATATCACAAGCATACTTGGACTGGGAAAGGGAAATACCCTCCTTGGATTGCAAGACTTGAAGACCGAGAAAATAGTGTAAGTGTCCTAAGTCTGTCATTTCAAATTTCTTTTTAAGGATAGACTTCACATGGTTTATAAGGTTGGGATCACTACCAGTAAGGATAAGATCATCAACATAAAGAACAAGGATGATAAGAGAGTCACCCACTTTCTTGGTGTAGACAGTATTGTCAGAATGACACCTAGAAAAGCCAGATTCTAAAAGAAAGCTATCCATTTTGGCATACCAAGCCCGAGGAGCTTGCTTGAGACCATAAAGGGATTTCTTAAGTCGACACACAAGGCTGGAGTCTGTTTGTATGAAGCCAATGGGTTGTTCCATATAGATTTCTTCCTGCAAGTCCCCATGCAAGAAGGCAGATTTAACATCCATCTGATGGACTTCCCATTTTAAAGAGGCAGCAAGGGAAAGAACAAGGCGGATAGAGTTCATTTTGGCAACAGGGGAGAAGGTTTCAGTGTAGTCAATGCCTTCAACCTGTGAAAAGCCCTTAGCAACTAGACGAGCTTTATGTTTATCAACTTTCCCATCTGGTCCATACTTGGTTCTGTAAACCCATTTGCATCTAACAAGTTTGCGTCCCTTTGGTAGAGGAACAAGATCCCATGTATCATTTGTCATCAATGAATGATATTCTTCATTCATAGCTGCTTCCCAATGTGGATGGCCTGAAGCTTCTGCAAAAGTGTCAGGATCATGATTTACTGGAGCTTGAGCCAGTAAAGAAGAGGCTCTTTCAAACTGAGAACGTGTACGTCGCTGATCTGTAGGATCACCGGCAAGATCACCTGCTGCATCCCGAGTAGCACGGACCCATCTTGGAAGTTGAGGATCCTGAGAAGGTGGGGGAGGATTATCATCCTCGCTTTCATCATCAGAAGAAGAAATGTTTTCAAAGATAGAAGAGATAGGAAGAGGTGGCACATCCGCCGGACTAGGCTCGCAGGCCGATTTATTTTCATCAAATTTTACATCTCTTCTAATGATAACATTTTTGGACTTAAATGGAATAAGTCTATAACCTTTTACATCTTCAGAATATCCAACAAAAGTACATTTCTCACTCTTAGGTTCTAAAGCTTTATGCTTTTCATCTGGAATATGGGCCCATGCTTCACTTCCAAACACACGAAAGTGACTTACATCTGGTTTAATGGAACTCCAAGCTTCTTCTGGAGTGATATTCTCTAGAACCTTAGTAGGAGTGCGATTGATTATATAATTTGCACAATTAATTGCTTCGGCCCAAAAACTAAGACTGAGTCCTTTAGATTGCAGCATACAATTAGCCATTTCCTTTAAGGTGCGATTTTTCCTTTCAGCTACACCATTTTGTTGTGGAGTGTATGGAACAGTATGTTGCATTTGAATTCCATTTTCGGTGCAAAAGTTGATGAATGCGTTTTTAACATATTCTCCACCATTATCAGTTCTTAGCTTAAGAATTTGATGTCCAGATTGTTTTTCAACAAATGCTTTGAAGGCCAAAAAAGTGCTAAATACTTCGCTCTTGAGTTTTAAGAAGTATACCCAAGTGCGTCTAGAGAAATCATCAATGAAAGTTAAGAAGTACTTGCAGCCAGAGAATGAAGCAACAGGAAGAGGACCACATAAATCACTGTGCACAAGCTGTAAAGGGGCTGAGGCGTGCCAAGAGGCACGTTTGTCAAAACTGTCCCGATGATGTTTTCCGAGTACACATCCGGAACAAACACCATCTTTGCAAGATACCATAGGAAGACCTGTCACCATATTTTCTTTACATAGATGCTGAAGGGAGCGATAGTTTAAGTGACCAAACCGCTCATGCCAAAGTTTGCTCACTTCATCATTATGAGCAACAAATACTGAGGGAAGATGGGATGACCCAAAGTTGTGAAACTTATACAACCTTTTGGAATCATCAGCAAGACCAGTAGCTAGAATCTGTTTAGGATCTTTTAGATCCTTGATTACAACATCATGAGGTGAAAATTCAACAATTTTACCTTCACCTGAATGAGTTATCTGATAGACAGATAGAAGGTTGCAGGATAAGTTTGGAACACATAATACATCATTGAACTGACCATTGTCTAGATGAACAGTTCCAGTCCCTACAACATTAAGAGATCTATCATCACCAACATATATATTTTTGGTGTTACAATCATTTAAAGAAGAAAACATGGCTTGGTTTTTGGCCATGTGACAAGAGGCTCCAGAATCAATGAGCCACTCATGAGAATGAGAAGAAGAAGAAGATACATTTAATGCATAACCAGACTGAGATGATTGACGATGACATGCAGAAAGTGCCGTTCCGGAAGTTGAAGTTGAAGTAGGCTCCAGATGGATGTTATGTTTCTTCATTGCGGCTTCCAAGGCTTCCATCTTCTTAAAGCATTTAGATTCTAAGTGGCCATCTCGATTACAAAAGTTACAATGTCTGTCAGTCCTCTTCCATTTGTTTTTATTGGTCTTGTCATTTTGCTGAAATGATCTTTCATCTTGAGGCTGAGTTGGTTTAGGACCATTCCTTTGAGGATAAGACTTCTTAGGATTCTTTGAATTTGGTTGCTGCTGGGCGGCTAACGCTTTCGAGGAAGAGTTTCCAAGATTAAGAAGACCAAGGTGTAAGAGTTTTTCTTGTTCTCTTATTAAGGAATCACAAAAGGAGTCAAAGGAAGGGGGTTTGTAGTCTTTGCCTTGACAAATGAAAGCTTCCCTTGTAGAATGGAAAGTGGAAACAAATACAGAGTAGGCTGGTCCCAACTTAGTAAGGATGGAATAAATAAGGTTACCATCTTCTTTCTTAACTTTAACACCTTCCAAGAGATATCTAAGGGTCTTGAATTTGGACAAGAAATCTTCAATGCAAGAAAAATTATTAGGATCCAAAGTAAGCAACTCATTCTCAAGTTGATGGGCTCTAATTTCATTTTTAATCCCAAAAACTTTAGCAAGTTTTTCTAATGCTTCATGAGGAGTTTCAATTTCTGCAATGTGGAATCTAAGATCAGGAGAAACAGACATTCCTATCAAACCACGTGCTTGATCTTGTCTATTTTCCCATTTTTCGGCCTTGTCTTCATCTTTGGGTTTCTTCTCTTGGTCTGTGGCTATTCTGAAGAGACCTTTACTTCTAAGTAAATCTCCCATGTAGGCTACCCATTGGAAGTAGTTAGTGCTGTCAAGAATGACTTGGCATGGACTTTCCATTTTTTTAAAAACAACTGAAGCTGAAGATGCTGAAAGTAAGTGGTCCAATGGATAGATCTCGAAAAAATAGGCGGTTTTAAAAAAAACGGCTCTGAAAAAGGCTTCCGGATGAAGAAGTTATGGCTTTTTGAAAAAAAATTGTTGACGTTGCCGGCAAAGTGCGCGAATGTGCGGGAATGAAAAA
This sequence comes from Pinus tabuliformis, assembly GCA_031772625.1. Taxonomy (NCBI): domain Eukaryota; kingdom Viridiplantae; phylum Streptophyta; class Pinopsida; order Pinales; family Pinaceae; genus Pinus; species Pinus tabuliformis. Next base: position 614,393,075 of record CM062806.1, on the reverse strand, counting down.
ATCCGCCCCCACAAAATGGAGACTTGAACCCAAGACCTCTACTCTCTTAAAAGGTCTTTGAACCAATTGATCTATACAAAATATTTGAGAGAGAGAGAGAGAGAGAGAGAGAGAGAGAGAGAGAGAGGGGGGGGGGGGGGGGGGTGGGGCCTCGATTTGCGTGCTTGCCTTGGGAAGACTCTTTTCCCCTACAAAACACAAAACACAAAACCCAACACGAATATCCAAAGAAAAACGAACCTTACGGCTCGAAGTTAGCTTTAGCCAAAGAACTAGAAATTTTAAAAAAAATCTCAAAGTTAGCTTTTAGCCGAAAAACTAAATATTTTTCTCAATGTTTCTGATTTTCCGAGATCACACTAAGGTGCAGGGAAAAGAGCATACGCATGAGAAAAATCCTTTCTTTCTGTTTCTGATTTGCCCAGATCGCACAGAGTCGCAGGGCAAAGAGCATACGCAGAAATGAAAGGTATAGATCCGGAAAAAAAAGGCTAAATAAACCGAAACCGAAATAAGCAGAGAGAAAATGACAGTAAACTGCAAAAAAAAAACACTGTATACCTCCCGATCTGAAAAATGACGCAGCTAGGGCTACCGGAAACCTTTTCGCGTGAAACGAAAGGGGTTCCTCACTGAAACAGATGCTCCGAACGCAACAGAGTAGTCCTCTCGGCCCGAAAGCAGTCAGAAACAACAGATCTAGGAAACGACAGCCGCATGCAGTTCTACCGGCTTCAGATTTGGATCACCAACGGACGCGGCCCTCAAATAGCTCTGATACCATGTAGGAATTTACAGGGTAAGTTCCTCAGAAAGAATACCAAGAGGACACCGCTCACAACCAGATCTCAAATCAATACACCAGTATTTTTGACGTGGTTAAAACCCTCAGAGTGCAAGGAGGGAAACAGTCCACGGCCTGTCCCAACGTGGGTACAGACAATTTATTAATCAAAGAATGAAAATTTACATAAGCTTCTCTCATGCACGGATTACCCGAACAATGACCCTCCATGCGCTTTAAATAGAACTCATGGACCAATCGGGTGTCAAGCCACGGATCAAGTGTCGATAATACCGAGGTGAGAGTGAACCGTCGGATCACTACATATCGTGACCGTCGGATTGTAAGTTACAATATGTACAACGGTAAAGAAACACACTTTACCTAACTCTATACCTAACTCTAAACTAGACCAAGTTGAACTTAACTATATCCTATGTGTCGGAATATCCTAACAAAGTAGTATAGATGGACACCAAGTGAATGTATAGGTATCAAACCACATACGTCAAAATTAATGCATTGGAGGAAGTCATTTATCTTGTTCTTGCTAGAGGGGAATGGTCCCCTTGTATTCTTTCCACTGGCACATCCAGGACATACTCCATCTGCATGTTGAGCTTGAACATTAGGGGTCCCACTAACAAGCTTATTCAATTTCGGAAGATATTCATAATGTAAGTGTGCCAATATTCGTTGCCACAACTCGCTTTGAATATTAGTGTCATGTACAATTGTTAAAAGGGGTCTTCCTGTGACTCTATAGAGTCCTTCAAATCTAGATTCCAATGTCAAAGCATCTCTCATAAATGATCCCACGACCCAAGTAAGTACTTTTCCCTTGATGAAGAAAATTTTCATTCCCTTGTATTCCAATGCCGATATCGACACCAAATTCTTCTTCAACCCTGACACATACATCACATCATGAAGAAAAAAAGATTCCCCAGAGTCTAAATGAAATTCTAACAGAACCAAGGCCCTTAATAGGATGAGCAGATCCATCTCCAAGAATAATCTTCAAACTTGACTCCCTCTCTACCAAATTAGAGAGAACCTCCTTATATGAAGAGAAATTATGAGAAGCCCCACTATCAACAAACCAACTATCCCAAGTATTTGAGTGAGAGGAACTAGAAAGTGCAGAAATAAGGATATCTGCAGATTGGCTAGTAGCAACATTACTTTCATACCTAGAATTTCTTGTGGTCTTCTTAACGATCATTCATAGCATCTCTTCTTCTTCTTTCATCTCTTCCATTATGATTATTTCTTCTATCAACTCCTCTTATTCGATTATTAAACATGTTATGGTTGCTTCTAGTGTTGTATCGTGGAGCATTTTTCTCCTCAAGTTAATCTCAAGCATAGTGACCCTTCTTGTGATAATCGTTTTATTAAATGTGAAATGATTACTTGTGTCTTCCATTCCTCCTATTTTAATTTCTAGGAGGAGGCTTCCTTGAACTTGTTGAACCTCCTTTTCCTTTCTTTTTCTTGTTATGAGCAACAAAAGAAGTGGGATCTCCTTCTTCATGGTTTTATATCCTGCCTCTTCAGATCATCCTTTACCCTTCTTGAGTGAGTTTTCCAAAAATCTCATAAAATGACGGGAAACTATTGTTATTGCTTATGGTGGCAATGAAGGTTTCCCAAATAGGATGGAGACTTCTAAGAGTTAGCAACACCATCTCCTTGTCAGGCACAATTTCCCCAACTCTTTGAAATTGATCTTTAAGACGAGATATCCTCATCATGCAGGATTGAACAAATTGTCCTTTATTCATCTTTATACCCTTGATTTGATCTTTCAAGGAGTTGATTTCATTCAATTTGGTAACTTCATTCATGCCAACTAGCTTATCATACATCTCCTTAGACTTCTTCAAATTTCCAACATAGGCAAGTAAATGATCTTGTAAACCATCAACTATAATTTTCTTTCCTTTTAACTCACCTTTCTTTTACTTTTTCTTGGTAGCAGTAGGATATTTTTCTAGAGGCTCATGAACTTTTCCTTGAATGTACTCCAAGACATCATTGTCATCCGATATAATTTCCAAACTTATCTTCCAAGCAAAAAAGTTAGATGAGTCACCCAACTTCTCGTTTTCCTTGAAGTAAGAGGTATACATATTGACTTGAGTATATAGGTTCCTTAAACTTTTCCAAAGATGATTTTTCTAGGTCTTATCTCCTTTGGGCTTGTGCTTCACCTTAGCTTTGATACCATGTTAATTTTTCACTGCTCTATGTTATTTCAATAACTTTAGCCCAATTGAATTCTTTAATTAGTTATATTTTCAACAATAATTAATTATTCCAATAAACAATAGTAATTGAAGATAGAATTCAATGACAATAGAAGACAATCAACACATCAACAAGATACATTCGTTTGGTGAAAGATAGGGAAAAACCACACAAGGGGGAAAAGCTTCGAAATTATTCTTCTATTAGATTGTCTTCAAATATTCAACAGAGAATACAATGAGCCCAAGTCCATAAATAAGAATGAAAGTAAAATATTGACTTTGCCAACAATACAACCAACCAAACTCCAAGAATATGAGCTAATAGTCAAATCTTGTCAAAGTCAATAGTAGTGTAACACCCTCCTCCCACATCTACCAAAGAAACTGTCCAACTGAGGTAAACATGCGAGGAGAGGCCACTATGATATGATTTGACCTCCGAAGTCACGTTAAGGAAGTGGAACTGATGGAAACACACCATACAGACATTCAAAATTAGCCTCAAGACCTTCAGGAACCAATGCTTTAGGTAGCTCCCTTGGGCCCCACTAAACTTTTGGACAACTTAACCCCTATTCGCTCTCATGCTATCAGCATGAAAGCATCCAGGAACCTTTGGATGCTCTGACAGGCTTGCTTTCCAGCATCTAGGGACTTTTTTTGTCAGTGTTGTGCCAACGTCCCCAGGAGTTAAGCCACATTTTCAGGCCCAGAGCCCAGGTCACTGCACAAAACTCCATGATACGTTCATAATAGTAAATTAACAAGGAAATGATAGTACTAAAGAAATTACTTGTTTAAGACCTTGATTGGACCCCTACTAGCCATGACAAGTATTTCTTCAAACATATCACGAATATGTAATCTACAGGTGTAAATAAGATATTTGAGCATAGGGGTCTCATACTTAGTTGAGAATCGCTAAGAAGCATTAATTCATCAACACATCAACTTCCATTCCATCCATTAGGTCATAGATACATTGATCATTCAATTACAAGTAAAAACATGATGAGATCCATACATAGATTTTGTCATAAAACACATAATAGTAGCAAAAATACTCACGAAAGTACAACCATATAGACCAAATATAATCCATCAAAATTCTCATAGAGGTACGAGGAGAAATAACCTTTCATTAATGATGCAAAATTCAAACTTGGGATGGGACTTCCACGTTCCACCCGACCATAGAATGGCTGAGCAAAATCTCTCTTCAGCCATTCACCCCCTTGCCATATTCCAAGTATGAATGTGGGATCTCATAGAAAACATCAATAAAAACTCATCCAGGGCTTCAAGAGGCCATCCAGGGCTCTGGAGCGTTTGTTCCAACCAAGGCTCCAGGACTAGTAACTCAACCCACAGCTGTTGTCGGGCTCCAAATTGTTTGTCCAACCAAGGCTCCAGGAGAATTTGTCCAACCAAGGTTACGGGACTAGTAACTCAACCCAAGTTATTACAGAGCTCCAGAGCGTTTGTCCAACCAGGGCTCCAGGAACTAGTAACTCAACCCAAGCTAAGGAATCATGAGAACTAACCAACACAAAGCAAGGAAATAAACCCATAAAATTCATGGATATCTAGGAAATGACAAGGCCAGGCAATCCTCGATGCCAGTGACAGATCATGACCAAGAATCCACATGCATATGCCATGCATGCCAAAACTAGTTAAGAAAACATACATGCAATTAGGTACCTGTAAGAAAATTTGATGTAGATGCTAATCCCAATGCCCTCTTGCACTTTCCTTCTCTTCCTTTGCCTTCTTACTCCAAGAATCCAAGCATGCCACACCATCCAAGAGTGCTCCAATAAAAATTCTAAGTCTCTAAGAGTATGAGAGAGAGAGAATAACGAAAGAGCTCCAAGACTCAATTGATAAAAGGATACTAACTGATCCTAAGAAGCCTTTTTATGAATGAGGTCTCTATTTTCTTCATTTTCCATTATTTTCCTTCATTTTGCTCCTCACATGCAACCTGTGACCTTTCACCTCCTTTTTCTCCTAATTTCCATTATTTTCATAAATAAATGTGCCAAAAATGCCATTTTTCCTTTCCAAAGCCTTATCCATTGCCTTTTCCAATTTCCTTAGCCATTAACCAATCACAAGTGATCCCCATCACTAGGATTTTTCCCAACATTCAGCTTGGAATAAGTGTGCCATCATCCGTGGTTATTATTTTTCCCTTTTATTAACTTTTATTACATGGAATTTTCACAAGGGATGTTACAGAACCCTACCCTTTTGGGGAACACCATCCTCGGTGTTCAACAACACCTATAACCACAAAAATTCTGTAAGAAAAATATATTGTTGATGGAGCTTTATAGCTTAGCTCATTGCAGTATTTACAATGATCAACCTACTAAGAAGAAAACCAATAATGAAAACATAACAAACCTAACATCATCATGACATGAAACCCATACCATTTATTTTAGCTTTATAACATAGCTCATGGTGGTATTTACATCCATATATCTATATATATATATATATATATATATATATATATATATATATGTACATATACCAAACATCATCAAACATACACCAAAACATATACCAAGACATATACCAAAACCACACCAAAACACCATGCCAAAATTGCTTTGCCTCAACCAACAAACAAAGAAGGATACATAGCTTGCATCTGATCCACCATCTCCCATGTAGCTTCATCAGACCCAAAGTGTTTCCTTTTCATTTTAACTTGCTTGGTTCTAGAGCATGAGAACCTTTTTTTGTAATATACACTTAGGCTCCGACTTGAATTCTCCATCTGGTTCCACCTTCAATACATACCTATCAATCATATGATCAACATCCTTAACATACTTCTTAATCAATGACACATGGAAAACATCATGGAATTTCACTGTCGGAGGCAGTGTAAGTTGATAGGCTACTGACCCAATCCTCTCAATAATGTTAAAGGGTCCACAAAACTATGGTGCCATCTTAACACATGATCCAATCTGCAAGGAGCTCTTCTTTGGTTTGATGCGCAAGTACACCTATTCCCCAACCTAGAACTCCTTGAACAACCTATTATGATCTACATATATATTCTTCCTATCTTGTGCTGCTTTTAGATTCTTCTTGATCAACTGTATTTCATCTTCGATGTCTGCCAACATGTATGGTCCAATCAACACTCTGTTAATCAGATCACTCAAACTAATGGGAGTATTACAACTCCGTCCATACAATGCCTCGAAAGGACTCATCCCCATTGACTCCTAATAACCATTGTTGTATGAAAACTCAACCAAGGGAAGATACTCCTCCCACTTCCACTGTTGATACATCACATACATCCTCAACATTTCATCGAATATCCTGTTGACCCTCTCTGTCTATCTATCTGTCTGCAGATGATAAGTTATACTGAAGGCCAACTCTATGCCTAAACCTACAAACAAATCCTTCCAAAACTTGGAGGTTAACTTTGCATCCTTGTTTGACACAATCTTCTTCGGAACACCATGCAATCTGACCAAATCTCTGATGAATACCTGTGCTACATCATTAGCTGAGAATGTCGACTTCGTTGGAATGAAGTGTGTAACCTTGTCAACCAATCTACAATAACCATGATGGAATCATGTTGCCTCACTATCCTTGGAAACCGTACGATGAATTCCATGGAAATGACCTCCCATTTCCACTCTGGAATCACAATCGACTGAAGCAGTCCACTTGGATTCTTACACTTTGTCTTCACACACTGACAATTAAAACACCTAGCCACAACCTCTACTACATCCTGCTTCATGTTCGGCCAATAGTAAAATATCTTCACTGCTGTCAGTGTCTTCTGATAACTCGGGTGACCTTTATAAGGCTTCATGTGAAACTCCCTCAAGATCACCTTCTTGAGCTCACTGTCGTACAACACATATATCCTCTCTCTGAACCTCTGTTATAAGGCAATAATCCATAGCCTATGCACTTGCACCTATACCCGTACCTGTACTATGCTGCAACCTGTGGATAATCACCATATATTTGACATCTTGTTGACTAGCCTGCAAGATCCTATCCTATAGATCTGTCCCATAGGAGCTCATAACTGCTAAGTAATTTACCTATATCTACCTGCTAAGAGCATCTGCCACTCTGTTCTCTTTACCTTTGATATATCGAATATTGAAATCAAACTCACTGATCATAACCAACTACCAAGCCTGGCTACCATTCAAATTTGGTTGGTCAAACAGATTCACAAACCACTATGATCACTCATCAAATGTAAATCTCTTGCCCAAAAGGTAGTGTCTCCACGTCATCAATTCATGTATAATCACTGCTAACTCAAGATCATGTGTGGGGTATTTCTTCTTGTGCTCATTCAACTTTTGCAACTCATAACATACCACTATCCATCCTACATAAGGACTCCACCAAGTCCTTTCTTACAAGCGTCTGTGCATACTACGAATTATTTTTCCAAATTTGCAATCTTTAACACTGGTGCATGTGTCAACAACTGCTTAAGCTGCTCAAAACTAGCCTCACACTCCTTTGTCCATTCAAACTTCTTACCTTTCCTTTACAATGATGTGAGAGGATAAGCAATCTGCGAGAATTTCCTGATGAACCTCCTATAATAGCCTGCCAAACCCATGAAATATCTCACCTCATACACATTCTTAGGAGCTACCCACTTCATGATGGACCTTATATTTTCTGGATCTACTACAATTCCCTCCTTTAGACAACATGCCCCAAGTAATGTACCTTAGTCTAAAAGAAATTACACTTGTTGATCTTAGCATACAATTGATGCTTTCTCAACAACCCCAACATTGCTGCTAAATGTTCTACATGCTCTTCCTCATTTTTAGAATATACCAGTATGTCATCAATGAAAAAAATAACAAATGTATCCAAATACGGAGGCAACACACTATTCATAAAGCACATAAATGTAGCTAGAGCCTTATTGAAACTGAATGGAACTATAAAAAACTCATAGTGCCCATACCTATTCTAGAAAGCAGTCTTGTAAATGGCCTCCACTTTGATGCGTACCTGATGATATCTAGATCTCAGATCAATATTTAAGAACACTGCTTCTCCCTTTAGCTGATCGAACAAGTCATCAATGCTTGGTAATGGGTACTTGTTCTTGATGGTCGCTTTGTTCAACTGCCTGTAGTCAATGCATAATATAAGAGTACCATCTTTCTTCTTCAAAAACAATACCGGTGTGCCCCAAGGTGATACACTTGGCCTAATGTATCCCTTGTCCAATATTTCCTTCAACCATAGCTTTAAATCAACCAAATCAAGTGTGCTAATCTTGTAAGGTGATTTTGATGTTGGAGTTTCCCTTGGCACTAAATCAATAGAAAAGTATACCTCCGTATGAGGTGGAAACTCTAAAATATGCTCAGTAAATACGTCCTTGAACTGCTGTAAAACTGGGTACCTGCTCAACACAACTGCATCCTCAACTTCCTTACCCTTATCACTAGAAATGTGCACTACAAATAACATACACCCTTTCTTGCGTCTATGCTTTTCTTGCATAGCTGTTACCATCCTAACTGATGTGGCTTTCTTCTTTCCCTACAATACTCTTGGTTCCTCATTTTCATCCAAGCACTCAATAGATTTATCATAACAATCCACCTTTGTTCTATGAAGATACAACCAATCCATGCCCAACAACATATTGTATGATCCCAATGGCAATACATTCAAATTCTTTGCAGTCGACATACCATTCAAATCAAATGCACAAGCTCTTACCCAGTGATGAACTTGCTTCCTCGTACTTGTAGCCAACTACACTAACCAAGGCTCTGCATGCAATTCCTTTCTCAAACCACACTTATCCACCAAGTCAGGACTAACATAGATATAATTAGATCCAGGGTCAATCAAAATAGAAAGAACTTGATCACAAAGCTTACCGTACATCTCAATGGTAGATTCCTAATGGTCTATCTGGTTGTCATCCAATGCTGCATAAATATAAGGAATAACTTGACCAACATCCCCAATAGTTTGTTCCTCCTACGCATTATATATATTAGGCCTACCACTCTGGTACTATGGACATTCCGTCATGTGATGATCTCCTCCACAAGTCCAACACTGCATGGGATCATTATTCTGATCCTCAGATCAGTGTCCCTGTCCTATATCTAATGCATTGAAACTCTTAGGTGGTGCAACTTTCTCTTTATTACCTGAATTCCAAGGCCTCTCTCACTTCTTGTCCCATTTTCCTTTGTTCTTTGAATTACCTCTCTAATCTGGGTTAGTCTGAGAACTGCGCTTCGATTGTTCATAGAAATGCCTTAGTTTCAGATGGCCTCCTCCAATGATCTAGGCTCATCGAACTCAATTCTATCTTTGAATGCAACCAGTAATCCACTAATGAACCTCTGAATCTTGGCCTTCTCCTATGTGAGATAAGGCACATATCTTAGTAACTCCAAGAACCTGTTAGTGTACTCATCATCTGTCATGGATCCCATCTTTAGCTCATAGAATTATTTTTCCCTGTCATCAAAGTATCTCTTTGACAAATACTTCTTCTTGAATAGATGCTCAAACTCACTCCAAGTCAAATCCTCCTCATGAATGCATCTGACATTCTTCACATCTTCCCACCAAATGCTTGCTTACTTTTTGAGACTGAATGTAGCCACTTTATCTTTCATGTTCTTTGAATAGTCATGCAACTGGAAGAACTTCTTCATGCCAAGAAACCATGCCTCTGCATCCCATGGTTTCTTCATCTCTCCATCAAAATTTGGTGGCTGCACTTTGTTAAACTCATCCGGAAATTATCCCCTATCAGCCCTCCTGTAAAAATGATAACGATGACGATCATGATGCCTGTCTGAATCAGGACTAGAATAATACCTATGTCTATCCCCTCTTTTATCTGAAGTGTCCAACAACCTACCATCTTTGAACATGTCATCTCTATCTGACATGTGAACACCATGCGATCTACTACCATATGTTTAATGAGGTCTATCCTCCTGCTCATAGCTGATCTGACGTGGTCCCTGTCACTGCAAGTTTGACAAGCTCTAAAGTATCACTGCATTTACCTCTGCCTATTTCTCCTGTGCCTACATGATTATGTCATTATCTCCCTTACAACTCCTTATTTCTTCCTTTAATATTCTCAGTGTAACTACCAAATCAGAATAGTTCCCAACACCATACTTCTCTTCAGGTTCATAAGGAGAGTCTTTGTAGTCTACCATATTGCTAGCCATTTGATGTTTCATCCTAAAAAGTATATCGTGTTAGCTAAACCAAATCACAATAAATCAACATATCTTAGTATAGCTTGGGGCAGATACCTTGTCTGCAAGATCAAAAAACAATGTGACACATGTATAACATAATCATAACATCGTATAGAAACATAAAACACAATCATATGACCATGCAACCATCATTTTAGTTAGGGTCTAGCCATCAATGCATGACCTTAACAACAACACATACTACGGCCTCATGTATGACAACAACCATTACATCACTGTACACTTGACCACATGCAAACATGAACATGCATAAGAAATACTTGACCAACTACACACATGCCTAAACACACATGATCAATCATAAACCAACAATACTTGAAACCAAACCTACAAGGATGATACATGCCCCCAAGCATACACGAATGTAATCAAACATACAAGAATGCAACCTGATGTACAAGGATGTAGCCAAGCGACATATAACAACATGTAACCAATCATACAGTCACAATGATGCATTCCACAATAACAACATCGAATTCCACATGTCAACATCACTACAACCATGATGAACATAATGCAAATGCAACAAACACATGGAATTCAAGTGTAAGAAACACACATGCAACTAACATGCATGTATGACGAACACATAGCGCATCTAGTCCGAGGGGTGAACCATGCTTTGGTACTACTCTGTAACACCCTCCTCTCACATCTACCCAAGCAACCCTCCAGCCGGGGTAAACATGCAACGAGAGGCCACTATGATATGATTCGACCTCCTAAGTCAAGTTAAAGAAGTGGAACCAATGGAAACACCCCATACAAACATTCAACATCAGTCTCAGGACCCTCAGGAACCAATCCAATACTTTAGGAAGCTTTCTCTTGGGCCCCACTGAACTTTTTGACAACTTAACCCCCAATTTCTCTCATGCTATGGCATGACAACATCCAAGGACCTCTGGACACTCTCACATGCTTTCCTGCTAGCGTTTATGGGACCCCTTTTGTTAGTGTTGTGCCAACGTCCCCAGGAATTAAGCCACATTTTCAGGCCCAAAGCCGAGGTCATTGCCCATAACTTCATGATACCTTCAGAACACTAAATGAACAAGGAAATGATAGTACTAATGCGATTCCTTGTTTAATACCTTGATTGGAACCATACTATCCATGAGAATAATTTCTTCAAACATATCATGAATATGTAATCTACAAGTGTAAATAACAGATTTGAGCATAGGGGTCTCATACTTAGCTAAGAATCGCTAAGAAGCATTGATTCCTCAACACATCAACTTCCATTCCATCCATTAGGTCATAGATACATTAATCATTCAATCACAATTAAAAACATGATGAGATCCATACATAGCTATTGTCATAAAACATATACATAACCAACATAATAGCAACATAAATACCCATGAAAGTATAGCCATATAAACCACACATAATCTATTAAAAGTATCATATAGATACATGGAGAAATAACCTTTCATTAATGATGAAAAGTCCTAACCTGAGATGGGACCTCCACGTTCCATCCGACTATAGAATGACCGATCCAAATCTCTCTTCAGCGATTCACCCCTGTGCCATATTCCAAACATGAATGTGGGATCTAATAGAAGACATCAATCAACACTCAACCAGGGGTTGCAAATGCCATCCACCTAAACCCATCAAATAGTGATTCCACCTCATGATCACACATCACAAAACCATCATCAGATCGGTCTCTATTCCAACCAAGGCTCCAGGACTAGTAACTCAACCCACAACTGTCGTGGGGCTCTAGAGCGTTTGTCCAACCAACGCTTTAGGACTAGTAGCTCAACCAACCAAGGGCTCCATAGCATTTGTCCAACCAAGGTTACGGGACTAGTAACTCAACCCAATTTGTTACAGGGCTCCAAAGTGTTTTTCCAACCAAGGCTCCAGGAACTAGTAACTTAACCCAAGCTAAGGAAACATGAGAACCAATAAAAAAAAACAAGGAAGTAAACCCACAAGCCCCATGGCTATCCAGGAAATGAAAAGGCTAGGCAATCCACTGTCAATCTAGGCCATGTCACTGATAGATCATGACCAAGAATCCACATGCATATTCCACACATGCCAAAACTAGTGAAGAAAACATACATGCAACTCGGTACCTACAAGAAAATATGACATGGCTGCTGATCCCGATGCCCTCCTATGCTTTCCTACTATTCCTTTTCCTTCTTTCTACAAGAATACAAGTATGCCACATCCTCCAAGAGTGCTCCAAGAAAAAATCTAAGTTTCCAAGAATATGAGAGAGAGAGAGAGAATAATGAGCGAGCTCCAACACTGAACTGGCAAAAGGTTACCAACTGATCCTAAGAACTCTTTTTAAGAATGAAGCCTCTATTTTCTTCATTTCCCATTATTTTCCTTCATTTTCTTCTTGACATGCAACCTATGACCTTTCACCTCCTTTTTCTCCTAATTTCCATTATTTTCATAAATAAATGTGCCAAAAATGCCATTTTTCCTTTCCAAAGCATTAGCCATTTCCTTTTCCAAGTTCCTTAGTCATTAACCAATCACAAGTGATCCCCATCACTAGGATTTTTCCCAACATTCAAGTTGGAATAAGTGCCCCATCATCTGTGGTTATTATTTTTCCTTTTATTAACTTTTATTACATGAAATTTTTACCAGGGCTGTTACAAGTAGCGGGAAATGGTCGATGGTCAACAATCAATATTCCTAGAAATGAACTTAGTCAATAGTTAAAAAGTGTATCCTAATTAGCTGGTCAAAGTTCCTAAAAAGCAGTCCAAAAACTCTCCATAACTCTCAGTCAAATTCAAACTCAACAGTAGTTGAAACCCTAGTTGCAGGTCTAAAGTTAACCATAATCAAAATGCCCAATTTTTTTTTGATTTGTGTGCCAAGAAATTCAGTTGTCCAAAACTCCAAGTCAAAATTGGATAAACCATGCCCAATCTCCAAAATTCAACCCAAGTCAAAGTGTTGGTTAAAACAGAATTCGACCTCTTGAAATTTCTCCTTCCTCTTGCTCGCACGAGTGAGGATATGACCTGGAATTTTCAAATGTATTGAACCAAATAGAGAAGATAGATGTGTGTTGAGTTGATGATCAAATTACCTTGAGGTGACTTGAATTTATAGGTGTTGAAGGAGGGACAATTTGACCTCTAGGCCAACTTGATTAAATGTGAAATTGTGGGCTTCACTTCAAACATACACTTTCCCTTGTCTGAATCCATTGCTTCAAAGATCAATTTTGGTCCTCTCAGAAAGAGGAGTCTAGTCCAATGACTGGAATTTGTCAATGTGCTTCCAGATTAACCCATTCATCCAGATTGACTCATTAGGGTCATTGAGACCAGTAAAATACTAGTAAAAATATGTTGCATATACCATTCCCTGTTGATCCTAATTTTATTTTTTTGTCCTTTCCAAGGTAGCCATAAATGCGACCAAACAATAGCGAAATAGCCATTAAGACATCATGACTAATCTCTGCTAAAAATTAAACCATAAGCCTCAGGAATATCAACAACAATAATATCTATAGTCTGATGAAACCTGTGGTCTGAAGATAGTCTAATAAGGACATCATTTAACCCCCACTCTATTTTAATGTTTGTACATTCAATCTATATATTTTTGACCTTATTTGGATTCATGTTTGCATTCAATATTTTACAAACAAAAAGAGGCATCACATTAGAAGAAGCACTAGAATAAATCATGTAGTTATGTACATTTCTGTTGTAAATATAAAAAGTGAGTAAGAAAGAAGGGACATTAGCCTTCTTGGTTTGTGTAGGGTAATTATCTGAAGAACGTTTCTTTATACTAATTATGTTTGTCCCATTTTTATTGAAATTTTCCAATTCACTATTTGGAGTTGTTTTCTTACTAGAAATTTCAACTAAATAACATTTTAGCTACTCAAACACTGAAATGTTTGCTTTGAGTCTTTTCAAGTCTTCAATAAGATCATACTCTAAATCTATGACAATGGGTTTTTGGAGATTTATACTTTTCTTTTCAAATTTTTATCCTTAGCAGCAATAAATGGACTAGAATCATCATAACAATCTTACCACGAGTGTTATAGGGATTTTGATTGACGAATATAGTTTCATGCTCTTCTTCAAATAAATCATAGGCTAGAACATCAGATTGACCCATATTAGGAAGATGTTGATCTTCATCATTTTTGATATATGTTTCTTCCTCAACCTCATCTAGTTCATTTATTTTGTCACTAGATAATGAGTTAGCTCTTGATATTAATGCTTGGAGAATATCCTCAAGTACTTTAGGACTTAACCCTTTAATAAGAAGAGTAGACTTAGGTGGATTTTTTTCTTGAAGGGTCTGAAATTTACTCTATTTGATAGCCCTTCCCCTGAGTTCTTCTTCAGGTCAATGATCTCATTTAATAACTTGTTTAGAACCTTCTAAATACTCTCCAGGTAAAGATATCCCTATTCTTTCTTAGTTGAGGGTAGTTTTGAGGATGATTCATATTTCTTCCTAGAGGATGAAGCTTGATCACCCTACGTGTTAGGAATAGCCTTGAGACTAAGAATTTCCTTCTCAATAGGAATGGCATCATCAAAGGCTGCTTAGAGGGTTTATTTTTTGGCTCTTTTCAGCCACATAGAAATATTAGTAGGTAAGGCCTTAACGTAATAGGTAGCCACAAGGTTTTTAGCAGGAATGGACTCAATAATAATTTTGTTTTTTAAGGTGAAGAATCTCACATTGAATTATTTAATTCTTTCCTTTCACTCCATTTTAATGTTAGACAATTCCATGACTAGGAATTTAGGTGTTTTATCATCCCCACATTTTTATAAGAATGCAGTTTCAAATTGAATCCATGATGTGATTCTTTGAGGTTGCTGGGAAAAGTACCAAGCTGATGTTTTTTCCTCAAAGTTATATGGAAACAATCTAGAGACGACATCTTCATGACGTACACTCTTTTGTTTAAGAGCTAACATAAATATTTTAATGTGATCATTTGCAGGCTGTTTGGAGTTGGGGTCAAATTTTGGGAGAAATTTCTAAGGGTTTCTGGGTAAAGGGTGTTTTACACCTATCAAAACAACTATGTCATTGTCAAGTTGTGGGGTAGGAGGGTTATTCCCTTATTTATTGCTTTGATTATTTCCCTTGTTGCTTTCCATACAGGGGGGACCTCGTGAATTAGTTGATTTTTTTGATGGGAAACTTTCTTTGCTAGAGGTATCCTTAGTGGAAGAAGATGAAGAGGAACAAGGTGGTGAGGGTGGCATACTAGATCTTCCTAGGAGAGTAGGTTATGGTTGTGTAGATTCACCAACAGGTATCTCAGGCTTTGGTTGATTAAGATCAATCTAAACTATCAAAATATCACGTAGTCTATCATTAAATTTATCAGTAGCCTGAGATATTTTTGGATTTAGATCAAGCACAATGGGATCTTCTAGCTGTAAGTCAATTGGTGTGACAAGACATTGGGAATTTTGTTGCTCAAGATATCTAGTTTTTAGTAATATTTCTCAAGCTCTAAGCAACACCTTGCGAGAATTTCAGAGTAATCCTTCAATCTGAAAAGTACCTTGTGAAGGTGCAGGAGTAACAAGTTCACTAGTGTGTATAATATGAGAGGAAAATGTGGAAGTTTAATCTGAGTGAGAGCTGGTGGTAGTTTCACCCGCAGAGTGATTATGAGTAAATATCAGAGAATGAATGGTAGGAGGTTTCTTGTGGCTCCATATAGCCATTTAAAGCTTAAGATGCCTTCCTTCTATCACCTTTCATTGATGGGTAGAAATGACCACTTGTCAACAAGAGGAAACAACTTGGACAAAGTTCTTTAATAACCTATGTCCTTTGGAACAACAGTTCCTAATGGTTTTTATGGCTTCATTAGCCATATATTTCCTCCTCTTTTGAAAAAGAAATCACTAGAGTTCAACTGGATATCATATCATATATATTTATAATTTTTTAGAGGGAATTAATAGTTATGTACAAATATACAATGAATGGGAACCACTAGAAGAATGAGTCTAGCTGGTGTAAGATAAATTATAGAAATTAAAAGAATGAATTGTATTTATACAAATAAAAGATTGATTATAAAATACAACTGAATTTTAATGTAACATAAATGGAAAGATAACGATCAAGGACACAACTATACTCGTTATTAATTTAAGCAAATGAAATAACTATCAACTTGATCTAAAAGAGTTTACATTAAAAATCAGAAGAAAAAAATGCAAAACTATTATCTATAAATATGCCTTAGCCAATTAAAATATATTTCACTATAAGATTGATTTAATTTTCTGAAAATAATCGTTCATTTAGTACAATCTGAAAACATCCTTTTATCCTTAAAAAAATACAATAAATAAATATAGTAAACAAATCAATTTAATTATTAATTTTGTTTGCATCAATATACATACATTTATCAATTATAATTTTTGAAGGCACAATTCATGAACCGAGAAAACACATTATATGCAAATTAAGTCATATTATACAGATGACCATCGTAAGAAAAATAACATAATTCGATGTACATGCAAACACAACTAATTAATGACAGATATATGAATAGACATAATTAAATGAACTCACTCAAGCATAGCCTCAAGACCTTCTAAAAAATAGTCAAGGAAATCTTTGAAATCCCAAAAGGAAACAATGAACTCATGAAACAAAACTAAGAATTATATTAAAATCATTCAATATAAACTTACAATATATAATAAAAAGTATAAATGTCACCAAAGTATTAAACTATGTTTATTTGTCCCACCCTTATACAATATTTAGGTTTCCCCGCCTTTTCCTCAATGTCTATAATGCATGTATACCAAAGGGTCTCCATATAAAATAATTACAAATGGAAAATAGAGATTTATGTTCCCAAAATATGGATACTAAGGTCTATCCTAGAGATACAACCACATTGGTAATAACGAGAGTGCTTTTAAAGATAAACAAATATCATAAATCAATAGGCCAAGTTAGCAGGCAATGAAAGCCAAAAAGACCAAATAAGAAACTGATATTCGACCGCGTAGTTGCAAACAAAATCTGTAGGATAAGAAATATATATAATTAAAAAAAAAAAAAACATCTAATTTAAATCATGACTATAGAATATAAGATTATGTAACTATTATTAACAAAGTTAACCAAACAAACAGATAATGATTTGTACCTTTCAAAGACATAAAATATAAAAACATTAAACTTGAACGCCATTCATTTTGAAGTGGTAAAACCTTGCAAATCTGAAGTAATTATCACATTGACGTTGGAAGATTTGATAACAACTTGCTTGTTGGTCACCTGTAGCTTTTACCTAAGTTCAACAATTTTCTTTTCATGTTTCTCGTTGAGTGATTTATTTTTGTGATCTTAGTTGAGCATTCTGTTCTTGTAAATGATGATTTTTTATTTAAGGTATGGGATTACGATCGCATATTTTTCTTGCCAATACCAGTTGAGCCAATTAATTGTTCCTAAAAGGAGCAACTGACTACTACACATTAATTTATCAACCCGAGGTTTCACTTTTCTCTTTCAAGGTTATAGGCATAATTTATGCAAGAGAAATGCATATATGACTAATTACTATGATATTATTGAAAAGAAAATCTACAATAGCAAATTAATCAACTCAAGACGCAATCTCTAATTATCGCAAACTATTCAAAACATTAACTTCTACGGGCTTCGGAATGAAACAATAAAAGGAAACATTCTGAACATCAAGTTGTTTCTTAGGGACCAACAACTACGAAATAGAAAGACAACACTACAGAATCATATTGTTGAAAGCGATTAAGCAAACATAATAGAAATCTATGATAATCTGCGGGAAATGGAATGAAAGAACACTACTCTTAACATATTAACTACAAAGAATCTATTCTATAGTGATTTCAATAAATTTGATTCAAAACAAAGCATTCAAGATAAAAAGCAGGCAACAAAAAATTAAGAAAAAGTGTGCAAAGAGAAATAGATGGAAGAATAGAATCAAACACCAATTTAATTATACAAGATAAGACATTGTTGTTTCCAGGGTCGGGCCCAAATCTGGAATCAAACTGCCTTATGAAGGAATCAACACAACAAACTAAATTTGAGTAATAAACACTTCCATTCAATTGTAGAGAACCAATTACAATTAATGTATTCACAAGTCTAATCTTGTGTCAAAAATAATATTACAACTTTGAACAACCCCTTTTGAGGCTTAATGCCAGTTTTTATATCGTATCAGTAAAAGATAAAGATCAGAGAATCTATTTTTAATAACGAGCGATCCTGAGAATCTAAAGATTCTCAGGATGCTCATTTAAGCTACAAATATCTTAATGCATCTGGAAGACCAATTTGAAAGGTAGTTTTTAACTAATTTGCTCCAAACAAAGTGTAACAACCTGAGGCTTATATGATCTCCCATGATCATTCCAGGAAGCAACATCAAATATCAATGTATCAATAGATTCCTGTCCAATAATGAAGATCTATTCGTTAGGAAATAACACTTTAATGATCGAATCCATTCATAAAATAATGAAATAATAAATGCATATAAAATACTACTAAAATCCATACTACACAAATTAGCATAGCCTAATCACAAGAAAGACTTGGAAAATAGTATGAAAATTAAGAAACAAGGCAAGGAAAATATGACAATTATGAGGCCTAACATCACCCCACAATTGACCTTTTTTCATGACCTCATGGAAACAAATGATTAACATGTAGGGAAGTTAAGGAGTAAGCTTCATAAGCTTCCTCTCCTCTATGCCTAAATCCATTTCTACTTCGGAGTTCTTCAAAAGCCATAAACTTACCTACTTTTGACAAGTCATAATCAGACTTATAAAATGACTGAGGGCACCAAATCATGGGGCATCAATACCTGCATCCTATCTAGTGGATACCTCTTTCCAATACCAAGTGAACATAGTCTTCTACTCTAGTCATGGCATACTGAA
This sequence comes from Pinus tabuliformis, assembly GCA_031772625.1. NCBI lineage: Eukaryota > Viridiplantae > Streptophyta > Pinopsida > Pinales > Pinaceae > Pinus > Pinus tabuliformis. The sequence goes on along the minus strand of CM062806.1, from coordinate 614,373,736 downwards.
AATTGTGATAACCAAAGGGCTCTATGTTCTTGACTTCATTAGGTGATGTCTGCCATCTCTCCTTAGCTCCATGAAGAGCCTCATCTTTGATGTCTTCCAAATATTCCATCCATAAGTGGCCAACTCCATGTTTCTCTATAAAGATACCATGACGAATTTGTGTGCGGAAGGGGTTATTAGGTTCCCCTCTAACCCAAAGATCCAGACCATGCTCCCTTCTCTGGAAGGTATGATAAGCCTTTTCCCACTTCACCTGGTTTTTGGAAAATGATATAAAAGCCTGAAATTGAATATCTCCAATAAATGGGACAAGATTTTCTTCCACATGCTCTTCTAAAAAGAAATTATGCATATACAACTCACACATAAGATACCGTGTATACTCATCCTATCTACAGAAAGTAGAAACGAAATCCAGTACATTTTTAAATTCATGTGGTTGTCCAGATTGTATTGCTTTCACTTTGACAAACATATATCGCTCAATCAAACATAAATCATAGTTCTGAGCTGGGGAGTTGCATGCCAACACATCTAAATAAATAGAGAAAATTTCCTTCGTTTACTCTGCAACTTTCTTAAGGCGGTGCTTTAAATTCTGTACTTCCTTTTCAGATGGTCTTACTTGTGCACATAGTTCATATTTTGTTGTTTTCAGTTCTTTAAATCGCTGGAGAAGCTCCCAGTGTTCCCTCCAAGGTACCACTTCTCCCTAATATCTTGCTATGGTCTTCTGTTGTTCCTCCATAGTTTTTTGCAAGACTCTAATGGATTCTTCTACAATCAAGGGAGTATAAGGAGGCACATCTTCTATTTGTACCCCTCTGTCATTAAAAGTAAATGGTGGGTCAGTCTGAGTTCCTATTTCAACAAGGCTAGGAGGAGCGTCCACCATCTGTTCCTTAGGGTTAATATGGGTTCCTACTTTAGTAGAAGCAAGAACACAATTTGTCTGAGTACTTGCTTCATTAAGGACGAATATGAAATAAGTATCGACTTCCATTTAATGATAATCCTTCTTTGTTTTATGAATCTTCACATTATATTTATGAAACTTCTTACTACCATGTAACCAAATTTTCAGTTGTTGTACCTTTCCTCACAGTTTCTTATTTTCTTTCTTTAATCTATCAATTTCCTTATGAAATTTCCCTTTTTCTTTCTTTCTCCCAGCTCTGGTATCTGTGGTCATTTGAATAGGACTGCTAACCAAGGCTACTAGAGATGGAACAAAAACATTCAACAATAGTCTCCAAAGTGGGTTTTCCTTTCAATGAGTTTTCAACTTCCCTTTTTGTTACATCAGTTCTAGACTCCAGGAAGCCCACATCAGGAGAATCAATTTGAGGTTCAGCTGAAAAGACAATGCCATCATCTTGTTCTTCATGAATCAAAATTTTAAAATATTGTGGAGTCATTCCCTCCGAAGAGGGAGGCTCTAGTAAAGTAGCAACATAACCTCTGAAACACTCCTGAGATGAAACAACTTTAGAATCATTATCTAACTCCAAGATAATGTTGAAAAGTGTGCAACAAGAAATGCTTGTTGAGAGTGCAACAAGATTATGGAGCTTAGTGAAAAGAGTCGCCTTCACTAAGTGGGCCCGCAGGCTATTTTTAGACTATGTCTATTTTTAGACATATGGATCATGTCTATGGATTGCAGGTTGCTGTTTATGGATGATTGATCAAGTTGGGAAAAATAGATGGACTTCTATTTTTGATGAAAGTGTGAGTGATCACAGTGTGAGTGATCAAAGTCTATTTTTAGACTGGCTGTCAAAAATAGAAAAGTCAAATATTATTATCTCACAATAATATTTGGACTATAGACTTGATCTTATTCTCTTGGAGCACTTCAGTTTGAGCTACAGAGGTGGCACATGCAGCTGTCAGAAGGAAATACGCTTTTCTTATGAGTCAGTTGAGTTGTTGCATGCATGACTTCAGTTAGAACTGAAGTGAGTCGAGTTTAGTGGACTGGAGGTACAGTTGATGGAGTTGTGTTCAGTTTAGCTTAGTTAAACTAGTTGTAGTTAGTCTAACTGCAGATAGACTAATGATGAGTTGTTAAACTAATTATTAACTCATAATACAACTAAAGAATACATCAGTTAACTCAGTTGCATGTCAGTGCATGTTCAGTTCAACAGGGACAAGTGGTAGAGAATCAGATTGCTATCAGTTGTGACTATAGTTGTGCACCAGATCTTGCACAATCAAGGGATTGAGTATGCCAATGAGTTTGCTCACGTATTTGGCCCACATTTTAGCCTTTGCTCACGTCCAAAAAGAGTGAGTGACTATTTTGCAGGTGAAAATCGAGTTTGGTGAGCTATTCTCATCAGTTCTTGAGCAGGTATTGAGCAGTGGAGGCAGGCAAGCAGTGGAAGAGATTTGGAGATCAGATCTGAGCTGTATTGTGTGTAACAGAGGTGGAGATACTTGTGAGAAGTATTATGCTGTGTATTGTTACATGACTCAATCAATATAATATACAGATAGTGTGGGGTTTTTAGCGAGATGCTTTCCCCGGGATACATACTGTGTTTATGAGTTTGATTGATGCTTCTATGTGTGCCTGTGGATGTTTCTGCTTCTGTAAATTGATGATCAACGTAGAGGAGATTATGTATTATACATGTTCCACTTAAATTGTATGATCAGGATAATCTCTGTTGAATATGTGTAAAATTATTCAAAATTTCTACATGGTATCGGAGCTGCTTGATTTGTAGAAGAGATTTTTACAGGATATCAAGCGAGGATTGATCATCAGATCTACTATTCAGGAAGTGGTTACATTCTATTTCTTCAGGCAGAGTCTGTAATCAGGCCAGGTAGCCTCTGGATTCATCCTTCCTTTGGAAGGTGAAATATCCGGTAAAAGCCCATACAGTCAATCTCTGTACGAGAAATATTTTGTTCTCACGAATTCTAGATCGGAAGCAGTTGAGTTTTGTGCTGGTGGAATTCGAATTTAATTCCAAAGAAAGAGATAAAACTCAGAAACATTCAGTTCGAGAATGGAGATAGTATGCCCCAGTATCTCACGAGGTTCACTCAGTGTCGAGATGAGCTGGGAAGTGTGGGGGTTACTGTTGATGATGAGGATGGTGAGTCTAGGACTCCTTGACCTTCCTAAGAGTTGGCATAGCTACCAGGACTCGGTGAATGGAAGGGAGAAACTGCCAAATTGGGAACGCCCATGGTCGGATTTGATGCAGGAGGAGATTAGACGGAGCACCAGAGACGGTTCTTCATCCATGCAGGATGAGGAGAACTGTGCCTTAGCGAGTAAGGCGAAGAAGGGGAAGGAGAAGGTTTCTCTTTTCGAATCCTGTTCTTCCAATGATGGGAAGAAGGTTGACAAGGCGAAGGTGAGATGCTTTCGTTGTCATGAGTTGGGTCATTATGCTACTAATTTCCCAAAGAAGAAGTCCAAGAAGGGATCCGGGGAAGGATCTGAAGGTGAGGCAGCCTCACTTGCTTCACAGTTTGAGTTGGACTTCACACTCTTCGCATGCATGGTTTCATCCATGATGGGAAGTGGTTGGTTTCTTGACAGTGGAGCTTCTTTCCACATGACCGGTGACAAAAGTTTGTTCAGTACTTTGGAGGAGAAAGATCTCCAGATACTCATAGGGATGGGTAATGATGAGAAGTATAGTGTCTCAGGTGTAGGCACGGTTATTTTTCAGAGGGAGCATGGAGCTCGCCTTACCTTGACCGATGTCAAGTATATACCAGGACTGAAGAGAAACTTGGTGTCGATTGCGATGCTGGAAGACAGAGGCTATGATGTAGTCTTCAGTAAGGGAAAGGTTTTCCTTAGACACATCATCACCAGACAGGTGAAGAAGATTGGTTCATGGGTCAAGAACCTGTATTCTCTTGAGGTTCAAGATGCATGCAAAGCCTTGAGCAGCAAGGCAACTGATGGAGACTTGGTGGTTGAGAGGGAGCGTATATTACCTCTCAACATGCAGAGCCAGAAGAAGTCTCAGACGATTGTGGAGGAGCCACGATTGGTGCAGCAACTTCAGGAGGTTGTGGAGGAGCCACAACAAGGGAAGCTGAAAGGAGATCGAGTGGAGACATCTACTCATCCAGAGACCTCCAGTAGGGGGAAACTTCAAGCCAGGTGGGCTGAGGGATCGCATGCAACCATACCTCCAGGGAGGAGGTGGGGTGATGTGGATTGATTGTCCCAAGGAGGAGGGGCAGGATCCTTGAGGTACCCAACCTCTTGGATGAGACCTTGCTATGGGAGCCCCGATGTGTAGTAGCAGGAACTGACTGATTGGGTAGAGACAGATGCAGATGGAGCGGCAGAGAGAGCGACAGTGCAGGGAATCCCAGGACAGCGCATAGCTAGCAGGCTGTAGCAATGCGAGAGGCACAAGTGTTTTGCACAGTGCTAGGTGGCATAGAGAGGTGTGCAATGGTGCGAGATGCATGGAGATGTTGCAGTAGCGCAGATGTCAGAGAGGGAGCACTTGTCAGCAGCAGGTAGAGCTTCAGCATCAGAGGGTGTTTCTATCCCAACAGGGAGGTCAGTTGGGAGGTGCAGTGCGGATGCAATGCTGGGAGATAGAACCAGCAGCAGCACGGATGCAGTCAGAGATCAAAGTGACAGAGGCTAGAGTAGTCAGATACTGAAGAGCACAGAGATGCAGAGTTTCAGTCGACAGAGGCAATAGCAGTCAGAGACTTTGATGACAGAGCAAGTGGACCAGCCAGATGTGTTGCATGGAGAACATTCCAGAGTTACAGGATCGGGTTTGAGAGGAAGCCTTTCTTGTTGAGAGGGAGTGTTGAAAAGTGTGCAACAAGAAATGCTTGTTGAGAGTGCAACAAGATTATGGAGCTTAGTGAAAAGAGTCGCCTTCACTAAGTGGGCCCGCAGGCTATTTTTGGCGCAAGTCTATTTTTAGACTATGTCTATTTTTAGACATATGGATCATGTCTATGGATTGCAGGTTGCTGTTTATGGATGATTGATCAAGTTGGGAAAAACAGATGGACTTCTATTTTTGATGAAAGTGTGAGTGATCACAGTGTGAGTGATCAATGTCTATTTTTAGACTGGCTGTCAAAAATAGAAAAGTCCAATATTATTATCTCACAATAATATTTGGACTATAAACTTGATCTTATTCTCTTGGAGCACTTCAGTTTGAGCTACAGAGGTGGCACATGCAGCTGTCAGAAGGAAATATGCTTTTCTTATGAGTCAGTTGAGTTGTTGCATGCATGACTTCAGTTAGAACTCAAGTGAGTTGAGTTTAGTGGACTGGAGGTACAGTTGATGGAGTTGTGTTCAGTTTAGCTTAGTTAAACTAGTTGTAGTTAGTCTAACTGCAGATAGACTAATGATGAGTTGTTAAACTAATTATTAACTCATAATACAACTAAAGAATACATCAGTTAACTCAGTTGCATGTCAGTGCATGTTCAGTTCAACAGGGACAAATGGTAGAGAATCAGATTGCTATCAGTTGTGACTATAGTTGTGCACCAGATCTTGCACAATCAAGGGATTGAGTATGCCAATGAGTTTGCTCACGTATTTGGCCCACATTTTAGCCTTTGCTCACGTCCACAAAGAGTGAGTGACTATTTTGCAGGTGAAAATCGAGTTTGGTGAGCTATTCTCATCAGTTCTTGAGCAGGTATTGAGCAGTGGAGGCAGGCAAGCAGTGGAAGAGATTTGGAGATCAGATCTGAGTTGTATTGTGTGTAACAGAGGTGGAGATACTTGTGAGAAGTATTATGCTGTGTATTGTTACATGACTCAATCAATATAATATACAGATAGTGTGGGGTTTTTAGCGAGATGCTTTCCCCGGGATACATACTGTGTTTATGAGTTTGATTGATGCTTCTATGTGTGCCTGTGGATGTTTCTGCTTCTGTAAATTGATGATCAACGTAGAGGAGATTATGTATTATACATGTTCCGCTTAAATTGTATGATCAGGATAATCTCTGTTGAATATGTGTTAAATTATTCAAAATTTCTACAGATAACAATAGCTGAAGAATTGACAAGAGAGATTACAATTGCGAGTTCGGTGAAGCCCCTTGGTCAAGAGGATTTCCAAAATGAGCTCCAAGTTCTTCTATTGAAGTGGTCATGGCTTCTTCAAAATTCGAAATATCCAAAAAAATCTCTAGCCCTTATAATGCTTGGGTTATTGTTGTTTCCTGCTCCATCTGTTCCGAAGTTGATACATTTTGGGCTGATTTTTCAAAGGTTTCTTGGTGCATTTCTTCTATATTGACAAAACCTTGAGTCAAGCTTTCTTCTAGTTGTTGCTCAAGAGGGTTTAAAGAACTCTGACCTTGCTTAGAAAGTCTAGCTAACCTCCTTTTCTTAGGTAGCGAAGCTAGAACTAATGCCATTCTTTTCTACACTCTGTTAAGTTTTTGAATTTGCATAGTTTCTCGTGGGAAATTTTTTGCTACTAGATCTTCATTTGGATTTTAATCATTACCTTTCTCTAGCTGCTCATCATTGACGGGAACATTCCCAGATGTTCCAATGACTGCTTCATTCACCAAGGGAATGTCTTGACCATTGTCATGGTTTCCACGAAGCCCTTCCCAAGTAAGTTGAACTTGGCTAAGGATTCTTATGATTAATATCTTCACGAGTCCATGATGACTTACGACTGAAGCTTGGTCCTTAGACCTCCTTAATCTAGTAGCAGTCTCTTGTAATACTGATTGAGAAAGTATGGAAGGTTCAAAGTTACCTTTTTCCTCGGGGATGCCATGACTTTGATATCACACCCCCTTACCACATCATACCTTCAATCACAGGTGAAGTATCATTGGACAATACCTACTACTTCCTTACATGGTTCAGGTAACGAATTGGGGTTATACCCCTTCCCTTTTTTGATCAACTCTTCGCCAGTATTAAAAAATAAAAGAGTTGCATTTTGGAGAGAGGTGTGTATCTTGTACCACTTTTCTCTTTTTGTTGGAAGCCCTGTTACTTTTGCTATTTCATTTTCACTTAATTGTATCTATATGTTTTTCACCACTACTATGTCTTTGTCCAAATATTTTTTGAATTCCAATGCTACCTCATTTTCGAACCTCTTTAACTGTTCGAAATACTCTATCCATCCAACTTGAATCAAGATGTTGCATACCTATTTTGAAGCTTGTTATTTCGTAGGATTGTATCAGACTGAATGCCTACACATTGTAAATTGTTTAATAGGACGCGGTCTTGCAGCTGGAAAAAACATAATTCACAATGTATGATAATAGTAAACTTGTACAGAGTATAGAGGTTCAACGACATGCAATGGTATTCAAAAATGCAGATAATAGTCAACTGTTAGTGCCAACCCGCGACTCGCCTGCGCCCCCCCCCCCCACCCACAATAAGAGTAAAGGTCGTTAGTGGCCATTAATCAAGTTTTGATAGGATGGCAGGTTTGTCACGTTTGAAGGATAATGGTGTATTAATGCAATGCAATAAAGTAATTGTCAAAAGGAAAAATAGGAAGCAGAGTATATATGTGACGTATGAGGAAATCATTAGGATTTTTATGACTCGTGCATTGTAATGATAACTCGATTTATTATGACCCATGGAGGATGCAGACAAAAAAATAAAGGCATGCGAAGATTTGTACAAAGGATTAGATGGATGGAAACAATAATTGCATCAAGTACATCATTAGAGAAAATAAAGGAGATTAATTTAGAATGTTGAATTTCCAAAAAAAGAATATTTCTAGTATTTAGAATTATAATGAAATACTCATAGACAACCAAGCATCACCACTTTCTAGGAGGGTTTTATAAATGTCCATAATAAGTTTAACAATCTTTCCTTTATTAATTTTGAAGGAACAAAATACCCAAGCTTTATTGTAATTTTGAATTTTACTTCAATACCACATGCATGTCCTCTGCTACCAACAGTCATTCATAGCCTGAACGGGGTTGCCTTTTTAACCCTTTAAGATGCCATTGTCCCATTTACCAAGGAAATTTCAAATTTTGTTTTTTCATATATAAGCATTTATAGAAGGCCATTGTTCTAGCATGGTAACCAGTTAGAAACAATTCCATTCACTAGAGCTAATGAGGTGAACAAGTCGGCTCGTGATGAGACCTCTTGTCCTTTGACTTAAAGGCCAAAGGCCATTACCCTCGCTTGGTGATTAGAAATGGTATTGTCAATCCACTGGGTACTATAATCATGATAGGCAGACTCATGATGAGACCTCCTATCCTCTGTTAGATTGTGATTTTTATTAATATTAGTGAATTACTTAGTAAATGGGGTGGCATGTCAACTCCTTAAGAGTTAGGGATGGTGTAAAAAGTATTATAGTAATTACTTTTCTAGCTTGCTAATTTTGTCCTCAAAACTTATGATCATTTAATATTTAAATATTGGAGTGAAAATATGCTCCTTAAGTGGTGATGAGAGGAATGCATTATGAGCACTTTTGTAATTTTTCTTACAATACTAAAAAGGATCAAGAATCATGGAAATTTCAGAATTCTGATAATGATTTCTCATAAAATATTCTCCAATGATAACCATCAAACAAGTTAGTTTTCCACCATCATATGAAGGGAAGACTAAGAAAATATTCCTTTCCCTAAGGAAATAAAGACATTACTAAGCTAGGAAATGATAATCGCATGTCAAAAATCAACAACGGTAGTTAAAGGAAACAACAAGCATGATAAGGGAAACAACAACTTTGACTGAGGAAACAACAACTGTGACTGAGGAAACAACGATTGTGACTAAGGAAATGACAACTGTAATTGAGGAAACAATGGTTGTGACTAAGGAAATAATAGTTGTGATAAAGGAGACAACGATTGTGACTGAGGAAACAACAATTGTAACTGAGGAAATTATGGTTTTGATTAAGGAAACAACAACTGTAACTAATTAAGGAAAAAACGACGAAGAATAAGGAAAAAATAACTATGATAAAGGAAACAACGATGTGAGAAAAATATTAGCGATTTATTTATTTTCTATTTTTATATATCTATTATAAAGAACAAAAGAAAATTATTTACATTATGTACAAGATAAAGTAGATTTCTCAGAAAATTTTACGTAGTTGTGACCGTGGGGAAATTTCCCATGTTGGATACAACTTGCAAGTTGGCATCGTTATCAATTTCATGAAGAAAAGATTCTCGAGTGAGTGGTTGATGTTACAGATAGAGCTGATACCCATTGGCAAGGAACGAAATGTCGGTATTGTCAATTGTGGTAAGGCATATCGTCCCATTATCATAAACTTCAGTAATTTTGTAAGGGCCAAGCCATCTTGTTTGAAGTTTACCTAGAAAGTCTTGGAATCTAGAGTCATATAGCAGCACCCAATCTCCTTTGTGAAATTTTTTCTTTTTGATCAGCCTATCGTGCCATCTAGCTCTCCGTTGTTGAATTATGACAATACGTTACAGTACAAGAAGACATATTTCACCAAGTTTGTTGAGTTGTTGTAAGCATTGTTTCTATGCTTCTGTGAGATGCAATCCGACTTCCTTGGCGGTTTTGAGAGTCTTAACTTCGAATTCAATCGAAAAATGGGCTCCTTACCATAAATGAGCTAATAAGGTGAATAGCCAATAGTATTGCACTAGGTTGTCTGATAGGCCCATAAGGCTTGCAGAAGCTTGGCAGCCCAGTCTTGATGATTTATAGATATCGTTTTAGTTAAAATCGCCTCTATGACTTTATTAGTGATTTTCACCTACTCATTTTGTTGTGGATGGTAAGGAGAAGTAATTATGTGTTTGATATGATAATTTTGTAGCATGGATGAAATTTTATTAGTAGTAAACTATGATACCTTGTCCATTACAAACTCTTGAGGTAGCCCATATCGAAAAAATAGTTTGAACAAAAAATCGATGACTGCTTCTTCCATGGCCCTTGTGAGTGCTACTTCTTCCACCCATTTAGTAACATAATATGTACAGACTATAATGTATGCTTTTTGATTTGAAGGTGGATTAAAGGGGCCTACAAAGTCCATTTCCCATCTTTCGAATGGTTCCAATACAATTTGTGGTTGGAGGGGCATTTCGTCAGACTGAATGGGATGACCCATCCTTTGGAAACTATCACAACTATGGACATATTTCTTTGCATATTTAAATATTGTGGGCCAAAAATAGCCCATTTGTAATACCTTATGTCCAATTCTCTAATCAGAAAAATGACCTCCATAGGGCTCATCATGACAAGCCCTGAGGATATCATAAATTTCATCTTCTCTGACACATCTTCAAATTTGAAGATCAACCCCTGTATGAAAAAGGTAATCGTCCATCCATGAAAATCATGCGTTGCACTAGATAATAAGCTTCTTTTCCTGGGATGACAGATGTGATGGTAGTTTCCCAAAGGCTAGATAATTTACTACATCAACATACGAGGATGTTTTAACAGTTACAACAAATGAGTGTTCATTGAGGAATTGGTCCTCAAATGGGGAAGAATCGACTGCTATTGGAACTCTTGATAACCACAACACATTTTTATTTTCATGACTGATACTTTATAGTAATTTAAAATTCCCAGAGCAACAATAACCTGCGAGTTATTCTGCCATTGGTAACAAGTTTGTTAGCTAAATAATTAATGGTAGAATGATTGGTGTACAGAAAAAATGGATATCCTGTTATGTAATGGAGAAATTTATTTATGGCATAAACAACGACCAATTTTTTTTCTTGTCACAGTATAATTCGACTCAACCGGTGCAAGGTTTTCGCTAATATAATAAATGGCATAAGGCTTTTAATCCTCTTCTTGTCCGAGGAATTCTCCGATCACTGTATCTGATGCGTCTGAGGATATATGAAATGGTAGATTCTAGTTTGGTCCTTGCAACACAAGATTTGTTTAGACCAACCTTTTCAGATATGCAAAAGTAGTGTCACATCTATCAGTCCACTCAAATTCCACATGTCCAGTCAATACATGCATAGGTGCCGCAATTTTTGAAAATTTTTCTATAAAATGATGATAATAACCAGCATAATCGAGGAAACTACGTACCTATGTCTATGTTTGAGGAGTATGGAGTTTAAGAATTACCTCGATCTTAGTTGGGTCCACTTGAATGCCTGTAGAAGAAATAAAATTTCCCAGAACTATGCCCTTTGTCATCATCATATGACATTTTTCATGACTGAGGCACAACCTAGTAGCTATACATCGTGCAAGAACCTTCTCAAGATTGTGCAAGGCTTGGTCAAAATCATTACCATAAGGGGTAAAATCATCCATATATAGTTCAAGTCCCTCATTAATCAAATCAGAAAAAATACTGAGAATTTCCCTTTGAAAGGTGGTTGGTGCATTACATAGCCCAAATGGTAAGACTCTATATGCAAATGTTCCCCATGGACAGGTGAATGTGGTTTTGTCTTGGTCTTCAGGGGAAATTTGAATTTGATTATATCCACTGAACCCATCTAGGAAAGAAAAATATTTCTTTCCAGCAAGAGTGTCAAGAACTTGATCCACAAATGGAAGGGGAAAATGATCCTTCTATGTGGCTTTATTTAATTCTCTATAGTCGACACAAATTCTCCATTTTCCATTCTTTTTAGGGACTACCACTAGTGGTGAAACCCATTGACTATCAGAAATAAGATATATGAAATTAACATCAAGAAGTTTTTGAAGTTCTTGTTTTACTATATCTCTGAGGTGTGGATTTAGTCTTCTTTGAGGTTGGAAAATGGCTCGGGCATCTTTCTCAATATAAATATGATGTGTGCAGAGTTGTGGATCGATGCCCTTCATATCTGAATTTTCCTAGGCAAAAGCCTAGTTGTATTTTTTAATAATTTGAATCAGTCGTTCACGCTGAAGGTTGTTAAGATTGGTTCTAATATTCAGGGTCTTTCCAGGCTCAATTTCGATAGGAATGCTATTGTGAACTGCACTCATGGATTTATGCTCAAAATTCAAGTCCTTTAGAAGATACCATTAGGCTTCGTTATCAACAAATTTTAGCATTTGACAAGTGGGGTTCCCTATAATGGAAGGTTGATTAATAAATACATTAATTACATCATCCTCGGCATGTTTTTTAAAGATAATGCATTTGTAAATAGTGAGAGGAAAGTGTAAATTACCTTCCTGATATTTGGGTGGGGAACATCTAAAATCATCAATCGACATGTTGGGTTTAGCAAGGGGGTATAAGATAAGATTTTTGACAGCTGGTCCTTTAGAAATTGTCATACTTCCAGTATGACACCCTATGTATGCATCTGCAGTGGCAAGCCATGGTATTCCTAATATCAAAGTGTGTCCTTCTAGTTTGTTTTTAGGATTGAGGACTAAAAAATCCATTAGCTATTCCTAGGAATTTACAGAGAATGATATCATCTAATGTCCCTTCCAATTTTACTATGGATTTGTCAGTTAGTTCCAACATGGTTGGATTCAATTTAAATATAATTATTCCAAGGAGTACAAAGGTTTCAAGTGTTATAATATTTATGGTTGCTCCCAAGTCCACCAAAGTGTTTGGGAAAGTATATCCCTGAATCTAGATAGTAACTACAAGGTTTCCAGGGTCATCATATTTGATAGGTATTTGCTTTCCCACGATAATATCAGATAGTTTCCCTGAAACATGGACTATAGGAGAGTCTTTTGGCTTCCTACTAGGCTTCTTATCACATAATTCCTTGATGGTTTTGGCATAAACTGGTATTCCCTAATAGCCTATAGGAGAGGAATTTTGATATATAAATTTTGTAATTCCCCTAAGAGGTAAAAGTTAAGGTGTATAGGTGATTTCATTATGGCTAATCTTTCATGGAGTGCAGGAGAAATAATTAGGGTAATTTTGAGGTATAAAATGGGCATCCTAAGGAAATTATAAAATAACAATGGGAATAATGTTGGGCATGGAATTCCCCCCAAGGCATGTTTTGGGGCTTAAAGCCTAAGTTTTGACCAAATGTTGTTGTAAAAGCTCCGCGAATTATGGGCGCGGGGCGCGAAAGTATGATAGAGTCATAGGGTTGCCCGCCCTAGTCTTGTAATGTAATGTCGACCGGATAGACCTACCCATGGTCTGCGGACCATGGGATTGTATAAATAGAGCGAGGCTCTAAGTGTAAAAGGGAACTAACTAAGAAGGAAGAGAAATTAAGGAATAAGGAAGTCTAAGTGGTTGAGTAAAAGTGTAGAGTGTGTCTGTGGGTCATAGAGTAGGAGAAGACTCTGCAGCTGAGTGCACAGAGGCCTAGCAGTCTGCAGCTGAGTCCACGGACCCTTGCAACTAAGTGCGTAGGGAGAGTCGAGTCTGTAACCATGGAAATAATCAATAAAGAGAAGTTTTTCTATAATTTTGTGTATCTTTTCCTAGTTTGATGCATGATTGATATAGTTTGAATATATACTATTTATTTACTGCGCAAACCTACATGAATGTTTTGTATTGTTAAGTATAACTTAAGACACTTAAGTAGGAGAAGGTGCTTAAAAAATATTGGAAGATAAATAAGATCTTGGGTAATAGTGCAGAGCGTGGCACAACCCCTGGTTAGGGTTGCGCTAAGGTAGTGTATCAGGCCACGAGGAACAGGAAAGTGCATGAAGCCACCTGCGTACAGGGACAAACCGTGGACTAGTCGAACTCATCATACATCTCCAGGGTGCGGAAACTTGGTTCTAGCACCCTCCCATACTACTTCGGGTGAGACCTAAGTCTGCACGCTGCGAAATTTTGCCGAAAGGGACAGTAGTACTGGGATTTGTTTGGCTAATTAAGTTTGAACCTGGGTCAGGTCCCAACAAGCCAACAAATGGTTCTATTATCGGGAGCAGGATTTGCATAAAGATGTCTGATGTCGTATCACTGGAATTCAACAAAGAAAGGAATTGAATAGTGGTTGGATAGAAATATTCACGAGTTCGCGGCGTAGGAAAGCAGGAATCTACGATTATCAAAGAACGAGTGGTTATATTGTTACTTGTATTTGGAAATCCACGAAATTTTCTTTGCATCCTTACCTACTAAGTTGTACGAGTAGATTGCCAGGCTAGTAGATAGCCAAGGAAGGTGTAAACTTGACAAACCTATTGTGTGGACTCCAGAATTGGTGTGCAGACTGGAAGCATCGGAAGATAAGATTGCACACGCTGTCAATCACTGGCTGGATCGAAGCATAGGAGGGTTCATCACTGAATTCACAGTAGATACTTCAGTCAGATATAGCAAGGCAGAACGACGCTTCCTCAAGGGACCGCTAGGTAAGTATGTTAAATATTTGAACACTTGGATTAAAATGCTACCATGTGAAAAGTGGGTTATGTGAATAAATTGATGTTTGGGGCTACGCGGAGTGGGAGGATCTACAGAAAAGAAGGTAGCACAAAACTAAAAACTAGCCCTTGATTTCACCTCCGCGAGGAGGTGAAGAGGAGCTCGTGAAGGTTTCACCAAGAAGTGCGATCAATCTGATAAAGCAAATAATTTCACACATACCACCCCCACCCACACCACCACCAGTTTCACCATCCTCACCCCCGACTTCACCCATACCACCTCCACCACCATCGCGAAGCAGTATGGCCAGCGCGATAAAGCTACCAATGTTCAAAGGAGTAGGAATAAAGATCTAGACCAATTTTGGTTCATGGTAAAAGATGTATGGGAAGCACAGGGTGTCACAGATGACAATATAAAGAAGGAAACGTTGGTCAATGCTTTTGCAGGATCGCACACTGACCTGGTACATTAAGCATTCCAATGACAATCTGAATTCGGGGATAACAAATATCCAAGCTGCGCTAAATAAGGAATTTAGTAGGCCGAATTTGGAGGCACAGTCGATCATTGGATTCAAGGAAATCACCATGCTACCAAGTGAAACCCCGTGGGAGTTGGATCAAATACTGAAGTGCACAATTTTCTTAGTAAACATGACCTTAACAGATGGACAACATCACGAATGGTTTGTAGCCTCGTTAACACTACATCTATGGAATGCGCTATCGCAACGAAGGCTAACCACTCGGGCTGAGGATTTGGAGGTCGCGATGAGATTTCCAGAGACTTCGATACAAAATCCTAACCTAGGAGTGTAGCAGATTCACGCATAGTTGAAAAACTTTTGCCTTGAGATGTCGATTTTGAAACAAGACAGGATGGCTTGTCCAGAAGTGTGCGACGAGGTATGGTGTGTAAAGTGCAAGGGCCAGGGGCACGATAAGGACCACAGCTTGGTGTTCACAAATTATCTCGCGGGAGGAGGACCAATGCCATTGAGATTGGAGGCACAAGTAGGACCAAGCGCGACACTTGCATTATGGTGCGTGATTTGTCAGATAGGAGGAAAACATTCTACATATAACTTCCATCTACTACAGAAGTATATGCAGAATTCCTAGCAGTTATTCTGTAAATTCTGTAGGTTAGTAGGCCATGATGAGCGCACCTGTAGAAGTTATGAATTGATGATGGATCAGACTCTTACCTACAGAGTTCAGGCTGAAACGTAGCCCCTCGATCAAAATGCATGAATGACACGCACTAGATTTTAGGGGTGCGGACGAGGCCGAGGTGGAATGGGAGCAGGAAGTGGTTGCGAAGAGCTGATATGTTACAATTGCGGAGGGTCGGGGAATTATTCCCACGGTTATACAATTCCAATGAGACCATCATACTTATATTGTACGCAGTTTGATCATGAGATAGAGGACTGTCCCACACTGATAGCGAGGTTGCATGATAAAGGAGCACTCCAACCTCCCCCGACTCAGAACCTGCAAATGATGAGGTCTGAGCCACACGAGGAAGACCCTAATGTAAATATCATGCTCTGAAGTGGTATTACGTCAAGGGATGTCAAAGGCAAGTATCCTGAAGAGAGTACTTGGGTTCATAAGGCTCCAACGAAGGAACCAAAACTTGATTTGGAGTGTTCTAGGGAGACATTCATGGAAGCTAAGAGGAGCTTCATGAATGCCTCCACTTCAGGAAGTAAAGACAGACTGGAGCCGGAAATGGACCCATCGATGCTCAATGCATTCTTGGAGACATGCATGAAGCTGCTGTGCAACAGCAAGGCTGTGAAGGGACTGCAAGAACTCATAACTATATGTGTTGGGACTGCACCAGGAGAACCACGTGTAGTCTGGAATCTCGGGAAGCACATGACACGAATAGGAAGGGAGATGAGATTGACTGCACAGATTGAGGAATATGAGATGGATCAAGTGATTCTGGATCTAAGATCAGACACGAATGTCTTGCCAAAGCAAACATGGGAGCACATGGGCAGGCTTTCACTGCAATGGTCATTTATCCAACTGCAAATGATGAACCAACAAAATATCCTACCTATGGGGAGATTGCAGGGAATCAAAGTAGATATCGAAGGAGCGAGTGCGCTATCAGATTTCAAAGTGATAGAGATTGTTGATGAAATCAATCCCTATCTTGCACTATTAGGAATAGATTGGGCCACTGACATGAAAGGAGTAATAAATCTAAAGAAACGCAAGATGATCTTCAAGAAAAAGTCACTACGTGTAGTGGTACCTTTAGACCCTGGAGAAGGATTGCGCTACACAGAGCCAATGCGCGACAATGATCTGGACTGCATCTACAAGATAACCGCGCAAGAGCAAGATTGGGTAAATCCAACCGTGGATGGCCGAATCTCTTGGGAGCGCGAAAGCTCCTGTACATTAGATTTTGACAAAGAGATGGAACGATGGCAGAACCTATTACACGAGGTAACCACGCTTAACTGTAACATGATGACAAGGTCACTATGCTGCGTAGCAACAGAGGTAAGGGATTTGCCTACGTACGAAGGGTTAGGTGAAGTGGAGAATTTCCTGAACAAATTTGAAAAAGTAGTGTCAGAACAACAACATTTCGATGCTCTGAAATGGGTATTGTGCGCTACGCTCGCAAGGTGGTGGGGTACGCACCAGTAGAGTTTTGAGGAATGGCGTGAATGCAGAAGGATGATGCTCATGCGGTTTGGGAAGCCTCAGGTACAATTGAAAGATAAGTATGACATACGAACTGGCCCACGCACCCACCTATCTAGGTGGATATAGGCATATGGTGTGAAACACGCACAAAGTCATACAGCCCTCACGGTAGGAGACACGAGCAATAAATAGGAACGGGTGAGGAAATGGCGCGAACGATTGGGACCACGAAGTATGGAAAGACCAAGTGCACAGAAGGTTATCCACGCTGAAGCCTTTGATAAAGAGTGCAAAGTTTTGAACAGGGTCCACAATGCGAAACAGGCTGACTAGGACCTGCGTGTACCAAAAGTTCTATGGGTGTATAGGACCACGTGTAAGAACCTGACCACGCAGGCACCGCCAAGGTTGGAGTATGAATCGAACACTGTAAGCCTTATAGTACTTGGAAAGCCTAATCCAGCACTGGTAGTGACGATGATTCATTGAACCTTGGAAGCAGAAATCCAACAGGGAAACCTTAGACTCCAAGAACCTGAAGAAGAAAGGGTACGGTTAAGGAAGAAAAGCGCTCTAGTGGACACAAAATTCAAGAAGCTGGAGGATGAGATAAAGGAATATTTTCTTGGCAAAAAGACCAGGATGGTAAGACAAGGTGCCTAAGATCATAATGATAGGTTTAAGGCCTATTGTCACGAATTGATCAGTCTGATTCCTTGGTTTGGACGGCACCTTGCTAAGCATAGTGACCAGGGTAGCGTGTTGCAAATGATAAATTGCGCGATGCCGACCATAACAATAAAGGGTGGGGATTCTCCAGGAAACATGATGGATGATAGGATGAAACTTTTCACTGGTGGTGTGACCACGTGACTAGCTGAAGGAAGGACAATCATAGCGCTCTAGGCAGTTGAAAGGAAGAGCGAGATTATAAACTATTATGCCCAGGATCTACGCGACGTTGGAGCTGCGCACAGAAGCAAAGAGTCACAAGGTCCTCGAACGCACATGGGGGGCTATGCTGCCACGCGGGTTGGCCAGAAAGTGACTGTTGAAGTCACTATTCACGATGGGATGCTCGACTTGAGGCTAAATGGAGTGGGCGGCAGGCATTTAAGACGTGATTTATGGGTAAGATCTGGGAAAATCTGCTGCCAAGGGAGCATTAATGAACCAGATTTGGGGGGACGATCGAATTCAAATTCAAAAAGCTCTATACATTACAAAGGGTTTCCCACCAAACAACACTTGGTCATTTGTGAATTGAGCTAGTGAGCAGAGCCCTGATTGTTGAGTGCCAAGCGTTGATTGAGCCCCTGAGTTCACGAGTGATAGGTTTCTGCATAGATACAATTTCAACAACTAAGGATGTTATGGAGATAACAGAATTACAGGTGCGCCCCCCTCAGGTTGGTACCCTTTCGGCAAACCTCATAGTTGGCCCAGCAACGACAGAATAGATGTTGCACGTGCGGATGAAGAACACCATAGTGCTGCTAGAAGGGGCACTAGTGACATCAAATGAGGCCGACAGGCCTTCGGTCAGCGCCTCAAAGGTCTTGGTCTCAATATGGCTGCACACCCGCGAGAGACCTTATATGTTTTGCAGGATGGGATAACTGCAGAGCTGTGAACTAGGGAGAGCTGTGCGCTCCAAGTCCTCAGTGAAAAGAAAATAAATATGGAACAACTAAGCTTGCAGTGCGACGAAGTTGTATCGCAGAACCAACAATTGGTATAGGTAATAGAGGACACTTTCCAAAGCATCCTAGAGTTGGCCATCCCAACAAACATGCCAGTAGAGGTGCAGATCCATAGGTTGGCAGCAGGTGTCTGCGAGGCAAGGGAAGAAATGACAAAGGTTTAGCTGCAACTGAACCTTTAGATCGCCGAGCTGCGGTTGAAGGCACAACCATCCACCCCTATGAAAATCAGAGAACAGTGTGCTAGCGCTATCACAAAAGGATTGTACAATATTGGAAGTGCAGTGTAAGACTACAC
Source organism: Pinus tabuliformis (assembly GCA_031772625.1). Taxonomy (NCBI): domain Eukaryota; kingdom Viridiplantae; phylum Streptophyta; class Pinopsida; order Pinales; family Pinaceae; genus Pinus; species Pinus tabuliformis. Next base: position 614,354,742 of record CM062806.1, on the reverse strand, counting down.
CAGTATGTTGCAAGAATCACTTGAGGTCCTCTCAAATCTGCAGGCAGACCCCAACATCTAGTGCTTAGAGACAAAGGCATGAGAACTACAACAACAGTGTGAAAGTGTCTGAGGAACTATGCAGATGGTGGTCCTCACTCAGAGGCTTGCGCAGATGCAGCAAGCTAAAGCGCTGAAGGAGTAGGTGGATGCGACACAACATAAGCAGTCCTGAAGGCACGCGTTCGGCCTTGGATCAATGAGGCCTCACCATCACGGCAGAAATTGAAGGCAAGCTCACACACATGAAGGGGATGTACATACTGATGCAGAGAAGCACTCTTGACATAGAGGTCTCAGAATAGTGTATGCAACAAATCCAGCAAGCAGCAGCTTAGTGCACTGCTGACCTTGCTGCAGTTCTAGAATAATTGGAGGGACTCCGCGCAAAGATCTCCGCGCCGACAAAGTGACTCAAGGGCGAGTCACGATGCTTGTGTTGGGGGCCTGTTGGGCGTGGAATCTCCCCCAAGGCATGTTTTGGGGCTTAAAGCCCAAGTTTTGACCAAATCTTGTTGTAAAAGCTCCACAAATTGTGGGTGCGGAGCACAAAAGTATGATAGAGTCATAGGGTTGTCCATCCTAGTTTTGTAATGTAATGTCAGATGGATAGACCTACCCATGGTCCGCTGACCATGGGATTGTATAAATAGAGTGAGGCTCTAAATGCAATAGGGAACTAACTAAGAAGGAAGAGAAATTAAGGAATAAGGAAGTCTAAGTGGTTGAGTAAAAGTGTAGAGTGTGTATGTGGGTCGTAAAGTAGGAGAAGGCTCTGCAGTTGAGTGCACAGAGGCTTAGTAGTCCGCAGCTGATTGCGTGGACCCTTGCAGCTAAGTGTGTAGGGTGAGTTGAGTCTGCAACCGTGGAAAGAATGAATAAAGAGAAGTTTTACTATAATTTTGTGTATTTTTTCCTAGTTTGATGCATGATTGATATAGTTTGAAAATATACTATTTATTTACTGTGCAAACCTATATGAATGTTTTGTATTATTAAATATAACTTAAGACACTTAAGTAGGCGAAGGTGCTTAAACAATATTGGAAGATAAATAAGGTCTCGGGTAATAGCACAGAGCGTGGCATAGCTCCTGGTTAGGGTTGTGCGAAGGCAATGTATTAGGCCAAGGAAGGGGAAAATGCACGAAGTCACCTGCACGCAAGGACAAAATACGGACCAGTCGAACTCATCAGACATCTCCAGGGTGTGGAACTTGGTTCTAGCACCCTCCCATACTACTTTGGGTGAGACCCTAGTCCGTGCTCCACGAACTGTTGTCGAAAGGGCCACTAGTACTGGGATTTGTTTGGCTAATTAACTCTAAACCTGGGTTAGGCCCCAACAAGCCAACAAATAATAAAACAAAATTAGATTACACCATCAAATTTTAGAGGGAAAAAAAGAAAAAAACTACTTTTTGAACTCGTATTTTCAACTTTTCTCCCTATGGGTTTACTCAAATTTCGTGTTGGAACACTTGTTGGATGCAAAATTTGATTCATCATCCAAGGAGTACCCATATTGTAAGATCCATCGAAAGTATGAAACATGGGTACTCCTTGGATGAGGATTTAAATTATGAATCCAACAAGTACTCCCACATGAAATTTGAGTAAAAGATTACGGAGATAAGTTGAAAATACAAGTTGAAAAAGTAATTTTATTATTTTTTAATCTTTTTACTTTTTTACTCCAAAAATGGTGAATCATCCCCCATGGTTGAAATCATCATCTTGAATTTTATTGGTTCTTATAAACTTGATTTTGGTTGTACATTTTTCTTAGGAGGCCATTTTTATACCTCAAAATTACCCTAATGATCCGTAATCTCAGTGGGTTCCTGTTAATTAGTTGGTTTAACAGAAGAATTTGCTTCACTAGTGATTACGATAGGATGAGAATGATTTGTCAAAGACTGATCCTTAGCGGGTTTATCATTCTCTGGTTGCTCTTGAATTTTCGAGTTATATTTTGGAAAGATGGTTCTCTGAGATCTCAGATGTAGTTCATTGACTTTCAAAGAAGAACTTGGGGGAGAATCCAAAGTTTCCATAATTTAAAAAAATTGCACGGTTTATTATTTGGATTCGGATTTGGATGGAGGTGGAACGTTTGGAGTTAATTGAAGTGGAGGTTGTATTGGGGGTTGATTTTTTGGCTATTGAATCACTCCCATTGGTTGAATAATCAGTCCAGTGGGGTGTTGCCAATTCTAGGACCACATTGACCCTTGAGTAGGTTGATTTTCCCATTGCAGGGGGTACAAATTGTTTGTTGTATTCTTCCATGAAGTTGTAGGATATTATTGATTCGGACAAGGACCAGGGAATGACTTATTTATCTAGGGTGATAAACTGTATGGACACGGCTACCATGTATTAGGAGAATGTTGCTGGACCTTTCAATTTAAACCAGGAAACTATTGTTGAGAAAATTGTATAGAAAAAAACATACAAGGGTCCTGCGACATACCTGATGGGAAATTATACCATTCTCGTTGTTGTGCCACAAAACACATTGGTTCTGGATCTTCTTCAACTTCCTTAAATACAAATTTCAACCCAGGAACTGAAGGACATCGATCAATCAAATGATCTTTGGTGGAAATAGGACATACCTCGATTGTATCCAATGAACATTCTTTGTGAGTATGCTTCTTTTGACAGCAAGGAAAAAAATGACCAATGCCTATTCAGTTTCAACATGTTTCTATTTTACCTGCAAAACATCCAACTGCGTTGTTAGTGTACCTAAAATATTAGTTTTAAAATATTCTAAAATATTACCAATTTTTGCTCATGTAGCTCCTCCCCCTACAATTCTGCTGGATCTACTGAGAGGATCGTGAGTCCCAGGCTTGGTTCGTGTGCTCCGTCGTGAATGCATGATACATAGTTTTATAATTTCATCATATTTTTCTTTGTAAATATCACCCTGCCCCATTAAATTAGGAATTTTCATGCATTCATCTTTTATACCTCTAATGAAAGTAGTTTTCAACACATCCTTAAGTAAAGTAGTGTATGGTGATTTCTATAAATTATATTGAAATATTTCAACATATTCTTCCAAAGTTTCATCTTCTTTTGACATCATCTTAAATATTTCTTCCCTTAGATCCCTAGATTGGAAATAATCCTGATACTTAGTAAGGAAGGCTTCTTTCATTTGGTCCCATGAAGTTATAGTACCACCCCCCAGTCCCATGAACCATCGTAGTGCTGCTCCCTTTAAGGTAGAAGGAAACAACTTTAACTTTTTGGGGTTAGGAGTATAATCATATCCTTGGCATAAGACATGAAACTCAAACAAAATGCATCAGGGTCTTTAGAGGCCCTTCCATGAAAGTTTGGAAGATTTTGCAACGGGATAACCTTCATTGGCGCATTAGCTTGTAGGTCAAAAATACGATATTATATGCTTGAAGTTCACGTTCCTATTATTATATTTTCCATTTGGTCAAAGATCTTCGAGTAATATTTATGGATCCCATAATCAGGAGGTACTATTTGAAAAATAATACATTGACAGGGTTCTGGACCTTGACCAGGTCTCACAACACTACTTAAGTTAGGAACCTTAGTTTCTTGCCTCAAAATGGGTGTTACAGGGAATTCTTGCTCAGATGGTTGTGGGTACAGTTGGCTTGTCTCACCTCCCCCTTCCCTTAAGTTGCAAGGGTACCCCTAACTCTTATCAGAAGGAGTGAGATACCTAACATATATGTCTTGGAATCTCTAATCAGATCCTAGATTTTTGTGATGAATCTTAGTGTTAGTTGTAGCAAATAACGTTGCTACTCGAGGGGAAATAACAGTAGAACCGCTCCCAGACACTACTCGAGGACCTATTGACACTTGATATTTTGATGTACGAATGATTTTGTCTATAAAAGTCATTCTTCTAAGGTTAACTTGACCCTGGGTTTTAGTAATTTTCGGAGTGGATTTCTCATCTATCTCTATCTGGCTCCTAGTCCTAGGCTTATTTCTATTCATACACACTAGACAATCTAAATGTATCAGCCCAGGTTGGGCACTAGCACAATATTTTTACTTAAGTGCATGCATATGTTATTACATTCCATCTTTAATATCCATCCCCAAGGATATAAATAACACTCTCTTTGACAACCTCCCCAGAAACGGTGCCAAAATGTTGAGCCAATTGATTGTTCCTAAGAGGACCAACTAACTACTACAGATTAATTTATCAACCTGAGATTTCGTTTTTCTATTTCAAGATTATCGACACAGTTTATGCAAGAGAAATGTGTATATGACTAGTTACTATGATCCTATTGAAAATAAAAGCTACAATAGAAAAGGAATCAACTCAAGATGAAATCTCTAATTATCGCAAACTATTCAAAACATTAACTTCTACAAGCTTCAGAAGGAAACAACAAAAGGAAACATTTTGAATATCAAGTTGTTTCTTAGGGAACAACAACTACAGAATAGAAAGACAACACTATAGAATCATATTGTTGAAAGTGATTAAGAAAACAAAATTGCAATCTATGATAATCTGTATGAAACGGAAAGAAATAATAATACTCTTAACAAATTAACTACAACAGATCTATTCTATAATGATTTCAATAAACCTGATTCAAAACAAAGCATTCAATATAACAAGCAGGAAACAAGAAATTAAGAACAATTGCGCAAATAGAAATAGTTGGAACAATAGAATCAAACACCAATTTAATGATACAAGAGAAGACAACGTTGTTTCTAGGATCGGGCCCAAATCCAAAATCAAACTGCCTTATGAAGGAATCAACACAACAAACTAAATATGAGTAATAAACACTTCCATTTTATTGTAGATAACTAGTTACAATTAATGTATTCGCAATTTTGTGCTTGTGTAAAAAATAATATTACAACTTTGAACAACCGCTTTTGAGGCTTAATACCGGTTTTTATATTGTATCAGTAAAAGATAAAAATCAAAGAATCTATTTTTAATAACAATCGATTGCTACAATGATCTTAATGCATCAAGAAGACCATGTTGAAAGGCCATTTTTAACTAATTCACTCCAAACAGAGTGTAACAAACTAAGTATTATACAATCTCCCATGATCACTCTAGGAAGCAACATCAAATATCAATGTATCAATAGATTAATTTCCAATAATGAAGATCTGTTCGTTATGAAATAACACTTTAATGATTGAATTTGTTCATAAAATAATGAAATAATAAATGCATATAAAATACTACTAAAATTCATACTACATAAATTAGCATAGCCTAATCACAAGAAAGACATGGAAAATAATATGAAAATTAAGAAATAAGGCAAGGAAAATATGACAATTATGAGGCCCAATAATACTACACCTGGAAACATTTGTGAAATTTTTTCTATTTTGTACACTTAATATCAACATTGTTATGAGGTTTACTTAAAACAAAGTTATCCTTTCAACCCTCGATAGGTTTAGGTTTAGAATTTTCCTGTTCTAGAAAAGACCCTTCAGGAACATCTATATGAATAGTTGTAGAAGATTTCTTCCTATGTCTGTTCCTTTTAGCTTGATAAATCATTCTAGTAGCTATTTCACTTCTTTTTTATGTGAATAAGATAGATTATATTACTGCATAAAATATGTTTTTACAAAAGGTTGGGTTGTGTGAACAAAACGCTTCGGCACAAGAGCCAACAACATAGGCCTTCCTAGCTTTAGATGGAAATTTTTTACATTGAAGCTTTCAAAAACGAATTCTAAGATTTTATGAGAAAATTTACAAAGAGCCGTGTTGATACTATCTCTTGTGAAACAGAAGGGAGGGATGAGAGTGATGAAGATACGACTATCCCAACATTCCTTATTTCCTATACTTTGCATGGTGATGAGAGCTTTTCGAAGACTGATAGCCAAAGAGAGTAACATATCAAAAGAGGAAGGCTGCCTCGGGCATTGAGGATTTCCCTTTGCGGGGTCATCATCAAGGCTGATGGGTAGATCTCAAGTGTTGCCTTCTTGCGCATCTGGGGCTAGTGGATGACCTGAGGAAGTGCCTGTTGCCTCCTTTTTGACACTGGGAGAGCCTTCGACTAGCGTGTAGATAATTGTGGTAGAACATTTCTTCAGCATTGTGCAGTGCGAAGATTCCCTGGTAACAAAGCGACAATGGAGCACTAATTCCACATAGACGACAAAATTGTTCATGAGCATATCGATTTTTTCTTCCAAAACCTTGGACATTTCAGCCTGCTTCTGCATCACTAGAGCGAGGAGAGTTTTAAGTTGCCAGGAGAAGTCAATTGCACGAGTGTACAGGTTCTCCCTGACCCTGGTGAGACTTGGGTCAGGGATCCACTCAAATTCTGCTGCCACCTCTTCCGAGGACACCCCTTGTCTAAGGACCCTCGCCTATGCTTCCAGGTTAGCTATTCATTCCTGTGTCTCAGGGTTAACAACAATGGCATAATTCAGGGCTGCTCTCTTGGCAGAAGATTCGACTCTGGTGGTGGGCGGAGAACCCAGGTTGTTCCAATGGGAGGGGTCATAGCCATGACCTCTACTGCGACGAGAAGCCGAGCTAGAACCGTGCCTGGGCACCATGAAAGGGGGAGGGGGGATCAATAGTCAAACATCGAAAGGGACCCGAGAGAAATAAGATGCAGGAGTAGGCATGGTGACGGGGAGGAGCAGGTAGGAGGGGGTACACATAGGGGTTGGAGAACATCGAGGAGCGGGGTGATCAGAGGGAGGGAATGAATGTGAGTCATGGGAGGTATGAGAGGTTGGTGAGGGAGGTTGTATTAGAGGGGGATGATAGGATGGATGGATGACGAACCTAAGGGGACACAAAGCTTATATTTTCTCCTTTAGCATGACTGGAATTGGGATTACGACATAGGGAAGATTTCCTTTAGTACTGCCTTTGGTCGAGCAACTGCTATCATAATTATTGAGACTGGAGATCTCAAAGCAGTTAGTGACCATTATTCTGATTGTCCTTTTCATTTATGGTCTCACATTGCTAACGTAACCTACCGTTCTCCAGGTCAGTCCAAGCCAGTGATTGTAGTCGATAGTTTCCCACCGTACTCTCATTTTCTAGCCTACCGGTTAGTCCATTCCCTTTACGCTTGACATCTTGGAAATTAAGTTCTCTCACCCTCTCTATGTGGCCTTTTGTCCTTTGGAGTATTCTGTTTAGGCAACAATTGTTTGACACCTGAGAAACTTCCTTGCCTTTTTGTAATTTGCGGTTGACTTGAGTTGTTAGCATTGAGTCCCCTTCGATGATTAGAGGCCCAAAGTTGTGGATTTTGGCAATGGATAGCCCATGTTCCAGGGCCTACAATTTCACTGCATTGTTGGTAGTGTTGCCGATATTTCCCGCATAGATCCATTTGATTTCCCATTGCAAGTTTTGGAAAACACCCCCAAAGCCTTGTTTGCCCGGGTTACCTTTCGATACCTTGTCATAGTTTAGTTTGAGAGTGCCTGTCTCTAGGGGAGACTAGTGGTATGTAGTTCCCAAAATACTCGAAATCCTTAAGGCCTTGGAGTACTGGGTGAGATGAATATCCAAGATGGTAAGAAGACACAGATCCAAACAACTGGGAGGGTCACTGGGGCTCTGAAGAGTGGAAGAAGCCATCATTTCCCTGATAGTCTACTTGTCTATGGAAAAAACAACCTCTTCCGGATTGTGGATTCCCCTAAAAATTCTTGCATTCCTCTCCTTCCAAAGAGCCCAGCAAATATACCTAGTTCAAGACTCTATTCACCAAAGCATTAGGTGATAGGGAGGATCTCCAATTCTCAATGGTATTGAGGATGGAGGAGATATCCCTATCCGAAACTTTGAAAACTAAATGGACCCGATTCCACAACTTGTTTATGAAGGGGCACTCATTCATAAAATGGTTAGTTGTTTCTTCACTTTTCTCACAAAGATTGCATCTCGAGGTTCCAGTTAACCCTTTCTTCCTTAAGTTGTCCGAGACTAGAATATTTTTGTGCATGATGAGCCATAAAAATAGGGTGATTTTTGGCGAGTGTTTCCTCTCCCACAAAGTCTGCCATTTTTGCTCTGTTTGATGTTGTCATGGAGTTCAATGTAGTTGTAAACCTCCTTTAAGTTGAAGTGTCCGGCTAGATTCTTCCCTCAACTGATCTTATCCTCATTGGTTTCAAATTTAATTTGTCTTTCCTAGAGTTCACTCAAGAGCTCCTACCACTCCAAATGGTTAGGCAGGGGTTCCTAGTATTTTTCATCAAACCATTCCCTCTAGTTTTCACTGCCATTGCTAGGCTTCTAGTATTGTCTGACCCTGTTCTTGTCCTTGTTTTGCATACTTATCCAGATCTGTCTAAATTGATATTTGTTAAGGTCTTACCTTTGTTACCAGGCATCTTGCCAAAAGAGAGCTCTATCTCCATTGCCCACCTCCCAAAAACTATGATTCTTTATGACATCTCTATTTTCCCAAGCTTGGTTCCATATGGAAGAGCCCTTTATGGTCCCATTGAGCCTAATGAGATGTTCATGCGAGTGGGTAGGAACATATTTCTCTTTCCAATTGATGCCTGAGGGAGAGTTGGGGTTTGAAATCTATTGCCACCACGTTTTGGCTCCAAGGGTTTTCCCTAAGAGCTCAGGGTCCCTTAGACTGAGACTGTCCCAAGCCACCAACGCCCACTTCTACTTCTTTTCCGAGCCCCTCCACAGGAAATTTCTATGGATTTTTATAAGAGTGTTGAAGATGGATTTGGGGGCTGCACGGGCGGAGTACAATTATTTGGGAATGGACTGCAACACAAACTTGACTAAAACTAGATGACTTGCCAAATTGAGAGATCTGAAGGTCAAGTTAGCTAGCATTTTTTCCATTTTGGTGATAATATCTTCCCATATTGAACGAGCCAAGGGCTTGTCAGTAAGAGGGAATCCAAGGTATTTTGAAGGGAGGTTGCATCTCTAAAATTCCATTATTTTGGAAATGTTCATTTGGATGGCTAAATGGGTGTTAAACAAAAACAATTTGGACTTCTCTTGGTTTATGAAGGAGCTAAAAGTAACAAAAAAACTGAGGGGATGACTTTGAAGGATAAGGCTTCTTTGATTGTGGGGAGGCCCATTAATAAGGTATCATTAACAAATTAATGATGTGTGGAGGGAGGAGCAGAGGCATAAAGCTTGAGGCCAGATAGGGAATTGGTGGAAGAGGCATCCATGATGGATCTGCTTAGGCCCTCGGCCGTAATGAAAAAAAGGAAGGGAGAAATAGGATCCCCCTGACATATACCTCTAGATGGGCAAAATGGTTGAGATGGGAAGCCATTCAGGAGAATTGAGATGAAAGCCCCAAAAACCATCACCATTATCCATTTAATGCAGTCCTTGTGAAAACCAAAAGTTGCTAGGACATCTTTCATGTACTACCAACTGATTTTATCAAATGCTTTGGACATGTCCAACTGAATCATCATTCTAGGCTTCCTTTAAAATTTAAGAGAATGAATCAACTCATGGGAAAGGATGATAATTTCTAGGATTTGTCTCCCTTCCACATAACCTGATTAGTGATGGGAAATCAAAATAGGCAGGATGGTTTTTATTCTATTGGCCAAGAATTTTGAGATGATCTTGTATATGATGTTGCAGAGGGCAATAGGACAAAATTTCTTCGGGGAGTCAACTCCTTCATCCTTGGGAATTAAGGTTAGAAAGGTGGCATTTAGAGCTTTTAGAACAACTTTTTGTATTCTAGACTCCTCCACTAAGGCGTGAACCTCATTTTTTTATTAGAGGCCAGCAGGGTTTGTATAAGTCTATGGTAAACACACCTGAACCTGACGCTTTACCATTGGACATAGTCATAACTACTTCCTCCACCTCTTGCATTCAAAATTTTCTTAATAGAATTTTACTTTTGATCCTTGGTGAGAATAACCAAAATGTTGTTGGGTATTTCCTAAATATCCCTTGCCCTGTCAATCCTAGGATCAGTTAGCAGATTGTTGAAGTGCTGATTTAGTTCGACGGCCATGTCCTCATGAGAGTGGATAAGGTTCCCCACTCTGTTTTTTAGGGCTAGGACCCTATTGTGTCTTTTGTGATGTATCATCGAACAGTGAAAGAAACTTGAGTTTCTTACCTCACAATTTAGCTAGTTAATGTGGGATTTATGATGTCAAATCTTCTCTTCTTGAGAGACCCTTTCCTCCCAAATTTTTTCAAGATTAAGCTCTTCCTGTTTCCTTTTTTCATTGATGCCCTCACTAATGATTTGTTGCTGGAGGATTTCCATTTTAAGTTCCAGGTTCCCTTTGTGAGTGATGATGTTGCAAAAAGTTTCCTCGTTCCAGAGTTTGATATCAATTTTTATGGATTTCAGTTTCTATTGGAATTTATACATCTTGTTTCCGGTTTGAAGAATTGATTTACTACACCATTATTTCATTTTTCAATGAAATCTGGGTGCTCCATCCAAAAGGATTTGAATCTAAAGGATATATTCTTCAGTATAGAGGAAATGTGAACCTTCAAGGATATTGGCCAATGGTCGGATCCTGATTGAGGAATAATTTTGGCCTCTGTTTCCTAGGAGGTGAGATAGATATCTTCTCAAATAAGGAAACAATCAAGCTTGGAATCAATTTTCCTATATCCCTCTCATCTGTTGTCCAAGTGAAGATTTCATTGTTCGTAGGGATGTCAATTAGACTAAGGACCTATATGGTGGACTGGAAGGTTTCAGAGTCCTTATCAAGTTTTCTGATGCCTCCCTTCTTTTCCCCAAGGTTTATCACCATGTTGAAGTCACTCGAAACAATTTTGAAAGGCAGGTGGATGGAATCAAGGAGTTTACTTATGCTCTGCAACATCTTGATTATTTCCACCGCTATGCGTGGAGCATAGATATTGGTGACACAAATGTTGTCGTTGGTGCTGATGATTTTCAAAACAACTGTGATGTAATGTTTTTAGGCAACTAAGGAGGTTAGATCACACTGGGAGCTTTTCCACATGGTCATGATTCCCTCTGCCGATTCTGTTGCCGAGTCTATTGTATAAATGTAGTGCTTGAAACAATTTTTTTGAATGAGGGTGAGTTTAGCCATATCAAGTTTGGTTTCTTGAGTTAATAGGATATCCAGTTTATCAGTTATGAGTCTACTTTTCAAGACTCTCTTCTTTCCAGGACCATTGAGTCCTCTAATATTCCAAGAGATGCAATTCATTAGTAAAGAGTGGGAGTTAGGGTTGGGGCCTTTACTTTTCCTTTGTTAATGAGTCTGGCGCCGATTTCTTGAAGTTGTCTGGTTGTTTTCCTTCCTCTTTTCCGGCTTGGGCCTTTTGGGTTGTATTTTATTGCTGCCATGTTTTCCAAAATGTTGTTCACTATGCTATTTCCAGTTGTGTTTGACTTGAGCTTTGTTTTAATTCCTCTTAAAGGAGGTAGGCTCCTTCAATTTTTTGGATTTGGTCTTCTAGAATCGCAACCATACCGTTTTTCTTCCATTCCTCCACGACCGATAAGAGGTCAACTCCTTCCAATGCCTCTTCTATTACGTTTTCCTCCAGGGTAGAGTCCACCAATACTTGTTCCATTTCTATGTCTTCCTGTAAATTCTCGTCTTCCGTGTTGTTGTGTTCCAAGTAATGATCCTCTTGCCTCTGGTTTGCTGCGTTTTGTTTATCCTCTTTGGCCTCCTTGTCATTTGAGCTGTTTGAGAGCGATTGTTCTTGCAATTTATTCAGAGCTTCAAATTTATTTAGGCTGGCTGCTGGTGATGCTCTTTATTTGTGTTTTCTTTCTTGCTCTTTTTGTTCCTTGTGCTTACTCTGGTGAAACCTTGTTCATCCTTTTTATTTCTAACCTACTCACTGCTTTGAGGCATTTTATTTTGTGAACAATCCTTAAAGAGGTGTCCATGATCATGGCATTTTCTACACTGAAATGGGATGTGTTCGTATTTAATGCTCTAGAGCCAGACCTCATCCCTGAATATCAGTTTTATGGCCTCCGGAAGGGCTCCTGATACATCAATGTAAACACATATTCTGGCATATGAAAGATAATTTCCATTTCATGTGCCTTCAGACATTTTTATATATTCACCTAGTTGGTCTCCAATGCCTTTGAGAACCGATGGAGCCCAATAATTAGTTGGCATGGAGTAGAGGCAAATCCATACCGGGACCCTAGTGAAGTCCTCTTTCTCTGGAGTGAAGTTTTCTTTCTAGAATCTCATATAAAGTCCTACAAAGTTGAAGAAGTAGGGTCCTCCCTCAAATATCATATCTCTGTCTTTTAAGAGATAGAAGATGGCTGTAAAAAACCCCTTTGAGCCTAGTTGTAGTCTGATTTCTCCCTTTGGTTTCCATTTGGATTGAATCCACCAATTTAGTGCTTTGAGTCTTTGTGCCAGATGCCCATGAATTTACATATTACTGCATCCTCTTGCATATATTCTATATATACAGCTATCCCCGGGTCTTGAATTTCCAACTCCGAGATTTTTTTGGCTTTTGGGTTGCAGTTTCTTCTTAGTTTTGTTGTTGCCTTTTTGCAGGTGTTCCTCTCTGGTTTCTACCCCCAACGTTGCTGAAGCATTTAAAGAGGTGGTGCCTGTAGTTGTTTGAGCCTCTACATTTTCCCCTTTCTCCTTCCATTTAGCCCTCGCTTCAGGGCTCGTTTTGGAGGAGTGAAAGTTGTTGCATGAAGCTAGCTTGGTGAAGAAAGAAGAGTTCTTATCATGTAGTCGACTAGTAGCCATATCACGAAAGGAAGGGACCATAGGGACATTATCCATCTCCTCCATGGAAGTGGGAGAGGCCAGGGTTATGCTCGGGCAGCCAAGCACCTCAGCGCTCCGAGGGGAGCCATCGGGAGAGCACAAAGAAGGCAAGAGCTAAAGCTTCTGTGCATCATATCGCCAGATGAGATGTAAAATTTCTTGTTGTTTATAAAATTTACCATGATGTGCCTTAAAGTTATACCATGATCAACTATATGTAGGTATTTCACTTTTAAGCTAGGTTGATGAAATCACATTTTTTCTCACATTCCACAATATCATTTGTAGGTTCACAATGATCTAAACACACAGGATCATTCGACCGAGTCTTAATATTTCTAACAAGTGTTGGGTTAGGGTTTTTCTTGGAAAATCCCCCTATAATCCTTTTTGCCATGCTTTAAGTAATTCGGGTAGGATATGAATTGATAAGTTATTCCTTCAAACCATATGGTGTATCCTATGAAGATGGAGAGCTAGGGTTTTCTAGATGAGATGGAGAGGTGAGGTTTTCTAAGAGATGTTCTTGGAAACCTTAAACATTTTTGTCATCCCGCGGCAAGATTTTCTCATTACAATTACCTCAGGGTTGTTCAAAATTATTTTGACACAAAAAAGCATCCCATGAATACCCCAACTAGGTAAATCTAAATTTGACCAATATATCGATCAATCCATAATGAAATATAGAAGATTCAATTTATATACTAAAAACACCATAAGCAACCTAAAACGGTAATAAAACACCAGACCATGTTGGCCTTCACATGTTATATATTGTATAACGATCAAAACTAGATCACGTTACTTGGGTTTCACTGAGTTCATAAGAGTAAATTTTAGATTATAAGTGGTTTTCTTTGAGAGATTTTTTTCCCAAGGCACGTCCTGAATTGGAAAATTCTTCGACCATTGTTCACCTTCTATAGGGAGATTCGTATCCTCTGCAATGAAAACTTCATTCACCAAAATCTCTAGAGCCCCAACTCGCGCAACTTTACCATTGTAATTATGCACAAACGCCTTTTCCATTTCGACATTGTGTGCCTTGAAATACTGTATAAACTCCCACCAACTTAGTTTCTCAAAGAGGGCTAAGTATTCCTCATAAGCCTCAAAAGTTTCACATCTAATGGGCTCGCCTCTTACAATTAGAGCCATGGAAATGTGTCTGAATTATTTGTAAAGAGATGGCAGAGAATTGGATCAGGGTATCAATAGAGGAGCAACAAAGGGACTGATTCTGGTTTGGTGGAACGAGAATTGGTGAAATGACATAATGAGAACCTCTACAAAACAACCAGGGTAAGGTTCAAAATGAAAAACAAGTGACAATATACAAAATATATAAAGGCCTTGGATATGAGGCAGTTTGAAGTGACAGTAGGGAACGTGTATTAGAAATACACGGTGATAATAAAGCGATATCATAATCATAATGAAACAAATCGAACCTTGGGATATTTCCTCATAACCCTAGTCCACATGTTAGGCACATAATACACCAAATAACCACTAACATTTCCATGTAACCATTGAAATTGCCAAATAACCAATAAATTAATCAATTAATTAACTGTCAGCATTATATATATCACACACACACACATAATGACATTACCACTCATTATTAGATTCATCAACATAGGGATAAGTGTGATAATTCAAACATCAAAATTAAATAAACATTATCAAAGAGACATCAAATGTGTGGGGTTTCATAGTGATAAGTTTCATTAATAGTCGAAAAGGGTGTGGGAACCATATGACTATAGAGTTTAACCCCAAAACATTATATTTTATATATAAATTTCAATGCATTCTCCAAAGGCCAAGTCCTAATAATGTTTAGAAGTATTAAATAAAAATATCGATATAACATAAAAGTAATAAAAACAAAAGTGTTTTTATCCTTTTATGAAATGAAAAAATGTCAAATGCTAAACAACATTAGGAATTGAAATGAAAATGTATAAAAAATAATCAAAATGAAACAACCATGGAACTAATATAAGGAAACCTATTGTAAAGACTTTCTGTGGTATAATGTGTTGCAAGGAGTTATACAAATCGATGTCCAAAATTAATAAAATAATCCAGTACTCAAAAATATAATATAAGTGAATAGGGGGGAATTTCTATAAAAAGGAAGGATTGAAATGGGAATTGTTGGGCATCCAAAAAAGTGCCACTAGATCATCCTACTAATTTCTCCTCCAAATAGGTTAAGCACATACCCACTTGTAGATCTTTTGTGATTTATACTTCTAGCCCAATCCACATCAATGAAATCATATATGTCCAACACTCTTCCCAATATTAGTCTTTCTTGGTAGCAAAATCCATAGCCAAACAAAAACATGAAAACCCTCTTTATCGTTGTCCAATGCTCCTTCCTTAGTTTTGACATATAATTTCTTATTACTCCCACAACATGTGAAATGCCCGACCTAGTACAAGCCATTGCATACAAAAACTTCCAACTGCACTAACATATGGAACATGATACATTTTATTTTTGTATGTATGAGGACACTTTACAAATTAATTTACACCTAAGAAATATGAAACTTTCCCAGTTTACATTCCCACATATTAAATCTATGCAATATTGTCTCAACATACTTCCTATGATTTTAACTAGAGTTTATTCTTTTCCCTACCTCTTTTAATTCCCATTCTCAAAATAAAATTTGTAGCACCAAGATCCTTCATATCAAATTTAGAGGAAAATTGCACTTTCACTTCTTAGATGATTTCACATTCATTTCCAATCAACAACATATCATCCACATACACAACCAAATAAATAACATGATAACAAACTAATTTGAAATACACACAGTGATCCACTTTGCTTTTTTGAATCCATGTCCCAATATATAAGTATGAAATTTTTGGTAGGCACACATCCTTGGTGATCGCTTTAACCCATATAGGGAATTTTTCAGTTTGCATACCAACTGTTTCTTCCCTTTCATATAAAATCCTTCTGGCTTCTTCTTGTAGATTTATTCTTTCAGATGACCACTTAGGAATGTTGTCTTCACATCCATATGTTTTACTTCAAAATCAAAAGAAATAACAACAAATAAAGTAAATATAATAGAAGCTAACTTGGAAATAAAAGAGAAAATATCAATAAAGTTAATTCCCTCTGTATGGGAATAAACTTTTTCTACTAACCAAGATTTATATTTATCACTTTTCCTTATGCATTCATTTTCTTCTTAAATTCCCATATGCTACCAATATAATTTCTTCCAAATGATAAATCCACTAGATATCAAGAGCATTCATGTATGAGGCTACCATTTCTTCAACCATGGTCGTTTTCTAGTGTTTTTCATCCTTTGAATCCACTACCTCCTTAAAAATTCTAGGATCATCCTCAGTAATACACAAAGAAAAATTTGAATAAAAATCAGGTGGAGTGTACCTTTCTAGATGCCTTCTTTCTAAAAATAATCCCCTGAGTGTCGAAGTCTATGGTTCTTCTTATTCTAATTCTTTTTTTTTTTGTAGAGTCTGAATCATCATCCTTCAATTAAAACTCCATCTTCTCTAGTTTTTTCTCCCTTCACAAGACTTCCTTTTTGAAAACATCTTTGACTTATCAAAAAACTACATCTCAACTACACACTACCTTTTTAGTTTTTGGGTTCCAAAGCTTATAACCTTTAAAACCATATTTATATCTAATAAAAATATAATTTTCAACTTTATTATCTAGCTTACTCGTATTCTCCTTTGGAATGTGTACATAAGCATCACAACCAAATACCCTAAGATGTTTAAGAGAAGGGATTTTACTAATCCATACCTCACATGGAGTCTTGTCATCTTACATTGATGAGGGTGATATATTTACCAAGTAATATGTAATATCATTTACTTTTGTCTAAAATTATTATCATAACCTAGCACCATTAAGCATGATCCTTGATTTCTGCATCAATTTCCTACTCATTCTTATTGCAACTCCATCATGTTGATGTGTGTATGGAGTAGTCTTCTTTCTTTCCATAGTGCATTTCTTGTAGAATATTCAAATTCATTCCCACATAATTCTCCGCCATCATCTATACTCAACACCTTAATTTTCTTCTTTGTTTGGTTTTCCACAGGAGCCTTAAAATATTTGAATTTGTTAAAGAATTCATATTTATTTTTAGGGAAATAAATCCATGTATTTTTTCAGAATTCATCTATATTTGAGACATACTACATAGATTTACCTAGTTATGGAATTGACATAGGTCCAAAGACATCATTGTGCACCAACGATAATATTCCCTCTAACCTCGTAGTACCATAAGATAATTTTACCTTATTATACTTCCCATATAAACAATTTTCACAAAATGAAAAATCCAGAGATATTAGACATACCTTCCACCATACCATTATTATGTAGTGCTTGATGTCAATATTTGATGCTACAACATAGTTTTTTCTCCAAATAAATAATGAGTTTTTCCTTATTCAACTTAACTCTCACAAATAATGGAATTATCGCACCCATTACTAATAGTGCTTCCTATAAGCTTATACAACGTTCTAATATGAACTCTCCTCAGTTGAGAAATCTAGGGGGCAACAAATGTAGGTGATTTCTCTTACTTTGATAACTGCTTGTGATGTATTTTTACTTTACTTGATTAACTTCTTCTTTCTTTTATTATTATTAGTGTTCTCTATCATCAAAAAACTACCAAATCATAAAGAACAATGAGAAAATAGGACACAAGATATAGGTGATCAACCTGGGCCAAAACCTCTCCAATTGAGAGGAAAACCCACCAGAATCATTCTATTCTTATGTAAATTCAATTGATGAATACCATAACTTATGACCCTTGACCAAGACCATCCAAGACCAAGTCATCCTTCCTTCTTGATGAGATTTCCTTACAAAACTTCCAGTACTTTGACCTTCCAGCAACTTCTCCAACAACTTCGACCCTAGCAACAATTTCTACAACTTTGACCTAGCAGCTTTGACAACTTTGACCTAGTAGCTTCACAGCTTCGACCTTGATGTAGCTTCAACAACTTCGACCTAACAACTTCAAAACTTTGATATAGAGGAAAATTCACATCTTATTCCTTGAAAATTCACAACTTCAACCTTGTAACTTCACAACTTTGACCTTGCAGCTTCACAACTTTGACCTTGCAACTTCGCAAGTTCGATGCAGCTTCAGAATTTCGTCTAGTGTAGAAACTATAGAAACCCTAACAAAAGAGAGAGTGAGAGAGAGAGAGGCCCAAAAACTTTGATGTTGATATTCTTCTTGTTCTTTGTCCTTTTCCAACATTAATCTTTGAGGAAATCAAACTTACTTGAGTGAGTGTGCAAATGAGGTCGAATTCCTTCTTATTTATAGGCTTGTGTGGGGTACAAGTTTCTATCTTGAGGTCGACTTGTCCCTTCATGTAGGTTGACTTGATATTTATGCCATGACGATGTCTTGGAGGGTCTTTTGACTCTATTTTGACTCAATAAAATTTTCTTTACAATATGTAACATGCCCAAATGGGTCTTCAATACATGACAATGAATCAATTGACTTTATGACAAACCTAGAAGCACTCAATGGGTGCTTAACCTAAAAACATTTTTTCCTCGAGCCTGAAACCCATGCCTCAAGAACATAAATAATAAATTTATTTTTATCTTTTCATTAAATACATAAAATCTCAATTACATATGCCATTATTAAGACTAAACCTAGTTACATATTTCAACACTCCCTCTTAACTAGGGAGGTATTCATAATTCATACAATGTACTTGGACATTCTCAATCTGAAGAATTCTCATAAGAAGAGTCGGATTGGTAACCCATCTATATAGCATCATATCATCCAACATTGTCACATAAAAAGGCCTTGAATAATAACTCTTTCTCTCCACAATATCATATCGCAATGCTGGCATGACCAATGATATATTGACACCCTCATCATTTCCTCTCTTGAAACATACCCCACCCAGGTTCTCTCAGAGTATGCTCAACCAGGACTATTCTTATCTTGGATTCCTAGTCCTCAAAGAATATCATTCCTCTATGACTACTCTTATCTTGGATTCCCTACCACATCTTCAAAGAGTGTCATATGCTAGATGCTTACCCAATCCTCCATTCTATATTCCCAAGTGAAGAAAATAATGATGTGTCTATCTCTCCCTCTCAATTATGGATGATATGCCCATTCCAGTGAAGGAATGTACCCATTCATATAAAAGGAATGCACCCAAACTCTTTCTTAATCAGGGACTTGACCAAGCTCCCTCTTGACTAGGGACTTGCTTCCAACAACTCTTTAGGTGGAGATCATGGGACAACCAATTGCGTGAAGATATCCTCCTTTCAATTTCATGAACTTCTTTTTATTTATTAAGGAATCTTCATATTTTTCGATCTTCTTCGTAGGGCATCAACCATCCATCGCTTTCATTCATAAGTCATGCCAGTCATGTCATCCTTTCTTTCATTGGAAAGTGATCCATTAGCCCATATCTAGCCTTTCCTTCATACCTTGATACCTTTTTTGTATCATGTTTCCTTCAGGATATTTCATCGTACCACATGAATGTCAGTTGTAGATGACATCTACAACTCTTCCATTGGTAGCCCTATAATATCTCATCCATATATTATTCAAAAATAGAAAATTAACATTAAATAAAAAATACCTACGTGATGGTCTTTCATCATGACATCTCCTTGTTTGCATCAACATCCTACATATGTGATCTAGCTGGATGTTGGTGGCCACCCTCCTATCCCACTTGGACACCCACCACTGTCTCTTTCAGTTTTTCAGTTTCCTTAATTGTAGCACATTTTACTATTTTTGGCAGTTTTTTCGGGTCCTGAACTTCAAAGCCGTTTTGAGGCCCTAAACGAAGACTTTTTTTTGGCAAAATGGATTTATTGATTTCTACGGAAACCATGTCAAAAATTGTAGTCCTCGAAGATATCTTTCCAATGAGGTATCATACACTTCAAACAAAGATAATATGGCCAAGTTACGACCCCGGGAAGTTGGTTGCCCAACTAACCCCAATGGGGCCCATAAACTCTTGGTGTTACATTTCCTCAGGTTAGGGTTTTGGTTGTTTAGGGTTTTCTCTTATTCTTAAATAATAAAAAGGCTCTTGAGCCTCATTGTAACTCAGTTCAGAGGCACATAGCCACCACATCTCTTCTTAGAGATAAGATACCATTGCCCGAGCTATCTTATTTTCATTTTGTTTGTAAGCATAAGTTCAATATTTTCTATTAATGAAATGAAGTGTTTTTCTGCTGCATCTCTATGTTTATGATTATATCTGTAAGTTGTTGCGTTCCTATTTAAATCTGGATCAGTGGTATCAGAGCAGTTTTCTCTTTCTCTATTTTTCTTTTGCATGTCCCCAACGAGGTCAAGATATAAGGAGTTAGGGCTTCAACTTGCAGAACCTTTGAAAGAACAGCCTCGCAAATCCCGACAGCCTCCCATGGCGGATGAAAATAAAGACAAGGAGGTAGGAGATCCTATCAAAATCTTGCTTGAATAAGCCCTCGAGCAATAAAGGAACGCGATGATGGAAAACTTTGCCCATATCCTTCAGTGGCTACATAGGGGTGACTCATCTACTTCCAGCGGTTACTTTAGAAGCGCCACACCATTTAAGGTACAAGTTAACTTTGACATTCCCGTATTTCAGGGTCAAATAGATGTGGATGCCATAGATAAATGGTTAAATATGCTAGAAGATATTTTTTTGTTCATGATTTTTCCAGTTAGGAAAATATCACTTTTGCACTTCTCAAAGCTGCCCCACACGTCAAGGACTGGTGGAAAATCTACTGTGAGAGAAAGGACGAGAAGGAACCCTCTCTATTTTCAGTCGTACTGACTTGGAATTTGTTCCTAGACGCCATCAAGGAGTAGTATTACCCTGTCAGGAGCTATGAGGATAAATCCATAAAGTGGACCACGTTGCGATAGGGAAGGGACCAAGATATGCCAAAGCTTACCAATGTTTTTCATACCCTTTGCACAAAGTTGGGTATCAAGGATTTTGAGAAACATTTGGTACTCAAGTACTGTGACTGCCTACACAGATACATCTAGGACAAGATGGAGTTCATGGACATCTCCTCGCTTGGCACAACGTACCGATACGTTATCGAGATTTAGCAGAAGTTTAAACAGAAAAAGTGAGACTTTGGATATGCAAATCTAAAGCAAGGGAAAGGTGCCCCCAAACCACAGGGAAAAGGATAGAGCCAAGGCGAGGCAACCCAGGGTAACCCATAGAAGATACAAAAAAACAACAATGCCACAAAGTCAAAGGACACAAGAAAGTGGTGTGAGTTCCATAAGAGCCCCACTCATAACACAAGTGAGTGTCAGGCCAAGTAGTCATTGGTGGCCGAGTTGAAGGCTTCATAATTAGATGCATGTTCTGACTCTGAGTTAGAACCCAACAAGAGGAATGAAAAGGTAAGTAGATTATTGATGTAGAGCCCAGTGCCACTGTTGCCACCACCAAGATCTAGAAGGAGGAACCTGACAATCCAGAGGAGGAGTGCCTCTTCCACTCCCAGATGTGGGTAAAGGGTTCCCTGCTACAGTTCATTGTTGACAACGGGAGCCAAAAGAACCTCATTTAAATAGAGATCATGAAGTAGTTAGGCTTACCGAGCACAACACATCCACAACCGTACACCATTAGGTGGCTTCACAAAGGACGAGATCTTCGCGCGAGCTAACAGTGCCACCTTCCGTACAACATCAAGCCCTTCATGGATGAGGTATTATGTGACGTTTCTCCCCTTGATGTTTGTGATGTATTATTATGCCAACCATACTTGTGGAAGCAACATGTTGTGTATGATTCAAGGCCTCACACTGTTATTATTACCTTGGGAAATGCATTATACAAGATACCAGAGGTAGCCCCACCTACTACTACCTCTTTGATCTCTGCTAAGAAATGCAGTAAGATCATCTACTAGACTAGGAAATTTATTTTCTTTTTGGTTCACTCCCAAAGTAAGTGGAATATTGTAGCCACATCCATGGCCCCCAGGAAGGGTTCCTCCACACAGCAAAAGGAGGTGGATACGGTCATGAAAGAATACAGGGACATTTTCTCGTCACCCATAGGGGTACTGTTGCACTGTTAGGTCAAGCATTCGTTCGATCTGACTCCCGGAGCACCTCTACCCAACAGGATGATATATCGTTGCTCCATTGTGGAAAATGCCTAGTAAAAGCAACAACATGATCAACATCGGGTGCCACACAAGTTTTAGATGGGTGACAAAGTTTGGTTGCAATTGTAGAAAGAATGCCTTACAAGAGCCCATCAGAAGCTCAGACCACTCTGATATGGTCCTTAGACCATTACCAAGGCTGTGGGAAACAATTATTTGGAGCACAACATTCCCTCATTCGTTGGCTTGCACCGAGTGTTCAATGTGGACCACCTTGAACTGTGCTTCCCACCATTACTGGACACATTAAAGATTGTGGAACATTTCACCAAGGACCAAGTTCAGCAAAATTTTCCCCATCTCATGGAGGCACTCAATGCAATGGGGACCGTTTCTTCCTCAGGAAAGAGGAATGATCCAGGTGCATGTTGGTGGCCACTCGTCTATCCCACTTGGACCCCCACCACTATCTCTTTCATTTTTTCAGTTTCCTTAATTGTAGCACAATTTACTCTTTTTGGAATTTTTTCAGGTCTTGAACTTCTAGAGCTGTTTTGAGGCCCTAAACGATGTTTTTTTTTGGAAAAATGGATTCAACGATTTCAAAGTAAATCACATTAGCAACTCTAGACCTCGAAAATATCTTTCCAATGACGTATCACACGCGTCAAACAAAGATAATATGACCAAGTTACGACTCCGGGAAGTTGACTGCCCAACTAACCCAAACGAGGCCCATAAACTCTTGGTGTTACATCTCCTCGGGCTAGGGTTTTGGTTGTTTATGGTTTTCTCTTATTGTTCAATAATAAAAAGGCCAATGAACCTCATTGTAAATCAGTTCAGAGGCATGTAGCCACCACATCTCTTCTCAGAGATAAGCTACCATCGCTCGAGTTGTCTTATTTCCATTTTCTTTGTAAGCATAAATTCAATATTTTTTTATTAATGAAATGAAGTGTTTTTCTGTTGCATCTCTGTGTTTATGATTATATCTGTAAGTTGTTGCATTCCTGTTTAAATATGGATCAATATCTGTTGACACATCTCCAAAACGATATACAATGTCAAGGGTCTCTTTCCTTTTAAAACTTTATCAGGATCTTCATATATTTCCCATGGAGAGATCATAATCAAATATTCTAGTCCTTGGATGTTGATTGCCTTCTCCATAGTTGCATTTTTCATGATCTATTCCTTTCTTCATTCACACATTTCCTCCCAGGAACTTCCAATCATAGTTCCTTGAAAATTTTCAACCACCTCATATTTCATATGAGGACATATTATGTTGATTTCATCTAGTCAATTTGTGAACCATGCCTTCATGCATCCTTTCACAAGAGGAGATCCTTTCTTTTGTTTATTCTCTTGAGGTAGAGAACTCATTCAAGATATCTACAACCATATGACATGACTCTATTTTTTCAAGTACAAGCATACATACCTCATCTCTTTCTTTTGGTCATTTAGACTTCCTTTAGCAACTTCCTTGATTGAAAGAACTCCAATCCCTTGACCTGCTTCACTTCTTTTGACATCATACCATCATCCCATGAATCCCATACAAGTTGGAATTCCTAGTGAGACACTTGCTTCTTCCAGTAGGTGAACATTCCAATGAAGATTCCAACAGAGGATCTTGATTATCCTTATCCTACAAATGCTTCTTTTGAATGATGTACAATGAGCTCTATACTAGATGACTTTATTTTTCCCATAAGTACTACTTTTTCTTCTAATGAGGTTACCAAGAGCTACATCTACAGGTGACAACCATAGACTTTTATTTCAGCTATCTTTCATGCTTCTTTATGATGATGTTAGGAGCTCTTGCTTTCAATCGTATGCTTCTATGATGCCATCTCCTAACATGATGCATCCTATCATGCTTCTAATGATTCCTAACATGATAGCTATACTTTACAATAGAAAAATTGAAATAGAAACTTGAAAAGAACTAGGTGAGGAAGATTATCTCAATCATGAAATAGTTACCGATCAAACGAGAAAATTACCTAGTACCCGTTTTTTTTGAGGTAGCGAAAAATCACCCAATTTTGAAAAGTGGTGATTCAAAATAGATTTTTTTTTAGCATATTTTTGGCACTTTAAATTTTCTTATGTATCAAGTATGAACATTTTTTTTAAATGTTAGTGATTTTCATCCTAATTTTGAAAAGTGTTGATGTAGCATCAACATATTTTTTTTAGAGTTTTGAGAGTTTAAATTTATTTTTTTATGTATTAGGCATGAACATTTTTTTTAAATGTTAGTGATTTTCATCTTGATTTTGAAAAGCGTTGATGCAGCATCAACCCTTTTTGTTTAGAGGGCTTGTTTTTTACACTTTAAATTTTTTGATGTGTTAAGTGTGGATTTTTTTTTAAATGTTGGTGATTTTCATGTTGGTTAAAAAAATTAAAAATCAAATACGCAAAAAAAAAAACAAAAACAAAAACAATATTAACTTGTAAAAAAAAACACATATTTTAAACAAACAAACGAATATCGAAATTAATTTTTTTAAAGTTAAAAGAAAAACCAACATAATTAAAAAAATTATAATAAAATAAAATAATTATAATAAAAAAGTTTAAAATAATTAAAAAAATTAAAATACAAAAATAAGCGTAGCCCCCCACTCGCCTAGGGGCCAAGCCCCACGATCACTTATGTGGGGAGGTCAATTCCTGGAATCAACCAACTCACCCAAGTGGCTGCGGGGTCTGTCCCTTAGGTAGGCAGAGAGATGAGTGCAACTCCCTGCCCGCCTAGGGGTCAGGCTCCATGGCCACCTAGGTGGGGAGGTTGATTCCTGGAATCGACCTTCCCGTCTAAGTGGCCAAGGAGCAAGCCCATTCTTTTCTTTAAATTTAATTTAATTAATTAATTTTTTTAATAAATTATGAT
Source organism: Pinus tabuliformis (assembly GCA_031772625.1). Taxonomy (NCBI): domain Eukaryota; kingdom Viridiplantae; phylum Streptophyta; class Pinopsida; order Pinales; family Pinaceae; genus Pinus; species Pinus tabuliformis. The sequence continues at coordinate 614,329,787 of CM062806.1, read as the reverse complement.
TTTTTAAAATCAATTTGTTTTTTCAATTATTATTTTTATTTGTTTTTTAATTATTATTATATTTATTAATAAATTTTAATTTGATTTTTTTAATATGTTTTTAATGTTTTTTTTTTTTTTTTTTTTTTTTTTTTATTATTTAAAAAAATATATTTAATGTGTTATTTTTTCAGTGTTTTTAATTATTATTTTTATTTTCTTAATGCTTTTTAAAAATGATTTTTACTTTATTTTTGATTTTATCTTTTTTTCCAATTTATTTTTTTAATGTTTTTTTATAAGTTTAATTTTTTTAAATGCTTTCTTTTGTTTTAATTATTTATTTTAAAAAAAAATTAATTGTTTTTTTTTTTTTTTTTTATGTTTTTTTAATTTTCTTTTAATGCTTTTGTTTGTTTGTTTATTTATTTATTTTTTATCTCATCAATATTATTTATTTATTTTTTATGTTTTTTTGGTCTCTTTTTTAAATTCTTTTCTTATATTATGTTTTTTTTTTCAAATGTTTCCTTTTTTATATTTTTAGTTTTTGTTTTTTTTTTTTTGGTAATTTTCATTTTTTATAAGTTAATTTTGTTTTTACATTTTTTTTATGTTTGATTTTTGTTTTTTTTTTTTTTTAATATATTTTTTATATTGCATTTTTTTGGATCATGTTTTTTATTCTATTTTTTTATGTTAAAATATATATTTTATTTACTTGTTATTATTTTTTAAATTTTTTTTTTTTAGTTTTTATTTTTTCAATGTTTTCATATTCTCAATATATTTGATTGGATATATATGTCAAAATAAAAAATATGTAGAAGTAATAAGTCTAGGAGAACATTTTTTTGTTGATAGTGTACTTCCTTAGCGGTCGATAGGAATGGTTTTTTGCATAATATTTAATATGTTTATTAGTTTCAATTTATGAAATTCAAAAGAAATATATATATATATATATATATATATATATATATATAATGAATTATAGTTTTTAAAAAATAATTTGCAAATTTCAAAATCTTAAAATTATTTAAAAATAAAATATTTACACAAATTTCCAAAAAAACAAATGTTTTAATGGAGAGAGTATCAAAAACTCCAAAATCACATATAAATTCATTTGTTTTGTAAAATTGTTCATTCATTATAACTGAAGTGTTTCTTATTGAGTGACTTCAATACATTATATAAAAAAAATATTATATTTAATAAATGGTTATTAATATGATAAACTTAAAATAAAAATAAATTAATATTAACAAAAAAATAAAAATATTAAAATTAAAAAAACATTAACAAAACAAAAAACAAAAAAAAACAAACTAGATTAAAAAAAAAAATAGAAAATGAACAAAAGCAAAATAAAAAAACTAGTAAAATTAAAATTAACAAAAAAACATTAAAAAAAATAATAATAAAAACAAACTAGATTTAAAAAAATAGAAAATTATCGAAAACAAAATAAAAAACTAGTAAAATTAATATTAAAAACATTTAAAATAAACTCAAATTATATATATATATATGTTTTTTCAAATTTAAAAAACATGTAAAGTTTATAAAGCAACATGTATTTTCTTATTTAAAAAATAAAAAATAAAATATTTTTTATTACATTTTTTATTTAAAAACAAAAAATAAAAAAATAAATTTTTTATTTTATTTTAAACCATATTATTTTATTTTATTTTTTATTTTTTTTAAATAAATTTCTTTTTTAATTATAAAAAAAAAAAAATTAAACAATTTTATTTATTTATTTTTATTAAAAAAAATTAACATTTAAAAAAAAAATTCAAACATTTTTTTTTTAAATAAAAATTATTAATTATTAAAATTTTTAAAAGAAAAATTATTAAACAAAAAAATTAAAAATTTCTCTGGCTGCCCGTGGTGGCGCGACCTTGGGCGATCAGGCGGGTGGAGGGCCGATTCATGCAGACCCTCCGCCTAGGGCCACGCCACCACGGGCGGGCAAAGGGGTGATTCTGGGAATTGCCCCTTCGCTCAAGGCCGCGACACCATAGGTGGTCGGGCGGACGGAGGGGCGATTCCTAAACTTCCCCCCTATGCCCGCTCGGCGACCCTGGGTGGAGGACCTGCATGTAGGCCCTTCGCTCAGGACCGTGCCACCATGGGTGACCAGAGGAATTTTTTTTTTTTTTTTTTTTTTATAATTTGAGTTTATTTTTGTTTTTTAGTTTATTTTTAATTTTTTTAATATTAATTTTACTAGTTTTTAATTTATTTATTTTTTGGTTAATTTTATATATATATTTTTTAAATCTAGTTTGGTTTTTTATTTTTCCTTGGTTGTTGTTTTTTTTTTTTCAAACTTACTTTTATATATATATATATTTTTTCCAAATTCTTTTATGGTATATATATATATATATATATATATATATTTTTACTCTTTTTCTTTTATTTTTTATTTTTATTTTTATTTTTATTCATTTATTTTTTTCTTCAGTAATCCAACATTTTAATCTTAATTCTAGTAGTTTTTTCCATCTTTTTTTGGTTGATTTTTTTTTTTTTTTTTTTTAGGATTTTGTTAATGTTTTTTAAAATTTTCTATTTTTTGGACATTTTTTGCACAAAAAATTGGTTTCTACCGCCATTTTTAAAACATGTTGAAAATTTACCCGAGGAAAAAAAAGAAGAAGAAGAAGAAGAAGAAAAGAAAAGGAAGAAGAAAAAGAAAAAAAAGAAGATGTTATTCTAGCATCAACGCTTATCGTTTTTAGTACCATTTTTGATGTTTTTATGGGTTCTTTTGGCCAGATTTCTCGTTTTGAGTTTATAGTTCCCGTTTCAAAGTTTACATTGTTTCAAGTGAAAATACTCCTAGATGATGAAATCTTCAACTTGATGCCTTCCTGATTTTGATAATGATGTAGATAATATAAGATGTTTTCTTGGTGAAGGTTTCTTTCTTCAAAAGTGATCCTTGGCTCAAAGGGAGATTTAATTTTTTTTAGTAATATATATTATTTTTTAAATAAATAAAAAACTTGTTTAAAATATATATATATATATATATATATATATATAACTTGTTTGTTTTTTATTTTTATTTTTTTTAATAAAAAAAAATGTTTAATGTAAATTTAATAAAAAATATTTGCGCTTTTTTCTTTTAATCAAAAATACATATTTTTTTATATTTTTTTTTTAAAAGACATATATATTTTTAAAATTTTCATATATATATATATATATAATTTATAATTTGAGTTTATTTTTGTTTTTTAGTTTATTTTTACTTTTTTGATGTTTTTAATATTAATTTTACTAGTTTTTAATTTTTTTTTGTTAATTATATGATGATGATGGTTAACGTCCGCTGAGACCAAATAATGATCTATCGGACCTAAAAAGACAAATTATTTATTTTGATTTAAGATTTTATTCCTATGCTCAAAAAGCTTGGAGAGAAGCCTCCCGAGTTCACTATAATTTTGGCATTGTAAAAGGCTAGGAAGGTCAGTATTGTAACAAAGGTTGTGAAATTGAGATCTAATGTGGTTGTATGCAGGGCACTCTAAGAGGAAGTGGTTTTCATCCTCGATGCTCCTATTCTCACAAATATGGCAGATCCTTTCCATCCATGGCGTTTTAGGAACTGCCCAACGGCCTGTTTCTCTATGGAGCTCATGAGAATTCGTTCTAATCTTTGCTATATTAATTTTCTTCTTTGAGCTAGTTAAAATAGAGAGATACTTTTGATCTTCAAGGGTGGGGTTGATGACCTTCTTATAATAACTTAATTTTCTTTTAGACGCTAAATCTTTCTCACACCACAATTTTTCTTTGAACTTAGAAGTAACAATATCTTTAATGTTATTTATGTTTTGCAAAGCATCATTCTCATTGACCTCCCAATAGTTTAACCAGGCCCTTGTGTCTTTATGCCATCCTCGGTTAAGCCTTAGGTGGTTTTGGCTGGAATTTAAAGCTAGCTTAGGAAGTCTACGATTGTCTATGTTATTGAGCTTGTGCTTGTACAACAGAAACCTGAGCATAGCTAGGCTCTCAATAGGAGAAAGACCTGCTTCTATAAGGAGAATAGGATAGGGTGTATTACTTTTAATTTTCAGGTTATAAGTTATAAAACGCTTCTGGATTTGCTCAATCTTTCTCCATGATTCTCTGGAGATGCTGCAGCCCCAAACTTCACAGCCATATAAGATAACAGGAGTGACTAAAGTTTCAAAGAGGAACTTCTTTTTATCCCACATTACGAGGTTTGCAGTTTTACAATTATTTTCAAGACCAAAATAAGCTTTCCATCCCCCATTGATCCTTTTCTCAATGCTATGGTTCCAGTTGAGCTTGTGATGGATATCAATTCCTAGGTACTTGTAAGAATACACTTCCTCCAAGTTATTATTGTCATACATAAAATTAGCGCAAGTGTCCTTCTTGGATTTGATAATCATAACTTTTGTTTTGTCAGTGTTAACAGTCATACCCATGGTAGAGCAGAAATCCTTAAGAAGCTTGAGTTGCTTATCAAGATCAAAGGGGCACCTTGCCAAAAGAACAATATCGTCAGCATAGAGAAGAAGGATAACGACTATCCCAGCTAAGATTGTGCCACCACATCCTGCTTCTTCTAAATAACCTTCGAGCTTATCGATGTAAATGCCAAATAGGGTAGGGGAGAGGGGGCAACCTTGTTTAACTCCGATGTTACACTTAATATCTTTTGACCACCCCTCATTGTTCTTTAGCTTGGCAATTACATTCTCGTATAGCCTTATAGCAGCAGCTCTCAACTCAAGAGGAACCTTTAGCTCTTCTAACCTATTCCAAAGGTTGTATCTAGGAACCGTATCGAAAGCCTTTCTAAAGTCTACAAAGTAGCAAAATAAATTGGATTTATCATTACGACATTCCTTTGCAATGATCCTAAGCGTAACAAGGTGGTCTGTTGTTGAGTTATGCCTTCTGAAACCTGCTTGGCCTTTAGCCCGCTTACCTTCACTTTCAAGCCATATGCTTAACTTTTTTCCAGAATACTACCATACAACTTGGCTAAGAGAGGGCTGATCATAATTGTCCGATAATTAGAGGGGTTATTTGTATCTCAATCCAAGGTTTAGGTAACCCTTTCTTAACAGCTTGATTGAAAAGCTTGTGGATGTGGGGGATGAGGACAGGGCCTCCAATTTTTAAGATTTCTGCTTGGTAACCTTCAATGTCCTTAGCCTTCCCATTCGCGAGGCGATTAACCCCAAACTTAATGTCTTCTAAAGAGAAGACTTCTTTCGTTGTGAGCAGGGTTTCCAAATTATCCATGACATTAGGAGATTCATAAAGCTTTTTAAGATAAGAATTCCAATCGTGAAGAGCAATTTTATTATTATCCTTAGTCTTCCTAGTCAGAATCTGCCTCCAAAATTTCTTAGGAGCTACCTTAGAGAGGTGTAAGAGATTCTCCTGTCTTTGACGAATGTACTGCCTCTTTTTCCTTTTAATTAGGGCTTTGTATATTCTTATCTTGTCCATTTTAAGAGAATCATCAACAGCTTCCTTAATTGCTCTCCTCGCATTTTTACAATATTTGTCATACCAAGGATTGTTTTTGCTATTTCTTTTATTATTTGAGACTTCAATTGAGAACTTTTTAATAGAATATGAGAGGGTTGTAGTAAAATTATGATATAGGTCTTCTATGTTGTCTATACTAGATAAAGGAGGCAAATTAGTTTTTAATTCATTTAGAAAGAGATCCTTTTTATTTTTATCAAATATTAAGTTCTTTTGGTTGTAAGTATTATTTTCTATGGGAACCTATGCATGACAAAATTGAGGGTTATAAGTAAAGGCCTATGATCGGAGTCAGGCTCGTGGTCGTTTAAGATGTCAAAGTTTATCATTTCGTTGTATAATGGAAGATCGGAAATAACGTAGTCTACCACGCTGCTACCAAGTCCATGGATGCATGTCATCTTGCTGGAATTGGGCCACTTTTTTAGACCGTTGCAAATTACGAGATCCTGAGCACTACAGAGCTTGACTAGCTCTGACCCAAAAAAAATTTCCCCGAGGTCTTCAGAGCTCCTTTTGTACCTACTAGCCAGGGTAGGGTCTTCGTCTAACCAAAGAGGATTAGGGTTGGAACGATTGCTTAAAATAATAGCTTGGTTGTTTGATGTTCGAGCATTGAAGTCACCTATTAAAAGGATATTACCATCATTCCTTAGGCTAGAAATATCATTCTCTAAACTATTGTAAGGGTTAGTTTTATCTAGATTCTTCTTCTTATAGAAGTTAGAATTAATGGGGGGGAAATAACATATTGCTATGTAGGACTTTTTATTATTAATGTCTCTGATCTCTATCCAACTAAATTGGTTGTAAGGGTCGTTTTTATAAATCCTAACATAGGGGGAAATGTTCTTCTTAATGTAACAAGCTATTCCCCCAATGCCTCTACGGGAGGATCGCTTGTTCCACGTAGACCATAGCGTAAAGCCATCTATGTTAGGGACCTTAGATTCTTCGTGCTCCCAAGTTTCAACAAGCAAAATAATATCAACATCATTTGAAATCCAACTTAGCTTGGGGCCTTTGTTCCATGGGAAGCCCCGACAGTTCCAAGAAAGGATCCGGAGCATGTTTAATTGCTATTGATTACTATCTTTTTGGTTTTTGTCTCGAATAAAGGCTTTTCTATTTCTGATTATTGCCCATTTTCCTTCCTTTCTAGCTTCTTTTACCTTTTGAACCTCCTTTCTTAATTCTGCTTGATCTTCTGGAATGAGATCTTCATTTATGAATATTCCCGTTCCTTTTAGACTTGAGGTTTTACTAAGTATGTTGTGCTTATGATCAGTAGAGCTCACCTTTATGCGGATTAATCTTCCTTTATTCTCGGTTAATTTCCCCAACCTTGTTGCTTCTGTGAGACACATTGTTTCAATTTGTAATCTATTATGTAATTCTGTTTGGACTAAGGCTAAAGTATCCTCATCTTCTTCCTCTTTTAAACCGAAGATTATAAAGTTTAAGGTCCTTTTGTTACGTTCGTGGTCTAATTCTATTAATTTTTTCATTTCGTCTTTAATTGGTTTAATATCTAACTTATCTACCACACTATTTAGGGTGAGGCGGCTATTAACTTTTTCTTCTAATTCTTTAATCATGTCTTTCATTTTAAGACCCTATAAGGTATCAGTGTCTCCTTGCTGGGATGGTTGGTTAGTATCTTGGTCTTGTTTTTCTATAACATGCAATCTAGTCTCCATTGCCTTCATTTTATTCTCCAGGGTTGGAACGATTGCTTAAAATAATAGCTTGGTTGTTCTTATATATATATATATATATATATATATATATATATATATATATATTTAAATCTAGTTTGGTTTTTTATTTTTTATTTTTTTTTTTTTTTTTTGTTTTCTGAATTCTTTTATGGTTTATATACATATATTTTAAACAATTTTTTTTTCTTTTTTTTTTTTAAGTAATCAACATTTTAATCTTAATTCTAGTAGTTTTTTTTCATCTTTTTTTGTTGATTTTTATTTATTTTTTTTAATGTTTTTTAAATTTTTCTATTTTTACCTACTTAATTTTATAGTTTATTTTTAAATTTTATTTTATTTATTTATTTTCATATTTTTGTGTTTTTTCTTTTCTTTTGCCATTTTTATTTTTTATTTTTTATTTTATTTTATTTTTCTATGGTTTACAGGATTATTTATTTATTTTTTCCTTTTTTTAAATATGTTTTTTTTACTATTTATTTGTTTATAACTTTTACGTTTTTTTTTTAGTTTTTTAATTCTTATCTTTTATCGGTTAATTTTGTTTTTTGTTTTTCTTGGTTTTTTTTTGTTTTGTTTTGTTTTTTTGTTTTTTTTTTAATAACATTTTTATGATTGATTTTTATTTTTATTTTATTTTTTATTTTTATATTTGATTTTTTTTTTGCTTTTTATTTTTATTTTATGTTTTGTTTTTAGTATATACCTTAATTTATGTTTTGTTATTTTTTTTTTAACCCTCTTTTTTGTTTTTTTGAAATTTTAATGGTTTTTAGGATCATGATAAAATATTTTACGCCATTATTTCGAAAAGTTGAAATTTTACCTTTGAAAAAAAAAATGTTATTCAAACATTGACATTTTTCGTTTTAAGCATGTTTTTTGGACAATTTTTGCACAAAATATTGGTTTTCACCGCCATTTTTAAAACATGTTGAAAATTTACTGGGGGGCAAAAAAAAAGGAGAAAAGAAAGAAAAAGAAAAAGAAAAAAAGATGTTATTCTAGCATCAACACTTATCGTTTTTAGCACCATTTTTGATGTTTTTACGGGTTCTTTTGGCTAGAGTTTTCGTTTTGAGTTTGTAGTTCCCGTTTCAAAGTTTACATTGTTTCAAGTGAAAATACTCCTAGATGATGAAATCTTCAACTTGATGCCTTCCTGATTTTGATAATGATGTAGATAATATAAGATGTTTTCTTGGTGAAGGTTTCTTTCTTCAAAAGTGATCCTTGGCTCAAAGGGAGATCACATTGATTCCTTGATGATGTTTGCAACGTTTTTTTTTTCTACTTTTCTTCCTTCAAGACAATGCTAGTTAAACTTATTACACAACCTCGAATTTCAGCCATGCTTCAAAATTTTTGGCTTGTTGTAGCAGATATGCAATTTTGGCCTTTTTTGAAATAACCATAAATCATACAAGTGGCTAAAATATGGAAAAATTTTCCTCCTTTCTACTTCACTTGACTTTTTTTTCTTGTTATTTAGGCTTGCAAATGAGTCCTTTCTTGGCACATAATTTGATCCTTGATGGTGGCTACAATTCGATATTTCCTGCTGCAAAAGGATGTCTTAATATTTCGCATGTGTGGAGAACATAGCCCAAAAAAACACACCCAAAAGTGCTTCAATCTTCCTTCCTTGTGATAATGATTATAGAATGTGTGAGATTCCCAAGAACGCTTCAAGTGTCGAACCCTTCTTTGGATGAGCTAGAGTTCTGAGGTCTTCTTTGATGCTCTTGATGTTTCCAAGATTATATCTTTATACTTTAGCCCTTGAGTATCCTTCTTCATATTGCCCTTCCTTGATGTAGTCACGTTAGCTCTGATACCGTGTTAAGAAATATAGGGAGAAACAAGTGTAGGTGATTTCTCTTACCTAGATAACTACTTGTGATGTATTTTTACTTTACTTGATTAACTTCTTATTTCCTTTATAATTATTATTTTTCTCTATCATCAAACAACTACCAAATCATAAAGAACAATGAGACAATAGGACATAAGATATAGGCGATCAGTCAAGGAAAAAGCCTCTCCAACTAAGAGGAAAACCCACCGGAATTCTTCTCTTCTTATAGAACTTCAATTGAAAAATTCCAAAACCTATGACCCTTTACCAAGGCCCTCCAAGAACAAGTTATCCTTCCTTCTTGATGAGATTTCCTTGCAGAGCTTTCAGTAATCCAACCTTCCAGCAACTTCGACCCTAGCAACAATTTTTGCAACTTCAACCTAGCAACTGTTATGAAATCATCTCACAAAGAGATAGAAAAGATAGATGAACGCCTTATAAATAAGCCTCTTCGAGGGGGAAACCTCTTTTACATTACACAAATGAACAATTCTTGGATGATCCAAATGACAAGACCTCCTTTCTATATATAGGAGTCTAAGGGGTCATAATATAATTAGAGCCGACATAACAATAATAATGTAAGGGAACTATAATAACAATAGTGGGCTTCTATAGGGCACAATAATAACAATATGGGAACTACATGGTTACAACAATATGATAAGGGGGTTGTACTAGTAATAATAAGGGGTTACACTAGTAGTATAAGGGCATAACATGCCCCTCTCCTTCAAAAAGTGTTGTCCTCAACGCTTGAGTAGTTCTTGAGGCTTCTGTATAAAATTCGCATCCTTCCATGTGGAATCTTCAAAGTTCTTCCACTTGATGAGATGCTTTGAAATTGATCGATTTCGTAGCTGTCGACTTCTTGGTTCTATGAATGCTTCAGGTTCCAATATGATTTTTCCTTCCGTGTCAAGTTTTGGCAATATTATTGGAACTGGGATCTTCGGAAACTTTTGAATGAGTTCTCCCCCTGCTTCGCCATTCTTCCATTCATCCCTTACTTTGTTTATCAAATTTGGTTGGATAATTATACCAACCTCTACCATTTTTGCAACCATATGTTCAATTTCACTCCTTTGGGCATATGGATATCTATAAGGCCTGACGTTTGGAGGAACACTTCCTGGAACAAAATGAATAGCATGATCATGATCATGAATACGTGGGAGACCTTTGGGAGTCTCAAATATCTTGGAATGATTGTCCAAGAATTTTTGGAGATCTGGAGAAATACATGATTTCGATGTGGGAACCATTAGCGAACATAATTGTGAAATTACGCCCCATTTTTCTTTCTTTAGAAGCTTTGTCATTCCGTCAGAGCTGATTATCTTTCCTGGTTTCCCTATGATATCCCTTAATTCAACTTCCTTTCCTTCTGAAGAAAATTTCATGAAAATTTCTTGAAAATTAAAAGCTATTGTACCCAAGGATTGTAGCCATTGGACTCCTAGTACAACATCAGTACCACCCATTGGAACGGAAAGCATTGGGCTATTCAATACATATTCTCCCATGGATAGCTTGATATTATGGCACTTTCCAGAGCAATTTATGGTTCCTCCACTTGCAACCATCACTTGACACTCTAGTGCTGGATATAGGAAGCAATTCAATTCCTTGGCTATCTTACAATTAATAAAATTATGGGTACTGCCCGAATAAATCAACACTCTTACCTTGTTCTTCTTGATATGTTCTTCTATCTTGATAGTTTTAGGAGTGGTAATTTATTCGAATGCATTACAAGATATGGTCGGATTGATTTCTTGAGACTCGATGTGATCTTTCAATTCTTGAACATTTTTTTTCTTGATATGACCTTCTATATTGATAGTTTGAGGAGTGGTAATTTTGTCCAATGCATTACAAGATATGGTCGGATTCATTTCTTCTTTCTCGATGTGATATTCACTTCTTGAACCTTTTTCTTCTTGATATGTCATTCTACCTTGAGAGTTTTAGGAGTGGTAATTCTTTCCAATGCTTTACAAGATATGGTCGGATTCATTTCTTCTTTATTTGGGGTTGGTTCCTAGTGTATATACTCTTCTTTTGACGTTTATTGATCATTTTCTTTCTCCTCTCCAGAATCAATGTAAAATAATTTCTTCTCAGCACACTTATGACCTTTAATGTATTTGTTATCACAATTGTAACAAAGCCCTTTTTCTCTTTTTTATTCCAATTGTTGTGGTGTAACCCTTGTAGGTTGTGAAAGGCTAGGAGAAACAACACTTCCATCTTTATAGTTGTAATGGGTAGACTTCCTTGTTTCCATAATTTTGCTTTCCACTTTGTAAAAAAGCCCTTTTTCTCTTTTTTTCTTCCAATTGTTGCGGTGTTGCTCTAAAGAAGGTGTTGCTCTTTGTATCCTCAGAATGTGCTATCATTTCCTCTGTGAAAATTGACCACGTAACAAATTGTTTACGAGAAAAAAAACCATTTATACCATAAAAATTGATTCGGTTCTAAATATGAAGATGCAATACATAACTTTGTAACAGTGGTACACCATGTAGATCAAAATATTGCTCCATCTGTAGTATCACCTTTTCTTGATTTCAAGAGCTCGATTTTGAAATGACTGTAACTCTGTACTTTTAGATCTCAAAGTTCTGAAATTGTCTCTTGTGGTAGCCCTATGAGTCCTCTTTCTAACCCCGCAAGTCTGATCAGAACTTGATTCTCTAAGAAATAGTTATGCCCAATCTCCTAAGATGACCTGATTATATAATGTTTCAGTAGAGTGAACTTGTACGACGTTCCATGTGTCACTGTTTCGACCTTCGGATCTGAAAACTATGCATAGAAAACTATAGTTCGTCCTCTTTCTGTAACTTCTTACGAAATTTCAATTTGTTTCTCAGAGAGAAAATTATAATGATTTTCCCAAGGTCACCTATTTAAAATGTAATTTGGGAGTCTACAACAAACCTAACTTCCTCAAATCATATATCCGAAAATATAGCGAGAAAAGATCTGAAATTCGGACCTGAGGTTCAGACTACTTTCTTCTCAAATGGGTTTTTCTTTTATGTTCTGAAACTTCGTAGACAAAAGGTTATAGAGAAAATTCCATGATCACCTGTTTTAGATGAAATTATGGAGCTTGCAAAAACCCTAACTTCTTTAGATCATATCTTTGAAAATATAGCGAAACAATATCTGAAATTTAGACCCGAGGTTCAGTGAGATTTCATCTCAAATGGGGTTTTTTGTTAACTTCTGAAACGTCACAGAAAAAAGTTATAACGAAAATACCAAGATGACTTGTTTGGAGCAGCGAAACCCTAGAATCCAAAGCTCTGATACCAAATGTTGTGAAATCATCTCACAAAAAGATAGAAAATATAGATGAACACCTTAGAAATAAGCCTCTTCGAGGGGGCAACCTCCATTACATTACACAAATGAACAATTCTTGGATGATCCAAATGACAAGACCTCCTTTCTATATATAGGAGTCTAAGGGGTCATAATATAATCAGAGCCGACATAACAATAATAATGTAAGGGCACAATAATAACAATAGTGGGCTTCTATGGGGCACAATAATAACAATATGGGGACTACATGGTTACAACAATATGATAAGGGGGTTGTACTAATAACAATAAGGGGTTGCACTAGTAGTATAGGGGCATAACAACAACTTTAACAACTTCGACCTAACAGCTTCATAGCTTCAACCTAACATCTTGTTGTGCTGTACAACAATCCCCCCCCCCCCCCATTTCATAAAATTTTTATACAAAATCATAATATGAAATGGGTTCCTTTTAAAATAAACTTAGATGTGTAAATAAATTGGTATTAACCCATCATAAGAAAAACCCTTATCAAAAAGGCTTAACGTAAACAAATTATTTTAATAAAAGCCTTTTTGAATAGAAATAAAGTGTCGCTTTAAAATATTGTAAAATTCTTCGTTATTGCGATAAAGCGATCGCAAGATTGCATATCGCAATAACAAAGGAAGCATGCACAAAGATACATCCATTCTCTCCGATCCGAAAAGCATATCGCAATTGGATATCGGAAAAGGTAAATGCCAAAGCAACAATATAATAGAAACTCTTAAATTCTCCGATGCGATAAAGTGTATCGATATTGGCAATCGGCAATAACAAGTCAACACGTGATGGAAGGCAGAATCAAATCCTCCGATGCGATTAAGCATATCACAATTGTCTATCGGCGAAATCACATTGACACAACAATAAAGCCCGAATCCATTCCCTGATTGCGATGCATTAATGAGGTGCATATCTCGAGGATATATCTTAAAGGTTTGCATGCATTATATCACCTTTCGGTGATCGAAGATGTTTAAAACAAGCATTAAATCCTTTCCTTTCACGTTACCGATCGTTGATTTGCGAATTATCACTGATTATCCATCAAAGAAATCTAAGCCACGCTTGAATGAATCATTTGGCCTATAAACGACATGATGGGCATTTAAAACTTCCTTTACCATGATTGATAGGTTAAATGACTAATCAATGAAGCAGTTAAGGGTAGATCTTTTCTTTAGATTTTATCCGCGGCAATCTTACTATAATCCATTATCACCTGTTGATTGACGTAACTCTTTTTCATTATCATATTGGTCTGTAGCAACATTTCTCTGTATCACTGTTTTTCCAATCGCTTGTGCAGAATTCCGCTGAAATTAGGAATTTGAAACAAATGGGAAAGAAATCAAAGAAATCCGCAGCAGCGGCTCCTACAGCAGTAGTGCAGCCAGCCAAGGATCCTGGACCAAGCAAAAAAGGGTTAATCTCAGACACTACATGCCTCGGTCTTGGAAACACTAGCTGGGAGAGCATCTACAATCTAATAGAAGCAGAGGAGCCTGAGGAAATATCAGAAGAAGCTACAGCTGACTCGAGTAACAAATCGAAAGCATCCCTCAAAGATTTAGCTTGTTCATATCAGCACAGAATAGCGGTGCCAGAAAAAATCCTCTCATGTACTGACGTAGTGAGATGAGTGGTAAAGGAAATTCTAGTCTCGAACATAACATTTTGCACAATTGACGGGAGGATATTTGGCTTGTTTCAGCCTGATGATCTAAGGAAAATGTATCACTTGCCTGAGCCTGAAAAGCGATACAACAAAGCCTTCCTTGAAAAATTTGCAAATGAAAACAAGACAGAATCGGCCCCGATTAGGCAGTGGAGACATTTTCCCAAGAAGCACAAGTGTGAATCATCAGGTAAGTACTATGTGGACTCATTAGCTTCTCCTTACTGTTATGCTGGAGAAATGATGTGTAGAATGTGGGGAATACATGACTCTGCCAAGTTTACTATTGAAATGGTCCCTCTGATCAACAGTTATGTGATGGATTGGGCCAACATTTTGTCCAACAAATTAGCCACAACAATTCTCGAATTCAGATCAAATTCACGTAAAACTACCAAAACCATTTCCCCTTTTTATTACAGTGCTTATATTATGGATACTCTTTTCTTTAATTCTGAATATCCGATACTCGGATGGATATGGACTCCCGAAGACCCTAAGCCAATCCATATTTATCATCAAATATTATGGAAGGCTCACTACAAAGATCATTTGTACAAAATTTGCAATGGTTTTATGTTGCCTGTCTACTATGCTATTTTTGATAAGCCTGCCCCCAGGATTTTTGAGGAAGTAGGGATCGACTTGACTGCAATAGGTAACTGGTTCGGAGAAGACAAGTTCACTTATATAAAGCTTTTTGGTAGCCTTACAAAACCCCATGTCCTTCCCCTGTATGTGCCCGATAAGCTGTTAGCTCGGGAATTGGCCTACTAGATAACAATGGAAGGAACATCCAAAACCCTTAAAAATTCCAAGAAATAGGTATGGCCTACATTTTATTTAAGATGCGATGTTTACACTCTCCATGATTACAAACATGAAGAAAAGGAGACAGAAAAAATAAAAATGCTCAATCTTGCAACAATTCCCAACAGACTCCCGGATGCGGGTGATGGCGGGACGTGTTGAGAGGGTGGGCGGTCACGTGGGCAGGTGGCAGCCCAGAGGTGACAGATGGTACCCTGCAAGGAATGATAAAACCTCGCATGAAATCCGATGGCAGAGGAATTTAATGCCAGTCCTCTCAGCTCGAGCGAGCTGCTTGGCAACCAGTGCAATGGAGGGTATTAACGTTGGAGGGCCTGTTCACCCGGGGGATATGGTTTGGCATAAGGTGAAATCCCTGATGCGCTCTGCGGAGGAATGGGGAAGGGATCCAGAGTTCACTCAGCCTGTTTCAGAGATGGGGAAAAGCAGGCCCTGCAACTGCATTACAATTGCGCAGGTCCTCCGCACAGAAGCAGCTCCTGTGGCCTGCGTGAGACTGCAATTGGAAAATCCCGCGATGCAAAGGGAAAGGCAGAGAATGTGTAGCAAGTGAGGGGGCACCATAGGTAGAGCCTCCACGCAGAGGCAAGGTCACATTTTTCCCTCCTCCTCCATTGAAGTCATGTTGGTGCCACAGCGGTTCCAAGGCAGCAATGATGAAGGTGGCAGAGGAGCTGGTATAGACGCAAGAGCGGAAGGAGGTCAGGAGGAATCTCCTACGCTCAGGTATCGGCTTCCCTGCCCTCTGGCTAATTCAACTCTTATTATCTCTATTACGGTTGAACCTGGTGCTACTCAGAGCACACAGGATGAGGCAATTCACGCGGCAGACTATCATATGCATGGGGCAGAGCCCATACCGGAATGGCAATGCCACAGCAGAGAAGAATCCCCCATCGCATGCCATCCGGTTCGGGCAGGAACAAGTCATTTGGTTCATGGACGAGAGTCTGGAATTGACCTTGAGCACCCTGCCAAGGAATGTGTCCCCTCAGCCTGTCCTTTGGCGCTAGCTGGTCCAAGCAAGCCGGTTCAGGAAGGGCCATCTGGTGCGGTCATCCCTCTCTCAGACTCTGATGATTCTCTCCTATTTGGGTGTCGAGTAGAAGAGGCGCCCTACACCACTGATGACGAATGAGCTTGCTCTTGGTAACCTCTGCTGCAAGAGCATTTCTATGTTTTTATCTTTATGTCTATGATTCGGCCAAGCGGCATCAGCATCTATGTCAATGTGTTGGCTGTAATTGTCTATGTGTCTGTGTCTGTTCAATGTCCTTGTGTCTTCAGTGTCAATGTGTCGAGCCTTTGGCAAATTATCGTATTCCAAATTTTGATAACGTTCAATTTTGGGAATGTAATCAGGGCAAGAAGAGGGCTTCCAGGCAGATTTCCATAGCCTTGCCCATTGTAACTCATATGTATTTCTGATTTTTGTATGATAATAGAATTAGTCTTATTCAGAAAAAAAAAACAATTCCCAACAGACAATATGATCCAAGAAAAGTTGACTATAATGTTCTTGAACGAACCAAACTTGCAAAGTTTGATCTAGAAAATGATGACTTTGATGACCTATTTGCCTCAACAGAATCATTATTTCAGGTAAAAACATTGGCCAGGATCAAGTATCAAGATGAAGGGCTGGAAGTGTTTAATAGGCTTAGAGAACAGAGGTTGCAAACTCTGCCTCTAGACTTATTAGCCACCACCCCAGCAATCCAATCAAGTGAGCCTGAATAGCAAACTATTGACAAATCTCCTGTTATGGAAAAAAATCCTGAGAAAGGAAAAGCGCTTGCACATGAGAAAGCACAGGAGAAAGAGTAGGAGAAATAACGGGGAAAAGGCAGTGAACACATGCATATAAATACTCATATTGATCCCAAGCTCTTTAAAGAATGGCAAAAGTTAGATTCCATTATAACCAATCCTGAAAATTCATAGGGTTTTAGCACGCCTGAAGTGACAATTGGTCACAAGACACCAACAAATACGGTTCCAACTAAGGAACCAGCGGCCTACCTATAAGTAAAGATGTAGAAATAATTCCTAAGGATCCATCAGATGAAATTGTTTTGCATATAGAAGACATACCACCTTTAGATGTCTTCTACAACCCTAAGCATAGGGTTGTAGTAAAAAGACAAAGGAAAAAGAGAAAATTTGATCAATATTCCCTTTTACATGCACAAATAGAGATGGCTAATGTGGTATGGAAAGAAGAATTCAATCCTTCTAAAGACCTCACAAAAATCTCTCAATAAGCCGAGGCATATTCAGCAGCCACTATGGATAAAGCATCAGAAGTGAGCAATTTACTCAAGGAAAAAGATCAGGCAATTGTTTCATTGGAAGCACAGGTATCCGAAAGACAGCAGAGAATAGAGCAATTAGAACAGAAGTTAGCAGCACAACAGCAAGTAAACAACCAACTAAACGAGCAATTGCTCAAGGAAAAGCAGAGAATAGATCAAAGTGCAGTGCAGAAACAAAAGGAGTTATCTTTAGCATTGACCAAGCTAAAGACAATGAATGAACAAATGAGCAAAACAAAAGATGAGCAAATCACTCAACTATCACAACAGATAGAAAAGTTCAAGAGTTTTCCTCAACCAGCAGAGTTCAGGTCCGAAGCTCTCCAGATCAATAAGGCATTGATTAAACAGCTAAATTTACTATGTCATAATATTTCCCTTGCTGAGCCCCTCTGTGAGATTGCTTCATCAATGATTGACAAATCAGTTGACGCAAGACAGAATTTGGAACAGGTCGATGAGACATTAACAAAATTTCTTGCCTAGCAAGAAACCAGTGAAGGGAAAGCTGCAAATCTGCCTAAAATTCTAGAATCACACAAGGAAATTATTTTCCTAGAATGGCAATCACAATTGATGAAAGCAGAAAGGGAAACTTCAAGATGTAGATCAACAACCGGTAATTTGATTGAGTTAATTAATGATACTCTTTATCTGTCTAATTTGATTTCACAGTGCACTCTAGGTAAATTGCCATTAGCCAAAGCATTGGAACAGACATGCAATCAAGAATTGGAAAAGAAGGAGAGATTAATTGCAGGCATCCAAAGTTTAACTTGGGACACCTTTTGGTTCTTCTTAGTTAAACCATACAATCAAAGGGCAACACTCAAATGTTTAACCGATGCGATCGGTTACATGATTCCCGAAATTCATGATGCTACGTATTCAACCCAACTACATTCACGTCTAAGTCACCCTCCAGAATTGCAACCAATGCTTGCTATCTGCCAGCTCAAGCCAAAGGATGATCGGCCGAAATAGTGAATCATTATACTGACTGCAAGCAGGCCTATTTCAAGGAGATTTTCATGATTTGTTTATACCACCTAATAGAATTTTTATTTCATAATCAGTTAGCTTAGATAGTATTTATAAACCCTTTCATGTCTTTAGAAGGGGTCCTCAATTTTTGTATAAAACTTGGATCGGGAGTCACACTATTGTGCTTCTGATATATATATTTTTATGAAGACTAGGCCTATATTTTGAATTTTAATGAAGAATACTTTGATGAGATATGCACTATTGCTTTTTGTGAGAGTATTTCTGAGTTAGAAGACAGAATCTGAATGCGATTGATATCGGAAGGGATCCAAATTACATATGGTACTATTATCTATGTCTTTGCTCCACTCTTTTATATGAATCAACATTTATTTAATCTTGCTATCATTGGATATATGTATGTGTTTTAAGAGTAGTCCTTATACTTATCACTATTGAATGTTTAAGGAATGTTATTCTTTCAATCATATTTATGTCAATGATATATGAAGAATAGTGTAATAATGTTTTAATGATTACTTTGTTCAACTATTTGAACAAAGTAATTATCATATGAAAAAATGTCTTTTTTTATCAATGGAGTCATCTATATGCCTATTTATAAATAAAGATCATCAAAAGTTGCACTAAAGTGAAAATTTCCCGGGATAGATTAAGTTGTTTTTTTTAATTTTGCATTTTAGAATAAATCATCCATCATTATCATTAGATAATAGAAAATCATCCACTTATCCATCTTATTTACAAATCATTGGGAAACTGGTCCCATTATATCTAGTCGGAGCCACCACACCAAATGGAAAAGGAGCTTCCTTTAAGGTCTGGACCGGGTGGTTTTCCCCAATGTCGATGCAACGATTTTGGAGGCATCAACATTTTTGGTGCTAGAAGGAGGGCATGAACTGGGAATGGCAAGCAAACCCAAACCTACAACCCATTCTGAGAGTAAATCTCCCTCCACTTCACCTCGACCTCTCCTTTGAATGCTGGAACTCCAGTCTTCAAACGAGAAGAAGAGGAGACTACTACCACTACTCAACCACAACCTATCTCAGATATATTAGGTCCTGAGCCTCCTGAAGTTTAGTCTCTCATCCATAAACTTCAAGGCTTCTCAATATCACCACAGAAATCTGAGGTATCTCAAGGCAGTGAGACTTCGCAATTCACTCCACCTCACCCCCTCACCAGACTTCAAAGCGGAAAGCTTGGTATTGAATCTAGTAAGTTGCCTTTACTGAAAAGGAAAAGGGAAAGAAAAACAACTGAAGGATCTGATAGTGAGATTATCTCATCATCATCCTCCATTTCATCTTCTCCAGTGCGAAGTCAACCATCCACTCCTCCATTACACATTGTTGTTCAACAAGGATCAGGAACTTCAACATCTCAACCACCTCAAACCTCAATATCATCTCCTTCCCAATCATATGGAACTTTATCGTCACTATCATCAGGTAGTAGTTCGAAAATGGCACAGAATCCATGGAATAATCCTAGTGTAGTCACGATGCCTGCACCATTACATCCATTGCTAGCACATCCTGAAAAATGGTTGTCGAAATTTAATCTAGATGCAGGAATACAAGTCGATGAGCATATTAACAACTTCATGTTGGCAGTTAACTTAAAAGGAGTTATAGAGGAAGATGTCATTGTTAGACTTTTCCCTTATACCTTGCAAGGATCTGCTGGCTCATGGTATTTTTCCTTGCCATCACGATCCATTACAAGTTGTAACATTTTTCAAGAACAGTTCTTGACTAAATATGGTGATGATAGATCTACAACAATGTTAATCAATGATCTCTCGTATCTTAGGATAGAATCTAAAGAACCTATAAAGGATTTTAATTCACGGTTTAATAAACTCTTGAATAAGATTCCAACTGCATCTAAACCGAGTGAGCAAATCAGAAGCGAATGGTATATAACAACTTTACCTTCAAATATAGCTATTTTTGTTTATAGAGATGCAAAATCAACTCTAGCTGAAAAAATTAAAGAGGCACTTGCTGTAGAGAAACACATTATTTCTTTAGAAAAGAAGGCTGCACTTGAAGACAGAAAATCCAAAAAAGTTTCTTTTAAAGATGATTCAAAGAAGAAAATGCATAAAGAACCATATGATATAGAAGGTCTCCAAAAAGTTCTTAAGACTATGTCAAACGAAATGGTAGAAATCAAGAAGCAAGTAGCTAAGACTTCAACAAAAAGGCAATTTAGAAACTTTAAGAACCCTGAATCAAAACCACCAAATGCTATATCCAATGCAGACTCAGACCCTGAAGAGGAAGAAACAGTTTTATCATCTGAAGAACCTGAAGAAGAGGAAACTGTAGAATGTCATGGGATGTGGGACTTTATTTTTCCTAATTCCGATACAGAAAATGAACATGAAGCTTTCCCTGTGACTACTAGGAGTAAGGGTACTCCTGAACCTGTCCAAATAACCTAGAAGAAAAGGAATGCAGGTACTACTACTAAAGAAAAATTTCCCACAAAGAAATCCACAGTGATACCTTCTCAAAATCAGCCATCAGCTTCAAATCCACCTCCAACATCTAAAACATTAGTAGTTACGGATTCTATGGACTACAACATTATTGAAGATATGAAGAAAACAAAGGCAAATATCACTATGTTTGAGCTTAGTAAACTCAAACATCAACAAAAATTACTGCTTAAGGAGTTAAATGTTGTACCTTCTTCTCCTCTTCCCAATGTTGTATTGTCCAAAGCTGCTAATGAGACAGGTAAACCACCTCTTGGTAGAGTAGAAGCTATTGATGTTGTTTTAATAAGGGATAGATCCAATTCCCATACTCCTCCTTTTCTCTTAACCTACATGATCTATAATAGAAATCTACACAACTATTTGATTGACTCAGGGGCTTCTTCGAATATAATGCCAGCTTCAGTTTGTTCTAAACTGAACATTGAACCCCAAAAGTCTGAAATTCATATTTTCCAGTTGGATAGAACTAAGGTCTAGATTTTAGGATAAATCAACTCAGTTACTATTAGGTTATCAACTGATCCAAGAGTGGTTTAGAGAATTGATATTTTAATCGCTGATATACCTGAATTCTATGGCTTGATTTTGAGTAGAGATTGGTCTGAGAAACTTCATGGTTATATTTCCACTGATTGGTCTCATATGTGGCTGCCTTATAAAGGAAAGCCAAATCAGATCAAGATTGATCGGGAGAAACACATGACCCATACTGTCACTGAATTAGAACAATAAAATCAAACAATAGCATTCAATAAAAATATTTTGGGGAATTACTCATCTAAATTATTCTTTGGCAATTTTATTGCTCAACCATCCCCTTTCTCAGTTAATAATCTCACATCTCAAATTGAATTTTTTTCACAAACAGATACATCAAAATGTGTTAAAATTTCTGAGGAAACTGTAAATAAAACTATAGATAAATCTTTGTTTTGGTCATTATATTTCGATGGGTCTAAATCTAGTGAAGGTGTAGGAGCAGGATTGTATTTTAGTTAGTTTTGAGGGGGAAAGATCATGTTATCATGCAGGTTGGAATTTGAATGCACAAACAATACAGTTGAATATGAAGCCTTGATTCAAGGAGTCTACAAAGCAATTGGTCTTAAAGTTCAATATCTGAAAGTGTTTGGTGACTCGGAAATTGTTATAAAACAAGTCAGAAATACTATTCATTGCCTTTCTAGTCACCTTAAACACTATCAGTCCTTGGTACAAGATCTTATATCTCAATTTTTAGCATTCAATATTTCTCCCATCCCTAGGTCCCAGAATGCAACAGCAGATTTATTAGCTAATGTTGCTTCCAAACTCCTTCCATCTGAAGATTACAGCCCAGATAGATTCTCAGTAGAGTTAATTTTTAGACCATCAATTCCTGATAATGTCACTAATTGGCGAGTGTTCAATCACGATGAAGACATTTTAAATTTCTTAACTTCTGACAAATCCTATGATGATCAAATTATTGATGAAAGTGATCATGACCTTCAAATGAAGGAAAAGCAAGAAGAAAACTCAATACCTAAACCAGTGGTCAAGCTTGAAGATCTTTATGACATCAAAGATAGGTTTAAACAGGTTACTAATTCAAAGCTCCAGAGTTCTACTTTGAGATTTGAATTGATAAACCTTGGTACTGAGCATAATCCACAAAACATCAATTTGGGATTAGGACTTTCTTCAAAAGAAAGAATTGCATTCATTAGATTATTGCATAAATATAAAAATGTATTCACTTGGAAATATGATTTGAAAACATACGATACATCAATCATTCAGCATACCATTCCAACTATTTTTGAACAAAAACCAGTACAACAAAAGTTAAGGAAGATTCATCCTAACTTAGAGAGTCAAATAAAAGTTGAATTAAACCAACTCTTGAAAGCTAAGATAAATTTTCCTATTAGACATTCAAATTGGGTGTCCAATATGGTGCTAGTACGAAAGAAAAATGGTGACATTAGAATTTGTATTGATTTCAGAAATCCTAACAAAGCAAGTCAAAAGGATAACTTCCCTTTATCTACCATGGAGAAAACGCTTCATTCAGTAGCAGGTTTTGAATTGATGTCATTTTTAGATGGTTTTTCGGGGTATAACCAAATTTTGGTACACCTTGATGATAGACTCAAAACTACTTTTAGAGCCAAGTGGGGAACTTATGCCTACCAAAAAATGCCTTTTGGACTTATCAATGCCAGAGCTACATTTCAAAGAGAGATGGACATAGCATTCAAAGGACTAATCAATAGGTCAGTGGTTGTCTATTTGGATGATATTACTGTGTTCTCTAAGAAAAGGTCAAACCATTTGCATGATCTGAAACAAATCTTTCAACGCTGCAAAAGGTATGGCATTTCACTCAATCCAAAGAAGTCCTTTTTTGCTCTTAATCAAGGTAATCTCTTGGGTTTCATTGTTTCAAATATGGTATTTATATTGATCCAGATAGAATCAAAGAGATTTCTGATATTCCATTCCCTCATAATAAAAAATCCATGCAGTCATTTTTAGGTCAAATTAACTTTGTAAAAAGATTTGTTCCAGATTTCTCCCAGATTGTTTTGCCATTACAAACCATGATCAAGAAAAATTCAGTGTTTAAATGGGGGCCTGCAGAAAAAGAGGCATTTGATTCCATCAAACAATCAATCATAAATGCCCCTGCTTTAAGCACTCCTAATTTTTCAAATCATTTCATGTTATATACCCTTGCATATCATTCATATTATGCAGCAATGCTGACGCAAATTAACGATCAAAACTTGGAAGCACCAATCTCATTTTATAGTTCAAACCTTCAAGGTGCTGAACTTAATTACTCAAAAGTTGAAAAACAAGCCTTTGTTGTATACAAAGCCATCAAACATTACAGACCCTTTCTCTTAAAAGCTCACACAAAAGTTATAGTCCCTTTTTCGGCAATAAGACAATTACTAGTTCAAAGGGAATTAGGAGAAGAGCAAATTGGGTCACAACATTACAAGAATATGATTTGGAAATTAAACCAACAAAGATTGTCAAAGGCCAAGGTTTTTTTAGGTTGTTAGCAGGAGCTTCTAACATTCAGGAACCTGAAAGTACCAAAGATATTGAAGAAATCAATCAGATAAGTACGTCTAATCCTGAATCCCAATATGCAGATATGATTTTCTATTTGAAAAATGGATATGCTCCTTCTAATCTTTCCAATAAAAAAAAACGTGCCATAAGAGTGAAAGCAAAAAACTTCATAATTGTAGATGATGTACTATTTAGACGAAATTATGATTCAATTTTGTTAAGATGCTTAGAAAAACCTGAAGCGCGAAAGGTCTTGCAGAAGCTACATGACAGACCAGAAGGAGGACATTTTGGAGCTGACACAACAGCTCACAAAATCATTCATGCTGGATATTATTGGCCCACCTTGTTTAGAGATTCTCATGAATATGTAAGGAAATGCCAAAGTTTTCAAACCACTAGTGGAAGACAAAGGAAGCCAACTTTCCCTTTGCAACCAGTCAACATGAATATGTAAGGAAATGCCAAAGTTGTCAAACCACTAGTGGAAGACAAAGGAAGCCAACTTTCTCTTTGCAACCAGTCAACATTGAACAACCTTTTAAACAATGGGGATTGGATATCATTGGACAAATCACTTCACATTTATCTAAATAGCATAGGTATATCCTTACAGCTACTAATTACTTTACTAAGTGGGTTGAAGCAATTCCTTTGAAGACAACGAACTCTGAGGCAATCATTGAATTCATAGATCAATTTATTATTACCAGGTTTGGTGTCCCAAACGCTCTTATTTTTTATAATGCATCTTACTTCTCTGGAAATTCTATATTTGAGTTTGTTATTGAAAGGGGATTTAAATTGAAGTATTCTGCAAACTACTACCCTCAAGGTAATGGTTTAGCAGAATCCACCAATACAAATCTTATCAAAACCGTTAAGAGAACTATCGAGCAGAATCATAAAAACTAGCATAAATCTTTAATATTTGCACTATGGGCTGACTACATAACACAGAAGGCCTCCATAAGCACTTCTCCATTTAACCTAGTGTATGGAAAGGAAGTTGTCATACCAGCAAACAGTACTTCCATCACTAGCTTTAGTGCAGTTTATTGAAGAAAGTCCCTCATCTTCTATCACTAAGACACGATCAGATCCTGAAATTAGAAAAAGAAAGGGAGAAATCCCGAATTATACATGCAAAACATCAGCAGATTATTAAGTCATCTTTCGATGCAACTTCAACCGGCTCAAAACATTTACAAGTTGGTGATCCAGTTTTGAAATGGGACAAAGCCCATGAGGATAAAGGAAAACACACTAAGTTCTAGAAAATGTGGCTTGGACCATTCCAAATCAGCGAGAAGATAGGCCCTTTTACATTCATATTGCAAGATCTATCAGGAAAGAGAGATTCTCTTCCTGTCAACGGCCTTATCTTGAGAAAATTCTTCAATTGAGGAGATAACCCCTTCTCCCTTTGTAAATATTCAATTTTCATCAGGATTTGTGTGAATAACTTTTGTTTAAAATCCTAGGAAAATAAAGTTATCAAAAGCCTCCCATTGGTCTTTGCTATATTGAAAACGTCATTCCAAAGAAAATAGTTTTGATATTTAATTTTATAAAATGGAAACCTTAAAGAAAAAAGAAAATTCTAGGAAATTAGGTATAATTAGATTCTGAATACCCCATTTTATTTTTGTGAAATCTTCTCAAAACTTAGAAATACGGTAAATCATTTAAAGTTTTAAAAGGCCTGAAAACGGTTATCAATACAAAACAGAGACTGATTCATTCTTAGCATCTTCAACTCCCACATTGTCATCCATATTCTCTTAAGAAGAAAATTGTTCATCCCATCCATCAAAGTTTATAATTACTCAAAGTGTAATTTTAAAATATATTTGATATAAAAGATAAGAGGTCGTATTACAAGCCTGTTTACCATGATCATAGGGGAATAGTTCAACTGACATTACCAACACTACATACCAAAATAGGGTAATGGCTTATAATACTCTGAAATGGATGGAATAATGAATGGTAAAATGGTTAAAAGTAACCCTGTCGAGACTATAAACTTTTGCTGGCAGCAGATGCCCTACCTATGACAAAGGAGTCATTATAAAAGCTAAGTTGGAAAAGTCTTTTGTTTTATCATTATCAACCAATTAAGGCTTATTTGAAACTTAGAATGTATTTAATTTTAAGAATAGAAGGAAATAGCAAAAATAGTTATCATTATGTTTAGAATTTATGATTACCTAGTTATATTAGATTTTCTCTATCATGTAAGATTTCCAAATTAAGAAAGTTTAAGTATTTTAATTAATTTCTCAAAGATAACTGTTTCTCCCAGTAAATCGCCAATTGTTGTGTTGTACAACAACCCCCCATTTCATAAATTTTTTATACAAAATCATAATATGAAATGGGTCCCTTTTAAAATAAACTTAGATGTGTAAATAAATTGGTACTAACCCATCATAAGAAAAACCCTTATCAAAAAGGCTTAACGTAAACAAATTATTTTAATAAAAGCCTTTTTGAATATAAATAAAGTGTTGCTTTAAAATATTATAAAATTATTTGTTATTGCGATAAAGCGATTGCAAGATCGCATATCGCAATAACAAAGGAAGCATGCACAAAGATACATCCATTCTCCGATCCGAAAAGCATATCGCAATTGGATATCGGAAAAGGTAAATGCCAAAGCAGCAATATAATAGAGCCTCTTAAATTCTCCGATGCAATAAAGTGTATGGCAATCGGCAATAACAAGTCAACACATGATGGAAGGTAGACTCAAATCCTCCGATGCAATAAAACATATCACAATCGGTTATCGGCGAACTCACATTGACACAACAAAAGCCTGAATCCATTCCCCGATTGTGATGCATTAATGAGGCGCGTATCTCGAGGATATATCTTAAAGGTTTTCATGCATTATATCACCTTTCGGTGATCAGAGATGTTTAAAACAAGCATTAAAGCCTTTCCTTTCACGTTACCGATCACCGATTTGCGAATTATCACTGATTATCCATCAAAGAAATTTAAGCCACACTTGAATGAATCATTTGGCCTAAACAACATGATGGGCATTTAAAACTTCCTTTACCATGATTGACAGGTTAAACGGCTAATCAATGAAGCAGTTAAGGGTAGATCTTTCTTTAGATTTTATCCGCGGAAATCTTACTCTAATCCATTATCACCTGTTGATCGATGTAACTCTTTTTCATTATCATAGTGGTTTGTAGCAGCATTTCTTTGTATCACTTGTGCAGAATTCCACTAAAATTAGGAATTTGAAACAAATGGGAAGAAAACAAAGAAATCCGCAGCAGCGCCTCCTACAGCAATAGTTCAGCCAGCCAAGGATCCCGAACCAAGCAAAAAAGGGTTAATCTCAGACACTACGTGCCTCGGTCTTGGAAACACTAGCTGGGAGAGCATCTACAATCTAATAGAAGCAGAGGAGCTTGAGGAAATATCAGAAGAAGCTACAGCTGACTCGAGTAACAAATCGAAAGCGTCCCTGAAAGATTTAGCTTGTTCATATCAGCACAGAATAGCGGCGGGAGAAAGAATCCTCCCATATACTGACATAGTGAGATGGGTGGTAGAGGAAATTCCAGTCTCGAACAGAACATTTTGCACAATTGATGGGAGGATATTTGGCTCGTTTCAGCCTAATGATCTACGGAATTGCACAGTTGATGGGAGGATATTTGGCTCGTTTCAGCCTAATGATCTACGGAATTGCACAGTTGATGGGAGGATATTTGGCTCGTTTCAGCCTAATGATCTACTGAAAATGTATCACTTGCCTAAGCCTGAAAAGCGGTACAACAAAGCCTTCCTTGAAAAAATTGCAAATGAAAACAAGACAGAATCGGCCCCGATTAGGCAGTGAAGACATTTTCCCAAGAAGCACAAGTGTGAATCATCAGGTAAGTACTTTGTGAACTCATTAGCTTCTCTTTACTGTTATGCTGGAGCAATGATGTGTAGAATGTGGGTAATACATGACTCTGCCAAGTTTACTATTGAAATGGTCCCTCTGATGGAGGCAACCATCAACAATTATGTGATGGATTGGGCAAACATTTTGTCCGACAAATTAGCCACAACAATTCTCGAATTCAGATCAAATTCACGTAAAACTACCAAGACCATTCCCCTTTTTTATTACAGTGCTTATATTATGGATACTCTTTTCTTTAATTCCGAATATCCGATACTCAGATGGATATGGACTCCCGAAGACCCTAAGCCAATCCATATTTATCATCAAATATTATGGAAATATTATGGAAGACTCACTACAAAGATTATTTGTACAAAATTTGCAATTGTTTTATGTTACCTGTCTACTATGCTATTTTTGATAAGCCTGCCCCCTGTCATCTGATGTATAAAAACCTGAGAGCCATCCAAATATAAACATGGAAGCAAAAAGAAAAGCTATTTCCATCAAGTGGAGGAGCAAACTCTATTTATGTTTATGTTTGGTTTATAGATGCATTCATCATGAAGCATCATGAGATCTACATGAGAACCTAGTTATTGACAATCTCCATGTGAAGACCTCCATTCTAGCAACTAATCAAATATTGTACCAATTTCACTGCATTACTAGGATTTCTCGCAATCTCCATGTGAAGACCTCCATTCTAGCAACTAATCAAATATTGTACCAATTTCATTGCATTACTAGGATTTCTCTAAATCCTTCAGCGCTATTATTGTGAACACAAGAATTTTGGATTCAAAAAGAGTTAAAGTGTATGTATCCTCAATAAAAGAAACCTCTTGAAAAACACCAGCAACATAGTTGAAGATGAAGATTATATGAGGATCCACCATCTCATGAGGATTCAAATGAAAAATCAATACATCAAAAGCAAGCATATCAAAGAAGGAAATGGAAATAGGAAGGGAACTGAGCACTCAGAATGAATTCTATATACAATGGTAAGATATGAATAGATGCAAGATATCTAATGCAAGGAAAGGGAAGAATGGAGCAGAAATGTTAGGAGTCAGAAAACCTGATAATAAGTGTTGACAGTCCCATATATAATATTGACAACAAGGAAGATGCGATACTGATTGAATGAGAAGAATTCGTAACTGATGGAAAGTGTAAATATCAATGATTACATGTAAGAGGCATCTGTGTTTTATCTATCGGGCGTTTTTACACTTCTGCACAAGTCGTGGTAGTCGTTAGGTTTAATAGCCAACTCTTGCTCATGTGTTATACGTTGCATTTCTACACAAGTCGTGGTAGGTTTAATAGCCAACTCCTGCTCATGCGTTATGTGTTATACGTTACCTCTGGCTCCTGCCTTACAATGATATGTTATAATGGAAAGATCATGAATATCGCCTGTCGAGAAGTTTTTGCAGGATCGGATTACAATCATACAATGGCAAAACCCAACACATAAATATCATAATTATCGGTGGAATAACTGTAATACTTGTCAAAAATCATCTCTCTGGACCTCAAAGAATTGCGCCTTCAAAGAGATGCTTCAAAACATAACAATTTTAACCTTTTGATTGGTCTAATAGATGCTTCAAAACGCAACAATGTTATGTTATGTCACAATCTCATATTTTGGTTCCTGGTACCTCTTCTATGTTCAAATTTAATTGGGATTCGGCACAGGAATATGCTTTTAGAATACTGAAAAGGCGGTGTTCTTTTCGGACTTCTCAACGCAATTGTTGAATCAACAGTATTTCACTAAATTAGCATGGCCAAAATCCTCTTCGCAAGAGCGGAATATCATGACTAGAGGATCTATCTTAGGAGAATCAAATCTTTTATTAATTATGTCCTCTTAACGAAATCAAATTTGGATTTCCACAGCCATCGACAACAATGAATATTGACGTGGTTTAGGATTTGCATGGATAAGTGTTGCCCAACTTTGCATGGGCTTGCACTAGCATCTCTTCTTCCTCAGCACTCCATACGTTCCAGCGCAAATGGAAAAACAAATGTATCAGCTCTCAGCGCTATGGATGTAGCATCGGTTCACAGAATTCTTGAAAAGCTTGTAAATTGAATTTTTTAATTGTGAATTTTACAACAATGGCAGTAGCTCACTTTGATATTTGTTCACCAAAAGACACCAAATTTTATGTGGATATATATTGAATGGGAAAGAAAGCAATGAATGATATGGAGGCAGTGGAATCAACAGGTATAATTCTTAAAAAAAAAATGAATAAGAGTTGAATCATGTTTTATTATAAAAAATTGGAGCACAAATTGGAAATTAGAACTCAACAATTGATATGTGACATATTCACCTATTTTGAACTCACCTTTGCATACGTTTCTTTCTAATTGTTAATTGTTACTGTACTCCTTGGGAAAGCATCGATGTTATTCCAGCATTAATGATGCAATATATATTGGTGATATATGTTGGTGTTGGCGTCCTTATGCATTCATTCTAATGGAAAATCAAAATGACGTCGAGGTTGAGGAGAGTATCATATATTCAACGCTAATTATTTGAAATCGTAACAACTCTCCTGAAACTCTTTAATGCCTATCATAATATATGGTCATTAGATTTAATAATGCGCACAATAATAATATATTGTAATTATGGTGAAGAATTCTTACGAGCATCAAACAAGACCGGAGCTGCATTATTTTGTAATGCGTTGTTTTGGATTTTTGTGCTCTAATTAGGGTTCCAGACCAATTGCATTGTAGCGTTGGGTGTGATTTGTATACAACATTGTATATTCAACAATATTACTCAATGGAGGTTATATTCTGTAATGAAGATTGTGCTCCCAGAAAGAGGTCGTGGATAGACAGTGGAAAGCGATGAGCTATTGGTGATACTATCATCCCTGATCTGTATATGGCCAAGATAAGGCAATGTTATACTGTTGGGTATTATCTATCAGTGAAAAATGACCAATATAGCATGCGAACTACTCTGTGAAGATCCTGTGGTGTAAATCGAAATAGCTATTGTTGAAGAAAATCCCAAAGATAAAAGTTGCAGCATAATTTAAAGGAAAAGAATTTGACTCCATTGGATGTTAAATGTATTAAGAGGGTCACTCAATGAAATTATTATTTGAAGATTATTTTTTAATGCTGGTTGGTTATATACATATAATTTCTCTGCCTAACAAAGTGTTCTCACAACAATGTGTTGCACTGCTCTTGTACTTTTAATACCTTTTGAGCGTGTTTGAAGCAAAATTTATATATCATATGGAGTAGCATTCACTTTGGAGCAGTTTTCAATTTGGAGGAGCCCCTAATAAGCCATTTGGAGTGGCATTCATTCAATGATAATGTCAACATTGTTTATATAGAACAAGACATTACGGGTTATCGATCATTAATGAAATGACGACAACTACACTAAGGACACTTTTACAGGCTACAAGACAAGAGTTTATAAGAAACGTAATAAGAGGTTATGAGAAGCAATGAGAAATAAGAAGAGGTTATGGGAAGCACTAAGAAATATTTTCGGTGACAAAAGGAGAAGGACGAATGAGTTGCCATCAATGCCAAAGGGGAAGATTGTTGGCAATATTGGAATTGATGTCAAGTTAAGCTTATTGATTAATGTCGATAAATGTTATTGATATCACTAAGCACACTAGTGATAATTTATGTTGAATGGAAAGTGTACATAAACGTTGAATGTTGAATATAAAATGTTGAAAGTGATGTGAAGTGCAAACGCTATGCTAATCAATGTGAAGGTTAAACATTGAGACAAAAGTTAAAATACATATATTTGATTGAACAGAAAATGTAGATAATCCAAATCTGATTTGTCTCCTGAATGAGCTATTAGTTCAACCCTATTTTATATTACAAATAATTTTCAGAACTGAAAATGAAAAGACAAGCTTGTGATCACTTTTGGAAGTCCAAAAGACTATGCTTCATTTCATATTTTGCCAAAAATTACAAACAGTCGAAAGGGCTTGCTTATAAAAGATACAATGTGGAATTAAACTATATGATCTTATTTTTGAGTGGAAGGAGTTTGCATCAGAGAATGGATGAATAGTAGCAGAAGAGAAGAAGGGGGAAAAGAAGAAGCAGTTAAACAAAAAACATTGACATCATAATTGTATATGAGGTAACCAACATTTGTGACTTGACAAAATTCTTTTCTTTTCTATGTGGCAGCTTGAAAAGTAACATGTTATAGCCTGTTGAGATAAGACCCTCATGTGGGTTGTAGCCTGCAGAAAACTTGTGAGAGTTGGAGCTTCCTTTGAGGTAGGAGCCTCTTGTAGGTTTGAGCCTATAAAAATTCTGATGTAAAAAGGAGTAGTAACTTGCCTTCACATCACTTTCAGCCTAAAGTTCGTGGTTTTCTCCCTTCAGGGTTTCCACTTAAATCTGGCATCTTCATGTGTTTAATTCTTGTGTTGTGTAAATACTTTGGATTCTTGGTAAACAAATATGCAAACCTCTCTCCTTGAAATATGCAAAAGGAATTCAGTAACTATTAAGCACAAACATAAATCATTAACTCCATAAGAAGAAGATCAAGTTGAGAAAAAACAAAGAATTTAAATTACTGATTCACCCCCTCTCAGTAAGTTCCAATCATAAATATCAATTAGCACTATCAAATACATGTGCTTCATTTTCACAATGTCTGGTGATTGTTCCCCATAATCCCCATGAACTCAACACACAATGTATACTCCAAATTATTCCACTAAACCCATAGTTGCTTCTCATTATCTATTAAATTCATTGATAAATTATGCGTACGTAGCAAGGGTCTCATCGCTTCTAAAACATATGCCCTTTTTGCTCTAGAATTCTCTAAAGTGCTTATGAATTCAAATATTATTAGTAAGGAGAATACAAAAATAGGAGGAACATCCAAAATATCATGTTGAAAATGAAGAGATTATTGCAAACTATTTTCCAATTTATGACATAAATGCAACATATCCATTCTTCTACATCTCTCCTTATCCTTTACTCAAAATCACCACCACTAATCGCCATAATGAATCAAGATCCACCTACTACTTCTATACATACAACAACACCACACTGCCTACTTTTAAATCCTAGATTTTATCTACACTACCTACTATTGCTAACATGTGTTTTTTAACTTGTAAAGAAATTGAAATTTACGAACTACTCCCATGTTGTTTTACAAGAGGGTTTTGATCTATACCTATCTTCTCTTGTTCTTGTGCTTGCACTTCATATCTCTTGAGAATCAATCATTGACATCTCCCATTTATCACAATTACTTAATATTATTATTGCTTACTCTATTCTTAGTCACTGCCAAATCGAGACTATAGTAATTTATTTGCTCTTTAACATTATTAGTTCCCCTTCGACTTATATATATATATATATATATATATATATATATATATATATTAGAAGTCTTATTGCAACCTTCTCAAGAATCTAATACCATGTGTATTGAAGTGTACTTACTATAATTTTTCCATTTCAATATTTGTTTTATGATTTCCAAATATTGGTTCTTTGATTTTTGGATATTTTTTTGTTAATTAATATTTAATATTATTAGTTGTGATAATTGTTATTGTTTTTTTGTCAATTAAATATTAATGGTTAATATATACTAACTCATTATTCTTATTTGATGAAACTGTTTTAAAATCTATAAAAAAAAACATTAGTTAGAGTTATATGATTGTAAGGAGAAATTTTATTGGATTTAGAAATTGAGATTACCTTAAATTAGTTCATCTCCATTTTCTTTTTATAATACATTGTAATTATCTTCTGTAAATTACTATTATATTATTGATAAAACATATGTTATTAGTACCTATCAAAAATAGCACATTATTATTATTCAATAGGGATTACATTCCATGTAACAATTATGTTGGATCAAGTCTCATCTCATTCGATCATATATCCACACAAAAGGCACTATGACTAAAAATACAAAAGTATTTATGCATGACTGGAATTCCAATCTTTCTTTCTTGACCACCTTTAGGAGTAGATTCATAGCTTCCATATTGTTTGACTTGTCTTTGTACCTTCAGACTAAGTTACATATCAAATAAATATATGTTATCAACAATAAATTTGTGTAGAGTTATTGGACATCAAATTTATATAAAAGACGAGTTACTGGACATCAAATTTATATAAAAGATATTCATTTATTAAAAGGAAAAGAAATATGATTCCAATGTTCAAAAAAGATCAATGTAACGACACACTCCACTAGAAATTAATATCTATGTAACGACACACTCCACTAGAAATTAATATCTTTGAATAGTTATCAAAATCATATGGGAGATATTACAATGGATCCACGTATATTTGAAATTTAGTGTTTAATTAATCACAACTTATTAGTAAATTTGTATAAAAATTACTTCAATTGATACACATATATTTAATTAAAATTTCTACGATGAATATAGGAAGTTTCTCTCCATTTATAATTATCTCATTTATTCATAACTATGTAATAAAATGATGACATCAATCTTATCCAAAAAAATAGAATGAGTATACTAAATTAGAACCCTTAATCTTCAACCATGTATCTGAATATTATAGAACTTTTTAGTGTGGAAATTTCTACAGTCTCCTTGGTAGTAAAAGAATGTACCTCCATACAAATTCTTGTTCGTATTTGAAATGAATTGACGTAAGCCAAGCACACCTCTTAAGCCAGCTTCTATTTGGCCTCTTGTATCCCATCCACATCCCATTCCACTGTTTCTCAAATTGAGGCATGGAGATGAAGGAAAAAAGTAGATCTATGCATTCGAATAATCCAAATGGACCACTTTAATACCCAAGCAAATTAATTTATGATCAAGCCTTAAACCTATTTATGCATTTGGTCGGCTATATGTAGATTACAAGCTTTAAGAAAATGTTTTATAAAGGTTACAAATAATCATATGTTCAAGATTATCCCCTTCTTTTTTTTTCTTTGAAACATATACAAATAATTTTATAATAAGTGAGATAAGTATAATAAATTAGGAAAATTAATATATACCAAAATTAAACTATTGATATTTGATTTATATTAATGATAGGTTATAATGGTTTAGTTTGAAATTGTTAATTTAAAAAAAGATGTGATAGCTATAAAAGAATTTACAAACAATATTGATACTATTTTGTAAAGTGTCATTTTTTTTACTCAAAGTTATTTCTTGCCATTATTCAAAAAATTGTTGTATAGTGTGATGTTGTGCTTTATGCAATAGATAGAGCGGTGTGACATGTATAGGGCGCTTGTGACACTTGGCATATTTTCGGATTAATCTATGCCATTTGTAATAATAAATTTTGTTAGTTTATCATATTAGATCAAGAGATAACACACTTTAATAAGATCTACAAACATTTTGACTAAATGCTACATTCTTATATCATAACAACTACTAATCAAGAATATAATCTCTATCCATTGTTAAATTGGTCATCTTATCTTTCCACAACTAGTGATTTGGTCACCCTAGCTTGTATTTATTTTGTTTCCTAATTAAGATATAAACATTTGCATTAATCACATAATTTATTTTTTTTAGTCATTACTATATGTTTTAAACAAAGTAGATTCAACACTCATGAACCAATGCTTTAAAAGAAGGCCTATGTTTTCATTTTTATTATTTGTAAATGGAGTGTATTAGTCTTTAATAATGAATAATGGACCAAATATTTGTATTTTAAGAAGGGATATTAAGTTTTGCATTTCTTATCCCTCTTTTGGCTTATACACTTTAAAGTAGTGTTAATTTATGAATTTGTTATTTAGCTAATTATGTCAAATGTGTTTTTTAAAGCATAGATCACCCTCATTTTTTATCACTCAAGGTTGATTGACATTTTTCACCAGTGTTTGGAAAACCCTTGTCAATTGTACTTATTTACTTATCCTTCTATATCTACATATAAACTCCTCTCCATGTGAAGACTTCCTTGTCTTCATTCATTGTCTTGTTATAGTGTCAATGGAACTCCATTCTTGAGATTTTATAAAACATTAATATAATATAAAATGTTAAGCATAACCAAGGTTCAATTCTAGACCATTAATCAAATCTCTCACATATGTACCACTACCTACAACATTACCATTTAAAGTATACATGTAAAATAAGATCATTGTTAGACTCATTGTGATCATTCGTAGAAATGATTTTTTTTGTTTATTCTTTTCCCCAAGGCCATTAAATTAAACATAATATTCTACAACATGTAATCTCTTCTTGTTTGGTTAGGTTAATCATCTTTGTTCACATTCAAAATTTAAGCAAATAACTAAATGACATGTGATTCATTGAGTTTCTCAGACAATTTTAATGGTAAATGTCTATTTACATCATTAAGTGTAGATTCTACACTCGCGAATATATCAAGGATTAACCCAAACCCTTTGGCACTTTATCTTTCTTTTGATTTTTTCTTTAACATGGGTGTTTAAGATTTACTACATTAAATGTGGATGATATTAAACATAACCCCAAAATTTGCAAATCATTTTCAATCAATTCATCTCAAATGTGTGGAGGTTTTCCAACATTATAAACCCCATGGAAATATCTCTTTGGTAATATATATTCCATACGTACAACCATGTTACAATAAAATGAGATTGAAGCATGACAAAATATCTTAACAAAAGGAACCTACAAACTAATCTAAATTGTTCATTTCTTAAATGAAAATATATCTATATCTTGATTAGGGATACATGGATATAGGTAGGGAAAATTTCATATTTTCACCACAAACCATGTTATCAAGATTCCACATCCTAGAATATGGTTGCTTTAAAATGATGTAAGATTTTTGCTTTGTGGCATTAGGATTAATATGAAATACTTGGATTCTATCTTTTACATAAGAATTAAGTGTACTAGATTAGACTTAATTGCAAGAGAAGCATGTGCCAAATAAATTTTATTTGGAGTGGAATTTAATGTCAATTTATACTTGAGGTATCAAAGCATTGTCACTGAATGTTTACAAGTAACATGATGTGTTCAAAGCTTGTGGAAATGTTTCTTTATCATTTGAGATGGGACAACTCAAATGACCATCAATTATACCATATATGTTGTGTAGCAACATCTCTGTTGAATTATGTGCACTCTAATTTATTCATCCCATTTTACTTAGTTTTTTCACACTTTAATTGATTTATACCTGAAAATATCCCAATACAATTATCTCTGATTTCTTCTTTATCGCACATTTATCTTACTATATATTTATTTATAATTAACTCATTAAAATTTATTTTTTTATAACTTTATAAATAATTAAATTATATATAAATTAAATAAAAAATAAATAAAATTATTAAATAAATACTCTTTTGATTATTTTTCTATTATCCAAAAGAAGTACCTTATATGCTTGAGCATTGTAATCACAAAGAGTTCATTTATATACTTTTTTTTTTTATAGTATCCCGAAATCATATTTGTATAATTATTTTTAGTTGAATTTTTTAATTTAATGTAATTTCCTTTAATGTTAAATATGAATGTTGTTTAAATTTTTTAAATTTCAGTTTTTTATAAATGATTTTTAGTGATATATTTTAAATGAGATAGTAGTTTTTTATTAATGTATAAATAGATTTAGTATTCTAAAAAATTGCACCCTACATAATTCAAATTTATAATTTTAACAAATTTCTTAAAATTTTGAACAAAATCAAGTAGAAAGTATATCTAAAAAAACATCAAATAAATATTTTTAGTTGAATTTTTTAATTTAATATAATATCTTTTGATTGTTAAATATGAATGTTGTTTAAATTTTTTAAATTTTAGTTTTTTATAAATGATTTTTAGTGATAAATTTTAGATGAGATAGTGGTTTTTAATTTAAATGAGTGGGGGTGAGTCCCTCTAGAAGAAGCTGTATTAACCCGAAATTCACAATTTACATATATTTACAGAAGCGAGATTGAATTTGCAATGTACACATATATACAGAAGCTTGATTGTTACAAATATGTTGCATAGCAGCGAAGCAAGATTGTCAACATATAGCTGCGGCGCAGCTGGAAGCATGCAGCGTGGGTTTGAACTCGGGTGGGGAGGCGGAAAGCCGTCCGTCCCGACCGCGGGGGTAAACACCCATGTGCAAGATAGTGGTTTTTAATTAGTGTATAAATAGATTTAGTATTCTAAAAAAAATTGGACACAACATAATTCAAATTTATAATTTTAACAAATTTTCTAAAATTTTAAACAAAATCAAGTAAAAAGTATATCTAAAAAAAATCAAAACATAGAAAAGTTTTTGGACAAAATGAGTTAAAAAGTATTATCAAAAAAATTAAAAACATAGAAAAGTCCTTGGACAAAATCAATTAGAAAGTATAACTAACAAAAATCAAAACATAGAAAAGTTAAATTAAAACTCTAGAGAGAAATTCACCATCAAGTAACAATTTTACTATTCAAGCACATTATTAGAAAAGTCTTTGGACAAAATCAATTAGAAAGTATAGCAAAAAAAAATAAAAACATAAAAAAGTTAAATTAAAACTCTAGAGAGGAATTCACCATCAAGCAACAATTTTAGTATTCAAACACATTATTAGAGCATTTTGTAACATATATTTTTGAACGGATGAAATTTAAAGAGAGTTCAATGAAGCCCAATGGGTGTGGAATAGATGGTGATAGGGTGTATTGTTAAGTCACTATGTGATGTGATGAAGAATACTCGTTCAAAACTCCATGGGCAAAAATCTAATCATGTTAAGGGCTAGTGTGGACCAGCGCTTTGAAATGCAACTTTTGCAAAGTTGTGAACTTAAATTAATTAAAATGTATTTTTTACTGTATAAATAGATTGAGCACTTTGAAAAATCTTTGAAGCACTTGATGTCTATAATAACATCTACTGAAACTTAAAATTCACTACTAAATTTTAGTCAAAACTTATCAGAATAATCACCAAAAAAAAGGATAAAAAGACCTACTAAATTATAGTCAAATTTATCAGAATAATTACAAAAAGACAAAAATACTTGCTAAATTTTAATCAAAATTAATCAAAAAATTTGAGAAAAACAAAAACGTGCATGACTTACTTAACATAATTGAATCCCAACCTAATATCTCAAAACAACAACATCAATTTTCAATATTTTTTTTAAAGTACTTTAAACTACTTTACTGGTGAAAGCTTTGTTTTCCCACCTAATAAATGGTACTGGTGAAAGCTTTGTTTTCCTACCTAAGTGGCCCCTTCAAACATATACGAAATGAAAGGAAACAAATGGTCAGAGAAGGCAAATACATTTGCAGTCCCAGCTTTGTTTTCCCACCTAAGTCGCCCCTTCAAACCTATACGAAATGAAAGGAAATAAATGGTACTGGTGAAAGCTTTGTTTTCCTACCTAAGTGGCCCCTTCAAACATATACGAAATGAAAGGAAGCAAATGGTCAGAGAAGGCAAATACATTTGCAGTCCCATCAACGCAAATACTGTGGTAAAAAATGGCGACTGAGCCTGGGATGCAAAACTTCTGGGAATGTTCTATCGACAGCGATTATGAAAGCAATGGTCTAATTGTCCGCCACGCCACTTTAGAAATTATATATAGCGCCAACCTTCGAGTCATCAGAAGGACAGCCACAGATTGACTCGTGGTTGGCCCTCTCGAATGACCTGAATGTATGTGTATCTTTTTAGGTAGATTGCAAATTTAGTGAATATTTTAGAATTTGATAAGTAGAATAAGAATAGGAATATTGCAAATTGATTTCTAGAAACCGGAGTTAGTGGGACTCACTTTCATTGCTTATTTGCTCTGGCTCTCTCAAATGGCCTGCGTTGATTGTTGACCGTAAATTTAGGGAATATGTTGAAATCTGATAGTCAAGAATATCCTGAAATCTGCGGAGTTGAAGATGGCCATAAATGCCTTTCATGATTCTTATCACTTGCAGATATAGTAGTTCCAATCATCCATGGGTACCTTCATCGGCCATATCTTGCCAGGTACAGGATTTCTGCTCATCGGCCTCTGGCATCTTTTCAACACCATCACTAACTACGCGCGGTCTCCATGGGACTTCCACACTCGGCCATGGTTCCCGGTTAAATTTGGAGGGGGGAAGTTGAGGTACCTGGAGTTGGCGACCATTATAGCGGGGTCCTGTTTATCGATTTTGGCGGAGCTGTTCATCGGGCCGGAGAGGCACCAACCTCTGGCAGTTGACTGGAGCATACCACCAGAGCACCTCAAAAACTTCGAGCACTCCTCCATATCGTTGTTCTTCCTCATCTACGCTTCTGTGGCTTTGTATGGGGGACTCAGTAAGCTCACAGTTCCGCCGGGAGCGCTGCAAGTGATTGCAGCGCTTGCCTTTGGCCAGGAGCTGATGCTTTTCCATCTTCACTCAGTCGATCACACGGGTGCCGCGGGGTACTACCACTGGCTCCTCCAGCTCATCGTTGTTGTCATTTTGTCGACAACGTTGCTCGAGGTTCCGTTCCCGCGGAGCTTTCTGGTGGCAGTGGTGCGCTCCGCGTCGTGGATGTTCCATGGGGTGTGGTTCATCCACATGGGTTTCATGCTCTGGATCCCGGCCTTCATCCCCAAGGGTTGCCACATGGTGCGCACTAAGGGCCACTATGTGGTTAAGTGCGCTAGCCAGGAAGCAACTATGGAGGCCAAGGCGCTCGCTAACTTACAATTCAACTGGTATCTGGCAACAATTCTTGTATTCACAGTCATCTTGTATGCTAGAACGGTTGGACTTTATGCCGATGAAGCCGCTTATCAGCCGCTGCAGCGCAAGGCTGCGATCGAGGGCGACAAGAAGGGCGACGCGGCTGTCGAGCTGGGCACCCATGGAGTCGAGGGACAGTACTTTCGCGACGGTTCTCCTTAGGCTATAAATGCAAATAGCTCCTATTTTCCATTGGCGTTAATTCTCCAAGCTTTCTTCTTGGTTTTTTTATTCTTGGGATGTAATTCTAGGTGAAGCCTCCCATGTATGATCAATCTACAGTACTAGAAATAGTTCCACATAAGATACTTTGCCTCCTGTATTGCCAACAATCGCTGGACTCATGATCACTTTTCTTGCAACAAAACATATTCTGCCATATGCTTTTGGTTTGTCATGGTGATTGTTAGCTGGGTCCCCCCGGAGTTTGAATAAATTTGTATAACGGAATAATCTCTTTGTTATTCTCTCCAAGCCTCTACAATTTGTATATTTGAGTGGCTTTTTGCACACTCTTTTTCTAGTCTCCTTTTCCTACATGGGAATGGCTTGTTTTATGATTCCTCTTAATTTGAAAAAGGTGGTTTGAGCTAAGCTTTTGCTAGCTTCTTGTCCACTTATGGCTTCTTACTTGAACCTCTATTAAGCTACAATGAACTTAGGATCTATTAGCCATCTTTGGTAGCCTTTGGATATCATATCTCATTTTCCTTGTGGGCCTGAAATCAATGATTCTACTGGAATTTTCAAAGTCACTAAAGGTCTCTTAATGAAGGATCTTGGAAGGTGAGTTTATCATGCTTAACTTTGCCATGGTGCTAGCTTCTACAATGACAACATGTTAAACCTCACACTATTTGGAATAAGAGAATCATTTGAATGTTGGCCTTGTAACCATGCTTGATTTTTTGGATGTTGTGAGACATCGAAGGATCATCATAGCAGAAAGCATGAAAAAGAAGCTACAATTATCTAATTGTTAAATAAAACTCCTATAACTTAACTAAATGATGAAAGATAGATGAGGACAGGAAGAGATGAGCTAATAAACATGACAATAGCTAAATCAAGAAAATAATTAGTTGATTCCCTTGCACTAGAATGTTTAACTTAAGAGCGAAAATGAAGAATAATTAGCCTCTATTTTAATAAGTACTCACTGAAGAAAGTGACAATAATAGTAACAATGTGAGAAAGAACTATCTAGTTCACTTAATAATATGTTAGCCAATAGTA
The DNA here is from genome assembly GCA_031772625.1 of Pinus tabuliformis. NCBI lineage: Eukaryota > Viridiplantae > Streptophyta > Pinopsida > Pinales > Pinaceae > Pinus > Pinus tabuliformis. Next base: position 614,287,897 of record CM062806.1, on the reverse strand, counting down.
AAAAACCTCACAAAATGCACACATAAATGAGACTTCTTGAGATTAGTTTGATGCAAAATCTCAATGTAGGCTAAGTCACAATTCTAAGAGTGGCAAGCTCAATGTAGGCTAAGTCACAATTCTAAGAGTGGCTTTCTCGGGATATTCAATATTGCTTATTGGTAGATACAAAATTTACAAGCTTCTAAGATTTTGTCTTTTAAAATATGCCAACTTTTACCAGAGATCCAAAAGTGTGTATCACTAGACTTTTACAACATTTATAAGCTAGATCACTAACTTCCTTTGGGGACTTTTGGACTTCCCTTGGGTAATCACAATCCCTTCAGGTTCTCATTATTTTTAGATAAAATTCACAAAAATAACTTGTAAACTCCGAGAAACTAAAACTAGCAATTGCTACAATGTGATTGGATTCTCCATTAGGACCCCCGGGAATTCATAAAGATAGGCTACCCAAATTTTGTAATAGGATAAAGTCATCTTGATCCTAATAGGTAAAATCCCTTCCATGATGACATTATATTCTGATGTGTGCTGGGAGAGGGATTGCACATCCTACTTAATGATACTGTGAAGAAATTCAAAATTGTTGTTAATTGGAGGGTTCCACAACGTGTTGTTTGAGATTATATTTTGTGAGTTTTTTTGTGAAGACATTAAAAGATATTTCTCTAGCATTTAATATCTCATCAAATTCCCTTCCATCTCTTCATCTGTCCTGGATTCTTCGTAGGCTCCATTGGATGGCAACTTGTTCATCTTGGTTAACCTCTCAATTGAGGAATACTTTCACTGACACTGAGCTATAGACCTAAAGATGTTCCTTTCCATCTTTTCTTATATCTTTAGGGCCCTTTTGACAACAATGGAATCATATGTAAATTCTTCTTTATTGGTCATGGGAACTTCTAGTGAATCCTGTGGATATTCCTTAATCCATCACTCCAACTAGTTCACAACATATCCTAGTCCTTAGAGTTGAGTACCTCTTTCCTTAGCCAATTCCCAAAGTGGCGGAAACTTAGTAAAGATATTTTGGAGTTGATAGAGGTACGAGTAAACTTGTTTGACCATGGCCTTATAAGACTCACAAACTTCAGAAGCATAAGACATGTAATCTCCATGTTAATTCCCTTCTACTTTAGAAGTATGTTGTTAGCCTTCAATAACTTAAACTTCTACTCTAGTTCTACTATATGATCATCTTTCTACTTCAACAGTTCAAGGAGGTCTTTCACATTTCTCTCAGTGGCTTGAGAGAATGTTGTGCTTGTTGAAGCCATAACAAGTGGATATTTCTTGGTGTCTGACACAATGTGCCTTTCTATGATAACTAACAAGGGAGGTAGATGAGATGTTGATAGGGCCTTCTCCTTCTGCTATTTAGAGTGTGATCATATCTAGATCTTACTAGGTTATCCATTTTCTTCTTCCTAGTTGGTGCGATGCCCATCTTTGTAACTTGTAAGTGACCACTTGTGACTTTAGGGACTACCAATTGAACTGGGTTGATGCCCATTAAAGCTATGCTTTAGTGGACATCATGTTCTTATGCTTCTTTTTGGGCATTGGGAGCTTCTTCCTTTTCCTTGGCCTCAACTTCTTATTTTTGTCTCTTCTCTTTGTATTCCTATGCTTCTTTCCTTTATTCCTCATATTTTCTCTTTCATTATCTCTCCCTCTCCATATTTTACTCTTCCTTCTCCTTGATCTCAAGTTCATAGGATATCCAGGGTACTTTTTTCTCCTATGCAACTCTAGCTACTTCGTGTTGGGTAGTCTACTTTTGGGCAATGGTTTCCCTCTCAGCTTAAGTTTTCTCCTCTTTTATTTGAGAAGCATTATAACCTATTCTAAATATGACTTCTAATACATTTATAACATTTTTTTGTTTCTTTTACTCAACCCTTATCTCTGATTGGTAGTCCCACTTGTACTTGCATGCCTTGCAATAATTTTTGCCACAAAGTTGGGATCTTATATGTGGAATGTGAGATCCCTAAAATGGAAGAGTGTTAGAGCATTGGATTTTTCTCTAGCTTCTTCCATGTCCTTTAATGGATAGGACCCTAGGTGTAATAACATGTGGGGCTAGGGAGCCTTCTTGTCCCATGACAACACTCCACGTACCCCTGTGCATCTCTGATATTTTATTTCTTGTAATATCACTTGGTTAGTTACAAACTTTGGAAGTAGGTGAGGAGGCTTGTTTGCTCCAAAGATTATCAAATATGTTCCATCCTAATCAATAAACCAATCACCAAGTATGAACATCACTTTCACAGTTCGTGCGTACATGCACATAATAATTACGTTGAACAAGATTTCATAGAGTGGGATCAAGAAATCTTGGTAGATTTTGGTGTATGATTGGATATAGTGGGATTCCCAAAGGGATTTGCAATAGATGTGAACTTGCTCCTATTTAATCACCCAATTCCAACCCATTATAGGGAATGCATGCTTGATAAAAATGGCATCCAAGAGGTAGGAGGCCATGAAGAATTGAGGTTGCTAGCCTTACTTTAGATCCTCAACTTGTTTAATGATTTCCTTCAAGGGGAGAGAGAAGATATTAGCCTTGTTCAAAATTATTCTTTCAACTATTATAGAGTACATCAATTGAACCCATCCTCTATATAAGGTCTCTACATTGGACTAACCATACACGCTACATAAAATATCAACCATGAGGAGAAAGGGAGTCTCTAGCAAGCTTGTAGGATATTATTTTATGGGTTGGTACCTAAAGGTTCTTTGTTGTTCTACCATATCTTTAGTAGCTCTTTAGGTAGGATCTTGAAATCTACTAGATAGTCCTCATCCAAAGTCATTTATTACTCGGGGAGCTTGTAATATATCTAAATGTCTTAAGGCACTGAATGAGGTAATAGGATTTTTGTGGTTGTCCTTGATCATGGCTTCCTTAGGATCAACATGTTCACAAGCCACTCAACTGCCTATACACATGGAAATACAAGGGGATGGTGTTACAGATCCATTTGGGCACATAACTCCCATCATTCAGATCAGTACTATTAGGGCTCATCAAACCCTAATTCAGTTGCTACATGCCCTAGACAAGTCATCACTTTGAATGCCTCCTTCCCTGAGAGTTTCCTGGCCTGAAACCCTTCGGAAATTCCTCCTTGAAGGACCAGCGCAGCCTTCGTCAGGGGTAAGTGCGCTTTAGTGCAGGTAGGCCCATGTCAGGGTGCATTTAAGAGCACTTAAGCCCACTTTGACCTGTGCTGGGTGAGATTGAGCGAAATCCACATAGGGTTCTGGGAATATTCTTATCTTCTGGAGTATTCTAGAAGATTTCCACACTTATCATCTCCTATGAGCTCAAAATTGGATAGGGAATGAGTTAAGTAACCTCCTATCCTCTCATCCATTCCTCCATGGAAACTAACTCTAAGTTTGGAATGCCATTCAATACCCTCATTTGTGACCAAACCTCCTCCATTTTCCTATAAATTGAGCACTCATCTAACTGATTAGGGGCTAGACTTTGAGAATTTGTAAGGAGATATTGTTGGTGTGAGGTTTGAGATTGTAAGCAAGTATTGTTATGCTGTCGGAGTGTTGTGATTTTGATGTGATGTTGGTTGGAATCCAAGCTAGAGGAGTGACATGGGATCAGACTTCTTGGTTGTAACTCTTCCTTCTACTTAATAAAGTCGTTTACACCTTTTCCCATATTATTGTCTTTATGTATGATGATTATATGTGTAAATGCTTTCGATTCCATTTTCATATAGTAGATAGATCTCTTGCTTTGATTGGTTTTTTTCCTCTGTTTATGTTTGCAAGTACTTATCGAGTGGATTCAGTTCGAGAAGAAGTGACAGGAGCTATTCAAAGGAGACAAAGGGAAGCGAAAGATAACAACTAGGTCCCTTGTCTTATTTATCTTCTATAGGAAAAGGCTAGACTCTTTAAATCTTTTGTTCTAGGTGTAGTTACCCACCTAGGGAAATTGTATTTATCCATAGATGCAAAATTCCACATAACAAATTGGCGACTCCGCTTGGGAATGATCATCGTTCCAGGTAGTTTACCTTCATCCTAGTACACCCTAGTAGACTTTACTTGCTTGCATTGATCTTGTTTCAACCTTTTTGAAGTGTTTTTTTGGTAAAAATTGTGCTTGAAAGCCCCTAGAATGGCTTATCTAGCACCAACACAGGCTTGGTAAGGAGACAAAGCACTGCAGAGCACCCTTGGCTTGAGGACAGTGCTCTGAAGTGCATTGTCTCCCATTCAGGGCTGCGCTGATCCTCCTTAGGTAAAAAATCCCACCTTTGACTTGATTTTTCCCAAATTTATTTTTTTCTTTACTTGCTGAAAGATCAATGATTGTTATCTCTCTAAAATCAATTTGTGTTTCCTTTCCTAGCCCTACTTTGGCCTTGATTGTTTAGTGTTTCTTAAATGATTTCTTTATCACTATCAATTCATTGTCAAAGTTAGTTTATAGTCTATTAATCTTTGTTCAAAAGAAAATGTTGTAAAAGTCTTTATTTCTTTCGAAAAGGAACTGTCGTAAAGTCTTCGTTCTTACAAAAAGATTGATTGATTGTATGTGCATTAGTTTCCTTTTGTTCATTTCAAACATTAAGGGAATTGAAAAGAAAAACTTGCATTGTTCATTGGAAAAGTTTGAGTGTGCTCATAGGAATAGTTTAGGGAAATTGCATTAGATGTGCTCTTTGATTAAAAGAATCTGATTACTCTATCCCTTACTAGCTAGGTTTTCATTGTTAATTGAATGAAAGAATGTTTCTCATGTTAGTTGCATTCTAGGAATTGCAAACATACATCACGTGGTGAACCTTCAAAGGCAAATTCTTAAGAAGATCAACTTAAAAGTTATCTCAATTAACCTAATGGAGCATTGTAACTTAATGCATAACATTTAGAGGTCTAGGCTAGAGACGTGTTCCGACGTCGTTAAACATAGTAGTTGTCGCTAACTTGTCTGCGATACATTCCGAGTGTGATACCTCATTCCATGTACATAAGTATATTGTAGCTCATCCACGTACCTTTGAGTTTATAGGGCGGTGTACAGTACGTAAAGTATAAATAAATGCTCTCACTATGCGGTTTCGCATTAGACACCGCTAACATGGATTGGGCCTCCACATACTTTCGAGTATATATGGGAGAACTACATTAGGTTGCCATCCATCCTTAGGTAACTAATTCGGCCGCCTTATAGACTGTGATACACCGAACACAACATTTGAGGAGAATGCCTGCCCATACTTCTCAGTTCGTGGGGAGGTATTCTGCAGTTCACAGTTGCTTGATAATCCTTTTGCCTAGATTATCCCTCTTTTGTTTTGTTTTGTTATTTTGATAAAAATAAACTTATTTGACCACAGATAGCATCCTCCACGCTCACCCTTTAGTTGATCTTAGGTTGAGACATATGGCAACAACTCTAGAGTCCACTGATCAAGGAATTCCTTTTGATGGGAATCTTAGTCCTTTTCCTCCTTTTGGAAATATTGGTGCTCCTTATATGGCTACATTGTCCCTTCCGAGATTTACTATTGGCTTGCCAATATGGTTGTTTTCAACCTCCTTGGTTCAAAATGTCATGAGTTCTCCACAATCGAGTACTCCTTCAACTGGACAAAACCAATCTCTAGTTGATCCTAAAGTTGACCCTTTGCCTTCTTCGTTAGTTGTTTCTTCCTCCCCTTCTTCCTCGTCACCTGGTGAAAGTATTGGCACTAGTAACCAGGTGGCTAAGAAGAAGAAGAAAGAGAAGAAGAAGAAGAAGAATAAAATTCAGCATGGGGGCAACCAAGCAACCATTGCTTTGAATGCAACTTCTAATGAGAAACCATCTGATAAGCCTCACAAAGTTCAATATCCACACAAAATTTGTACGTGAAACCATCTTCTTCGAAATTGTCCCGGTATTCCTTAGATCTTAGAAGAATGGTCTTCTCGTTCACATCGTCCTGTGTCATCAACTTCTAGAGATCATGCTGGTGACACACCATCAACTAGTGGTAGTAAAGTTCATGGAAAGAAGGGTAAAGCTAAGTTTCCCTGTAGGTTATGTGAAGGGAATACCCCATTCACCTTTTCCCCTATCTGGATGAAGCCAAAAAAGTGTTGGATAACCATCCTGCTTATCTAGTTACAGGAGACTCTCCCTTAATCCTTCATTAGTTGATGAAGTGACTGAACAAAATAACCCGTCGGTCAAACGCACTCTCACTGAATGTGAATCCCATGAGTCTATACCTGACCAAACACAGGTCGAGGAAACAGTTGACCCGATTTCACCTTCAGTTAATCATACCTTTCCCGTAAAGAGTGAGTATGATACCACTTAAGTTCTTTTTGTTTCTTCAGATTCCAATGAGCTTGGAGGAAATCCTCCTGTTCCATCAACACAGGAGGAAAATCCTCCCTTTCTCGTAACTCAAGGGGGTAATTCTCCTATTCTTATGGTACCCCCTCCAAGTAGTCTAGTCACTTCCTTTGATTGGAATCGACTAGCAAGATGTTGTCTTCCTTCTTATGTACCTTTCCAAATCATAGTACAGGTTTGTAATATGGTTGTACCTGCACTATTATAGATGAAGGTGCATAAGTACGTATCCTTTCCTCCACTGCTTGGCAAGCGCTTGGTTCACTGCCACTTGTGCTTGTTACCCAGAATCTGCTGGCTTTTAACAGAGGAACCAATTAACCATTAGGAATCCTCCTCAGTTTCCTATTACTGTGGGAGGAAAAATTGTTTATCTCAATGTGATGGTAGTCCCAAGCCCTTTAGATTACCATTTACTTCTTGGATGTGACTATGTTTATGACATGGGAGCTATTGTTTCAACACTCTTTCGAGTGATGTGTTTCTCGCATGAAGGCAGAATTGTCACCGTTGACTAGCTTTCATTTCTCGGTCCAAATGTGGCTTCCAGTCAACCATCTTCCCTAAAAGGTCCTTTTATCCCAATGGTATCTTCCCCGCCATGCGTTAATTATGTGGCAACCCGTTCCATGCGTACATCAACGGACGATCAATTTTGTAATGTTGTACATTATGTACTGGGGGCATTGGAACCAGATCTCTCCTTCCAGAGCATTGTTCTCCCATCTGATGAGAACCTCTTAGAAGTCATGACCTCTTATGGGTCGTGATCAAGGAATATGAGGACAGTTCTTGGTCTTGTGTCAACCTTGTTAAAAAGTTAAACAAAGGGTATGAGGATAGTTCCTCGTATTGTGTCAACCTTGTTAAAAAATGAAACAAAGTGTATGAAGATAGTTCATGGTTTTGTGTCAAGCTTGTTAAAAAATGAAACAAAGGGTATAAGGATAGTTCCTTGTCTTGTGTCAAGCTCGTTAAAAAATGAAACAAGAAATATGAGGATAGTTCCTGGTCTTGTGTCAACCTCGTTAAAAAATGAAACAAAGAATATGAGGATAGTTCCTTGTCTTGTGTCAAACTCGTTAAAAAATGAAACAAGGAATATGAGGATAGTCCGTGATCTTGTGTCAACCTCGTTAAAAAATGAAACAAGGAATATGAGGATAGTTCCTTGTCTTGTGTCAACCTCATTAATAAATGAAACAATGAATATGAAGATAGTTCCTTGTCTCGTGTCAACCTCATTAAAAAATGAAACAAGGAATATGAGGATAGTTCTTTTACTGTATCAACCTCATTAAAAAATGAAACAAGTCCCAGAGCATAGTTCCTTGTCTTATGTCAAGCTCGTTAAAAAATGAAACAAGGAATCAGAGCATAGTTCCTTGTCTTGTGTCAAGCTCATTAAAAAATGAAACAAGGAATCTGAGCAGAGTTCCTTGTCTTGTGTCAGGCTCATTAAAAAATGAAACAAGGTCCCCTGGAGCAAAGCTCCAATTCGAGTCTTTGGTTAGATCTCATAAAATCCCAGTCGAGTCTTTCACTTGATCTCGAAAATGAACCTTCATTCCATCCACCTGACAGCCACGAGTAGCCTACTTAGGTAAATGTAATGAAGCTTGGGGGCCATGCACGTATAATCGAGTCATCATGCTAGGGGCATGTAAACTGAATCCAAGCATAGTTCCCTATGGTTCAAGCTTGTGTAAAAATGAACCCATTTCCATTTTAACCCTCGCGATTTTCATTCTATTAGCCTTTCCATCAGATGAGCCTTGGTTTTTCTCCTTCCATCGTCACTATCTGCTTGGCCGATCATACGCTTTCACTTGGTTGTTTTACCCTTTTTGAGGAACAATTGCAATGAGTAGTTTTATTAGCCAACCTCTCCACATAAATCAACATGTTTTGATAAGTTCCAACATCATCGGAACTAGTTGTTATCCTAAATGCCACTCGTTCCTTTAAGTGGAGTCCTCTTTAAGCTCTTTTCAGACTCTCGAAATATGAAAAGATTGCTGAGCACTTGTCCTTTTCAGCTCATTAACGGATTAGATATGATATCTACTCTGTATAAGTTTAACCCTTTTCCAAACTGAGATAGATTATTTACGAAAAAGGAATATGTTAATCGGACATGGTTAATAGGTTCTCTCTCGTATTATTTTATGCTTTTTCAGACTTGAGAGACAAATCTACGAAAAAACTTGTGGAGTTTTCTCTTTTTCCCTTTTCAAACTCTCTAAACATGAAAATGACCGAGTTATAATTGTTGTTAAACTCGTTAAAACATCAAATAGCGACAAACTTGTCCATCATGACAAGACCGAGTTTCACCTTTGCTAGACTCGTTAAAACATCACATAGCGATGGATTCACCTGAAGGGTGGAATTATACAACAAGCATATGTTATCCTCCTCAAGCTTGATAAGAATAAAGAGGTATTGGTCAGTAATGACTGGGGAAAATGGGAAAATGGGTAAACCACTTTATGGCAACAAGTCGCTCTTGAACATGACACTTTCACTTCATCACTGTGACTGCATGGGTTGGGTTATTTGCTTGATGGTCATCATACCTTGGTCTATCATACCATCCATTACTTTTATTTTGGTTCAATGCTGCCAATTCATTCAGTGTTGCCAACATGTTCAAGAGAAGTCACTCAATTAAATTTATCCTTTGCAATACTCATAAACCTTCATTTTCGTGACCGCCATCCCTGAACCTTGTGTCATCAGTCACATTCCGTTTCCAAAAATCATCACACTTGTTTCGTGTCATTGATGTGGGATACATTAAGGCCCTCCTGTGATGAGTTGCTTCTTGTCGACATCAGCACATTATCCAAGAAGTTGACTTAAAAACACCCTTCCAGTACCTTGGGGCTTGCATACATCAATGGAAAGTTTCTCGCTTCCGGCGATAAGTTGACATCACTAGCCTTTGACTGAAAGACTTTGTATGGTGTTCTACATCAAAACATCCATTCACACCATGCAGAATGTACTGCAGTACCTTGAGGATCATTATCATTATTAGTGATTTCTCTCCCGTCCGTTAACGACTTACATCATTGGCTAGTAATCAAACGGTGTCTTCCCATGTTCGACTTCAAATCACATATTCACATGGTTAGACTCGTACTTGAGCAAACGATTGAACAAGATAGAAGATCCCGAATCTAGTTTCATCCATACAAGCTGCGATTTCAAGAAAGTACCAAATCATCCATACGATGGCTTTACACTGATGGTCATCCCATCATGGGTCTATATCTATGGATGACTATCTATGTACCTGTAATGAAATTTTATATGTTGAGCATGGGTATGCCTTCCCTCAGCAATTCATGAAAAATCCAAAATAACATGATATTATGTATTGTAATTGATGCGGGTCACCATTCACTTCAGAACCTCCTAATCACATCATAAAGCATATCACTCGACATTATCATTTTCGACTTCATGCTTTAAGGTGCAGTTGTTACAGATCCATTTGGGCACATCACTCTCATCATTTAGATCAGTACTATTAGGGCTCATCAAACCCTAATTCAATTGCTACATTCCCTAGACAAGTCATCACTTTGAATGCCTCCTTCCCTGAGAGTTTCTTGGCGTGAAACCCTCCAGAAATGCCTCCTTGAGGGATTAGTGCAACCTTGGTCAAGGGTAAGTGTGCTTCAGTGCAGGTAGGCCCATGTTAGGGTGCATTTCAGAGCACTTAGGCCCACTTTGACCTGCGTTGGGCGAGATTGAGCAAAATCCACATAGGGTTCTAGGAATATTCTTATCTTCTGGAGCATTCTAGAAGATTCCCACACTTCTCATCTCCTATGAGCTCGAAATTGGATAGGGAATGAGTTAAGTAACCCCCTATCCTCTCATCCCTTCCTCCATGGAAACTAACTCTAAGTTAGGAAGGTCATTCAATACCCTCATTTATGACCAAACCTCCTCTGTTTTCCTATAAATTGAGCACTCGTCTAAGTGATTAGGGGCTGGACTTTGAGAATTTGTAAGGAGATATTGTTGGTGTGAGGTTTGAGATTGTAATAAAGTATTATTATGCTGTCGGAGTGTTGTGATTTTGATGTGATGTTGGTTTGAACCCAAGCTGGAGGAGTGACATGGGATCAGACTTCTTGGTTGTAACTCTTCTTTCTACTTAATAAAGTTGTTACACCTTTTCCCATATTCTTGTCTTTATGTATGATGATTATATGTGTAAATGCTTTCGATTACATTTTCTTATAGTAGATAGATCTCTTGCTTTGATTGGTTTTTGTCCTCTATTTATGTCTGCAGGTACTTATAGAGCGGATTCAGTTCGAGAAGGAGCGACAGGAGTTATTCAAAGGAGACAAAAGGAAGTGAAAGATAACAAGTAGGTCCCTTGTCTTATTTATCTTCTATAGGAAAAGGCTAAACTTTTTAAATCAGTTGTTCTAGGTGTAGCTACTCACCTAGGGAAATTGTATTCATCCGTAGATGCAAAATTCCACATAATAGATGGGTAGCCACTCTATGCAACCAAGACATTCCAATAACCTTGTATATTTTTGAGTTTGGGTCATCCCAAGGCACATTGTCTCTTTCGAATAGTTAGTACACATTTGACCATGAATGTGTATATATATAAATGAAGCATGGAGTATTCGTGAACTTAGAACCAATGGAGCCGATAGGTGGATCTTCATGTGAGGTCTCAATCATGGGGCTTTGCAGGCCCTTTTCCTTAACACATACATAACTTCCCTATATAACCCATTAACATAAAAACATCCATTATACAAATTAGCTTAAAAATACCAGATCAAAGGAACTCTAAGGTTTGGTCTTGAGGCTACTTGGATTTATCCGCTACCTTATTCTTCTTCTTCTTTCTTGTTTTTGACCAAGCCAAAGGCCCTAGATATATGTGCAGAAGGAAGAAAAAAAGGGTAGTAAGAGTGATTAAGGGAAACATTCTAAGTGACACTACAACTCAATAAATCACAATCTTGACCATGATGGCTCCATATTATAGCATTGAGATTATTCTTTGTATTATAGAGCTTTAGGCTAGGATTTCAAGGACATAAATTCATGTGTTCATTCACCCAATGTTGTTGATTAAAACTAGGGCCAAATTTTAAATGAAAAAGTTGGACTACAAGCGTAGAGATGATGCCCGTGACTAAAAAACCTAGGTGTTTGGTTAGCTTTGAAAACGAAGAGGTAATGATGAAGGGAAAAATGGTAAAAGTAATGAGTTTGAGAAATTTCAATTTTTTAATGGTGTGGGAAAATCTACCAAGGGACTAAGAAAATACGTGTGGTTGCTAGGGAAAAACCTTGGGGCTCAATCTGAGTGAGATTAGTAAGATGGAGATAGCGAGGTCCTTTTCCTTGTGCTAAGTGTTTGTTGGGTGACGTTGTGAGTTATACTACGTGATTCAAATGCATGGACGATCTCAATGGATATCAGTGACCACCCACCTACTCCAGTGGCTCACATCACAATTTTCTATTTTGGCAATTTTTTTTCTATAGGCTTTTGGTCCTGAATTTCCAAAGTTGTTTTGAGGGCTTAAATGACGATTTTTTGGGGAAATGAGAAATTAATATTTTGTGACTACCAAGCGTAGTCATAAAATGTACTTCATGATTAAAACTTTAAAATGGGATATTGAGTGCCCCAAACGGAGATCATATGCCAAAGTTATGACCCCAAGAAGTTGACATTCCAACTTATCCTATGGGGGCCCATAAGCCTTTTGGCACTTCATCTCCTAGGGTTAGGTTTTTGGATGTTTAGGGTTTTATAATTGCTTGTTTACGATAAAAAGGCCTTGGAGGTTCATGGTAACACATCCTGGAAAATGTTTGTAGCTATCACATCTCTTCTTAGAGATAAGCTACCACCACCCGAGCTAGTTTATTTCATTCTGCATTTTTACATTTTTAGCACCTTCCATTTACTAATAGAAGTCAAGTTTCATTGTATCTCTGTGTTCTTGTTTATAAATCTACATTTCATTTCATTCCCTTAATAAATTTGGATAAATGGTATTTGAACAATTTTCTCTTTATATGTTTTTCTATGCACGCCCCCAACGAGGTTGGGGTATAAGGAGTTGGGACTCAAACTACTTGAGCCCTTGCAAGACCATCCCCAAAAACCCAAATGACCTCTCATGGTGGAAGAAAAGAAAGAAGAGGGAGAAAGATTCATACTAAAATATTACTCGAGGAAGCCCTTGAGCGACAAAGGAATGAGATGATAGATATTTTTTCCCAAATCCTTTGATGGATACTAATAGGTGACAAATTTTCATTAAGTGGCCACTTAAGAGGTGTTTCCCCCTTCAAGTTAAAATTTAATTTTGATATTCCTAGATTTCAAGGGAAGATAGTTGTGTATGCTCTAGAAAAATGGTTAAATCTACTAGAAGGGTATTTTTGGGTCCACAATTTTTTTGATAGAGAAAAGATTACCTTTGCACTTCTTAAGGCTACTCCCCCATGTCAAGGATTGGTGGAAACTTACGATGAGAAAAATACAATTGAGGAATCCACATTGTTTTTAGTTGCACCCACTTGGGACTCTTTTAGGGATGTTGTTAAGGAACAATATTAACCTATTGGAAACTACGAATATTGATACATGAGATGGACTACACTACGGTAGGAGAGGGACCAAGCAATGCCAAAGTTCATAAATGTATTTCATATGTTTTATGTGGTAAGTTGGGTATCAAATACTTTGAGCGACATATGGTGCTCAAGTACCATAAATTTTTGCACAAACACATCTAGACATAAATGGAGTTCATGAACATCTCCTCACTCGGTGCAACATACCACTATGTTGTCAAAATCAAGTAAAAAATTAAACAAAATAAGAAATATTTTGGATCTGTGAATCCCTCACATTAGAATCAAGGCATCCCAAAATCACAAAACAAAGGATGGTAATGGGAATACGAAGGGAGACATGGAAAAGTGATGTGAATTCCAATATCTCCTCTCATAACATTGATGGATATCATGAAAGGAAGTCATTGGTGCCTGAGCTAAAATCCTCAGAGTCAGACATAGGATCCAACTCTAAACTACATTGTAACAAGGGGAAATAGATCGTTGATGTAGAACCCATTTCCATTGTTTCCACCACCAAAGTGTAGCTAAATGAACCCAAATATCCAGAGGATGGTGAGGGCCTATTTCACTCGCAAATATTGGTGAAGGATGCTCCACTACATTTAATTGTCGATAGTAAGATTAAAAACAATGTCATCTCAGTATAGGTCATTAAGTTGTTGGTCCCACCAAAAACACCACACATGCAACCATACACCATCGGGTGGCTCCACCAAGGGCAAGATCTTTACGTCAAACAATAGTGTCTCTTGTCCTATGGCATAAAGCCATTCAAGGATGAGGTATTGTGTTATATTTCTCCCTTTGAAGTTTGTGATGTTCTTATAGGCCAACTATGATAGCGGAAGCATCATGTTGTATATGAGTTTATACCTCATTATTACTTTGGGTTAACGACTATATAGGATACTATAGGTAGCCCCACCTACTTCCATTTCTTTGATCTTTTCCAAGCAACGCAGTAAGGTCATATCCCAGACCGAGAAATTTGTATTCTTCCTTATTTTCTCTTAAAGTAAGGAGAAGATTTTTGACACATCCATGGCCTCCACACAAGACTCTTCCATATATAAGAGGCAAATAGAAGGTTGTGGAAGAATACAAATACATATTCTCCTCATCCACTGGGGTACCTCTGCACTGTCAGGTCAAGCATTCAATCAATTTGACCCCTGGGACACATCTATCCAATCGGCCAATATACTATCATTCTCTTCTAGAAAATGAGAAATCGAGTGACAAATTTGAGAGTATCTCCAAAAAGGGCACATTCGACTGATATTTTCACCCTGTGGAAGCTTAAATGTACTTGTGTAGAAGAAATATGGGACTTGATAACTCCGCATTGATTATTGGGTCCTGAACAAAATCATATTCAAGAACTAATGGTTGATCCCCTAGATTGAAGACCTTTTTGACCAACTCAATGGGGCCAAATACTTTAGTAAGATTGAATTGAAGTCCAACTACCACGAATCCCTAACAGAACTCACTAATGTGTGGAATATTTCTTTCAAGTCCAAGGAGGATCTTTTTGAATGGATGTCGTGCTCTTTGGTTTAATGAAATCCCTAACAACTTTCATGAGGATGATGGATTATATATTGTGGCATTTCACCAACTATTTTGTGGTTGTATATTTGGATGATATCCTCATCTTCAACAATAGTTGGGAAAAACACTTGCAACATATTCAACAAGTGCTTCACAGTTTACACAACACAAGCCATGTGCTAACTTGGAGAAATTTTCCTTTGGCATGAACAAGGTCCAATACCTACGCTACATTATTAATGAGCAACGTGTGCATGTGGATCTAGCCAAGATCCAAGTCATTCAAGATTGGCTAGCGCAAACAACTCTAATATAGCTTTTCAACTTCTTGGGCCTTACTAAATTCTATCTACGATTCATGTTGAGGTTCTCTTATATCGCTTGGCCCTTAAGTTAGGTGACTAAGGGAAAAGAAAAGGAAAATATTTTTGGTTTGTCACAATAGAAGGAATTTGATGAACTGGAACTTTGCCTTTGCTCTGCACTAGTCCTCACCTTGCCAAGCTTATAACAACCATTTGAGATTGAAACAGATGCCTATGATTATGATATTCATCCATTCCTCATTCAACGTGGACATTTAATGGCCTATCACAATAAAATACTCTTGACCCTTTCTAGAGATACCCATCTATGATAAAGAAATGTATTCCATGATGCAAGCTTGATGATAATGGAAGCATTATATTTTGGGGAAGGAGACAATCATCCACACTGATCACAGGAATATACAATTTATGCAGACACAAGGGAAGTTACAAAATGATTTCCATCATAAATTTTCCACATACTTTCAAGAACTTTATTTGAAATCAAATTCATGAAAGGTAGCACCAGTCATGTTTCAAATTGCCTCAATTGGCCCCTAGTTGTGGCACTAACCAATGTTCTCAATTATTGTGGGAATAAGACTTATGGATGGCCATAATTATACAATAATAACTCAAAATTCACTGCCACATAGTAGATGTTGATGGCAGGAAAGCAAGTTCTAGAACTCCACCTCTAGCTTGGATTGTTGTGCTACCTAGACCACCCTTTTTTTGCTTTAAATGAACATTCGAAGTTGATATGGGAGGAACATTTCAGTCGGGTGGCTGGGAATTTTGGTGTGGAGAAGATATTGAATTTTATAACTATGGTTAGTTTTCATAATGTATATATGTATGTTCTTCATGATCCCAAGAAAATTAATTTGTTCATATATTTATCAAATGAGAAAAAAAAATTGCTTTGACACCACAACATGTCCAGGTCAACCCTCTTCTCTTCAAGTCAACCCAATTATTCAAGGCACCCATTTGGCCTACGGATCTCTAGATATTTGAGATTCTTGTCCTCCTATCCAATATATTCAATTTGATCTATATGACATAACATCCTCTATCCATATGAAGGAATTTAAGGAGAAGAACAAAGATCAAGTAGCAAATTGAAGGCAAGCTCAATCTCTATGGTTTATCTTTGTACAAGAAGGTCAAATCTCTGTGGTTTATCTCTGTGCAAGAAGGACAAATCTCTATGCTTCATCTTTGTGCAATAAGGTTGAAACTCCTGTGGTTCATCTATGTGGAAAAGAAGTCAAATTCTCTATGTACTCTTATGGAAGACATGCCTCTGTTGTAGAAAAATTTAAGAGGGTTGACTTGGACTCTTGGTGGACATCTTTGTTGGTTAGTTTGTCCATAGTATTTACTTTGATGTCGCCCTTATTGAATTTGTTTTATAAGGAAAGGATTGTTGGGTTCCCCCCATGTGGGTTTTACTAGGGTTAAAATGTCGTGTTCTTGTGTGGTTGTCTCTATATGATCCTTATAGAATTTTTGTTTTACTGTTGAGATCCTTTGTGTAATTACTTTATGATAGAAAAGATAATAAGAAATGGATTAACTTAATTAAATTCATAAGAAGTAATTATCATATTAGAGGATGCACTAAAATCAATAGGAGACAGTGGAAATATTGTAAAAATATGTTTATTTGTAAAAACTTTGATAAGATGTTGGCAAGCATATCAAGTCCTGCACTGCGTACACCATTTCCAAAGAAACCATTAAAAAAGCAAGGTTTGGACATCCCTCTGCCTACTCTTGATTGGCCTTGGGACTCGATGGACTATATGTATGGCCATCCTTCCACAAAGCATGGAAATGACTGTTTGTTTGTGGTTGTTGATATATTTTCAAAGATGGCTATTTTGACTACCTACAAGAAGAGTATCATAGAAGAATCCATTGCCAAGATCTTATTTGAATGGGTGTGGGTATATTTTTGGATCCAAAAAACCATCATATTAGATTGGGATAGCAGCTTCCTTAGTGCATTTTGTTTGAGCCTCTTGTCATTGTTGGACACCAAGCTCACCAAATCAACTGCCTTCCACAACTACACTAATGGTTAGACAATGGTCATCTATAAGATGATCATGCACATTTTATGAATGTGCAACTTAAATAACCCATGTGCATGGGATGAGACTCTCCCCTATGTTCAACACAACTATAATAGGGATCTCCATAGATCATCTGATGACAACTCCTTTCAGGTGGGCCTGAGATTTCAACCATTGGGTCCCATTGATATCACACTACCCCTTGCAACTACATAATTAGAATTCTCACATGTTCAATATGGAGGCAACAAAGCTAGCAATTTTATTGAATAAATTTAGCACATTTTCGAGTTGGTCCATGATATCTTGCAAAAATATAATACTAAGTACAAATAACACCATGATCAAAACCGAGTGCCACACAAGTTTCAAGTGGGAGACAAGGTTTGGTTACATTTGTGGAAGGAATTTCTTGTAGGACCCCATCAAAAGATTTGAGCACTTCACTACGGACCTGACACCTTCACCAAGTTTGTGGGTTACAACAAAAGGATTCCCCCCTTCCTTGGCCTACACCCAGTATTCATTGTGGACATCCTTTAGCCATACTTTTCACCATTATTGGACACATAAGAAATCAAAAAGGAGTTGACATTAATAGAGCTTAATCTAGACTACATTGAACAGGAAACAATTGATCATAGCATTGAGCCTTATGGTAACGCATCTTGGTAAAGGTGCGTAGCTGTTATGTCTCTTCTTAGAGATAAGCTACCACCATTCAAGCTAGTTTGTTTCATTCTACGTTTTTTCAGTTTTAACACCTTCCATTTATTAATAGAAGTCAAGTTTCACTATATCTATGTTCTTTGTTATAAATCTATATTTTTTTTTGTTCCCGTATTAAATTTGAATCAATGGATACCTTGAGAAGAATAAGATTTGGTGGGAAACAATATGGCACAACTATATTCTTTGAAAGAAGTGTTATATTTTCCTAATTTATGGATAGAAAGGAGTAAGAGGGCATTTTTGAGTGAGAAAGATAAAATTTTGCTAGATTCATTCATAAAATAAACAAATAAGAAAAAAGTTGAAGCTAAGTGGCCATAATTTGACCCATGCCTGAGCAGATTTGGTTGGAACCTAGCATTGATGTGGAGTGAGGAAGTGCTTTGTTGATGCATGCTCTTAATTATCACAAGAGAAAAAGAGAACTAAGCACTGTGAAGAATGAGGGTGATATAGGGCCTTTTATAAAGTTTTTCTCGAGTTGGGTGTGAAAACCTAAGTAATAAATGGCCTTTAATGCCTGGTTTCGCTATCACTTAAGCCAATGATGCATTGGTGGAAGTTGATTTCTAGAGTGATATGTGGTTGAGAGAGGAAAAGAATGGGTTGTATCACTGCATTATCCACCACTATAGTGATATGGCATTGAGATGATCACTTACATATTGATATACAATTGTTTCAAGAAGGTTTGCTAGGAAATATTGTTAATTTAAGGCACTTTTGATTGCTATGTCACTACGCTGATAAAAAATAGAGTGATACAAGGCTAATATGACCTTCATCAAAGTGAGGTGGCATTGAGATAGGCCTCCTCAAAGTGATGTAGTGTTAATATGATCATCATCAGGACGATATAATATTGAGATGATCATCGCATAGGTGACATAACACTGGAGGAAGGGAGCTTGAGAAGTCAACAAGCCAAGTGTAATACCCTCCTCCCACACTTACCCAAGTTCACGTCCACCGAGGTAAATATGTGATGAAGAGTTACTATGATATGACTCAACCTCCTAGGTATAGTTAAGGAAGTGGTATCAAGAAATCAAAACTTTACTGACCTTCCTCAGGTGCTAGAGGACCCCCAAGAGCTAAACAACCACTCCAAGTGCCAAAACCTTGAGTTAACTTTTTATTTCAATGATCTGGACTCCCACTCACTTACATAACAAGGTAAGCCAGTGAATGTAACCCTCCATTCACATCGATAACCCTGCCTCCCAGTGACTATAGTATAAAATCCATAGTTTTGTGCATGCGACCCCAGAATCTGAGCCACTTTTTCAGGGATAGGATTGAGACCTCTACCCAGAGCTTGATAGTAATTTCTAGAATGATAAATGACACAAGGAAAAATCCATTAAGGTAAAACTTAGTTAAGAACTTGACCTAACCATGCCTAACCATGACATATATTTCGTTAAACACATTGTAAACATGTAATCTACAGGTCATAAATGCATATCTGAACATATGTGTCTCATACTTATCTGAGGATCGTCAGAAAGGTATAATTCCCTCTAATAGCTGCAAAAACATCTACTTGGTCATGCATTCAATAACCATTCATTTACCAATCAAAATATGTTAAGAGCCATAACTAGAATCTGTCATGAAACCATGCTTATAACCAACATATAACTAGAATAATAATAGTGATAGAACAACCATCATAGTCACATAATAACAAATATAAAGAATCGTGAAATACAAGAGGAAAATACCTCTTATTAACATATGCAAATCCAACCAAGTCAGCCACTTCCACGTACCACCCAAACATAGATTGGGCTGAACCAAATCTCTCTTTCAGCCAATCATTGTGCCATATTCCAAGCATGAATGTGGCATCTCATGGAATAACCAACCAAAAACAAACCAAGGCTTCCAAAGGCCAAACCATCTCACGGTCGAACATCACTAACCATCACCAGATCAGTATCTACCCATGTTGTCCAAGGCTCTAGAGCATTTGTTCCAACCCGGATCTAGGACTAATAACCCAACCCACATCTGTCGTAGGGCTCCAGAGCGTTTGTCCAACCAAGGCTCTAGGACTAATAAGTCAACCCACCTAGGGCATCAAAGTGTTTTTCCAACCAAAGCTTCCAAGAATAATAACTCAACCCAAGGCTTCCAGAGTTTTTGTCCAACCAAGGCTTTGGGAACTAGTAACTCAACCCACATCCACAAGGAACATGAGCACCAATTGGAAAACAAATGGGAAAATTCACAACACCATGACTATCCAAGAAATGACAAGGCTAGCTAAAACCATTGTCAATCTTGGCAATCCTCCATGCCAATGAAAAATCATAACCAAATAACCACACGCATATACCATGCATGCCAAAACTAGTAAGGAAATCATACATGCAACTTAGCACTCGCAAATCAAACCCATTGTACTTGTTGATTCCGTTGTGCTCTTGCACTTTCCTGCTTTTCCTTTGCCTTCTTTCTCCAAATCCAAAGTATGACACAATGTGTTGGAAATATTGAGAGGGGGGGTGAATCAATATTTCTTTTTAATTGTTATTTTTACCAGTTAAATCATTTATATTTAGAACAAAAAATGAACAATAGGAATAAATGCTTTTATTCATATAATCTTTATAATAAACCAGATACAATATATATAAGGCTCCAACATGTTGCCAAGCACCAACTTGGACTTTTTGTGAGGCTCCAACCTCCAGGGCACCAACCCTGTCTTGTCAAAGCACCAACCTTGCATTTAGGAGCACCAACTCCAAGGACACCAATCCTTCAAAATTCTGAGGCACCAACCCCAAGGGCTCCGACCCTATCTTGTCAAGATATGTTTGGTGGTAATTCTCTGCTCCCAAAATCTTCTTCACTGAATTCTGTCAATCTACAACTTCATTGTAGTCTCCATGCTACATCATCAATGACAACATGTCTTCATATGAAGGAGTCTTCACATCTCTTCATACTGTCCACATAGAGTTTGCAAAGTTATTTCATGATGATTTCAAATAATCATCATGATCTCCAACAATGTTTCCAAGATCTGTTGATGCTTTTCAACAAGATATATTTAATAAGTTGTGCTAAGCCCTCACTATCTACACAAAGGCAATTCTCTGTTTTTAACCCTATGTTCTTTACTTTTGTGGTAACCGTTTCAGGCATGACTGCTTCTCACTATTCTTGCTATCACAATCTCTTACTTCCCAAAAACAATTTCACATATGCTTCAATGTTGGTGATGGCTACTGCTCCCTTCAAACGATGTCAAATGAAACTTTATTTTTCCCTTCACAGAATTGTTCTTCAAGTTGTGTTAACCCGATCAACAGAGTTGCTTGTCCTTGGGCTTCCTTCTTTCTTGTTGGACCTTCGGCTTCCTCTTGTCCTGCTAGACCTCGGCTTCCTCATGTCCTACTGGACCTTCGACTTCCTCCTGTCCCGCTAGACCTTTGGCTTCCTCCTGTCCTGCTGGACCTACTACTTGCTCTGTTTCTTCCAGTTTTTTTTGTGAAATTTCCTTGTTCTCCCTTATAGATGCCTGATACGGCTGACCTTTGGCTTCCTTTTTCGCTCACTTGATCTTCGGCTTCCTTCGCACTCACTTGACCTTTTTGCTTCATTCTTCGATCGCTTGATCTTCGACTTCCTCTGCACTCACTCGACCTTCTTCACTCGCTTGATCTTTGACTTCCTCTGTGCTCACTCGACCTTTCAGCTTCCTTCTTCACTCGCTTGATCTTCGACTTCCTCTATCTCTTCGAGTTCACCAACACTCAAAAGACACGTTCATCTGGAAGAGCGACCAAATTACAATAGATGTTTCATATTCAAATTATATCAGAGAGGCCCTTTTTTTTTAATATTCAGACAATAGAATCATTATTTATAGAAATCACATAGAAGAGGCTATACCCATAGGGAGATCCCACATGCCACGTCACTACTTCAATTCACAATTGCAACTTTCGGAAACTCTTGCAATCGCAACCCTTTGGCTTCACAATATAACATTTCCAATTCCCCTATTTCCGACAGATTCGATACTCAATAAGCTTCTTTTGATAACTCAATCGGGTCCACAACTTATATCGCAATCGGCACTCCGACGGTGTCAACCCTTTTGAACTTTGCGATTCAACGGATGCGATATTTAGTTAAGCCATGCTATAATGGTGTAGTGGGTCCACAATGTTATCGCAATCACAGTTTTTAAGTGGCATTCCTTTGTGATACATAACTTCCAATGCAGATGCGATATACTATTAAATCATGTTATAATGGTGTAGCGGGTCCACAATAATATCGCAATCGCAACTTTTAATGTGACATCCATCTATGAGTTGCGATATGAAAGTTCCAATGGGCGGATGCGATATTGCATTAGGGTTGTTACCATAAACTATTCGGGTTTGTGTATTATATCGCAATCGGGGATTTCAGTGTAACAAGACTCGTGATATGGTGGATGCGATATTTTAATAGAGGTGTATTGTAACATAATCATGAGGTCCACAAAGCTCCTCTGATTTCACTGTTTTCCTCCTTTAGCACTTACTCTTGGGTATATGCGATAGGTGTCATTGTTCTTCCCTTTAGCACTTACCTTTGGGCATATGGGATATGCTCCAATAAGTCTTCCTTTGACTTTCAATAGCTCTGTTCTTGACTTCCGATGGCTTCCCTGATGGCTTTCGATGAACTCCTCTCACTTTGTGGCTTCACAATGGCTTATCGTGGCTTCCAATAACCTCTTCCTCTTACACTTTGGCTTCATGGTGACTTCCAATAAACTGCTTCTGATAAACTCTTCTGATATCTCTTCTTTGACTGCTCCTATTCTTGACTTCCAATGGCTTCCAATGTCTTTCGAATGGCTTCCCTGATGGCTTTGCTCTTTGGCTTCTTGCTCCTATTTCTTCACATATCTGCTCTGCTTCTCCTTGGCTTCATATCATCATTTAGTATCCTAGAATATTACCATATTGACATCAATGACAATCTAGATCAACACAATGCTCCAAGAAACTCTTAGTGTGCAATAGTATGAGAGAGAGAGAATAGAATGAGAGTGCCAAAGACTGAGCTGACCAAAATCTTGAACTCACAAAAGCTGTGAAGTGATCCTCATAATCCTTTTTATCATTGAGGCCTCTGCTTTCTTCATTTTCCTCTATTTTTCCTACATTTTTCCTCACACGCAATTATGTGACCTTTCACCTTCCCTTTCTCCTATTTTCCATTATTTTCATAAATAAATATCAATTAATGCTTGTTTTCCTTTTCCATTTCCTTTTTCAATGTCCATAGCCATTTATTAATCACAAGTGATCCCAATCACTATGTTTTTTCCTAACATTAAGCTTGGAATACATGTCCCGTGACCTTGGTCTTATTTTCCTTTATTAATGTTATTACATGGAATTTTAACTGGGGCTATTACAGAACCCTACCCCTTGGGGGAACACCATCCTCGATGTTAAATGACTCCTATAAACCAACAAAAAACATGATGCCAATGGATCTTTATAACATAGCTCAATACAACATTTACGTCATATCCATTTGTTGAAAACATAACCAACGTATCATGAACACCACACTGCTTATTGGATCTTTATAACACAATTTCATGCAATATTTACAACATATGCATATATAGACATAACCAAACACAACATTAAACATACAGCAAAAGACATCCGCAAAACTAGCTAATAGAGAAGGATACATAGCCTGCATCTGATTAGCCATCTCCCATGTAGCTTCATCATGACCATAGTGCTTCCGCTGCACTTTAACTTGCTCGATTGCATGATTCTAGAGCATGAGAATTTTTCACTGTAAAATGCATTGAGGTTCTGACTCAAATTATCCTTCTAGCTCCCGCTGCAATACAAACTAGTCAATCACATGATCAACATATTTCACATACTTCTTAAGTAATGACACATGTAAAACATCATGGAGTTTCACTGTTGGAGGCAGTGCAAGTCAGTAGGCTACTAATCCAATCCTATCAATACTATTTAAATTCCCACAATACCGGGGTGCCAACTTGGCACATGATCCAATCCTCAAGGAGATCTTCTTGAGTTTGATGCACAAGTACACCTATTCCCGAAATTGAAACTCCTTAAACAACCTACACTGATATGAATAACTATTTTGTCTTTCCCATGTTGCCTTTAGATTGTTCTTGATAACCTACATTTCCTATTCCATCTATACCAACATGTCTGGTCCTATCAATACCCTGTTCATTGAATCACTCCAACTAATAGGAGTATTACAACTCCGGCCATAAAGTGTCTCAAACAGACTTATCCTCAAAGATTCCTAATACCCATTTTCATACGCAAACTCCACCAATGGAAGATACTCTTCCCACTTTCATTGTTGATGGATAACATACATCCTCAACATGTCATCAGGAATCCTGTTGACCCTCTTTGTATGTCCATCTATCTGTGGATGATAGGTTGTACTGAAAGCCAACTCTATCCCAAAACCTACAAATAACTCTTTGCAAAACCTGGAAGTGAACTTGGCATCTCTATCTAACACAATATTCTTTGGAATACCATGCAACCTCACTATATCTCTGATGAATATTTATGCTATATCACTAGCTGAATTCGTAAATTTTACTGCAATGAAGTGCACTACCTTTGTCAACCTATCAACAATAACCATGATGGAATCATGTTGTCTAGAAGTCCTTGGAAAACCTATAATGAAGTCCATGGAAATGACCTCCCATTTCCACTCTAGAATCATAATCGATTACAGTAATCCACCTGGATGAATACACTCTGATTTTACCTATTGACAATCCAAACATCTT
This sequence comes from Pinus tabuliformis, assembly GCA_031772625.1. Taxonomy (NCBI): domain Eukaryota; kingdom Viridiplantae; phylum Streptophyta; class Pinopsida; order Pinales; family Pinaceae; genus Pinus; species Pinus tabuliformis. The sequence goes on along the minus strand of CM062806.1, from coordinate 614,263,324 downwards.
GCCACAAACTCTACTATCTCTTTCTTCAAGTTCGGCCAATGGTCGAACTTCTTAACCATTTTCAATGTCTTCTGATATTCGAGGTGACCTAAATATGGTTTGATATGAAGTTCCCACAAGATAAGCTTCTTGTGCTCAATATTGTCTGGCACATAGATCTTGTCCTTAAATCTAACCAAATCATCTGCAGTTGTAACTTGCACTTAAGTTGCTAGTACCTATCAACCTACTCTCCTGCTTGCAAGATTTGATCCTGTCAATCTGTCCCATATGAACTCATAGTTGTTATGTGATTTACCTATACTCTCCTACTAAGAGCATCTACAACCTTGTTATATTTTCCCTTAATGTACTTGGACTTAAAGTCAAACCCATTGATCATAGCCAACCACCTAGCTTGTCTGGCATTCAGATCAGGTTGGTCAAACAAGTATCTCAATCCACTGTGATCGCTCATTAATACAAAATTCTTGCTAAGAAGACAATCTCTCCACATCTTCAATGCATGAATCATAGCTGCCAACTCAAGATCATGCGTCACGTAATTCTACTCATGCTCATTCAATTTCCTTGAATCATAACATACTATATGTCCTTCTTGCATTAGAACCCCACCAACTCCTCTCTTGCAAGAATTTGTACACACCATGAACTCTTTATCTAGATCTATGATTTTCAAAATTTGAGCATTGGTAAGCAACTATTACAACTACTCAAAACTAGTTGTGCATTCCTTTGTCCATTAAAATTTCTTTCCTTTTCACTGCAAGGACGTAATAGGATAGGCAATCCGCGAGAAGTTCCTGATGAACCTCCTATAATAACCTGTTAAACAGATGAATGATCTGACCTCATCCAAATTCCTAGGAGTTTCCCATTCCATGATAGCTCTGATATTTTCTGCATCCACTATTATTCCTTCCATGGAAACGACATGTCCCAAGTAATGTACATCTATCTGAAAGAAACTGCATTTACTAAGCTTGGCATACAACTGAAACTCTCTTAACAATATCAATATCGTTGCTAAGTGTTCGGCATGCTCTTGCTCATTCGTAGAATATATCAATATATCATCAATGAATAAAATCACAAATTTGTCCAGATAAGGACACAATGCACTATTCATAAAACACATAAGAGTTATTGGAGCATTAGTTAGACCAAAATGAACTACAACAAACTCATAATGGCCATACCTGGTCCGGAAAGCAGTCTTGTAGATATCCTATTTTTTATGCGTACTTGATGGTATCTTGATCTTAGATAAATATTCAAGAACATTGTTTCTCCCTTCAACTGATCAAACAAGTCATCCCGTGTTGCCTTTAGATTCTTCTTGATAACCTACATTTCCTGTTCCATCTCTACCAAAATGTTTGGTCCTATCAATACCCTGCTCACTCAATCACTCCAACTGATAGGAGTATTACAACTCCACCCTTGAAGTGCCTCAAACAGACCCATCCTCAAAGATTCCTGATTTCCATTGTCATACGTAAAATCCACCAATGGAAGATACTCTTCCCACTTTCGTTGTTGATGCATAACATACATCCTCAACATGTCCTTAGGAATCCTGTTGACCCTCTCTGTCTTTCCATCTATCTGCAGATTATAGGTTGTACTAAAGGCCAAATCTATCTCAAAACCTGCAAATAACTCTTTCCAAAACCTTGAAGTGAACTTGGCATCTCTATCTAACACAATCTTCTTCGGAATACCATGCAACCTCACTATATCTCTAATGAATATTTTTGCTACCTCACTAGCTGAATTCATAAATTTTACTCCAATGAAGTGCGCTATCTTTGTCAACGTGTCAACCACAACCATGATGGAATAATGCTATCTAGAAGTCCTTGGAAAACTTGTAATGAAGTCCATGGAAATGACCTCCCATTTCCATGCTAGAATTATAATCGATTACAGTAATCCACCTGGATGCTTACACTCTGCTTTTACCTGTTGACAATCCAAACATTTCACCAAAAATTCTGCTACCTCTTTCTTCAAGTTCGGCCAATGGTAGAACTTCTTAACTGTTGTCAATGTCTTCTAATATTTGAGGTGACCTAATTATGGTTTGACATGAAATTCCCGCAAGATAAGCTTCTTGTGCTCAATATTGTTTGGCACAAAGATCATGTCCCTAAATCTAACCAAACCATCTGACGTGAGATGATAGCTCACATCCTATTCATTTGTACCCTGTTGTTGTAACCCGCGCTTAAGTTGTTAGTTCCTATCATCCTACTGTCCTACCTGCAAGATCTGATCCTGTCAATTTGTCCCATATGAACTCATAGCTGCTATGTGATTTACCTATACTCTCCTACTAAGAGCATCGGAAACCTTGTTCTCTTTTCCCTTAATGTACCTGATCTCAAAGTCAAACCCATTTATCATAGACAACCACCTAGCTTGTCAGGCATTCAGATCAGGGTGTTCAAACAAGTATCTCAATCCAATGTGATCACTCATTAATACAAACCTCCTGCTAAGAAGACAGTCTCTCCACATCTTCAATGCATGGATGATAGCTACCAACTCAAGATCATGCGTCACGTAATTATGCTCATGCTCATTCAATTTCCTTGTATCATAGCATACTATCTGTCCTTCTTGCATTAGAACCCCACCAAATCCTCTCTTGCAAGCATTTGTACACACCGTGAACTCTTTATTTGGATCAGCGATTTTCAAAATTTGAGCATTGGTAAGCAACTACTACAGCTACTCAAAACTAGTTGTGCATTCCTTTGTCCATTCAAAATTCTTTCCTTTTCACTGCAAGGATGTAATAGGATAGAAAATCTGTGAAAAGTTCCTGATGAACCTCCTATAATAACCCGTTAAACCCATGAATAATCTGACCTCATTCACATTCCTAGGAGTTTCCCATTCCGTGATAGCTTTGATATTTTCTACATCCACTATTATTCCTTCCTTGGAAATGACATGTCCCAAGTAATGTACATCTATCTAAAAGAAACTGCGTTTACTAAGCTTGGCATACAACTGAAGCTCTCTTAACAATCTCAATATCATTGTTAAGTGTTCAGTATGCTCTTCCTCATTCGTAGAATATATCAATATATCATCAATGAATAAAATCACAAACTTGTCCAAATAAGGACACAAAATGCTATTCATCAAACACATAATATTTATTGGAGCATTAGTTAGACCAAAAGGAACTACAACAAACTCATAATGCCCATACCTAGTCCGAAAAGCAATCTTGTAGATATCCTCTTCTTTGATGCGTACCTGATGGTATCTTGATCTTAGATAAATCTTCGAGAACGTTGTTTCTCCCTTCAACTGATCAAACAAGTCATAAATTTGCGGTTATCTATAATCAATGCATAACTTGAGAGTACCATCCTTCTTCTTCACAAATAATATTGGTGCACCCCAAGGCGACATACTTGGCCTGATGTATCCCTTTTCAAGCATTTCTTTCAACTACAACTTCAAGTACACTAGCTCTAGAGTGTTCATCCTATAAGGTGCCTTTGATGCTAGTGTTGCTCTTGGTACCAACTTAATAGAAAATTCCACTTCCATGTGAGGTGGTAACTCTGAAATTACTACAAAACCAGATAATTCTTGAAAACTTCCACATCCTCAACATCATTACCTTTATCACTAGAAATATGCACTGCAAATAATACACACTTTCCTACGATTATGCCTTGTCTGCATAGTTGTAACTTTTCTAACTGATGTTCCTTCTTCTTATCTTGCAAGCCTATTTGTTCTCCATTGTTTCTCATCACCATGTTGCTCATCTAATCTATAGGGCGAGTCACGTGAATTGTATTCCACCATTTTTCTATTCATAGTTGATTTTCTTCTTGCAAACATACTATGTTAGAGAAACCAAATATAAACATAACCAAACATACCTCAATGAAGTTCAGGGGAGGCTACCTCTTCTCCTATTCTGCAATATCAATCCAGGTTAGCATAAAATATGTATTTATATATAATGAAATCACCATGTCCATCATTCCAACAACAAAATCATCAACTTCTACATGAAAACACAACTGCAACAATGACCATCACTATGCATACATAACAAGCACATATACAACCTACATGCATGCATGAAAAATACATTCCTCCCATCTGTTAGCGTTTGAAATTTCACCTCAGGTTGATAAAGGCAAATCTCAAAGCTACATCAAACCATTCAGCCTCGTAGCTAGCCCTACGGGGCAGGAGAAGGCTCTCTCCGGTCAATCTCGGCAAATCTTCAATGAGATGAGATGACCAATCAAAGGTAACACTGATATTAGGCTAGTAAACTGATTAAAAGGTTGATTTGGGGGTTTTTGGGGTTTTTGGTGGCAAATTGAGGATCTGCAATTTAGGGTGCGAGGATTTGACACAGTTTCTGCAGGGGGGTCTTTGGGGCAAGGTAGGAGCTTGTGTAGATGTCTTTAGCTGAAGGGGGTGATCAAGAAGAAAGATAAGAAAGCTAAAGAGAGCAAACAATGGATTTGAATTCTCTTTAGACAGCAGAAAACATAGAAATTAAACAAATTTGAAAGCAGAGCATGGCAAGCATGAATTCTAACTTTATCACTTCATTTGTTTAATATGCAGCAGTATAGAAAGGAAATGAATCACATAACAAAGCTTACAATAACATGAAGAGACACACCATCAACACAATGAGTCCACAAGAATCCCAATGATGACTGCAAAACCCTGGTCTTCCTTAGCCACAAATTGCAGAGAAACAAGTGAATAATACAATGATAGTTCCTCCCTCAACAGTCCAACCATGAAAATGAGAAAGAAAGTACATAATATAGATGATCTAACCTCTTTCCCTGCCTCCATGGGTCGAGCTCACTATCCTAGGAGCTGTTTGAACAACTTCTAAACTAAGCACTACAAAATAGGCAGTCAAAACGACTTGCCTCTATAAACTTGGAAACCAGTTCATATAGTCAATTTTACCCTTTTACATGAGAGAAACTTCTAGAAGAGTAAAACAAGAGTAAAAGTACCAAAAAAGTGCCACAAGTACAGTCAAAAGGATCATCATCGACCTCAGCAAGTCAAACTGGAGCTAAACTGCAAATTCTGGGCTGAACTGGTCAAATCTGGCAAAGTTCCCTCAACGGGTCGCGCACATCCAGCTCAACAGGTCGTGCACTTTGGAGCCCTTTTTGGAGGCCTTCCCGGTGTCAGAATGAGGTGCAGGATAGCTCGTTGGAAAGGTCTCTGAGTCTACTTTCCAACCCAACAGGAATTTTTGGATTTGGGGGTCATTTTCCCAATCAAAAGTCAATTATCCCAAGACTACTTCTGCAGCTCAAAAAAGGGGCAGAAAGTCAAAATTTGGCTCTAATTTGACCTTTTGGAGGCCCAAAACTCCATGAAAACTCAAGGTAATGCATAGGCATATGTAACTTTGCATGACAAATCCATCAATGCTGAGTTTTCACAAAACGGAGCTACGATGACAAAGGGTCTCACCGGGGGTGAGACCCGTTGAGAAGCCAAAACCTGTAAATTGCCCAAAAATGCCAAAAATGAGCCAAAACTTCCAAAATTTGTTGTACTTGGTGCTGTGAAGAGGCTAGTCAGTGTCATGATGAGTGAGAGAAGCCTCGGCCAAGATGCAGAGGGGGTTGGTCTTCTTTTTCCGTTTTTGTGCCTTGGCCAAACTCCTTGGATCTGGCGATTGTAATTTTGGCATTTCTCTAAAACCATGACACCTGTGCAAAAAGTGAAGGAGGTTTTTCTTCTTTGGCATGTTATGGACAAAAACCTCTCTCAGATTTCCAAAATTCATCTTTTATTGCTCTGAAACATCATTTGAGTGCAACTTGTCCCGATGTGTGAAACAAGGAATTTTGTTGAAATTAAGCGAAATGAAGGGGATAAGGGGCTTCTAAATTCTTGGGGAAATTTTGGGGAGTAGGGAGGGATGTTAGGAAGCAGGGGAAAGTGGAATCTCAGAGATTGAGTGAGGGGAAGGGGTCCAAAAGGGCAAAACACAGGCCCAACCTAGAAAATTGCCAGGTTGTAGCTAGAAACTAGGGTTTGTGAAAAAATGAGGAATTTGGCGGATCTAAGGGATGGGAAGTGTTTGATAAGGTACTTTAAGGATAGGGGAAGGTGTATGAACATCAGGATATGAGTTTTGTCGATGATTTGGCCGCCCAAGAGAAATTGCCTTCAAAACCATAGGAGAGGGAAATAAACTTGCCTAGGCACAACTGAAGCATGAACAAGGTATAAAATGACTCATTCGACACTGACATGATAATGACAACCCTCTGAATGATGATAGGCTCAGCTGAATGATGACATGGACTGACATTTGGGCAAACCCTAGACCTAATGCCTAGTGACCAAATTTTGGCTTGAAGACTCACTGAAATGACAAAATTTGACCTTGACACTCTGAGACCACTTTGTAAGAGCATATTTGATCACTGTAGGAAGGCTGGAAAGACTGACACTAACACCATCCAGTCCAAGTTTTGAACCTAGGAAGTCTAATACCACTCTGTAACACCTTCCTACCACACTTACCCAAGTTCACCAGTCCACCGGGGTAAATATGTGGCAAAGAGTTACTATGATATTACTTAGCCTCCTAGGTACAATTAAGGAAGTGGAATTGACAAATCAAAGCTTTATTGATCTTCCCTAGGACCCCTAGGAGCTAAACAACCAATCTAGGTGCCCACACCTTGAGTTAAATTTCTTTTTCATTGATATGGACTCCCATTCACTTACATAACAAGGAAAACCATCGACTACAACTCTCCAGACACATGGATAACCTTGCCTCCCAGTGATTGCAGTCTAAAATCCATAGTTATGTGCATGCAACCCCAAAATATGAGCCACTTTTTCAGGGTTAGGATTGAGACCTCTGCCAAAAACTTGATAGAACTTTCCAAAATGGTGAATGACAAAAGGACAAATCCATTAATGCAAAACTTAGTCAAGAACTTGACCTAACTAGGCCTAACCATGATAGACATTTTGTAAAACACATTATGAACATGTAATCTACATGTCATAAATGCATATATGAACATATGGGTCTCATACATAGCTGATAATCATCAAGAAGGTCTAATGACCTCTCATTATAGCTACAAAAACATCTACTAGGTCATGTATTCAATAACCATTCATCTACCAATCAAAATATGTTAAGAGCCATAACTAGGATCCGTCATGACACCATGCTTATAACCAACATATAACCAAAATAATAACAATGATAGAACAACCATCATAGTCACATAATAACAAGTATAAATACTTATGAAATACAAGAGGAAAATAACTATTATTAACATATGCTAATCCAACTAAGTGAGGGACTTCCACATACCACTCGACCATAGATTGGGCTGAACCAAATCTCTCTTTCAACTAATCACCCTCATGCCATATTCCAAGCATGAATGTGGGATCTCATGAAATAACCAACCAAAACCAAACTAGGGCTTTTAGAGGCCAAACCATCTCAACCCTCAACTAGGGATTCCACCTCATGACCGGACATCACCAACCATCACTAGATCAGTCTCTACCCAAGTTGTCTAGGGCACCAAAGTTTTTTTCCAACCCAACTCTAGTATTAGTAACTCAACCCATAGTTTCCATAGGGCTCCAGGGAATTTGTCCAACCAAGGGTTCCAAGACTAGTAACTCAACCAAGTTGTTCCAAGGCTTCTAGAACATTTGTCCAACCAAGGCTCCAGGAAACTCAATCCACAACCACAAGGAACATGAGAACCAATAAGAAAAAAAATGGAAAAACCCACAATACCATGGTTATCTAGTAAATGGAAAGGCTAGGAAAAACCACTATCAATCCAGGCAATCCTCCAAGCCAATGACATATCATAACCAAATAACTACATGCTTATAACATGCGTGTCAAAAGTTGCAAGGAAGTCATACAGGAAACTCGGTACACACAAAGAAAACCTGTTGTAACTGTTGATTCCATTGTCCTCTTGTGCTTTCCTGACTTTCCTTTGCCGTCTTTCTCCAAATCCAAAGTATGCCACAATGCTCCAAGGAAATCTAAGTGTCCAAGAGTATGAGAGAGAGAGAATAGAATGACAGTGCCAAATACTGAACTGACCAAAAGCTTGCACTGACAAAACCTGTGAACTGATCCTGAGAAGCCTTTTTATCAATGAGGCCTCTAGTTTCTTTATTTTCCTCTATTTTTCCTTCAGTTTTCCTCACATGCAATTTTGTGACCTTTCACTTTCCTTTTCTCCTAGTTTCCATTATTTTCATAAATAGCAGTCACGGAGATGGCAGATCGAGGTATAATGGAAGAATGCCTCGCGCATATACTCGAGTTAGAAGAAGATCGATTCTTGACAGGTTTTGATCAGCAGGTGCAAAAGGCTCGAGAAAAGGCGTGGCATGATCGCCACATTAAGCAATTAACCTTTAAAAATGAAGATTTAGTATTGTTATACGATAGCAAGTTTACTAAGTTCCAACAAAAGTTTTAGATGCATTGGTTGGGACCATACATTGTTAAGGAGATTACAAATGGGGGAGCAGTTCAACTCGCGAAGTTGAATGGGGAGCTATTGTCGGGAAGAATCAATGAAAGTCGGTTGAAGTTGTATAGGGGCGATCCCGCCCCAGCACGATGACTATATGGATGCAGGACAGTCTTAGTACTGCAGGCAGCTGGAAGGAAGTACGGGACTATAAACCACTCTCCCAGGAGAACAGTGTGGCAAAAATATTGTGTTGCGTGATGGTTAGGAGAAAGGCGTAGATGGGCGCTGCATTAGCAAGGTGGGTCCTGCATATCCTATCCATTAAGTGACCGTTGAAAACATTGTAGGTGATTGGATGGCTATTTTTATGTTAAAGGGAGCAGGGGGAAAGCATTTAAGGGCCATATCTTTGGAAATATGCCGCAAAAAGAGCATTAATGAAGGAGATCTGGAGGGAACCAATGGATTTGAATTCAAAAAGGGCTATAAATACAACATCCCGCTCCCCATTCGAACACTTTGCTTCTAGAGAGATTGTCTTCAGTCTTTGTGCCTAAGTGTGAACATCGACGATTGCTGCATTTCTGGACGAGATTGGCAAGAAGTAGAGAAAGCTTTTTTGCATAAGGGGCTTGGGTTTGAGGCATATTTTCCCGAGTGGTAGAAGAAACTATTCCAGGAGAGCCTTTACAATATGAATGCAACACCACCAGTCCCTACCATAGAAAATAGGTCGTCTAGGCCAAAACCTATTTCCTCCAAGATAGGAGAGAAAAGCAGAAGAAACCACAACAAGCCCCGGTTCAGCAATCACCGCAGAAAAACCTAACTGATATTAGATAAAAAGGTCGTATGGATAAGAATAAGCATCCGACGGAACCTTTGGATTTGGATGAAGAAGAGATGACTATGGGGGTCAAAGACATCAATGCAGAGGATGCGGAGCCAATTACTTAGCTATTTCCATATGTACCCCTTAGTAAATCCACTACCAAAGTGACTAAGGACTTGGACTCGTTGAAATACAAGTTACAGGCTTCCAAGGGTGTCCAAATTCTTCTTAGGGTCGACTTGTCCTTTTGTTCACATGTGGGTTTCCAAATTAAAAATATAATTTTCCTTAACCAAAAAAATTCTTCCAAGGGCTAGGAGGAGTATTTCTTGATGTGGAAGACTATCCAAAGGAGGGAATTTGTTCTTCTCTGCTAGGGAGAAATGTTAAAATTGGCAACCAGGGCAAAACTTCATGTGGGTCATCTTATTCATGGCTAATAATATTTTTATTAGATTCCTCTCGTCGACAGGTGTAGGATTGATATAAAGATCATCCAATTCCGATTAGTATTCATGGAGATTATAGAATTTATTTTGATTATAGAATTATTATCAAGCCGACCTACAACTCATGTAGGCTCAGAAGCCCAACAGTCGCATCTATTCACCCACCAACATTGTGTATGAATATAAGAGGACTTTTCCTCATTTGGACTCACTCATCTCATCACATCCCTCTCTCTCTACTGCGCAGATATGAGTCTCTTCTCTACTGCGCTGAAATGGGCTCTCTCTCTCACATGTGAAGCCGGAAGCTGTTGAATTTGAAGCTACAACTGCAGAAGTAAAGATTGACTTGCGTGGCCTAGAAGATCTCCTCTTTGGAACTGCGCTGTAGGTTCATCTGAACCTCCTTTGAAAGCCACAACTTTTTGTGGTGGAATGAAGTCAATCCGACGAACGGTTTGCAAGATATCAACTGCCCTAGTTTGAAGCTGGAAACTGCTGAAACTGAAGCTGCAACTGCAGAGGTAAAGATTGACTTGCGTGGCCTAGAAGATCTCCTCATCTAAACTGCGTTGTAGGTTCATCTGAACCTCCTCTAGAAGCCAAGACTTTTGGTGGTGGAATGAAGTCAATCCGACTGTCGGTTTGTGAGATATGGTCTGCCCTAGTTTGATAATGAAGCCGCTAATGCTGATGCTACTGATCTAGGGTTTGCTACTGCTGATATGAATCAGATTTATTGTACTATTTCTCTCTGCTGAATTATTGAAGATAAAAGAAGATTTGATCAAAGGGTTTCCCCACACATTGTGGGGTTTGTCCCTGGCTAGCCGCCACATCTTGTGTCTCTTGTCTTGGTTTGTTTTCTGTCGATCGTTTAATGTTCTATCTGCACTTTACTTTATGTACATGTGATTGCTAATCAGTGGAATATAATAAGAAAAAGAAGTAAATTGTTATAAGCATAGAACATACCATAACTTAACATGGTATCAGAGTTGAGGTGAAGACAAAGCCCGAGCAAGAGCAAGAGCAATCATCGAAGAGAATATTGGCAAGGCTATCCTAAAAGAACTATGGGGTCCTCAACACTCTTTCCTGCTGAAGACAAGCTCCGTGAGAAAGCTGACTATCACGGATGGAAGATGTCTATCGATCTAACCCTTGAGAATCAAGGAGTGTTGGATCATGTGAGAGGCAGTATTGTTGAGCCTCCATCAAATGCATCCGCTACTGCCTGGAACAAATGAAAAAATGGAGAAGTCAAAACAATAGAAGATCATACAGGACTCTATCGACAAGCACTTGGTGGCCTACATCTCTGAACTGGACACCTCCAAGGAAATCTACGATAGACTGGTGAGTTTATTTAAAGTTAATGATGCAAATCAAGTTTTGTTTCTTAGAAATAAGCTAAGGGAAATCAAGAAGGGTAAAGATGAAAGTATGCAAGCATACTTCTTAAGAATCACCGAGATCAAGAATGATCTCCTATCTATTGGGGAAACTATTACTGACAAAGAAATGGCACTCACAACTCTTGGAGGATTACCATTTGAATGGTATGTGTTCAGGACTACTCTTTTGAACTATAATATAATTCCTGGTTTCGAGGAATTAATGGCTAGATGCATTCAAGAAGAAACAAGGGAAGAAGTGCAAGAAATGTCCATGCCTAAAGATCCTCCTGCTGCCTTTTCTTCTCATGCAAAGAAAAGAAATAATTCCGAGACTGAATCAAAAGGAAAGGTTGGACCTAAGGCTAGAAGAAAATGACGATGTTACATTTGCAATAAAGCAAGTCACTATGTATGAGATCATGAGCATCATGATGAATGGGATCATGGACATAAAGGGCAACATGAGATCATGGACATATAGGATAGCATGATGATGATGCACACTAGTTTGAGCAGCATTATGATGGATAAAATCATGGACATGGGCAGCATGATGATAATCATGATTAGAGAAGCATGGTACAGTATGCAGTGGTGCAACTCGAAATCCCTCTGATGGCAATCAAAGGAATGACAAATTCAACAACAAATGTAAGAGGAGAGTTGGGAATCAAGGAAGAGGACAAGCATTCAAGAAGGCTAGAAATTCCAAGATGTATTAAATGCACCTGACCTCAAAAAGAACCTAGTGTCCATCTCGGCAATGGAAGACAAATGCTACAAGGTAACCTTCAGCGATGGCAAGGTATGTATATGGAAAAATAATGTTAAAGATGCCTTTACTCTTAGGTTTAGTGTTGATTCTTTATATCAAGTCGGTGGAAGTCCGCTAGGTGTCATGTCTTGTGACACAACTATTTAGTCCGAACTTTGGAATCGGAGGTTTGCCCACCTTCATTACAAAGCTCTACCCGATGTAAGACAGATGGTGACAGGGATGCCCGAATTCTGAGTAGAGAAAGGTGTATGTCCAGGATGTGCCGAAGGAAAGCTCAAAGGGGACCATTCCCCTCAAGCCAAAGCAAGACCTCCAATATATTACAATTGGTTCACTCGGGCATACCTGAGGTTGGCATTAAGAGGGAGACTACTACACCATATACTCCTGAACAAAATGGTGTGGCAGAAAGGAAGAACCGCACAATTATGGAAGCTGTCCGGGCCATGCTACATGATCAAAGTCTTCCTAAGTTTCTATGGGTTGAAGCTGCAAACACTGCCGTATATGTAAAACATCGATGCCCTCATCAAGCATTGGGTTCCAAGACTCCTGAAGAAAAATTCACCGGTAAGAAACCTGAGGTTTCTCATTTTAAAATTTTTGGAAGCCCTGTATACTTTCATGTGTCGAAAGAGAAAAGAAATAAATTGGGAGCATCTGGAAAGAAGGGAATTTTCGTGGGCTATGGTGAAAATACTAAAGGCTATAGAATCTATGTAGCCGGTCAAAGGGAAGTCATAATCAGTCATGATGTCACCTTTGACGAAGATATGGCTCTCAGCAAGGTGATCAATCTTCCGACTTTGAGGAGCTCTCATGAAGCCGACACCAGGGAACCGAAAGAAAAGGATGATGAATCAATGCCTGATGTAGAAGAACCCATGGATCCGATTGATCCTCCTCCATATGAGCCTTCCTCTTCTAGGAAGAGGCCTTCATGGCTTAAGGGGTTACTTGATGATGCTGAAGGACATGCTGCACCCCGAGGAACCTTTTGTGAAAGTAAGAAACCTAATAGGTATCAAGGATATCTGACCATCATGAGCACGATCATACAAAATGAGCCTTCGTCATTCTCAGATGCCGTCAATCAAGTATGGAAGGATTCTATGACCGAAGAATATGAGTCTATCATAAAGAATGATGTTTGGGAAGTAGTTCCTAGACCCCAGGACAAGACTGTTGTTACTTCCAAATGGCTTTACAAGATAAAGCATGCAGCAGATGGAAGCACGAAAAAGTATAAGGCTCGTTTTGTTGCTCGAGGTTTCTCCCAAAAGGAAGGTATAGACCATGATGAGATATTTGCACCTGTTGCCAGATATACGACCATCCGCTCGATCATAGCCCTTGTCGCTTCACAAGGATGGAACCTACATCAGATGGATGTCAAGATTGCATTCTTGCATGGCTTGATCAAAGAAGAGGTCTACGTGGAGCAACCCGAAGGATTTGAGATTTATGATCGAAAATCTCATGTATGCAGGTTGAAGAAAGCTCTCTATGGGCTGAAGCAAGCACCCCGAGCATGGTATGAGAGGATCGATAGCTACTTGATGAAGCTGGGATTCACTAGGAGTGAAGCAGACCCTAACCTTTACTTTAAGGTTGAAGATGACAAGCCTCTCATACTGGTGTTGTATGTGGATGACCTCTTTCTAACAGGTGCAAACCCTCTCATTCACAAATGTAAGAGGGAGATGGCTTCTGAATTTGAAATGAAGGACCAAGGACTTGAAGTATGGCAGAAGCCAAGGGAAATTTTCCTATCTCAAGGAAAATATGTGGTAGAGATATTGGAAAGATTTGGTATGATGGACTGCAAGCCTGTGACTACCTCGAGGATCTTAACTTTTAGAAGTTATATGGTAGTGATGTCGGACCAGACTTGGGAAATGCCTCTAAGTTTCAAAAACTCATTCGCATTGATGTTCTTGGTGAACCTCCGTCCGAACATATGTTTTGCAGTTAGCATTGTGAGCTCATATTTGGTTGAGCCTCACTGGATTGATGCCAGGAATCTTCTGAGATGTCTTCAGGACACAATCTCTCATGGATTAAGATACACTGCCGGAGATGTCAGACTACTTGGATATACTGATGTTGATTGGGCAGGCAGTGTGGTGGACTGTAAGAGCACTTCCGGGTACTGTTTCACCTTGGGATCTGCTTCGATATCCTGGATGAGCAGGAAGCAGAAGTCGGTGCCTTTGAGCACCGCCGAAGTAGGATATATTGTTGCTAGCATAACCTCATGTGAGGCAGTCTGGTTGCGAAAGCTCTTCAGTGAGCTGTTTGGATTTACATTGGATACCACTGTGATTCTCTGTAACAACCAGAGGTGGGATTTGATTATTGAGGAATCCCGTATTCGTCAATTTCTCCAGCAGATAGACATCATCTGGGATATGGTAAGTCGATGAGCAAGGAAGCTCCATCACATTAAGATGGTGTACAACTTGATACACCTTGTCAAAGCCCCGAGGAAAGATCTAATCTGTGATTTTCCCAAACGACTTGGAGTCGGCAAGAAACCCTTGGAGTGGAACAGGATGATTTGCTCTCCTGTGTAGCAGGATGATTAGTTCTCCTGTGAGGCCTAGATTGATGTGTTCTCCATGTCAGCCTGGATTGATGTGTTCTCCATGGCAATTGTAGCAGGATTGATGTGTTCTCCTGTGAGGCCTGAATTGATGTGTTCTCCATGGCAATTGTAGCAGGATTGATGTGTTCTCTTGTGAGGATAAGATTGATTAGTTCTCCTGTCGAGGCATCCTACCCATGCAGTTTGGGACTCATGGGAAGTACCTCTCATCTGATCAATGAGCAGGGAAATGAAGTTAGGGACCATAGTAGTACCGATGGACACATCGTTGTAACTACCGTACTCCCTACGCTAGGATGACCTCCATTGATCTGGGATCAATGATACTGGTCTGGGACCAGTGGTAGGAGTTGTACCATACTATGACGCTGACTTCGGATCGGTTGAGACTGGTCTGGGATCAGTGGTACATACTCTGAGACTGACTTTGAGTCACTGGAGGATGATATTGGTCTGGAACCATTGGAGTTGTACTCACTATGACGCTGACTTTGGGTTGGTTGAGACTGGTCTCGGACCAGTGGTACATACTCTGAGACTGACTTTGAGTCAGTATGATATATCCTTGATCATTTCTTCTTCTTCATAATTCGGACAAAATCAGAGTAGAACAGAACAATGCAAGAGCAGAGCAGAACAGAACAAAAGAGTACAGATTAGTGTAGGGCAGAACAAGACAAAGCAGAATAGGCAAAATAGAGCAGAGCAGGGCAAGGGTCAGGCTGTACAAGGCAGTGCATTTGATGGACGAATAGTAACGACTGATAGACAGATTGTAGATGAAGTTCTCCATGGTTGAGAGGGAGTGTTAAAATTGGAAACCAGGGAAAAACTTCATGTGGGTCATCTTATTCATGGCTAATAATATTTTTATTAGATTCCTCTCGTCGAGAGGTGTAGGATTGATATAAAGATCATCCAATTCCGATAAGTATTCATGGAGATATGAATTTATTTTGATTATGGAATTATTATCAAGCCGACCTACAACTCATGTAGGCTCAGAAGCCCAACAGTCGCATCTATTCACCCACCAACGTTGTGTATAAATATAAGAGGACTTTTCCTCATTTAGACTCACTCATCTCATCACATCCCTCTCTCTCTACTGCGCAGATATGAGTCTCTTCTCTACTGCGCTGAAATGGGTCTCTCTCTCTCACACATGTGAAGCCGGAAGCTGTTGAATTTGAAGCTGCAACTGCAGAAGTAAAGATTGACTTGCATGGCCTAGAAGATCTCCTCTTTGGAACTGCGTTGTAGGTTCATCTGAACCTCCTTTGAAAGCCGCAACTTTTGGTGGTGGAATGAAGTCAATCCGACGAACGGTTTGCAAGATATCGACTGCCCTAGTTTGAAGCCGGAAACTACTTAAACTGAAGTTGCAACTACAGAAGTAACGATTGACTTGCGTGGCCTAGAAGATCTCCTCATCTGAACTGCGTTGTAGGTTCATCTGAACCTCCTCTGGAAGTCGAAACTTTTGGTGGTGGAATGAAGTCAATTCGACTGTCGGTTTGTGAGATATGGTCTGCCCTAGTTTGATAATGAAGCCGCTAATGCTGATGCTATTGATCTAGGGTTTGCTACTGCTGATATGAATCAGATTTATTGTACTATTTCTCTCTGCTGAATTATTGAAGATAAAAGAAGATTTGATCAAAGGGTTTCCCCACACATTATGGGGTTTGTCCCTGGCTAGCTGCCACATCTTGTGTCTCTTGTCTTGGCTTGTTTTCTGTCGATCGTTTAATGTTCTATCTGCACTTTACTTTATGTACATGTGATTGCTAATCAGTGGAATATAATAAGAAAAAGAAGTAAATTGTTATAAGCATAGAACATACCATAACTTAACAAGAAATTACCCACAACAACATAAGTCCCATTTGATATATCATCTCTTCTCATCTCTGCTCATATGTTGAACATTCTCGAATCTAAAAGAAGAATAATTTGACACAGGAGGGCAGCTCAAGCTACCACCCTCAATCCATCGGGGAGTCACTGCTACCACTCGCAATCACTGCCAGAGGGGGACCCTATGTGACGACCCAGATATCATCATAATCACTGGGGAGTTCCAACTCAATCCACATCATAGAGGGGCCCAACTCAACTCACTATCCAAGGACAATATGTAGGAATTTACAGGGTAAGTTCCTCAGACAGAACACCAAAAGACACCGCTCACAAACAGATCACAGATCAATACACCAGTACTTTTGACGTCGTTAAAACCCTCAAAGAGGGAAACAGTCCATAGCCTGAGCCAACGCGGCCACTTTAGGCAATTTATTAATAAAAGAATGAAAATTTACATAAGCTTCTCTCACGGACGGTTAACCTACAAATGACCCTCCATGCTCTTTAAATAGAGATCATGGACCAATCAGGTGTTAAGCCACGGATCAAGTACTGGTGTATTGATTTGTGATTTGTTTGTGAGCGGTGTCCTTTGGTGTTCTGTCTGAGGAACTTACCCTATAAATTCCTACATGGTATCAGAGCTATTTGAGGGCCGCGTCCGTTGGTGATCCAAATCTGAAGCCGGTAGAACTGCATCTGACTGTCGTTTCCTAGATCTACTATTTCTGACTACTTTCAGGCCGAGAGGACTGCTCTATTGTGTTGGGAGCATCTGTTCCAATGAGGAACCCCTTTCGTTTCATGCGAAAAGGTTTCTGGTAGCCCTAGCTACGTCATTTTTAAGATCTGGAGGTATACAATATTTATTTGCAGTTTACAGTTATTTTCTCTCTATTTATTTCGGTTTCGGTTTATTTAGCCTTTTTTATTACCGGATCTATACCTTTCATTTCTGTGTATGCTCTTTGCCCTGCGACTCTGTGTGATCTAGGCAAATCAGAAACAAAAAGGGAGGATTTTTCTCATGCGTATGCTCTTTTCCGCTGCGCCTTAGTGTGATCTCGGAAAATCAGAAACATTGAGGAAAATATTTAGTTTCCGGCTAAAGCTAACTTCGAGCCACAAGGTTTGTTTTTTTTGTATGTCCGTGTTGGGTTTTGTGTTTTTTGTTTTGTAGGGAAAAAGAGCTTTCTCAAAGCAAGCACGCAACCCAAAGCTTCAACCCCCCCTCTCTCTCTCAAACTTTTTGTATAGCTCACTTGGTCCAAAGCTAATTTATGAGAGTAGAGGTCTTGAGTTCAAGTCTCCTTTTTTGTGGGGGCGGATTTTTCATTTCCGCACATTCCCACACTTTGTCAGCATCTTTATCAAATTTTCTTCAAAAAGCCATAACTTCTTCATCCGGAAATCGTTTTCAGAACTGTTTTTTTTTAAACAGCCTAATTTTTCGAGATCTTTCCATTGGAACACTTAGTTTCAGCATCTATAACTTCAGTTTCTTTTAAAATGGAAAGTCCATGGCAAGTTATTCTTGACAGCACCAACTACTTCCAATGGTGGTCCTACATTGTGGATTTACTTAGAAGTAAAGGTCTCTATAGAATAGCCTCAGGCCAAGAAACCAAACCGAAAGATGAAGATAAGGCAGCTAAATGGGAAAATAGGAAAGATCAAGCACGTGGGTTGATAGGGATGTCTATTTCTCCAGATCTTAGATTCCATATTGCAGAACTTGATACTCCTGATGAAGCATTGAAACAGATTACTAAAGTTTTTGGAATCAAAAATGAACTTAGAGCCCATCAACTTGAAAATGAGTTGCTTACATTGGACCCCAATAATTTTTCTTGCATTGAAGATTTTTTGTCCAAGTTCAATACCCTTAGACTTCTCTTGGAAGGTGTTAAGGTTAAGAACGAAGATAGTAACCTTATCTATTCCATTCTCACTAAGTTGGGACCAGCCTACTCTGTGTTTGTTTCCACCTTCCATTCTACAAGAGAAGCCTTCATTTCTCAAGGACAAGGCTACAAGTCCCATTCCTTTGATTCTTTTTGTGATTCTTTAATAAGAGAACAAGAAAAACTCTTACACCTTGGTCTTTTTAATCTTGGAAACTCTTCTAAGAAAGCGTAAGCCGCCCAGCAGAAACCAAATCCAAAGAATCCTAAGAAGTTGTATCCTAAAAGGAATGGTCCTAAACCAAACAAGGGTCCTAAGCAATTTCAGCCTCAAAATGAAAAATCATTTCAACAAAATGATAAGACAAATAAAAACAAAGGGAAGAAGACTGATAGACATTGCAACTTTTGTAATCGAGATGACCACTTAGAATCCAAATGCTTTAAGAAGATGGAAGCCTTGGAAGCAACAATGAAGAAGCATAATATCCATTTGGAGCACTCTTCAACTTCAACTTCATCTTCAGGAATGGCACTTTCTGCATGTGGTTTCCAAGCATCTCAGTCTAGCTATGTACTAAATGTATCTTCTTCTTCTCATTCTCATGAGTGGCTCATTGATTCTGGAGCTTCTTATCACATGGCCAAAAACAAAGCCATGTTTTCTTCTTTAAATGATTGTAACACCAAAAATATATATGTTGGTGATGATAGATCTCTTAGTGTTGTAGGGACTGGAACTATTCATATAGACAATGGTCAATTTAATGATGTATTATGTGTTCCAACCTTATCCTGCAACCTTCTATCTGTATATCAGATAACTCATTCAGGTGAAGGTAAAATCGTTGAATTTTCACCTCATGATGTTGTAATTAAGGACCTAAGAGATCCTAGATAGATTTTAGCTACTAGCATTGCTGATGATTCTACAAGGTTGTATAAGTTTCACAACTTTGGGTCATCAAATCTTCCCTCGGTATTTGTTGCTCATAATGATGAAGTGAGCAAACTTTGGCATGAGCGATTTGGTCACTTAAACTATCGCTCTCTTCAGAATCTATGTAAAGAAAATATGGTGACAGGTCTTCCAATGGTATCTTGCAGAGATGGTGTTTGTTCCGGATGTGTACTCGGAAAACATCATCGGGACAGTTTTGAAAAACGTGCCTCTTGGCACGCCTCAGCCCCTTTACAGCTCGTGCATAGTGATTTATGTGGTCCACTTCCAGTTGTTTCATTCTCTGGCTACAAGTATTTATTAACTTTCATTGATGATTTCTCCAGACGCACTTGGGTATACTTCTTAAAACTCAAGAGTGAAGTATTTAACATGTTCTTGGCCTTTAAGGCCTTTGTTGAAAAACAATCTGGACATCAAATTCTTAAGCTAAGATCCGATAATGGCGGAGAATATGTTAACAACAAATTCATCAACTTTTGCACTGAGAATGGAATTCAAATGCAACATATTGTTCCATCTACTCCACAACAAAATGGTGTAGCTGAAAGGAAGAATCGCACCTTAAAGGAAATTGTTAATTGTATGCTTCAATCTAAAGGACTTAGTCTTAATTATTGGGCAGAAGCAATTAACTGTGCAAATTACATAATAAATTGCACTCCTACCAAGGTTTTAAAGAATATCACTCCAGAAGAAGCATGGAGCTCAATTAAACCAGATGTAAGTCACTTTTGTGTTTTTGGAAGTGAAGCATGGGCCCATATTCCAAATGAGAAACATAAAGCTTTAGAACCTAAGAGTGAAAAATGTATTTTTGTTGGATATTCTGAAGATGTCAAAGGATATAGACTTATTCCACTTAAGTCCAAAAATGTTATCATTAGAAGAGATGTAAAGTTTGCTGAAAATATATCGGCCTACGAGCCTAGTTCGACGAATGTGCCACCTCTCCCTATCTCTTCTACTTTTGAAAATATTTCTTCTTCAGATGATGAAAGCGAGGATGAAAATCCTCCCCCACCTTCTCAAGATCCTCCTTCAGCTCCTCAGCTTCCAAAATGGGTCTGTGCTACTCGGGATGCAGCAGGTGATCTTGCCGGTGATCCTACAGATTAGCGACGTACACGTTCTTAGTTTGATAGAGCCTCTTCTTTACTGGCTCAAGCTTCAGTGAATTATGATCCTGACACCTTTGCAGAAGCTTCAGGCCATCCTGATTGGGAAGCAGCTATGAATGAAGAATATCATTCATTATTGGCAAATGATACATGGGATCTTGTTCCTCTACCAAAGGGACGAAAACTTGTTAGATGCAAATGGGTTTACAGAACCAAGTATGGACCAGATGGGAAAGTTGCTAAACATAAAGCTCGTCTTGTTGCTAAGGGTTTTTCACAAGTTGAAGGCATTGACTATACTGAAACCTTCTCCCCTGTTGCCAAAATGAACTATATCCGCCTTGTTCTTTCCCTTGCTTCCTCTTTCAAATGGGAAGTCCATTAGATGGATGTTAAATCTGCCTTCTTGCATGGGGACTTGCATGAATAAATCTATATGGAACAACCTATTGGCTTTATACAAACAGACTCCAGCTTTGTATGTCGGCTTAAGAAATCCCTTTATGGTCTCAGGCAAGCTCCTCGAGCTTGGTATGCCAAAATGGATAACTTTCTTTTAGAAAATGGCTTTTCTAGGTGTCAATCTGACAATACTGTCTACACCAAGAAAGTGGGCAAGTCTCTTATCATTCTTGTTCTTTATGTTGATGATCTTATCCTGACTGGTAGTGATCCCAACCTTATAAACCATGTGAAGACTAGCCTTAAAAGGAAGTTTGAAATGACAGACTTAGGACACTTACATTATTTTCTTGGTCTTCAAGTCTTGCAATCCAAGGAAGGTATTTCCCTTTCCCAGTCCAATTATGCCTGTGATATTCTACGCCATTTTCACATGGAAGACTGTAAGCCAGCCCCTTCTCCCTTTCAGTCTAGAGTCAAACTTTCAGTCACTTGTATTTCTCCTGAAGTTGATGCTACCTTATACCGTCAACTTGTAGGAAAACTTTTGTATCTAACCCATACTCGTCCTGACCTTTCCTTTGTTGTTGGCCTTGTTGCTCGGTTTATGCAAAACCCACGTGAAAGTCATTGGAAAGCAGCTAAAAGAATACTTCGTTATGTTCAAGGTACAGTTCAGTTTGGGATTCATTACAGTGCCGAAGCAACTCCTCTATTGGTTGGTTTCACTGATTCCGATTGGGCTGGTGACCCTGATGATCGGAAGTCTACTGCAGGTTATGTGTTCACTCTTGGTTCAGGACCTATTACATGGGCTTGCAAGAAACAAGGTGCCATTTCTCTTTCTTCAGCAGAAGCAGAATATCGTGGTGCCGTAGAAGCCAGTAAGGAAGCCTTGTGGCTTCGTCAAATCTTGTCAGAGTTTGGCTTTCAGCAGCAACATCCGACTACACTTTGGTGTGATAATCAAAGTGCCATTCAACTATGCAAAGATCCAGTTCAACATCAGCGCAACAAACACATTGAACTGCACATGCACTTCATCAGAAAGCTCATCCACAACCATGTTCTTGAAGTGCAATATTGTTCAATAGATGATCAAGTTGTAGACATATTTACAAAGGCTCTCACAGAGGCGAAGTTCACTAAACTTCGATTTATGGTTGGAGTTCAGGAAGTTGTCACTAAGGGGGGATAGGCTCTAGTGCCTCCTTCCTTCTCCTATTGTGTCATATTTGTAAATCCTTCAATCCTATCCCAAGTTGTTCTTAAGGGGGGATGTTAGGATATTCCGACACATAGGAAATAGTTAAGTATAACTTGGTCTAGTATAGAGTTAGGTAAAGTGTGTTTCTTTACTATGTACATTTTATAACTTACAATCCGACGGTCACGGTATGTAGTGATCCAACAGTTCATTCTCTCCTCGGTATTACCGACACTTGATCCGTGGCTTAACACCTTATTGGTCCATATCTCTATTTAAAGAGCATGGAGGGCCATTTGTAGGTTAACCGTCCATGAGAGAATCTTATGTAAATTTTCATTCTTTTATTAATAAATTGCCTGAAGTGGCCGCGTTGGCTCAGGCCGTGGATTTTTTCCCTCTTTGAGGGTTTTAACCACGTCAAAATTACTGGTGTATTGATCTGTGATCTGTTTGTGAGCGGTGTCCTTTGGTGTTCTGTCTGAGGAACTTACCCTGTAAATTCCTACACAATAGGCAAGATACAACTTACCTGAGGCAAGGATCACAACTCTCTTATTCTCTGACGATCTTCCTAATGAAGACCCTAAAGATTCAAGTGGTAGAACACCTACATCCTTTCACTTGGGCAGGATACTACTCACTGAGAGGTAAGGATCGCAACTATCCCAAGACACTTGGATAGGATACTACTTACCATGAATGGTAAGGATCGTAACTCTCCCAAGTCACCTCAACCCATTGACCAGATGGGGAGGAACAATCCCAGTAAGCCCAGCTTGTGGGTAGGATGTCAACTGGGGTATACTCTATTAAGTCCCAAAGATGACAATAGACAGGATGCTACTTATCATGTGGTAAGGATCTCAGCTATCCCATTGTCAGACAATAGGTAGGATACTACTTACCATGAGGTAAGGATCACAGTTATCCTATTGTCCAGAGTTCCCTCAACCCTAGGAGATCTCTAGCTCAATTCTACACCCTGATAGCTTAGACAATGGGGAAGAGCATTGCTCAATGTCCTCGATTATTCGGGACACTAACCTAGGAGGTTCACATGCATCAGTCCAAGCTGCTCTCTAAAGACCAAGAACTTCCCTTTCGACAAGGCCTTGGTGAGAATGTCTGCAATTTTCTCATCAATCGATATATGACGGAGTCTCATGGCTCCTTTGTGCACCATGTTTCATATATAATCATATTTGATCTCAATATGCTTGGAATTTTCATGGAACACCATATTTTCTGCCAATCGAATCCCACCCTTATTGTCGCAATATGTCGATGTTGTATCCATGACCTACTCAAACATCTCTCAAAAGAGCTTTCTCAACTATACCACCTCACAACTAGCCATGCTAGCAACAATATACTTTGCCTTTGTCGTGCTCAAAGCCACTGACTTATGTTTCTTGCTCATCCAATATATCATGGAAGATCCCAAGCTAAAACAACATCCAAATGTGTTCTTCCTATCAATAATGTTTCCATCCCAATCACCATCATTTTATTGATGTAATTAAACATCACCTATAGTATATCTCAAACCCATATTGATTGTCACATGCAAATATCTCAAAATGAGTTTGGCCGCAACCCAATGTGTATGATGTGGCTCAGTCATGAATTGACTCAAGGTGTTCACTGCAAAACATATGTCTAGACGCATGTTCACAAGAAACATCAATGCTCCAATCAATTGACGAGACTCTAAAGGGTTAGCCAAGTCAGGTCCAGCGACATCTCCACATAACTTCTTGACATTCATCTCCATCATTGTTGCCAAGGACTTGCATTTTGTCATACCAAATCTCTCCAATAACTTCACGACATATTTTCCTTGAGAAAGGAAAATTTCTCTAGGTCTCTGCCAAACTTCTAATCCCAAAAAGTAATGCGTCATGGAAAGGTCTTCCATCTCGAACTCGAAGGAAATCTCCTTCTTACACTCTATAATCAAAGGCTCACTACCTGTCAATAATAGACCATCAACATATAAAACTAAAATAGAAGACATACCTTGGACCATGTTATGCAACCAGCTCACAAAATAGAAAAAGAGATAGATCAATGACTTCAAAATAAGCCTTTTTGAAGGGGAACCTGCTTTACATTACACAAATGAACAATTCTTGGATGATTCAAATGAAAAAACCTCCTTTCTATATATAGGAGTCTAAGGGATCACAATATAATCAGAGTCGACATAACAATAGTAATGTAAGGGCACAACAACAATAATAGTGTGCTTCTATGGGGTACAATAATAAAAATATGGGGACTACATGGGCACAACAATAACAATAAGGGGGTTGCAATAATAACAATAAGGGTTAACACTAGTAGCATAGGGACCTAACATGCCTCTCTCCTCCAAAAAGGTGTTGTACTCAACACTTGAGTAGTTTTGGATGCTTTTGTATAAAATTCTCATCCTCCCATGTGGAATCTTCAGCGGGTAAGTTCCTCCACTTGATGAGATACTCTTAAATTGATATATTTCGTAGCTGTCGGGTTCTTGTTTCTGTGACTTCTTTAGGTTCCAATATGATTTTTCCTTCCCCTTCAAGTTCTGGAAATATTGTTTGAACTAGGATCTTGTCACCTATAACCTTCTTTAAGCATGAAACATGGAGAACTAGGTGCACTCAGGAAGATGCAGGGAGCTCCAATTTGTATGCCACAGTACCAATATTTTGCAGCACCTTGTAAGGACCATAACACTTTAGTGATAATTTATTATCCTTCCTACCTTGCTTGAGGGACATTTGTTTATATGGTTGTAGCCATAAAAATACTCATTCGCCTACATCAAAACGTATTTCGTTGTGATGTCGATCTGCCTGTTGTTTCCTTCAATTCTGCGCCAAAGTGAGGTTATCCTTTAAGAGTTGGAGAACTTGTTGTTGATGCTCGATGTGGTCTTTCAATGCTTGAACCTTATAATGATTTCCCAAAACTTTTTGGAGATTTGTAGAAATATATGATTCCGTTGTTTGAACCTATAGTGAACATAGTTGTGCAATTACACCCTGTTGTTCTTTCTTTAGAAGCTTTGTCATGCCATTAGAGTTGATTATCTTTCATGGTTTCCCTGTGATACCCCTTAATTCAACTTCTTTTCCTTCCCAAAAAAATTTCAGGAAATGTTCTTGAAAATTAAAAGCTTTCGTACCCAAAGATTGTAACCATTGAACTCCTAGTACAACATCAGCACCACCCATTGGAATGGAAAGCATTGGAATATTCAATACATATTATCCCATAGACAGCTTGATATTATGACACTTTCCAGAGCAATTTATGGTTCCTCCATTTGCAACCATCACTTGACACTGGTGTTGGATATAGAAAGAAATTCAATTCCTTGGCTATCTTACAATGAATAAAATTGTGGGTACTACCCGAATCAATCAACACTATTACCTTTTTCTTCTTGATATGTCTTTCTATCTTGAGAGTTTGAGGAGTAGTAATTCATGTCAATGCATTACAAGATATGGTCAGATTCATTTCTTCTTTCTCTGGGGTTGGTTCCTGGTGTATATCCTCTTCTTTTGATGTTTCTTGTTCCTTTTCTTCCTCCTCTTCCCAATCTATGTACATTAATTTCTTCTCAGCACACTTATGACCTTTAGTGTGTTTTCTATCACAATTGTAATGTATAACTTTTTCTCTTTTTTCTTCCAATTGTTGTGGTGTCAACCTTGTACGTTGTGAAAGGCTAGGAGCAACAACACTTCCATCTTTATAGTTGTGAGTGGTAGGATTCCTTGTTGCCATAATTTTGCTTTCAATTTTTCTTGCCAACCTGAATGCCTTCTCCAATGAATCAGGTTCCCAAAGACGATCCTCATGTTGGATGTTCTCCTTTAAATTCCCTATGAAGACATCAACCCTATGTTCCTTTGGAATATCATTTACCCTTATATTCAATTTTTAGAAGTCCTTGATGTGCTCTGCTATTGAACCCTTTTGTTTGAGATTTATCAATTGGCTAAAGAAGGTGTTGCTCTTTGTATCCTCATAATGTGATATCTTTTCCTCTATGAAAATTGACCAGGTGACAAGTGGTTTATGAGAACAAATCCCTCTATACCATACAAACTGATTTGGTTCTAAATATAAAGATGCAATACGTACCTTTTGTGGCAGTTGCACATCATGTAGATCAAAATATTGCTCCATATGTAGTATCCAAGTTATTGGATCCTTGCAATCAAAATTCCTCATATCTATATTTGGAATACGATGGGTCTTCAATCCAACGTTAGAGTCAATGAAATCATGATTAAAATTTCTTTTGTTCTCATCATGAGTTTCCTCTACTCCCTTTTCGCCATTAGGAAGCCTTTCTTGTAGCGACATTGTCCCATCTTCCTTCAAACCTTCCATGTTCTTCTTCAAATATT
The DNA here is from genome assembly GCA_031772625.1 of Pinus tabuliformis. NCBI lineage: Eukaryota > Viridiplantae > Streptophyta > Pinopsida > Pinales > Pinaceae > Pinus > Pinus tabuliformis. The sequence continues at coordinate 614,236,853 of CM062806.1, read as the reverse complement.
CCATGTTGCCATTCAATTTTGCTTCTATACCATTGAATTTATTTATCATATCTTTGATCACATGCTTCAAATCATCCCTCCAATTTTGCTTACAAAGTGTTTCTATTTTCTTGATTCGAGTCATTCTTTTTCTTTCTTTTAGGAGCTTGATCTTGAATATGTTGTATCTCTGTAATTTCGGATCCCCAAGGTCTAAAATTTCGTCTTGTGGTAGCCCTCTGAGTCCTCTTTCCAACCCCACTAGTCTTATCAAGATTAGATTCTCCGAAAAAAGCGTTATTCTCAATCACCCACGATGACTTGATTATAGATTAGTTCAATAGAGCAAAATTGTACGACATCCCACATGTCACTGTTTCAACCTTAGGTCCTAAACATTATACCCAACAAACTAAATTTTGTCCTATCTCTATCACTTTTTATGAAATTTCAATCCAATTCTCAGAGAGAAAGTGATGACGATTTTCTCAAGGTCACCTGTTTGTGATGGAATTGGGGAGCTTGTAAAAACCCTAACTTCCTTAATTCATATCTACGAAAGTATAGTTATACAAGATCTGAAATTTCATCACAAGGTTCATCAATATTTCGGCTCAAATGGGTTTTAATTTTGGCTTTTTAATCTTCGTCGAAAAAAAGTTATAGCGAAAATTCCACAATGAGCTGTTTGAAGCAGCGAAACCCTAGAATCCAATGCTCTGATACCAAATGTTATGTAACCAACTCACAAAATAGAATAATAGATAGATCGATGAATTCAAAATAAGCCTCTTCGAGGGGAAACCTCCTTTATATTACACAAATGAACAATTCTTGGACGATTCAAATGACAAAACCTCCTTTCTATATATAGGAGTCTAAGGGTCACGATATAATCAGGGCCGACATAGAAATAGTAATGTAAGGGCACAAAAATAATAATAATAGGCCTCCATAGGGAAAAATAATAGCAATATGGGGACTACATGGACACAAAAATAACAATAAGGGGGTTTCACTAATAATAATAATGGTTAACACTAGTAGCATAGGGACCTAACATACCACCTTGAAATAGAGATTAGGGTTGGCATTGCTTCTTGTAAATCCAAGCTTTACGAGATAATTGTCAATGTGGGCTTACCAAGCTCAGGGAGCTTGCTCCAGACCATATAATACTTTCTTCAACCTGCATGCATGATTTTTCCTATCCTTTACTTCAAATCCTTGAGGTTTCTCAATATAGACTTCTTCTTGTAACATGTCAGGAAGAAACATCGTCTTTACATCCATATGATGAAGGGTCCATCCTTAACTAGCAGGAAGTGCAAAAATTGGTACCATCCAACTTAGCTAGGGAGCGGTCCTACCTTATCGATCGATAGAGTTCCTTCTTTCTTTAATAAATAAAGAAAGACAATAAGGAAGGAAAGGTCCTAATAATGGTGTAACAAGTGTTGTCATTTACTGCAAAATGTGTTCCCAGTTGTCCAAAGAGTAAATGAGCAGATAAGTTTGCAGTCATTTTCCAAGCAGCAGAAGGACTCAAAGCCTAAATTAGATCCTCTCCATTGGAAATTTATTTGAACAAGCTTTCCAATGATATAAAAATAGACTCCTGGATCAAAAGATATGGTCTGCTGAAGTTCAAGGATTGAAGCCTTATGAAGGAATATCAGAGGTCCGATATCAGATATCGCATATCGAAGGTCCAGAGATATCAGTGATCGCATATTGGAGGTCCAGAGATATTGGCAATCGCACTTTGGAGGTCGGGCATATCGGCACATTGCAATATTGGATCATCAGCACATCGAAAGTTCGGTGAATCGGAGAATCAAAACTTCTTAAGGTGACAATTTTTAAAAGGTTGTGATATGGGTGTGTTGGCTTAGGGGGTCCTGACCAAGGTTCGGAGATAAATGTGCCAAAAAAAAAACCCTACACTACTGGCCCTTTGGGCATCAACTCGTGTAGCGCACGCTGAAGTCTCACCTAAAGTAGTATGGGGAGATGTTGGAACCAAGTTTCTACATCCAAAGATCAGTGTGATTTCTTTGAGAACCCTAGATCTGCCTTTGTGCAGATCGATGAGCCCTTTAGGGCTCGGTACTGCAACTCCCTTTAAACAACTTCTCGACCTTCGTGAAGGTCTACAATTGGCTTTTGCGGACCCTTCACAGTTGATTTATCCACTTACGCGCATTAGAAAATAACCCTAGATCTGAACTCGCATAGATCTACTTAAGTGTTTAATAAACATAACAGATTGTATCATAATCTTTGTGAAAGTACTTAACATGCAATGCGTACAGTTATTAAGACTTATTCCATAAAGTTGTGCATCATTAGATCAATATTTCATCAATACATTATTCATTCACAACATATATCACAATCATAAATAGACAGAAGTAAACAGATAAACACAAGAATTCTTCAACAATCTTCTTTATTGATCTTCAATATGGTGTTATAGACTCGAAACTACCCTGCGCACTCAACTGCAAGGGTCCGCGCACTCAGCTGTGGACTCTAATTTAGGTCTCCGCGCACTCAGATACAAAGCCTTTCTCCTTCTATCTACTTGCTCCTTACTTGTAATTTTTTCCCTTCTAAGACGTAGACCATCTCACAGAAATGCCTTAAACTCTATAAGACACACCTATTTATATCTTTTTACATACAATCCCACGGTTCGCGAACCATGGGTGGATTTCAAAACTGACTCAAATTTCACATAAAAAAGGGGCTAAAACCCCTTTGACGCCTAATCATCTACGCGCTCTGCATCCACAATCGTGGAGAATTTACATCGTTTTACAAAAGTTACATCAAAACTTGGGATTTTAACCCCAAAATTGACCCAAGGGACCCCATCCCAACAAGCCCCCAACACAAAAATCGTGACTCGCCCTCGAGTCACTCGGCTGGCACAGAGATCTTGCTGTGAAGCCCCCAGCTCCACTTGTACTACTGCAACATTAGCAGCGCTCTGCGTCGCTGCCTTCTTGATTTCTTCTACTAGCTGCTCTGTAGTTGGTCCTTCCGCGGCTAGCTTCATCGTTTGCTGCATCTATTGCAATCTGGTGAGCTTTTCCTGAACATTGGTCAAGACCTGGTAAGCTTCGTCTAACCAGGGCCCTAATCTTGCCTTAATCAAGGCCTCCTTCTTTTGGGCTGCTTCAACCTGCACGCAGAGCTGCTTCCCTTCCTACAATTTGGTGATGCACTATGTTGGGGCAATGGAGCGCGCCATTGCCTGGACTGCATCGTGTTGTCTCTGTAGCTCTCAAATCTCTGTATCCAGTATTTGCGGGTTTGGGCCTTCCTATAGAGTCATCACCAATTCCATTGCCTGCTCAAATACAGCCAAGCAGTCGGCCATTGCAGCATCCAAAGTGGCCATCCATTCTTTTATGGCGGCTCCGCGCTACTCCCTGACCTCGGGCAAAGTCATAGGCTACAAATTTAGCTATAGCTCAATGATTTTCATGTTGAGTTCGAATTGAACTCGTCCAACCTCTGCCTTTGCCTCACGCACTCCAGCTGCTAACTTCCTGATCTTAGCTTCCGGTTGTGCGTCTTCTAGAATGTGGAGCACTAGCACTATTCTGCATGCCTTTGCAACTGTGGACTCCAGCCGGGAACTTTGTTCCTGCATCGTTTCCTTTTCTTTCAAGGCCTGCGTTTTCTCGGCGAACATCTATTCGTTTTTCACCCTATATTCACTGATTAGATTGAGAGCGCGCTCCTCCCGAGCAGCACGTGGAGAAGCTCATTTGGGAGCGCTGCGATGTTCAGCCCGATGTTCTTAAGGTTGCTTAAGATGATGCGCTCATCGACCGACTCTTCGTGTAGGGACCCTTCCAGTAATGCAACAGCCCGAAGATCGAGGGTCCTTACCAATTCCACAGCCTAGCTCGTCCCTAGTGCCAGGCTCGCTTGTGCTGCGCTTGCTTGACTCACACCCACCTATATCCTGTTAGCCTAGATTTGTAGCTCGCATAGATCCTTTTGGACGCTCCCCAACATCTACATATACTGTTGCAACACTTCAATTGTAGTTTCACATACTTTGTCGTTGATCTCAATGAGATCACCCTCTATCAATACCATGGGATCACCCTGCGACTTGTCCGATTTTTTATTTTTCTGGGGACCTTCCCACTGCTCCTGTCCACACTTCTTAAGCCATAACGGGGTGCTCTGCCCCTCATCTCTTCTGCCGCCTTGTTCAGATTGTTCTTCCTCTTCAGTCTCAGTCGAAGGGGATTTTCCACTTCTATCTGACTCGCGTTGCTATTGCTTAGCCGGATCCTTAGCAGGGCGCTCTTTTTCCATCTAAGCCTTCTCTGCGGCTTCCTTCTTTCATTGCACGACCAAATTTTGTGCAGAATGCTTGGCTGCATTCTTGCGTTTCTATGCTGCCAAGCTTCCCACGCCTTTACTGGTTCCAGCATCCAAATCTGAGGGGGCGCGCCACTCTGCTAACCATCGCTTGATTACCTCCTGCATGTCTGTATCTGTGACCAAATATAGCAAGTCATGCCATTTCTACTGCGGATCCTTCCGTGCCTGAATTTAAACTCGGTGGAAAGCAGCCTTGAACGCGGCATAAGTTGACAACTACATGTACAAGGTCGGGAACAACCTTGGGCGTTAGTTGATGGCCATGCGGAGGCTTGATTCCACCGGAACCCATAATATTTTTGTTTCTGTGACTTGTGCGGGTCATTTATGGCCCATAGGGAGGCAAATTGTATGGCCTCCGGCAATCCTTCTTCCAATGGAGAAAACTGGTTGTCCTCTGGCAGTGGCCATGCTACCAACACGATGGAGAGCAGCAACCAAGCATAACGGAATGTTTTGGTATCATCCTAGACCTCAGGGAAATTCGCGAGGAATTCACTGCACAGATACCTTGACCAGTTGAACTGCACACCCTTCATGCATTGTGCAGCTAGAGAGGCCACATGTGTCGAAACTTCGTCCACGCGACACTTCCTCATTACCTTTCCTGCTAAAATTTATGTGGCAATTTGCACCACGGGGTCATTTATGGAGGTGATTGAGTATCCGCATGCCTTTTTCACGAGGGAAAATTCCCTCTTCATCCATTCTTCCAATTTATTTTCTCCTATTTTTTCACCAAACTCCTTGGCCGGATTGAAACCCTCGAATGGTAGGTGTGTGATCCTATAGATGAGAATTTCAGTGATGGCTATAGGCCCTCCTAGCCATAAGCACCCATCGTGCACCAAAATAAGTAGTTGGCGCACACAAATTGTGTTGATAGTGGTGTGGTGATAATGGGGAACCCACAATAGGTTCAACAATCCCGAATTCTCCACTCCACGGATCCATTCCACCGTCTCTAGCGCGGTGACACTTGAGTCTGCGTAGTAGACGCGCTTCATATAGTTAGCTGTTGCTAAGTGATGGAACCGATCATGATCTATAAGGTCCCAGTCTTCCATCTTTAGCAAGGGAATCCGCATAAGTTGTGGACCTTCGAAGGGAACCTGCTCAGGCAGCAGGGGCATGGAGATAGATAATTTGTCTAAGTCTGGGTCCTTGGTGACATTTTCCTTCCCCTTACATGGAGGGATATAGTCAGGAAACTTTGTAATGGGCTCTATTCCCTCAGCATCTATGTCCTCCATCCCCTATCCTTCCTCTGCCTCCAAATCAACGACCTTCTCAAACTTCTTGTCTTTCTTTTGTTTTTGAGCCGCAAAGTGTTTTCTGGGCGATTCGCCTACTGGCACCAGCTTCTTTTGTTTATCCTTTTTGGGTTTTGTTGTTTCTGTAGTATGGGTAGGCTTCGGCCGAGGTGACCTCGGCGCCATAGGCACAGGAGCTGGAGCTTCCATACTCACTACCTCTGGAGCAGCTCCTTCAGACGCAACATCCCCACTAGTACTCACAGTCTCTACAGGGCTTGGTCCTAACTTCTTTTCAAGGACGAATTTTTTATTTAACTTTGATAACTTGGCAAATGCAGGGCTCGTGACCAAATCCTCCCAATATGAGCAGTTCATAGGCAACAAAAACTCTAAGGGTGCAAATTGTTCTCTATTGGACCGACATAAGTAATTTATAGGGGTTTTTTAATTCAATTCCAACCGTTCCCCCAAAATTTCGACCATTAATGTTGTTTTGGCAGCAGATCTTTAAATATTTTGGCCTTAAATGCCGCCAGCTCGCTCTTGTTAACCGTCTTTTGGTTGTCAAATCATGAATAGTGACTCCAATAGTCACTTTCCTGCAGTGATGCGAGACACCTTCCTTCATGGCGCAACTCCCTACGTGCAGATCCATATACTGCAACTTCACCTCTTTCTGCGCAGCCCGCCTACTGTGTAGTCCTCCGAACCTTGCAATGTAGTTTATAGTCCTGTGCTCCTTTGCAACTGCCTGGAGCACTAAGATTGTCCTGTCGCCATATAGTCATTGCGCAAGATCCCCTGTATACAACTTCAATCGACTGCCATTCACTTGTCCCGGGAAAGGATCTCCATTCAGCTTCACGAGCTGAACTGTGCCTCCATTTGTAATCTCTTTGATAACATATGGCCCAAGCTAGTGCATCTGAATTTCCTCGGAAATTTAATAAACTTACTATCATATAAAAATACTAGATTGTTTACCTTGAACGTGCAAAGCTTGATGTGTCGATTGTGCCAAGCTTTTTCATGTTCTTTCTAAACTTGTTGATGGAATCCAGCCAAGAATCAGTCCTCTTGAAGCTCCATCAATTGCGCGAGTCGTTCCTCGAAGGCTTCACGGTCAGCCATACATCTTAGAGCTGCTATGCGCAGATTAGGCACAATTATTCCATTGGCATCACAACTTCTACACCATATAACAATCTAAAAGGTGTTTGCCCTGTCATCTTTACAAGTAGTCAAGTAAACCCATAGCACTGTAGGGACGCGCACATCCCAACCATTCCACTACACGTTGCAAAACTTTGTCAGCGCATTCTCCAAAATCTTATTAAAGGCCTCGATTGTTCCATTATCTTGTGGATGATACAGTGTGCTCTTCTGATGATAGACCTGGAACTCCTCGGTCAACGCGCTGATTGTTTCATTGAGGAAGTGTGTACCTCAATCACTCATCAATACCTTCGGGCAACCAAATCTGGTTAACACATATTCAAACAAGAACTTCATTGTTGTAGCCCCTGTACAATCCTTAACTAGTTGTGCCTTTGCCCATCTAGTCAAATACTCCATTGCGGTGATGATGTAGCGCGCACCTGTTGTTGGATAGGTAAATCCCCTCTGCGGACAGAGGCGATCCCACTAGCCTATAATAGAACTAGCCACAATCAAACCACGTTGCTACGCAAGTTCCTAGTTATGCATCAAAGGTGAATCAAGGAGACCAACCTGGAGTCCAACGCTATGATTGAAGCAGAGTTGATATCCCCGCTCCCTCGCTCCAGCAGATCATAAACAAACACCTGCACATGCAAAGGAAGAGACAGATACCAACGTAACAGCTACCAAGGCACAACTATATTTCAGTCAGAAAGGAAATAAATCAACACATCACCATAATAGACAATGAGATTGGAACTATAATAGCAGTCGCTCATCAATTAATAATAAACAGGAAGAGTTACAACCATTGTTCTGACGTTGACCCTCTCCTGGCTGGGCGAGTAACTACATGTGTCTTGCAATGCATCTCCTCTCCGGCAGCATAACCTCTCTAGCACTCACTAGCATTCCTCCAAGAACTCAAGAACTCAACATCTAACACTCCATGACTAATCATTATCACTCTAATCACTAGCTTGTCAAATGCATAGGGACAAGCTTATATAGATGAAGAAGGGAGGAGGATACGATGAACCGGGACACCTTTTGTGGATTAGCATTATCCTCAAAAGCCATTAAAGATGGATATAGGATAAAGCTCGACAAAAGATTGATTTTTTATCCTCAGAAAAGCTCCATGTAATGAAGGAAACAACAGTCGGACGTGCGTTAAGGCAAAAAGCATGACCAAATTTGGTTGGCGCGACTGCTGCTCTAAGACAGAGCGCCAATGGTCGCGCCCTCTTTTGAGGATCTCCATCATTGGCGCGGGTAAGATGCTGTGGACTTGCGCCAATGGAAAAAGAGCACTCTTCAGGGATAATCTGTAGGAGGTGTCTTCAGGGAACATGAAGTACATACTCAGGGGAACATAATGCAAGTGTTTTTAGACTTTGTCACTTCTTATAGCTCCCGGGATGAGTCCTCCAAGGTACGACAAGAGGAGTAACAGGGATGGTGACAAATTACTGTGTAACAGATGCCCCCTAAAGCATGAAGTCCGAGAGGTGGAGAGGGGTGAAATGCTTTACAAGAACACACATAAGAACACATATAGTTACTGCCGCCGAGGATTTGTATTAAGAGACATGACTGATAGTTCAATTACATGATGTACGTGGTATGGTCGCAGCCATCCATAAGAGAGTACATAAATAATCTAGATCCATAGTATGGACGCAGCCATCTGGTTAGGATCAATGAATTGACTCGGGTATGGCCGCAGCCATCCAGTGAATGAGTCAAGTATCAAGAATCACGCCTGGATTACAACAAACACAATCCAGGGTCTTGCGCTCCATCTCGACCCGAACAAGAGTACAAGTTCAAGCATGTGAATATATTAGCTGAATTCGAACATGCATGAACATCGTCTGATTACCAGTCAATAGTGGAAACTGTTAACAGACGCAAGAGGTACCACCAATAATGACAATGGTCCTCAAGGTACTATAGGTACAATCTACGGCGCGTGAATTAATGATCTGAAGTCGAACGCCCGTAGAATCATTCGATCGGAGGCCAATGATGAAAACCTCACGTCGAACACGAAGAACCTGCCATTGAGGCATGCAGGTTCCAAGGCACCGGAAGGGAGTCTCTAGATCAACTTCCTGGATAATGAGTTGAAGTCGACAGGGAGTGACCTTGATCAAAGGTGGGCCATAATGTTTCCCACATAATCGACACGAGACAGAGAGATAATGTTGTGAATCAAGATTGTACGAACTATCAGAGGGAGGTTGTTTCTTTGCAGGGGTCAACTTCTCTTGAACATATCGGCGGCACATTAACGGAATTGGCAGTATTCGACATCAATGTATCAAAGGTCATGATGACGAGGCAATGAGTGGATGAGAGGTCAAATAAGGTACCCAAGTCCATGGAAGCAAGTGAAAGATGTGAGATGAGATATCCCCACCCCGGACACGAAAGCAGAAAAGTGCCATGTTCAAGAGCGACATACTGCCGTCACGGTAATAATTATGGTTCAAAAATTTTATTTTCCCCCCACCATTTCTGGCGAGTACCCCAGTTATTTTTAACAAGCTTGATGGGGATAGCATATGCTTGCATTATGACAAAATCCGATGTCATTAAGTTTTAACGAGTCTGATAAAGGAAGAACTCGGCGTCTTTTCATGTTTAGAGAGTTTGAAAAGACAGCAGAAAAGGAAACTCCAGGGGTGTCCTTTTTCGTAAAGTTGTGTCTCTCGGGCCCGAAAAAGTATAAAATAATACCCGAAAGAACCGCCCGATCATTATGATCGAGGAGTACTTTTCATAATTAGTGATTTCGACCTGAAAAAGTAAAAAAGTGGTCAAAACCACGTCGTTTCGTAACCATTAACGAGTTTGGAACGACAAAAACCCGGTAATCTTTTTATGTTTTAACGGTCGACAAAAAGAACTTAAAACGCCCGCCCCTTATTACCATTTAACGAGTCAAGAGGAGCGACTCGGCAATCTTTTCCTCTTTAAATGGTCAGAAAAGAGCTGAAAGTAGACCTCAGAGTAACCTTTTCTTATGTTTTACTAAGCTCGAAAAGGTCGGAAAAATGAGCTCATTACGTTGCTTGAGTTGCACCAAACCCTGTCATCATCCAAAAAACAGCGTAAAACCCACTTTGACAGGTAAATCCCCTCAAAAACATCATTTTAATGTGTTTCTAGGCCAAAAGAAGCTATAAATAGTGAAATGGTAAAAAAATAAAATTACTTTTCCCTTTTTACCTTGTGAGTTTACTGTTGGAGGGTTTTGGGTGCAAATTTCAATTGCTGATTGCGACCAATCCAAGAGACCATTCGAGCCGCCGTTTGAAACAGGTAAGAGGCCTCATCTTTAGCTCCATTTCTATTCCATTTCTTTAGGTTTTTACCCACAGAATGATCCTCTGTAAGGGGGATTGTAAAAATTAGGGTTGCGCCCATTGGCGCGAGTTCCCCGCTCGGGTTCGCGCCATTTTCGCGACTGTTTTGAAAACAGTCGCGCCAATTGCGCGAACCAAATTTTTACAAGATTTTGACCGTTTAACCTGCAATCTTTGTTGATTTTTGGCTCCACCATTGATCTAATGATGACATTTTCAACTTTTTGGTTGCAGAGTTTGGTCAAAATGGCGATAGAATGGAGAGAAAGGGAACATGAGGCCATAGAGGCCATGGCAATGGAAGATGACGCATGCATAGATGCTTTGCGAGATTGTGGCTTGAAAAAATTCTTCCTTACCTCACACCTACGTGCACAGCCCGAGTTACTAAGGTTTATCGTGGATGCCTGGGATATTGAGGATCAGGTATTCCGCCTGAAGGACCAGACATTGGAGTTGGATGTATCTGACGTCTACTTTATTAATGGGCTATCTCGACGGGGTGCACGGCCCATCTTGACCGGTAGCAGGCCTTCCGGGGAAAAGATGGGTGAAGTAATGGAAAGGGTTTGTCCCGGGGCCCATACTAGGTCCAATAGTGCCAAGGTGGATATTGTCACTATTCCGGATTTGGTGCTACGAGTGGTATTATTTACTATCACCCGGACTGTTGGGGTACAGGCACCCCACGAGGCCAGCAAGAATCACTTGTTGCTGGCGACTGAGTGTCTGCACCCTACACTGTTTGATTGGGCAACGACAGTGACAACAAACATCAAGAGGCAGCTTACCAAATGTAAGCGTGATGGCAATAAGCAATTTGGATATGGATCTATCATAGTATCGTTTTTCTTGGAGCGGTTACCGATATTCCGAATCCCGGGAGGCATAGTGGCAGACCCAGTGCCATGGGAGCCGAGGTTGGCTCGATGGGCACCACTTATGCCTAGAGGAGGTGGGGGCCAGCAGATGGCGTGGAGGCCCGAGTTCTTCATTTGGCTCCAGCACCAGTTGATCGTCGTGGAGGACTGGCCCTATGCGGGCACTGATTTTACTGGAGATCAAGACCTCCCGTTGCCTGAGGGAGAGGACTGGGACGAGGAGCTAGGTAAGGACCCTTTATGTTTTTAATATTTTAACATATTCAAGTTTTGGTAATTCATGTCTGTTTCTTACAGCACCCTTATGTATGCAGATGTTGGTGCAGAGCGACCAGCCGACTTGCCTCATAACGTGCGGGGAGCACAACCTGCAGCAGACCCTCAGGTGGAGGGCGAGGATGATCTAGTTCAGAACCTTGAGGCCCTTACTCGAGGAATACCAGATTATGGCAGATTGGCCGACGTGCCTAGAGCGTATCAGAGACACACAGTGGGAGTATCTACTCGCGTCCATCGTCTGTTGAGACGTTTGGTGCGGGCGGTGACATGCTATCATGAGCATCACCGTGCTTAGACGCCTAGGTTTCATTTTTTGTACATTTTGAGAGACATGTTGTCAGCGGCTGTATGGAACTTGGACATGTATTATTTTTGGGTTATGTAATGCGCGCGTCGCAAACATTATGACACACACGTATATATATATACATATGTTTATGATTCATTATTGTGTTTTCATGTGCTTGCTTATATACTGTTTTAATTACAAATTATGCAAATGTCTATCTAATACATGATTGGCCAATGCATCAGATAACGTATTTAATTGTCTCGGAACATGTTGATATGTAATAAAATCAAAATGCCTTTCTAACAACCTTACACGTAAATACAACCTTAGAATATGATGGTTTCTGACGGAATATTGCCCGTTGAGTTGGTGGACAACAAGTTGAGAGTCCAGGTTCACTATCAATGCGCGAATACCGAAATGAATTGCTCTAGCAAGTAGCTCGATTACAGCACAGTATTCGGCGACATTGTTCGTAGTACGGCCTAGACACACACCCTGGCAATCTATTAGCTCGCTATGAGGATCGTAGATTACCCATGCCGCAGAAGACAAATCGCGGGTACTGCGGCAGGCACCATCAGCGAAACCAACATAAGGTGTATCCGACATCTGCACAAGAAGCGAAAAACACAATAAGTGGGAGCTATGTCTCGAAAACCGACACACAATACACTAAAGTACATGTATGTACATAATAAAATGTACCAGCATCACGCATAGTACTTCTTCAAGTAAAGCCCATTTCGGGGCTTCCCAAGAGGGTTTCCTTCATAATCAATCAGCTCGTAGGCCCCTTTCTGCAGGACTTTCTTGACAATATAAGGGCCTAGCCACATAGATTCGAGCTTTCCTGCGCCTAGCTTATCTTTTGCTTGATCATAGAGTAGGACTAGGTCTCCCTCAACGAAAGAACGTGGATGGACGGTTTGATCGAAGTGAGTCTTGACTCGCTTCTTTTGCATTTCGATGGCCAAAGAGGCCAGGCGACGAGTCTCATCTAACCGTTCTAAGTAAAGAAGGCGTTCTTCTAACGGGGTGGTGTTGGGAAGCAGCTCGATAGCTAATTTCAATGAAGGGATCTTGCATTCAATTGGAAGGGTGGCCTCTAGTCCATAAACTAGTTGAAATGGAGTGAAACCAGTGGCATCCTTCACGGAGGTTCGGTAAGCCCATAAGGCAGGGAATAACATCAAATGCCAGTTAGATTTATGCACACCAACGATACGTTGAAGCATTGTAACCAAGATTTTATTGACAGCTTCAACTTGACCATTGGACTGAGGGTAGTACGGAGTTGAACTATCGTGTTGCAAGCCTAGCTAGGTTGTTAATTCCGTCATCATATGATTACGGAAATGCTTTCTGTGATCAGTGACAATGGCCTGAGGGACGCCAAATCGTGAAATAACATGATTGAATAAAAATTGCACCGCAGTATGACCGTCTTCAGTTAATGTAGGCATCGCCTCGGCCCATTTAGTAAAGTAATCGACGGCAACGATGACAAACCCATGCCCCCCGGCCGAGCGAGGGTTACTAGTCATATAATCAATGCCCCATTTTGCAAAAGGGCCGACGGAAACCACAGGGTGCAATGGAGCAGAAGGCGCTCGTATTTTCCGCTGGTATATCTGGCACTCATGACAAGAGCGGACGGCAAGGATGCAATCCTTGAAAATAGAGGGCCAAAAATATCCAGCACGAAGGATTTTTTGGGCTGTAGCATATCCGGACATATGTCCGCCACAAGCACCAGAGTGGCAATCATTTAGAACCCGTTCAGCTTCCTCTAGAGTAAGACAACGGCGGAGAACAGAGTCTGCACCAAGACGATATAATGTATCTCCAATGATACGGTATGGTTGAGATTGATGACGAATCCTCCGCCGAGTGTCTTTCGACACACCCGGGCGGAAGGAGGACGTTTGCAGATATGTGATTATATCTCCGTACCATGGATCGAGGGTGCTAATGAGGAACATGGTTTCATCTGGAATTTGATCTTCTACAGGCGAGGTCGAGGGAGAAGATGGCAAAGAGCAAATTAACTCAGCAAACACAAGGGATTTCTTAGACTTGGCAGTGGTAAATTCCAAGTCAAACTCTTGGAGGATAACAATCCACTTTGAGTATTTGCCCCCCAGTAACTGGCGTGACAATATATACGTCATGGGGTTGCAATCAGAAATCACAGTAGTAGTACGCAAAAGAATATAATGACGGAAGCGTTGTACAGCACAAACTGCGGCTAGTGCCAACTTTTCGATATAAGCATATCGAGTTTCCGTGTCTAAAAGGTTGCGGCTGAGATAATAAATAACATGTTCAGTGTTATCACCATCAGTTTGAACAAGAACCATGCCGATAGTGGTATCGGCGACGGCTAAATACAATGTGTAGTCGCAATAATAATCCGGAGGACGAAGCAATGGAGCAGAAACAAGAAGACTCTTGAGACGCTCAAAAGATTCCTGAGCTGTGGCATCCCAATGAAAAGGGATATCACGCTTCAGTAATCGTGTAAAACCTTTAGCCACCTCGACATAGTTGGGAACAAAACGACGTAAAAAATTGGCTTTCCCCTGCAAACTCTGCAACTGATGCAAAGAAGTTGGTGGAGGGAGATTGACGATTGCTTCGACTTTAAGGGGATCCAAACGGATGCCCTCTTTAGAAACGATAAACCCGAGAAGTCTGCCAGATTCAACACAGAAGACACATTTGTGAGGATTAAGCCTGATTCGATAGTATCGGCAGCGAAGAAAGATTTCGCGAAGGTGTTTAGGGTGGTCCTGACGTTTAGCTGAATGAGCAGGAAGATCATCCAGATAAGGTTGCATAATATGCCGAATGTCATGAAATGCATAAGACATTGCACGCTGGAAGGTAGCACCAGCATTTTTAAGGCCGAAAGGGAGCTTCTTATAAGCAAAAGTCCCCCATGGGCAAATAAAAGCAGTTTTGTGTTGATCAGCGGGAGCAATATTAATCTGGTTATAACCAGAGAAACCGTCCATAAAAGAATACATTTCACTACCAGCGCACTCGTCAATGATCTGATCAATGAATGGTGTGGGAAAGTTATCTTTAGGACAGGCTTTGTTTATATCGCTGTAATCAACACAAACTCGGATGGTACCCTGTTTTTTAGTTACAGGGACAATGTTAGAAACCTAATCTGTAAGAGGAATAGGGTAAATAAAACCGGCGTTAAGAAGCTTTTCTACTTCGGCCTTAATCGCTGCAGCCTTCCGGAGGTGTACAGGGCGTAGACGTTGACGAACAGGCTTAGCATCTGGGTACGTGATTATTTCATGTATCACTATACTAGAATCAATGCCGGGCATTTCTTCATATGACCATGCGAAAACATCACGAAATTCGCGAAAAAAGTTCGAAATAAAGTTGAATCTCCTCTGGAGTACAAGTGACTCCGATGTGAAGATGCTCGACTATCCCGGGTTTGACAGAGATGTCGAGGGGTTGGGTTCGCGTAATGTTTGCCATATTCCCTTCAGAAAAAACCTGATCAACTTGAATAGGTGTTTGAAGGATTTGTGATGGGGAACAAGGAGCAAACCGCTCGAGGCATGTCAAAACATGCTGCGAGGCAGGGAGAAACGAGGAACGATGGTGAGAACTATACCAGGGAGGTTTGTCCAGAGACATAGTCTCAATAATAGCTTTGTCGAAGAGGAATGTTTCTCCTAGGGAATCCGAAGAAGACTCGTCTAGAAGCCCTGAGGATGGAGTAAGTGCAGAAGAGGGAGCCGAGGCAGCAATGATTTCAACATAATTAAACTCGGCAGGACTCAACGGCATCCGGTCGCCCCATGAATCTACTTGTTCTGTGGGGGGTACAAGCCACGGATCAGAGCTAGTAGCGATCATATTGATAGAGGCGATATTTAGAGGAGGGAGTGGAAAAACACCCATGAGATCAGGTTCTTTGAAAAGTCCAGCTCCCAGACTCTTAGGTAATTTGGAGGTATGCTCCACAAACGGGATGGTGCCTTCAGAAGAAGAAGCAAAAAAGGAGAGTTGGTCAACGGTAACGATCTTCCCTTGATGAGGGAAACGGATAATTCGGAAAAAAGATGAAGCAACAGCTTGCATCGCGTATATCCAGCTACGTCCGAGAAGGAGGTTGTAGGTTAAAGTGGCATCAACGACTTCAACTTCCATCTCGGTTGTTTTCCCTTCCAAAGAGATTGGTAAACGTTGGAGTATACCGTAAGGACAGGACGCTCTTCCATCAAAAGCTTCCAAGGTAGTAGGAGATTGGCTCAACGTTGGAGATCCAATAGCTTTCCAACATGCAACAGACATGATGCAAGTTGAGGCACCTTCATCAATAACTGTACGATGAATCGTCTTGGAATCAATAATTACCTGTATGAGGAAGGCGATTTGGGGAGGTAGTCTTTGAGTGTGGCGTTCTAAGTCAAAAGTTATTAAATCCGAATCGACTGGGTCTATGCCACCAATGGCAGATAGCATGGAGTTCCTCTGAGAAGGGCAGCTCTGGAGAACCTCCAAAGCGGACATAGCCGACGGAGTCTGTGCTAAGTCCTCAACGATGTTGTAGTGTTGTGCAGCACGAGCATTCGGATTGTATGAGGATTTCCGGAGTACTCCTTTTGGAGGGGGTCGAAGAGGCGTTTCAGTGGTAGGTCTCTCGATGTGGAGTGGACCTGAACTGAACGGGGGAGCACTTGGGGGAACCTCAGGCTCCTTCCCGGCAGATGGTGGATAATCTTTCGTTCGAGTGCTGACATTAATGGGTACAGTACCAGCCATAAACACTTGAGAACCAAAGGAAGAGGGAGGCTGAGTAGGGTTAGCCACCATTTGAGTTTTTTGAGTGTGTTGGGTGGGAAAGGGCTCTTTGAGCACCGCAGGAGTCCCGGGGGTGGCTTTTAACAATCGACTAACTTCGGACCGCCTCGGGCAATCCTTGGTATAGTGATCCTCATCGCAGATAAGACAAGGATATTTGGGTTTGCGTTTAGTGCCGTCCTCAGGTTGAGGTTTTGGGGTTTCCTGCTTAGGTTGTTCTGGCTTATTTTTCGCTTTCCCTTTTTTCTTCTCTTTCGAAGCCTTGTTTGCCGTATTAGATTGGACGGCATTAACCTCAGAAGTAACATTCGAACCAGGCAATGCCTGGAATGTTGTCCATTCGAAGTAGATGTTTTTTGCTTCGCAGGATTCGCCGGATTTTTCTTTGAGGATGAATTAACCGAACCAATGATACCGTCAACAGTAGGTGTTGGCGGGGCTTTAGACGTTCCTTGTCTTGGGACATCAAGAAAATAATCATATAATGTACCTGACTGAGAATAAACCAGGTCAAGGTACTGAGCTCGAGCAATAGCTTGCTCTTCAGTGACACACGCCCCCATGGCGATATCCCGAGCTATCGGAGGCACAAACGAAGTTGTAAACCAATCGGTAAGAAGCTGGTCGGGAATCCAAAATTTGATCATGCGTCTGCGCCGTCTCCATTCATGGATATGATCAGAGATATGCGTAGCCGTCGTTTGTCTTAAGGAAGTGAGGAGGTGTGTACCCGTTTCGTATCGAATGGGTAACTGGAAATGAGTGAGAAATGCCATGGCCAAAGAATTGAAATCTTGAAAGGATCCGCGATGAAGTTCAATATACCACTTAGCGGCAGAACCAGTGAGAGTTCTTTGAAAAAGGCGAAGCCGGATTGAATCGTCAAGCCATGAATTAGATGAACACCACAAATGATAAGTCATAACATGGGCTTGTGGGTCTTCATTGGCTTTACCATCGAATTTTGGACAGTCACCAGGTATTTTAGTTGGAACTGGAGGCCAATAAGGGTTATGAAGAATAGGATCATTGGTTAATTTGGATACATCCAGTAATTCTAAAGTTGCTAAGAATGGTAATTGAGGATTGAAAGACATCTGGGGCTGCTGGTAGGGTGGAGTACCATGGTTCCAACCAGGTGGTGGTTGCCCCCATGGATTCTGTCCGGACGGATTTGGTCCCATAGTGAATTGGCCATAGGGATTTGTATATTGCCCCCCAGCATAAGGGTTGCCAAACGCTGCTGTAGATGCGCCGTATGGCTGTTGATAAGTTTGCGAAGGATTCGCTTGCTGTTGTTGGTAGTTCTGGTACGGGGTAAACGAAAATTTCCCTTGAGGTTGTTGGTAGCCATACGGTGGTGGGGCTCCAAATTGAGTTTGAGGGCCAGGTTGGGTTGGATAAAAAGTTTGTGATTGAGACCCAGCCTGCATTTGAAGACCAGACGGGTATTGGGGTCCCATTTGGGGCCACGGACCGTATTGAGCAGCGCCAGTAGGCTGTCCGATAGGTTGGGTTATCTGGCCAGAAGGAAAACCTTTTTGATAGTGAGGTTGGCCGATCTGTCCAGAAGGTTGTACCTGCTGATACTGAGGTTGGCCTACCTGCAGAGATTGGAAGTGTTGTTGCGCAGCTGAAGGTTGACCCAACGCACTAGATGGCTGAGGAGGCTGGGCAATTAGTTGGCCCAACTGTGTTTGAGGCTGACCAGCTTGCCCAAAAGGTTGTGAATACTGGACAGTAGGTTGACCAAGTGGTTGAGTAACTTGTCCAGACATTGGACTATACTGGATATTGAATTGGCTCGGGTTAATAGTTTGTTGACCAATTTGTCCAGTAGGATAACCTTGTTGGGTACTAGGTTGGACTTGTTGAAAAGATGACTGACCTGAGTTGCCAGAAGGTTGCATATAAGAAGAGGAAAAAGGAGCACCAGTAGCGAAAGGGTTTCCACGAAGGGATTGCTCTGGTTGGTCTTGAGGGGGTTGTTTTGGAGATTGCGCAGATGAAACTTGACCACCATGGAAAGAGGTGGAGGTCCAATCAATTGACAATGGAACTGATACCTCAACAACCGGTTGAGATGACAAATATGGATCATACGGCCCCTGTATTGGGACATTTGTCGTGGAATCAAAGACTCCAAATAAGGAAGCCGAAGGACGACCAAAAATAGGAGTCGAAGAGGCAAGACAAACCGTTGGAGTGGTCGCGATAGAGGTAACAGATAGACTGTGACTTTGTGGAGTAAAAGGCTCCGTAGTAGGGAAAATGTGTGATGGCCAGATAGGACTTGTGAACGAAGTTTCAGAAGGCATAGCATCTCTTAAAGCTTTATATCCTGGTGGTAAATTTGTAGTAGTAGGTGTACTACTAACATGTATAAGGTCCGTGGAGGTGGGAATTTCACCGCTTGTCGCAACGGACTCATCAGTCGTTGCAGGGGACAAATCATCCATGTCAGATGGAACAGGTGGGACCGACACACGAGGAGAAGTATGGTCCCAGAAAGGGACACCGTCCTCAAAAGGTTCCCACGCAGGGTTCCAATGAAACTGGTAAGTCTCGTCACCTGGGGCACGAGAACTAAGTGGTTGTATACTTAAAACCACAAGAAGACTCACAACCAGTGTTTCGGTAGAAGATGAAACTGGTAATTCCGCCAGGGTGAAACTTACGAAGTCTACCAAGACAACCCCTACTTCGAATTAACAAAGACAAAAGCTAATTGGGTATATGTTATCGTGGCCAATAAATTTTAAGACACTGAACTTAACCTTTTCATTTTTTAAGAGTCGAGAAAAGGATCAAAGATGACTCTAGTCTCCTTCGAATATTTAATGAGCACGAAGTGACAAGACGCTCACAGGCACCTTTTCGTTTAGGGAGTCCGAAAAGGATCAAAAGTGACTGCTCTGGAATTCTAGGTAGAGGGTGTGCCAAACTTTTCGCAAAACCATAGAATACTTTTTAGGGTACGGGTGGTCGATCTTCGTGAATGCTGTGTTCACTGCATTGCGAATCGTAGGGCGGCTGACACGGCTTCCTATGGATAAAGGCTTTATTCCTATAGGGGTCTCCCAATATATATTCGACGCTACGTGGGAGCACAGTCCGTATTGGCACCTATCGTTTCACCGTGGAGGAATCACCCAACCACTCGACGATAAACTACCAGGTTTAAAGACGCCGGAACACGTCTCTAACCTAGACCTCTAGAGTATTTGCGTTATGTTCCAATGCGTTGTTATGTTCATTGAGTTCATTTTAAAGTTTATCTTTGATTATGTCTCAGTTTTTTGGTCCTACCGTATGTGATATCTCAAAAAAATTCTTAAATGCAAACTATATGCCAAAATTATATCATTTGATTCGATGAATTCTATCTACAGGAGGGTTGAGATCTTTTTCACAAACGAAATGATCACTCAACAAACAACAAAGATCCTAATGCAGCTAATAACAAGAAACGAAATTTTTTCTTTTTCTTTTTAATAGCAACAAATAACAATAAATGCTAACTACTATGATGCAAGAGATTTTTTGTTTTTCTCTCCTTTAAGATGGCATGATGCATTTAAACAAATTTTAAGAGATATACACAATACAAGTTCAGTCTATGAAATAGAACCAATTCTGAAACACCAAAATGAACCATGCAAGCAAGGAAAAACACAAAGACTTTCACTGAACCATGTAATCTAAGTTCGAATGAAGTCAAGTGAAATCCAAAGAGGCTAGAAGTGAAGTACTCAGAGTATAGAAGATCAAGCTTTAACAAATCACTGGATAGGTGCAGAACACAACCAACAAGCTGACTGGATAATCAAGAGACTGAAACTTCCCACAGAAGGCTAGACATGCAAAGTCACTAGATGTCCTAGGGCTGAGATGAAAATCAATAGAAATAGGCCAACAGCTGAAGGATAAAGGCTAAAACCAGTCAAGCAGAGGTTCGACACGCTTCCAGAGGCTGTAAGAGATATAAAAAGAGACTGAAAGAGCTTTCCACCCACACACAGGCAAAATTTACAGGGCTGGCGCGACTGTCAGCCTGCAACTTGCGCTACCACAGGCTTGGCGCGAGTTGCTTTAGAGCAACATGCGCCAACTGGCGCGACTGTCAGAGTAATAACCGCGCCAATTAAGCTTGCCGGCTAGAAAAATAAATAATACGACCTCAGGTCGGATTGACAGTGCTCAGATGGGTCAAACAGTAAAGAATAAACTCAAAACTGACTCAGGAAGCTCATTCACTCAAGCAAGCAGAAGAAAATTAACATGCAAGACAAAAATCAAATAGCACATCCCTAGCGGAGTCGCCAAATTGTTGGATAGGTAAATCCCCTCTGCGGACAGAGACGATCCCACTAGCCTATAACAGAACTAGCCACAATCAAACCACGCTGCTACGCAAGTTCCTAGTTATGCATCAAAGGTGAATCAAGAAGACCAACCTGGAGTCCAACGCTATGATTGAAGCAGAGTTGATATCCCCGCTCCCTCGCTCCAGCAGATCATAAACGAACACCTGCACATGCAAAGGAAGAGACAGATACCAACATAACAGCTACCAAGGCACAACTATATTTCAGTCAGAAAGGAAATAAATCAACACATCACCATAATAGACAATGAGATCGGAACTATAATAGCAGTCGCTCATCAATTAATAATAAACAGGAAGAGTTACAACCATTGTTCTGACGCTGACCCTCTCCTGGCTGGGCGAGTAACTATATGTGTCTTGCAATGCATCTCTTCTCCGGCAGCATAACCTCTCTAGCACTCACTAGCATTCCTCCAAGAACTCAAGAACTCAACATCTAACACTCCATGACTAATCATTATCACTCTAATCACTAGCTTGTCAAATGCATAGGGACAAGCTTATATAGATGAAGAAGGGAGGAGGATACGATGAACCGGGACACCTTTTGTGGATTAGCATTATCCTCAAAAGCCATTAAAGATGGATATAGGATAAAGCTCGACAAAAGACTAATTTTTTATCCTCAGAAAAGCTCCATGTAATGAAGGAAACAACAGTCGGACGTGCGTTAAGGCAAAAAGCATGACCAAATTTGGTTGGCGCGACTGCTGCTCTAAGACAGAGCGCCAATGGTCACGCCCTCTTTTGAGGATCTCCATCATTGGCGCGGGTAAGATGCTGTGGACTTGCGCCAATGGAAAAAGAGCACTCTTCAGGGATAATCTGTAGGAGGTGTCTTCAGGGAACATGAAGTACATACTCAGGGGAACATAATGCAAGTGTTTTTAGACTTTGTCACTTCTTATAGCTCCCGGGATGAGTCCTCCAAGGTACGACAAGAGGAGTAATAGGGATGGTGACAAATTACTGTGTAACACCTGTCTTCTTCCCTGGGGGCTGAATTGGCCCAACAAAATCAATTGCCCATTTTTCAAATCGCTGCAATGATACTTGAGGATTTAGTGGCAACTCGTCCCTCCGTGATGGTCTGCCCATTCTCTTACATGCATCGCATGCCTACAATACGCTTTGGAATATTTATGCAGCGTAGGCCACCATAACCCTGCGCGCAAAATCTTTTGCGCCATCGCCTTTCCTGCATAATGTCCTCCCTCAACCCCTCCATAAGCTTCAACAAAAATGTTATTTCTCTCAAAATCTGGCACATATCTTCGCAATATGTCATTTGTACCCATCTTATACAGATGTCCTGCAATTACTGAAAAATTTGTCGCCCAAACTAATAGTTCCTTTTTTTGCTGAATTGTGTACCCTTCTGGAGCCATCCCCATAGTCAAGAATTGAACGATGTCTGCAAAATGATTATTGCTACACGCACCACGAAGAGTTGTGCATCTGGAAATCCTTCCTCCAAGTTAGTAGGCTCATCTCCTGTTTGGATTCACGACAGATGATCGGGTCCTACATTTAACCTCCCTAGCTTCACAATTACCTCGAAGTCGTACTCTTGAAATAGCAGCAACCATCAACAGATCTTCCCCCCCCCCAACATAGGCTTATTGACTAGGCATTTTAGGCTAGAATGATTTGTGTACATCTTGAAATGTTCGCCCAATAGATAGTGCCTGAACTTTTGAAGTGCATACACCATAGCCAATCCCTCGCGCTCTGTCGTAGAGTAATTCTTCTCAGCCTTCGATAATTTCCTACTGGGAAAGGCTATAGGATTGTCTAACTATCCTTCATCATGTGTTAGCACTGCACCTAGCGCAATGCACGAGGCATCAACATGTACATGGAATTCTTTCTTCCAATCAAGGAAGACCAAGATCAACACGGTGACCATTTTCTCTTTCAACATGTCCAAACTGTGCTGACATTCCTCATCCCAACAGAATGTAGCATCCTTCTTCAACAATGTCTCCATGGGCACGGTAACCTGAGCATAAGCTTTGATGAACTTTTTATAATATTTTGTATGTCCTAGTGTCGCGCACAGCTACTTAACACTCCTCGAGGCCTCCAAATTCAATATCACCGTGATCTTAGTAGGGTCCACCATCAGCCCTTGCTTGCACACCACATGATCCAGCAAGATCCCAAAGGGGACACAAAATAAACACTTTTTCAGGTTCAGCGTGATTTGGTATCTGCAACACGTATCCAACATTAGGCGCAAACTTTCTACATGGCTCTTTACTAAACCGAACACTGGCCAATCATCAAAGTATACCTCCAAAAACTTATGGATGAACTCCTTAAAGGCCGCTATAATTACGCGAGAGAATATTTCCGGCGCATTCTTGAGCCCAAACAGCATCACAGTGTACTGGAAATAACCACATTCTGTCACGAAGGTTGTCTTGCTCCTATCCTCTGGCGCGATCTTGATCTGATGGTACCCAGAAAACCCATCAATGAATGAGTAGGCCTCCTTCCCTCCAACGTTGTCCAATACTTCATCTAAAAACAATGTCAGGAATGGTCATGGACATAGACATCATTGAGCTTCCTTAGATCTACGCAAATCCTTACTTCATCCTTTTATTTCTTCTCCTAGACCGCCATGGGGCTCACCCAATTGGACTCTTCACTGGTTCTATGATGTTTGCTGCTAACATCTTGTCCAACTCCAAACGAACCTTTTCCTTATACTTAGGATTTGGGGGATACGGGCTCTGCTTAACAGGCTTTGTGTCCGGTTTCATAGTGATTTTCATAAAACTCAACTCTCCTATTATACCCTTCAAGTCCGAAAACTTAGTGGGGAACAAATCCTAATATTTGCAGAGTAACTCAGCAACCTTATCCACAGTAGCGACATCCCAATAATCCCCAATCTTCGCAAACTTTGGCTCTGCTTCAGTACCAATGTTCACTTGCTTGGTTTTCAATGGCGCGACGATGTCCGGGTTCTCTATTTGTGGACCTTCAACTTCGCGATGTCCTTCGACCTCTAGAATATTGATATTCCTTGGATCGTTGTCCTCCCCTTCAGCTGTCACATTATAACATTCCAGCCCTGGCGCAAGTGAGTGCTCCAGTCTGGTTGGACCCATTCCAATGGTTCTTGCGGCATTCTAAAGATCACTGCCTTATCCTCCTATAGAGCTTCATTAATGCTCTTGAACCCATCTTCAAAACTGAAGGTCATTAAGAATCCTACCCTCAATATATCCCACTCCACAGTGCCATGGCAGAGCTCTATCTCCAAATACTCGTTCATGGGGATGATGTCTAAGGTATGGAAAAATAAGTGTACCCACTCCAGTTATGGCTCTGTTCCATAAGCTTTAGCCCACTTTGCTAGATGATCGCGCAAATCATCCCTCCCATCATATTTCTCAGTGAATCGAAGGTTATCTCGACCAAACTGCAATCTCACCATTCTTCTATAATCCCGCCATCCATCAAAGCTATCCTTGTGCATACCCCACCATCATGCAGGCGTAGTGCACAGTGCTAGATCTAATGCTGGGAAGCGGTGATGCTCAGGGACTTCGCGCTTAAATGCATCAGAAAACTTATCCACGTCAGTTAAAACATCATAATAAGGTAAATTCCTTACCTCCAACGAAACGCATCGCATCAATTTAGTCATCATGTTGCAGCGCAATGTGAATACTTCATGTAGCCGATTCTTCCAATGCTCCAACTCTTCCTCTGAATCAAAGGTGCAGGAACTCTCCCAGTCCAATGCAATCCACCCATCCATTGTTGGATTGATCTAGTCTTGATATCGCGCTGTGATTTTGTAGATCTGATCTAAGTCATCTTCACTTTCCTCATACTCACACACTGGTTCAGTGTAGCGTGACCCTTTTGCAGGGTCCAACGGTACTACAACTCGAAGTGATTTCCTTTCAAACGACATTGTGTGCTTCTCTAAGTTGATCACCGCATTCATGTCAATGGCCTAGTCAATCCCGAGGAGCGCGGGTAATGGATTACTGTCATCAACGTTCTCTATAACTTCAAAATCAGTCGGCGTGTTCGCCCCTTCTATATCCACTGTTACTCCATGTAATCATCCCATAGGGATGATATTCTGTTGGTTTGTCATTCCAAGCTGGATCAGAGACCACTACATCACAGGTCTCCCCATTCTTTCTCATGTTTGTTTTGGCAAAACATTCGCGTCAAACCCAAGATCCAGAATGACCTGGTCCATTTCATATTCTCCTATCTGCATGGTGAGCCTCATCTCACGCCCTGTTCTAGCCTTATGCTTGCCAATTTTTCTTACTACACGATGTCCATCAGGGGTGTTTTCTTTTCTAGCGCATTTGTTTATTAACTCCTGCAGGCCCTTCACAACTTTGCTATAGCGCAGCAATTTCATGTAGGTCTCCAAGAATGTGGTAAGCACAGAAGGATCAACCTCTGTAGTCGCGTTGGTTTCTGGTACTCTGTTCTGGCTTCTTGAGGTAGATGCCTTAGCAAAGCTTTTCTTCACCTCCATAAATGTTTCCTTCGCACATTCTAGATCAAACCCAACTTCCTTTTTTAGGGCCTTCCGAACCCTTCTGTCATCTTCAAGTTGTTTTCCCTTATCATTGCTAGTCTTTATTCTGCTCCTCAGCACTATATTCACATTTTGATCTTCTTCGTGGGGCTCAACTCTCATCATTTGTAAGTTCTGCGTAGGTTGTTGAGGTTGCACCTTCTTCTCCTGCATCTTAGCTATCAACACAAGGCATTCTTCTATAGTGTGGTCAAACTGGCTGCAGTATTGACATGATGGGCATGTTTGATTCTGACACTCTCGCGCGTAGTGCCCTGGTGTTCCACAGTTATAGCAAATAATCTGTCTGTGAACTTTACCAGGTCCTCCTCCTTTGCGACCTCATCCTCTTCCCTGATATCCTCTACGCGCTCCACTGGTGCCCTGACCAGGAGGCCGTGTTTTTGTTTACATCTGGTACGTAGGTGTTCTCTCCATCAACAATTCATAGCTATGACAGTGACACTCATCATGGCCCACAGATTTACAAAAGTTGTAGAACAAATGTTTTAGCATTTGAATGAACTTTTGAAGCAAATGATAATTATCCATTGTGTGTTTTCCAGCCACCTGACAAATAGCGCACCATATCGCAGCCCCCATACTTGGTCTTGTTGGAGCTTCTGTCCTCAGGGGAATTGGTCCCCCTCCTGTGATATAGTTCGCAAATACAGGACAATGGTCTTTGTCATGCCCCTGGCTTTTACATTTCAGGCACCAAACTTCCTCGCGCACCTTTGGTTTAGTCTCCTTCTCTTTCTTTAAGCTCTGCAATTCCAAGTAGAGGTTCTGCAACTGTGAGTGAATTTGTTGAACCCCCAAGGTTTCATCTTGCATAGGCGTCGCATGCAACCTCATCGTGATTTCCAGGGCTTCTGCCTAAGTTCCTATCTTCTGCTATGACAAGAAATCCTTAGGTGGGGCAGAAGTGAGGCTATAAACCACTCGCGGTGCTGACCATCTGTGAGCTACATATTAGCTTCGCGGATCACACATTTCAACCTTTGATCTAACTCCCAAGGCATTTCATCAACCCTCATCGTGATCTCCTTAAATTTGACTATTGACTATGAGTCAGACTTCGGCTTACTAAATTCTTTGTTTAAAGCAACCTTAGTTTCTTTGAGCATTGCCACGGGATGATTAGAACATTACTTAATATACCATGTCAACATGCGATCCTGCAAAGTGGTGACCAACTGCGCCTTCTTTATATTGTCATCAGTAATCTGTTGCACCGTCCACACAACATTCACAACAAACCAAAACTAATCAGTATCTTCACTCCCTATACCTTTGAAGATTGGCAGCTTCATTGTGTTCGACATGTTGAACGACGATGGTGGTGGTGGAGGTATGAGCGAAGGTGTATGAGGTGGAGGTGGAGGTGGAGTGGATGGTTGAGTTATTCATGGAAAACCTTGTCTTATCAACTGAACAACACTCCACTGTGAAGCCTGTACCGTTCTCTCATCATCGCTAGAAGGAGGTCCAATCAACGGGTTGTATTCAGGACTTGATTTTTCTCGAGCTCTGAAAAGTTTTCCACTTCGCGTAGCTCCAAACATCAAGGCAATGGCATAACCCATTTTTCACACAAGAGCATCTTAATCCAAGTATTCAAAGATCTTAGATAGTTACCTCGTCGTCCTTTGAAAAACCTTCGCTCTGCTTCACTATAGCTGACTGAGGTATCAACTGCAAACTCTGTAACAAATCCTCCTATAAATCGATCAAGCCAGTGGTCGAAAGCGTACGCGATCTTGTCTTCAGAGGCTTCTAATCGTTATATCAACTCTAGAGTCCACACTATTGGACCATCAAGCTTCACCTCCCTTGGCCATCTACCAACTTAGCTATCCACTCGTATAATTCGATTGGGAAGGTGCATAAGAAAATTTTGCGTATTTCCGTATGCAAATATATGTCCAACCACTGCTCCTTTGATAGGAGGATTCGTGTTCTCTTCTGTTGCGAATTTGTGAATCTTCCCGTCCAACCACTTTTCAATTTCCTTTTTGGTCGGATTCCAGTGATGCGACATCACACATCTCCTTCAAGCAGATCCTGGTCCCAACAATGGAACCATTTGTTGGCTTAGGAGGTTCTAACCCAGGTTCAGAGTTAAATGTGCCAAACAAAACCCTACACTACTGGCCCTTTCAGCATCAACCCGCGTAGTGCAGGTTGAAGTCTCACCCGAAGCAGTATGGGGGGATGCTGGAACCAAGTTTCCGCATCCAGAGATCAGTGTGATGTCTTTTAGAACCCTAGATCTTCCTTCGCGCAGATCTATGAGCCCTTTAGGGCGACTGCAACTACCTTTAAACAGCTTCTCGATCTTCGTGAAGGTCTACAATTGCTTTTGCAGACCCTTAACAGTTGGTTTATCCACTTACGTGCATTAGAAAATAACCCTAGATATGAACTCGCGTAGATCTACTTAAATATTCAATATACATAACAAATTGTATCATAATCTTCGTGAAAGTACTTAACATGCAATGCGTATAGTTATCAAGACATATTCCATAAAGTTGTGCATCATAAGATCAATATTTCATCAATGCATTATTCATTCACAGCATATATCACAATCATAAATAGACAGAAGCAAACATATAAACACAATAATTCTTCAACAATCTTCTTTATTGATTTTCAATATGGTGTTGTAGACTCAAAACTACCCTACGCACTCAGCTGCAGGGGTCCGCGCACTCAGCTGCAGACTCTACTTTAGGCCTCCATGTACTCAGCTGCGAAGCCTTTCTCATTCTATCTACTTTCTCCTTACTTGACCTTTTTTCCCTTCTCAGGCGTAGAATTTCTCACAGACATGCCTTAGACTCTCTAAGGCACACCTATTTATAGATTTTTACATACAATCCCATGGTCTATGGACCATGGGTGGATCTCAAAACCGACTCAACTTTCACATAAAAAAGGTCCTAATACCCCTTTGACTCCTAACCATCTACGCACTCCGCATCCACAATCGTGGAGACTTTACATCTTTTTACAAAAATTACATCAAAACTTGGGGTTTTAACCCCAAAACTGACCTAGAGGATCCCATCCCAACAGGGTGAAGTGCAGATAGTGATTAAAACTATTGGGAACGTTGATAAAGGATTAACAAAGGATTTCATTACAAAACCAAAGGTGGGTGGGCCTTTTTCTCTCTCCTCTAGCATGACACATGGTGGCATATAATTAGTCCCGATAAGCTACAATGGCATCTGACGTCAGTATGACGTGGCGGTACGGAAGGACATGTGGTAGGCAGTCTTGGCGTTTTGAGGGGGCCTAATAGGACAAATCTAGGTGACATGTGTCACCACTCATGAGGTGCCACATCGAGTCATAGTGTCACATCGGAGTTTGATGTATCAGAGGTTGAGGAGGTCGGCACTTTGTAACACTTGATACTTGAAAATGCTCTGATAAGGGAGCTCCGATATTGGGTTGGCACCACGGTTGCAAAGACTCAAAGAAGCAAGGGCGCTAAGCAATTAACAAAGGAAAAATAGCCCCTGACAGGAACAAAAATGCTCTAGCAACTCAAGACTAAGCGACAGGTCACAGTTCTCGGTCGTATGGTGAGAAATGCGAGAAGGGCTAAGCGGAAGGAGCTTATCATATCGAAGGTTGGAAATTGGAAGATTAGAATACTGCACCACTGTGAAAATTGTGATATGAAAACTCTCCAATAAGGAGGTATAGAGAGTTAAAGGCGTATGGATCGGCAACTGCAAGATTGAATGTGGGAACAGAGGAGTGGGTCTCAGGGGTAATGGCAACTGTCAAAGATCGTTGGGTCAAGGCAACAAAGGACCACGATCTGTAAGAAAGAGCGTTGGGTTTGCCTTGAGGTGATACAAGCCATCTATGTGCTCTGACACATGTCTTCAGTGAGTAAATGGAGGTATGGGACTCAGGAAGCAGTGTGCAGGTCACCTAAGAATTAATTTCTCAACATGGAGCTCCACGCAGTTAGGGAATGAAACACTGTGAGGTCGAACTCTATTTCTACATTGTGACAAGCAACTGATAGTTGATCGCTCACAACTCTAGAGAGTGGGGAAATCAAACAGTTAAGGCGAAAGCGACAGGTGAATTGGTTAAACAAATAAAGAGGAACATCATGGCAAAGACGTGGCCTAATCGAAGGCCATCACAAGAATGGCAGGGAGATATTTTCCGCAACCATCATTCAATTTTCTTTATGTCTATTATTCTGTAATTTTTGCATTTTCAAGAACATAATCAAATCCGATTGTAATAATTTTGGGCAGAAAAACCTTCACATGTTGTGACAGCGAGTCGATTAAACAGCTAGTGCTCGGTTGAGATATTTTGTAACTATTGTTCAAAGCTCCCCTTCTCCTTATAAATAGAGGGAAGAAACACTTAAGATAGGTTCCCAATTTCTGCATTCTAGAGGCCCGAATTCTTCTTTTGCAAGTTCTGAGCTCTGTTTGCAGAGAGAGTGGTTCCACTTTGGTTCAATTTTCTTGTTCATAAGGTGCTCAGACATATACAATCGTTAATTGTAATGAACTAGTGATTTGGACTCCATCTTAAAATATTAATGAATCAGTTTGGTTGATTCCAATTGGAGCAATGCGTAATATGTTTTCCCCTTTGTATATCATTTCATGTACGTCTTTCCTCTTCTGAAATTGTGTTATGAAACTTCCAATTTCACTCTCTCATGGTTGTATGTATGTTGCTAAGTAGTGAGAAGTATCTGTGTAAACATATATTTACTTGTGTTATTTGATACCCTGCAGTACCTGTGTAATTACAGATTTACTTGTGTTATTTGATAGCCTACAATACCTGTATGTAAGCATAGATTGACCTATGCTAATTGGTGACAAATGTATTCATGAGACATAGAGCTTAAGACCTTAATTCACCCTCCATTTTTTTTTGCACTTTCACCTCCTCACTCTTCCATATTTATGCTAGAGATTGTTTCTTAGGCTTCTATGCTATGTCCAACCCTCTACATCGATTTCCCTCCTTTCCTTCGTCCTGTTCATCTATACTACAATAACAATGTTAAACTGCGTAATGTTATGCGTCAGCCATTAGAACCAATGCATTTCTCTTTGAGATGAGCCATATCTACCAGTGTGTGTTTCGATCTATGTGTTTTCTTGAGTTTACCTTGGCGAAGGGCTATTGAACCAAGCTCTGAATTATCTTTTCTCAAATTACGTGACATATGGAGTGAAATAGAAAGCCTTTAGATAATCTTCAAAAGCATTCCTCTCGGATTCCATAAGCACTAACCCTTTTCTTTCAACCTGGGGGTTGTCTCTAGGAGGCTTCTATATCTATTGAAGAACTTGTGTGACAGAATATAGAAAAAGCTACAACAACAAGAAACTAGTGCAAAGATATCATCATAATCTTCTCCCTATTTCTAGGAGAAACCTCTAACAATGAACCTTGCCTTGTACTTTTCAATGCTTCCATAAGATCCATGTTTGATCTTGTATAACCATTTTGAAGTGACAACGGATTTCCCTTTAGGTCTCGGAACAATATCTCATACATCATTCTTCATAATTGATTCATATTCTTCAGCCATGGTATCCTTCCAAACCTATTCTTTCACTAATTCTTCAAATGTCGAAGGCTTAACCTGGATCATAGTGCTCAAAGCTACAACGTACCCTTGGTACCTGAATGGCTTCTTACTTTCTCTAAAGGTCCTTGATGGGTCCCATCAATAGGTATATTTTGAGGCCCATTGTGCTATTCTCCAACCTGTAAACTCTCTTTTTCTCACATTAATTTGCATTTTTAGCCATAATGTGCTTATTAGGGATATTAAAAGGTGCTTGTCATATTTCATGGCCTAATGTGATTAATATGTAGGCAAAATAAGCATTTTTGGAGATATTTACTATGTAGGGGCTCGTTGGAGGCATCTAGAGAGAATCTAGGAGGCTTGTCCACTACACTAACTCTCCAAATCGACTTAAGACCAAAGATTACTCACCAACAACTCGAATTCCACTAGAAGCTGAGGAACTCGAGTGCATGTGAAGATCCAAGGGAACCAGATCCACCAATTTCGAGATTTTGGAGGGAATCGGTCCTTCTCCCAAGGGAATTGCCCCTCAATGACTTTTTGTATAAATAAACAAGCTTAATGGCTCATTATGATTCAAAATTTTGTTGGAAATAGGCATAGCTACTGAAAGACAAGAGCCTAACACTATTACTTTCATCTTTGATAGGATGTATGTGATTCTCATTTTCTGTTAATGGAAAGTTTAATGTTGGCCTACATCTGAGTTAACTTTGGAGGGCTGAAAACCTTGCGTTTGGGCCCAACCCAGAGGCTTTAGTCCCTCTCCTGCATTATTTTCTTGTTCTTGTTCAAATCATTTTATTTCTTTCCTTGCTTAAGTAGGAATTATATTGCAGAAATTATAGTTGCAGGTTTTGTCACAACCTCTCTTGTGGGAAGTGTGGTTGAAGAGTCTACAACAACAAGCCAAAAATATGTGTTTATGATTTCTTGGAAATTACTAAGTTTTGGATTGAAATTCTTTTGCATGCTTGGTTTCTATAACTTAGAAGTTAGCAGCATTGATTTGGCAATTAGATTAGATGCATGTTGTAGGATAGAGTAGATCTTGAAGAAATAAAATTCAACTCATCTTTTCCACCTTGATTTATCTTGTTGCAATATTGATTAGTAGATGCATGTTCTGATTATTGGTCTGCATCGGTTGCCAAGTGACTTGCAGGGGTTTTCACACTCATCCACATCCACTTAGACATTTCCATCCTCCTCCTGGACATCTCATACTTCTCTCAAGCTCTGCCACTGATATCATCCTTTCAGGGCCAATGAAGGACACCGGGCACATGAACTTTTGTGCAAGATAGGCCTCTGAGGGGTGCTAGGCTTGGAAAAAGGCCTCACACATCCTTCATTCACCTTCATCCAAATTCCTCCAAATTCAGGACACCATCCTTGCCTTGAGAAAGCTCTTGGATCTAGTCCTGTAGCAAAACAGGGCTTCCTATAGCCACCCTATAGCAATCCTGCAGCACTGCCTAAATTCAACCAGATTTGCCCTAGGACCTTAACTCTTGCATTTTGAAGTTGAATAGTGGCCCTAAACCTTTGATTTCATGATTAGGGAGACTCCAAGACCACTCCAACCCTATCCTTCCTCCACTGCAACATAAAACAACAAGTAGATTAGACTTAGTTTTTTTGAATTCCATAGTTGTGTTGTAGATTGAATTCCTCCTTATCAAGCAATTTGTAATAAAATTAATGATTCATGCAAGTAGAACATTGATTTGATTAAGTGTGCAAATAGAGTAGCATAGTTTATTTTTGCAACTAGTATAGTATGTTCCTTTCATTCAATTACAATTAGTCTCTTCATTTAAGGAATGGTACTTTCATTTTTGTAGTTAGAATCATGTTCATTCCCTTGCAACCATGATATGTATTTTATATAAATTCTCTTTGTAGTTAGTTGAAGGAGTGGTATTTGTATGTCTTGATCTGATCTAATGACTGAGGGTGACATGAGTAGAACTTAACCAACTATGCATATAGCATTGTCACCTCTAAATTTGTATGAACCTTGAGTTGAAAATTTAAGTTGAGAAACCTTGGGAGTTGCAACATCCTTGATGCAATACCTGGACTCATCACTTTTTGACACCGTTGTCAGGGAGGTTTCCAAGTAGGTGTTTTTTCTACTTAAAGTTGTTTGTTTTGTTTTGTTTTTTGTTTTTTTTTTTGTTTTGTTTTTTTTTTTTTTTTTTTGCATCAGTATTATTGGTTTGAAAGCTTAAAAAAAAGGGAAAAAAGCGAAAAATTCAAAAAATAGAGCTAGTTCTTTCATGCCTCATAAGAGTAGGGATAGTCAAGGAAAATTCCTACCAAAAACCCCCACCCCTTCAAGCAACCAACCATCATTCTTCTTTGGTGACTATGAAATTCCCTCTCTGACTATAGGAGAGCTAGAAAACCCTCTATGTGAGGAACCTCAAATTTTTAGGAACCCATAGGGGAAGAAGATCCCACTTTGCCTACCCACACCATGGCTGAAAACAAACAAAATGAGATTTTTCCTATCTGGGAAACCAATGGGGAGGCCAGAATGAAGAATATAAGTCTTGTTTCCCTTCCACATTTCCATTCCCTAACCTCTAAAGACCCTAACACCTTCATGTTTGAATTTGTTGTTGCCTGTAGGACCTACAACTATACCTCTGACAAACAAAATTTGAAGTTGTTTCCATCTACCTTCAAATATGCAGGCTTGCACTATTTTATGGGTTTCCCTGGAGGAAGCATCACTATCTGGGCCTAAATGTAGCAAGCCTTTAATGAGAAGTACATGGATTACTGTAGCTGCAAGGAAACAGAGGAAATCTTTAGGATTACCTTAGGACCAAATGAATCTTTAAAGGACTATGAGGAAAGATTCCAACTCAATTATAGGAGGGCTAACTGTACCCTTGACCCTGAGTCACTCAAGTTGGTTCTTCTCCGAGGGATCAGGGAAGATGTAATGGAGACCCTCAACATGTTGTCTAGAGGAGACATCTACCAATTGCCTTATGATGACATCAAGATAGTATTCAAGGTCCACCCTAGGGCTGCTAGGAAAAAGGGTAGGTGTAGCCAAGGCTTGGTTAGTGCATCTCCCTCTGCATCAACCATCAAAC
This sequence comes from Pinus tabuliformis, assembly GCA_031772625.1. Classification (NCBI taxonomy): domain Eukaryota; kingdom Viridiplantae; phylum Streptophyta; class Pinopsida; order Pinales; family Pinaceae; genus Pinus; species Pinus tabuliformis. The sequence continues at coordinate 614,202,692 of CM062806.1, read as the reverse complement.
ATGAGATAGGAAGTATGTTGGAGGATTTCAAGAGTGAAATGTTGCATACCTTTTCCCTACATATGGATACTATGCAGATCAAAAGGAAGCAAGAGGAAGCAAAAAGAGCACTAGCTATCTTTTGCCTAGATTCACTAAGAGACATCCTAGGAATGAGTGTCCATTGAATGCCATAGAAGTCTGATCTATCTGTGAGGAAAACCATGCAACATACAAATGTCTTTCTCTGCCAGCCCTGAAAGTTGTATACGAAGGGGAAGAAGGTGTTTCAGAGCAACTCTGCTTCATTAACGAAAGGAGGCCTCAAGGCCCTTTTCCATATCAATAGGGCATGCAAGGTGCATCTTATCCTCCTTATAATACAAACTAGAATGCACCTTTCCAACCTTGGTAACCTTCCACTCAACCATCATGGCCCATACCTCCTTCTTGGCCTTATCCTCCTTAATATCCTCATCAACCTATTAACCCTCCTTTCCAGCCATATCCACCACAACCTCGTCAATGTGGCAGCTCCTCACAAGTGTGGAGTCCTCAAACAACCCAACCTCCTGCTTTAACGCCTCCATGTCAACCTCAACCACAAATCCCTCACCGTTACCCACCAAAGCAACCTCAATTGTCTTCTCAACCCAATCTAAGCGTGAACAATAAGCAAGCACAACAGGTGTACAATGGGGAGACATCCTATCCTGCTTAGGTTGTGAACATCCAAGAGATCAACTTTAGGTTTGGGAAGGTAATTCCAGAGGTTCACCCACCTTATCCCCCTGAAGAGATTGAAGGAAAGGAGGGGGAAAGTGCCCCTCACGCCAGTGCACCCCCTTACCCTAAGAGGTTGATCCAACCTAAACAACACACTCCCGAAGAGGTAGAGATTCTGGGAGAATTGAAGAACTTATGTGTCAAAATACCCCTTCTCCAAGCCATCAAAGATGTCCCCATTCACAACAAGATTATCAAGGAAGAGTGTTTCAAAAGGCCTGGGAGGAGAAGAAGAGATACCCCCACTATCAATTTTTTTGGACAATTATCTGATCTGATGCTAGGGAGGGTAATCTCCCCAAAGTACTTGGATCTTGATAGCCCAGTAGTGGATGCGCACATTGATGGCATTATGGTCCCTAATACCTTGATTTACCTTGGAGTTGCAATCAATACGATGACCAAGGAAACCATGCTCAAGATCAATCTCCAAGGAGCCTTGAGGAAGACCACTACGGTACTACAGCTTGCAGATAGATCCATAGTAGCTCCTGAGGGAGTTATTGACGAGGTAATGGTCTCCATTAACTCCTGGGAGTACCCCACTGATTTCCTTGTCCTCTGGCGCAAAACCAAGTTTAATGGCTATCCCCTCATCCTAGGAAGGCCTTGGATAGCCACTGTTGATGCCTACATTAGTTTCAGGGCTAGGAACATGACCATCAAGAATGGGCATCTATCAAAACAACTTCTGTTGTATCCTCCTACTCAACCTTCTAGTGAGCATGATTTTCTCTTGTGGCTAGAGGATGAGGAAGATGAAGAATTTTACCAGGCATCCCTCTACCCAGTCTGCACACTAGACACTGCTATAGGGGGGAGGTAGCTTGATGAAGATGACCTTATTGACCATATCTTACAAAATCAGCCCCCCACTGCCATGATAGTTGATGAATTAATGAGGGAATCTTAGAGTAACCCTAAGACTGATTTGTGCACTGTTGACCCTACCGTAAAACATGCCAAGGTTGTAGAGATTAGCCCATCCAAAGCTCTAAAGATGAACCCCTCCCTCTCATCTGAGCAGGAAGAACAATTATGTAGTGTTCTGAGGCAACACCTGGATGCTTTTGCTTGGGACTATAAGGAGATGAAAGGTGTGCATCCCTCGGTTTGTACTCATCATATCTACATCAAAGAGGGATGCAAGCCTATGCGCCAACCTCAGAGAAGGATGAATCCAACTCTTAAGGACATTGTGAAAGAGGAATTACAAAAGCTATTGGATGCAGGGTTCATATACCCCATTTCATATAGTGAGTGGGTGTCCTCCCTCGTCATAGTCCCCAAGAAAAATGGGAAGTGGAGGATCTGTGTTGATTATCAAGAACTTAACAAGGCTACAAAGAAGGACCACTTCTCATTTCCTTTTATTAACTAGGTCCTGGATGGCCTTGCAGGAAAGAGATTATTTTTCTTTCTAGATGGGTTTAGTGGGTACAACCAGATATAGATCAGCCCTGACGACCAAGACAAGACCACATTCACATGTCCTTGGGATATGTTTTCCTTTAGGGTCCTTCCATTTGGTTTGTGTAGTGAACCTACTACTTTCCAAAGGGCAGTTTTGAGCATCTTTGATGACCTTGTTCTTGACAATGTTGAGATATACAAGGATGACTTGACACCTTATGCTTGTGACTTCCAGAAGCTCTTTCTAACCTATCCAAAGTCTTGAAGAAATTCATTGAGATGAATCTCTCATTGAGTCCCGAAAAATGTGATTTTTTTATGAATGCAAGGACTATCCTTGGCCATTCCATATCCAAGGAAGGGATACAAGTTGACCCCAACAAAATTGCCATCATTAAAAGGGTCCCTATCCCTCAAAAGAAAAGAGATGTCAGGAGATTCCTTGGATTGGTTGGGTATTATAGAAGGTTCATTAAAGACTTTAGTAAATTGGATTCACCCTTGTTTGGACTATTGGCTAAATATTCAGACTTCTGTTGGACAGGTCTTTGAAGTGCTAAAAGAAAAGTTGACCTCTGCACCCATCCTGAGTGGTCCCAATTGGGCATTTCCTTTCCATATACACATAGATGCATCACATAAAGTTGTAGGGGAAACCTTAGGACAAGTGGAAGACCAATTTCTTTATGCCATCTATTTCATTAGTAAGAACCTTTCTAAAGCCGAGTTAAATTATACATTCACTGAAAAGGAACTCCTGGCTGTGGTACACTCTTTGAACAAGTTTAGGCACTACATCATTGGATATGAAACTTTTTTCCACACTGATCATGCAGCCATTGATTATTTAGTGAATAAAACTGATGTCAATGCTAGGTTAATTAGATGGTTGTTATTATTGCAGTAGTTTGATTTGACTATTATTGACAAACCAAGGAAAGAGAATGAGGTTGCATATTTCTTGTCAAGACTAACCTTGCTTGCATAAAATGAGGAGATGGTAAGTGATCAGCTCCTAGATGAACACCTCTTTGCCATATTGGTGCTCTCTCCTTGGTTTGTTGATATATCAAACTACTTGGTTGTTGGGAGGTTCCCTCCTAATCTATCCTCCAAGGAGAAAAGCAAGATTATTAGGAAAAGTGCCCCATTCACTTGGATTGGGGGAAATCTTTTCAAGTTGGGGCCAGATCATATTTTGAGAAGATGTGTGAGGGAAGAGGAGGTCTTTGACATCCTCTCAACATGCCATGATGGACCTTGTGGAGGCCACTTTGCTACTAAGAGAAAAACCTTCAAATTTCTACAAGTTGGTTACTACTGGCCCACTCTACATCAAGATGCAAGAAGGTATACCACTAGGTGCGATCAATGCCAAAGGATGGGTAAGCCCACAACTAAGGATGAAATTCTCTTACAACCTCAAGTAACTCTAGAGACATTTGAGAAATGGGGCATGGACTTCATTGGGCCCATTGATCCCCCATTGGGACAAAAGAAGTATATCATTGTGTGCACTAGTTACCTGAATAAATGGACTGAAACAAAGGAAGTTAAGGAAACAACTGAGCATGAGATGGTTGAGTTTCTGAGGAAGAATATACACAAGTTTGGTTTTCTAAGAGAGTTGGTCATGGATCAAGGGATACAATTCACCTCAAATTTGATCAAAGACCTCATGAAGCAGCACCACATCAAGCATGGGATGTCCACTACTTATCACCCTCAGGAAAATGGACAAGTGGAGGTCACAAACAAAGCATTGGAGAACATTCTGACCAAGCTTGTTAGCAGTAGTAGAAAGGATTGGGCAGATAGAATTATAGAAGCCACTTGGGCCTACAATACCACTTGGAAGACCACCACTGGATTTACCCCATTTGAAAAATTCTATGGGAAGAAGGCCCTGTTGTCCATTGAATTTGAATACAATTCCCTAAGGATGGCAGCTCAGATAGACATGAACCTCACTGCAGCACAACAAGAGAGGCTGCTCCAACTCAATGGTTTAGATGAATTCAGGCTGTAAGCTCTCCTGCACACTGAGGTAGTCTAGCTGCAAAGGAAGATTTGGCATGCAAACACATTAGGGAGAGAGATTTTCAAGAAGGTGATTGGGCCCTTCTGTATGACTCAAGATTCAAGGATTTCAAAGGAAAATTAATGAAAATACGGTTTGGCCCTTATCTAGTGAGAAAATGTCGTGAGAATGGGTATATCCAAATTAGAAAAATTCATGAGGAAGGTACCCCCTTGCTTGTTAATGGTTACAGGCCGAAGTTGTACAAGAGACCTCTATTCAAAGAGGATTTTATTAGTTCAATTAGCAAGGAGTTGAATGTGATTGGGAGGCCTCATTCCACCAAGCTTCTGAAAAGAAAAATTAAAGAAAAACTAAAGGGCCTAGATGAAAACCTCCATGAGGCATCTAAGGCCAACTCTAGGATTGAAAACCTCTATGAGGCAACCCAAGAGAAAAAAATGAAAAAAGAAAAAAGAAAAGAAAAATAAAATGAAAAAATCCCCAGGTGAAAACCTCCTCTGAGGCGCCTAGGACGAGTATGCAGTTTGAAAACCTCTCCAAAGGCAGTTCGCATCTCTCATAAAAAAAAAGAGAGAGAAAAGAAATAAAACACAAAGATTCCTTACATAAACTCTGCTAACATTTTTCTTTTGCAAGACTCTCGATAGTTAAGAAAGCAACAATTGAAGGCACAAAGTCCACAGTCCCTTTCTCCACCCCCCTATTCCAACCACTGCATTTTAATCATCATTCATCCAACTCCCTACCTCTCTCCATCACTTAGCAAGCAATTGCACCTAATTTTGCCTTAACCTTGCAATGTTACAAGATTGTCCTAAATTGTTACAGGAGCAATAAAAAATGCTACAAGAGGGAGACCCACTTGGAAAAAGGGCCCAAAAGGTAGTTTTTCTTTGAGAAATGTTAGGAGAGGTCCACCTGAATACCTCCACCCCTCATCCACTCTGTGTAGCCAATTCCATCCTCAAGATTCCACCTCTGACCATATAAAAAACACAAAGAAAAGGACTCTACCTTCACCTTTTTTTCTTCCAAACACTTTCACCACCTTCTGAAGATTCTATTCTTGTCCCTAGACCCACTATGACTTATCCAAGTCCCTGAATGCAATATGAGGTTTTAAGAAGGAACATAGTGACTGTTGTAGGAAGGATATCAGTCTTGTAGAAGCCTACACAGATCCAACAAGACCATAGACCAAAGATTCTCGCAGCTTCCAAGTGAAGATTTGGCCACCCTGAGGCATCAAGAGGCCATTCTTGAGGTCTAGAGAAGTCACACCATCTTTAAGGAGCAGTGGTAAGGTCACATATCCACTCCAACAATAAAAAATAGAACATTGGAAAGATACATGCATGGAAGAAAGACTTCATCAGTCGACTACATCATCATTTTGTGAGGACTTGTGCATAAAAAAACAAAGGAATTCAACGCCTCCAAAGGAAAATTGATCAATCATCAACTTATCAACATGCATACAGCTCCAATAATTTGACATCATAGGTAGGCTCAGGTATGACACCCCTCACCTTTTCCCTATGCGTATAATGGTAAAAAAATATGTTTAATGAATGAGAAAAAGGTTTTATGGGCTAGAGGTGGCCAGTAAACTTGGCGACCTTTGATTAGTAAACTATAGTTTACTCAGCGACCCATGCAACATGGAAACATCAAAATAGGGGGAGTGATAATTACGAGGAATGCGGACAATTGCTAAAAGAGGAAATTCATCCAAAGGCTAGGTCACTAAAACCTTCTGAGCCCATTACCATAAAAGGGAATAAAAGCACAAGGCTCGATTCCACTTGCACAATTTCTCATTCCCAAGAAACGGTTGGAGAAGCCCATCAAGGTACTCAAGGATGAGCCAGATGCTACTAGAGTCTATCTAGGGTACCACTGAACTACTACAAGATTAGTTTGCAGGTGCCACAGGAGGTGCTACATGACTGGATACCACTGCTACAGGTGCATGTAAATTGCTACAGGAACACATAAGAGGAGCTATAGGGCTGAACTAAAAGGAGAAAAGGAACCCAAACCACCAGGAATTTTCCTCAAACCCCATGAATATAAAGAAGTCATCTTGAAAAAGTGTAAGTGGCCTCATTCCTCCTCACTTTCCATACAATAGCGTAAAAAAAATTGTTTGCTACAGGCATCTTGTAACAAACCCTTATGCAAGTAAATTCCTTTGAAAATTTATTTTATTGCATAAAAAAAGCAAGGCAGGAGTAGAGTAAAAGCTTGTTTCTCACTACAGTAAAGAGAATTACCCTTCTTCTTCTCTGACACAAAAAGAAAAAACATTAGCCACCCTGTCCCTACCTCTGCACTCGAGACTGCTCAGAGGAAAACCTTGAAATTTTTCCCTCAACTAGCTTAAGGTAGGAATGGTAGGAGCCATGGGGGGAGGTTTCAATCGAAGAGAACCCACAGACACCAAAAGAATCCACCAACATCCTCCTGTTAGGGATATTTTTCTGAGACATCAGTGGATGGGGTTCTTTAAGCAATTAAAGGGGTATGACGATGAGGTAACTCGTGAATTTTCCATGGCCCTCAATTCTGAGGGAGAAGATAGTGCCACTACTATTATTAGAAGACTTGCCATCCATTTGAACACAAAGCTCATCAGCAGAGTAACCGCCATACCCAAGGGAGTTTGATGGGGCAAAGAGGATAGGACACTAAATGTCACAACCAAGAAAAACTTCTTCCTCCCTGAAGAGGAGTCTATTGAAGATAAAAATGGAGTGAGAAGAGAGAGCCTCCCTTACCCTTGGGATGAAGTAGCCTATAACATCCTCAAGTACATATCTTGTGAGGGGAGGTTGAGTTTTGTGTATAACTATCAATTTAGGCTACTCCATGAGCTAAGGTTCCAGACAAAGTTACCAATTCCAAAAAGGCTTAGTGTTCCACATTTCCTCTTTCAGTCCATCATTGAAATGAGCCAGAGAGTGAGGGAAGGGAGGCACCAACACATTGCCCATCATGGCCTCATCAAGCTCATTGTCATGAATGCCCTAAGCCATCTCAAAAGTCCTGTGTTGTGGGCTAACTTTGTGGACATGGATAGGGAGGCCTTCATTGAGACACAAGCCCTTACCTCCACACAACAAGAGGAGACACCAGCATCTAGTACTGGGGGTAGCGAAGAAAATACAGAGGAGGAAGAGAAAGAAAGAACAAAGGAAGATGGGGAAGAGAAACCAAGAACACAGGAAGAAGAGGGAGAGAAATAGAGAGAAGAGGAAGAGAACCCTGAGGTTCCTTCTAGATCTCAAAGGATAGGAAAACAAGGGAAGCAAATAAGCCTCTCACTAGGAACCGCAAAACAAGAGGTCGCTGCTACTTTAGCCACACTGAGCACACCTACCAAGCCCAAGAGAAGGCAGCCCAAGCAAAGCCCCTTGTATTACAAGAGGAGAAAGAGCATCAGGATTAATAAAGGGAAGGCTCAGCCTGCTTCAATAGTCCCCATCACAATTAATGAGTCAACCAACCAAAAAGAAGAATTGGGACCCGGTGAAGGAAAAATTGAGGAGATTACCTCCCCTAAAGCCAAGGGTAAACAACCTTTTCCAGCCATAGGGAGGCCCTGCATTAGAGCAGTAAAATCTAAGAGGCTCAAGGCACAAGCTACCCATCTATAGGAGAAAACAGAGGAGTTATAGACAAAAACAAGGCTGCTACGAGAGCAACAAGGATTTATGCAAGAGTAATAGGAAATGCTACAAGAAGGAGAAGCCACATCAAGAGGGGAAGAAGAAGGCCTCCAAGAACTCCAGGAGCTTGATCCACAACCTAACCTAGGATCCTACTAGAAATTCATTAAGGATGGGAAAATTATACCCACCAAATTTTTAATGCCACTCTTCCTTGAGTTGGATAGGGAAAGAAGCAAAACTCATAGATGGATGCAAATTGGAAGATCCAAGAAGGTAGAAGATGTGGGCTTCATGGAGGAAAACGTGCACGAAATGAGCAAGGAATTGAATGACTTAAGGCTAAGGGAGTCAGTCATGAAGGAGCATCTATAATCATAAAACAAGAGACTAAGGGAGAAATTGCAGGAAAAGGAGATACAACTTGCCACCATGGAAAGTTTGTCGATGGAAGTTGTACAATGTAGACAACCATCCAATTCCTATGCTATCTTCCTCAAGGAGCAGTGGATGAAAATCTGGATAAAGATATTAGAACAGCATGACTCTCTACCATTTCAAGGCTACAAGAAGTTCATTGACTTTTGTCAAAAAGTAAGTACTGATGACAGAGCCAAAATGGTTGAGTTTTATATGCATGATATGATCCTCGCATGCATGAACTTTTGGGACCCCAACTCAGGATTTGGGGACATGCAACTAATGGCACTAGCCTCTTGGTTGACCCATGAAGAAACAACAGCTTAAGAAATGAAGAGGGTGACGACCAAAGAAGAGAAGGAGCCTTTGTACATCAAAGCAGAGTTAGTGAACCCCAAGGCTGTCATCAACAACCACAACATCATCTCCATCGATCCCAAAATCACCCCTCAGTACATGGCACATAGGAACAATCTATCCTCCACTTCGAGGACACCTTTAGGTTGTTGGGGACTGAAAGCTTGCACACTTGCCAAAAAATATGGCATGCTCTAGCTCACAGTTTGCAAATCAGGGAGTATCACTCACCTGAAAGACTAAGGAATGAACTAGAGAGAACCCCACTCTACAAAAGGATCATGCAAAGGTTAAAGATCAATAGGATAGGGCTCCAAACTCAGTCCTCCCTTACTATTGGTCTTATAAGAAAGAAGAGACTGGGCAGGAAAACAAAAGGAGTGGACAGACATAGAAGCAAATGCAGGGTTCTATCCAGAACAAGGCACACCATCTGAGATGTGCCTTGGGATTTCAGAGAGGCCACTAGGGCCATGAATGGACTTCACATCAGTGACTAAGTTTTTCAGATGGTGAGTAACAACTTCAGCAAGGGGTGATGATGGGTCCCATCAATAGGTGTATTTTGAGGCCCATTGTGCTATCCTCCAGTCCTTAAACTCTCTTTTTCTCACATTAATTTGCATTTTTATACATAATGTGCTTAGTAGGGAGATTAAAGGGTGTTTGTCATATTTCATGGCCTAATGTGATTAATATGTAGGCAAAAGAAGCATTTCTAGAAATATTTACTATGCAAGGGCTCATTGGAGGCATCTAGAGAGAATTTAGGAGGCTTGTCGACTACATTAACTCTCCAACTCGACTTGAGACCAAAGATTCCTCATCAACAAGCCAAAGGGCTCATTAGGATTCAAAATTTTGTTAAAGATAAGAATAACTATTGAGAGCCAAGAGATTGACACTGTTATTTTCATCTTTGATATGATGTATGTGACTCTTATTTTCTATTAATGGAAAACTTATTGTTGGCCTACATCTGAGTTAACTTTGGAGGGTTGAAACCATTGGGTTTGGGCCCAACTCAGACGCTTTAGTCCCTCTCCTGTATTATTTTCTTGTTCTTGTTCAAGTCATTTTATTTCTTTCCTTGCTTAAGTAGCAATTATATTGCAGAAATTGCGGTTGCAGGTTTGGTCACCACCTCTCTTGTGGGAAGTGTGGTTGAAGAGTCTACAACAACAAGCCAAAAATATGTGTTCATGGTTTCTTGGAAATTACTAAGTTTTGGATTGAAATTATTTTGCATGGTTGTTTGTTATGAAACCAGCTCACGAAAAGATAGATCAACGCCTTAGAATTTCAGCCTCTTCGAGAGGGCAACCTCCTTTACATTACACAAATGAATGATTCTTTGATGATTCAAATGAAAATACCTCCTTTCTATATATAGGAGTCTAAGGGGTCATAATATAATCAGAGCCGATATAACAATAATAATGTAAGGGCACAATAATAACAATAGTGGGCTTCTATGGGGAACAATAGTAACAATATGGGCACTACATGGGTACATCAATATAATAAGGGGGTTGTACTAATAACAATAAGGGGTTACACTAGTAGTATAGGGGCCTAACATGCCCCTCTCCTTCAAAAAATGTTGTCCTCAACGCTTGAGTAGTTCTTGATGCTTCTGTATAAAAATTTTGTCCTCCCATGTGGAATCTTCTGCGGGTAAGTTCTTCCACTTGATGAGGTACTATGAAATTGATCGATTTCGTAGCTGTCGGGTTCTTGTTTCTGTGACTGCTCCAGGTTCCAATATGATTTTTCATTCATCTTCAATTTCTGGCAATATTGTTTGAATTGGGATCTTTTGCAACTTTTGAATAAGTGGCCATACTTCTTCGTCCTTCTTCCATTCATCCCTTTCTTCATTTATCCAATCTGGTTGGATAATAGATATAGCACAAAACAATGCTTCCCTTTTTTATAGATGATGTCAAAGTCATAACCCAACATATTTGTGACCCATTTTTTTTGTTCTTCTAAAGATAATAGTTGTTCTAAAAAGTATTTAAGATTATTATGATCCATTTTTACCTTGAAGTTTTTTCCCATTCAATAAGGTCGCCATTTCTTAAGTGCATATAGAATTTCCAACATTTCCTTCTCATAACTAGCTTGCTTGAGATGTAGCAGTAAAAATACCCAATCACTTACATCGAAACATTTTTCACTACGATGTTGATCTACCCGTTGTTTCATTCGATTTTGCACCAAAGTGGCATTATCCTTTAAAAGTTGGAGAACTCGTTGTTGATGCTCGATGTGATCTTTCACTGCTTGAACCTTTTTCTTCTTGATATGTCCTTCTATCTTTAGAGTTTGAGGAGTGGTAATTTCTTCCAATCCTTTACAAGATATGGTCAGATTCATTTCTTGGTGCTCAATGTGATCTTTCACTTCTTGAACATGTTTCTTCTTGATATGCCCTTCTATCTTGATAGTTTGAGTGGTAATTCCCACCAATGAATTACAAGATATGGTTGGATTCATTTCTTCTTTCTCAATGTGATCTTTCACTTCTTGCACCTTTTTCTTCTTCATATCTCCTTCTGTCTTGAGAGTTTGAGGAGTGGTAATTCTTGCCAATGCTTTACAAGATATGGTTTGATTCATTTCTTCTTTCTCTGGGGTTGGGTCGTGGCGTATATCCTCTTCTTTTGATGTTTCTTCATCATTTTCTTCCTCTTCTTCATACTCTATGTAAAATAATTTCTTCTCAACACACTTATGACCTTTAGTGCATTTGCTATGACAATTGTAACAAAGCCCTTTTTCTCTTTTTTCTTCCAATTGTTGTGGTGTAACCCTTGTAGGTTGTGGAAGGCTAGAAGAAACAACACTTCCATCTTTATAGTTGTGAGGGGTAGACTTCCTTGTTGCCATAATTTTACTTTCCACTATGTAACAAAGCCCTTTTACTCTTTCCAATTGTTGTGGTGTTGCTCTTTGTATCCTCATAATGTGCTATCATTTCCTCCGTGAAAATTGACCACGTAACAAGTTGTTTACGAGAACAAAGCCCTTTATACCATAAAATTGATCTGGTTCTAAATATGAAGATACAATACATACCTTTTGTAATAGTGGTACACCATGTAGATCAAAATATTGCTCCATCTGAAGTATCCAATTTACTGGATCCTTGCCATCAAACTTCCTCATCTTGCTTTTTCCTGATTTTAGGAGCTCGATCTTGAAACGACTGTAACTTTGTACTTTCGGATCTTTAAGTTCTGAAATTGTGAACTGCAATAGCCCTCTGCGTCCTCTTTCCAATGTCACCAATCTGATCCAAATTGGATTCTCCAAGGAAGAGTTATGCTAGATCTCCCACAGTGACCTAATTATAGACTAGTTCAGTAGAGCGAACTTGTACGACATGCCACGTGTCATTGTTTCGACCTTTGGCTCTTACAAATATATACAAGAAACTACAATCCGTCCTCTTTCTGTACCTTCTTATGAAATTTCAATCTGATGCTCAAAGAGAAAGTTATGACGATTTTCCCCAGGTCACCTGTTTGGAATGTAATTCAATGGTCTGCAAAAAGACAAATTTCCTCAGATCATATCTCTGCACATATAGTGCTAAATGCTCTGGAATTCGGAGCCGAGGTTCAATGCGATTTATTCTCAAATGGGTTTTTTTTTGCTTCTGAAACGTCGCAGAAAAAAAGTTATAGCTAAAATGCCACGATGACCTATTTGATGCATCGAAACCCTAGAATCTAATGCTCTGATACCAAATGTTATGAAACCAGCGCACAAAAAGATAGAAAAGATAGATCAACGCCTTAGAATTCAGCCTCTTCGAGGGGGCAACCTCCTTTACATTACACAAATAAATGATTCTTTGATGATTCAAATGAAAAGACCTCCTTTTTATATATCGGAGTCTAAGGGGTCATAATATAATCAGAGCCGACATTAACAATAATAATGTAAGGGCACAATAATAACAATAGTGGGCTTCTATGGGGCACAATAGTAACAATATGGGCACTATATGGGTACATCAATATAATAAGAGGGTTGTACTAATAATAATAAGGGGTTACACTAGTAGTATAGGGGCCTAACATTGTTTTCGATAAGTTAGAAGTTAGCAGCATTGATTTGGCAATTAGATTAGGATAGAAGTTGTAGGATAGAGTAGATCTTGAAGAAATAAAATTCAACTCATCTTTTCCACCTTGATTTCTCTTGCTGCAATATTGATCAATAGATTCATGTTCTGATTATTGATCTGCAAGGGTTGCCAAGTGACTTGCAAGGTTTTGCACACTCATCCACATCGACTTAGAGATTTCCACCCTCCTCCTGGACATCGCATACTGCTCTCAAGCTCTGCCACCAAGATCATCCTTTCAAGGCCAATGAAGGACGTTGTGGGCATGAACTTTTGTGCAAGATAGGCCTTCGAGGGGTGGTAGACTTGGAAAAAGGCCTCACACATCCTTCATTCACCTTCATTCACCTTCCTCCACATTTAGGACACCATCCTTTCACTCAAAAAGCTCTCGAACCTAGTCCTGTAGCAAAAAAAGGCTTCCTGTAGCACCCTGTAGCAGTCACGTAGCACCGCCTAAATTCAACCAGATTTACCCAAGGACCTTAACTCTTGCATTTTGAAGTTTAATCATGCCCCCCATCCTTTGATTTCATGATTAGGGAGACAACAAGACCACTCCAACCCTATCCATCCTTAACTGCAACATAAAATAGCAAGTAGATTAGACTTAGTTTATTTGAATTCCATAGTTGTGTTGTAGATTGAATTCCTCCTTCTCAAGCAAGTTGTAATTATATTAATGATTCATGTGAGTAGAACACTGATTTGATTAAGTGTGCAAATAAAGTATCCTAGTTTTTTCTGCAACTAGTATAGTTTGTTCCTTTCATGCAATTATAATTAGTCTCTACATTTAAGGAATGGTATTTTCATTTCTGCAGTTAGAATCATGTTCATTCCTATTAGTTTTTGTAGCATCAAATGTGTTCTAGCTTTGAAATTTTGTGGAGAGACTAAAATGCATGAAATCTCCAAAACCCAGAAATCGTTTCTGGAAATTCTGCCTAGAAATGACTCAATTAGATTATTAAACAATTTTAAAAGTTTCGATCGACTTCAATTTAATCCTAGCCATCGATTAAGATTTAATCTTAGTCATTGGAGTCCTAATAGAGGATTATAAGAAGAGGTCGATGGACACTTGGAGAAGACACTTGAGCAGTTTGATTTCATGAGAAGATCGATTTCCAGAGTAGCATTAGTCAGTTGCGGGAGAGAGAGCCAGTGAGGTCAAAGCAATGAGTGAAGGGCAGAGGTAGTGATCCGGAGGAAATATTTTACAATTCCGGAGAGGTAGTAGCAAGAGAGTTGAATTATCCCAAAGAAGAAGTGCAGTTGCTTCAGCAAGGCAATTTGATTTGCAGGAAGGAAAATCTTTCTCAATTCTAGAGGCCAGGAAGAAGTCCTAGAGGGCTGGAGAGGTGATTTCCTCAACATCCAGAGGTAGAACGACTTCATCAGAGCCCAGTCTGAAGTAAGTTGTTCAGCTTCTACACAAAGCAACGCAGAGGCTAACGTAGAGCTCCAGGAGGCCGAGTTTTCATAAAGAAAGCCGAGGCAGATATTTCTTGTGGGAGAAGGGTAATTCCCTTCAGTATTTTTCTAATATTTTCTTGCTATTCGGATTTTCAGTTGGGCTTCCATAGATGTACTCAGATTTCATTACTGCATAATAAAATAAAACCCTCGCTATTGCATCAGTTTTCCCAAGTTGGGTTTTTTTACACTACAAGAAAAAAGGACATTGGTGATGGTCGAAAAATGTCACCATAACCTCATTGGTGACAGTCAAAAGAGCCTTTGTCACCAAAAATTGAACATCACCAAAGGTGGCGTCGCCAAAAGTATAGGTGTTATGGTGACTTTCAAGGTCCGTCACCAATAATGATTTATAATGACGGATAGTGACCGTCACCATTTCACATGAGCAATGGTGACGGACTTTAGCTTTCGTGACCAAAACACTTAACGTCGCCAAAGGTGGCGTTACCAAAAGTATAGGTGTTGTCGTGACATTCAAAGTCTACCACGAATAATCGGTATAATGACGAATAGTGACTGTCACCATTTCATATGAACAATAATGACTTATTGTGATGGACCTTTCATGGTTGTCACTATTGATGCATATATATGGTGATGTTCATTGACCGTCACCATTTCATATTTTGGTGACGGTCAAACAAGGCTTTGTCAACAAAAATTAAACGTCACCAAACGCTGCATTGCCAAAAGTATAGGTGTTTTGGTGACATCCAAGGTCCATTACGAATAATGATTATAATCACAGATAATGACCGTCACCATTTCATATGAACAATAGCGATTTATGGTGAAGGACATTTTATCGTTGTCACTATTGATACATATATATGGTGGCATTCACTGACCATCACTATTTCATATTTTAGTGAGGGTCGAAAATTGACACCATAAACTCATTGGTGATGGTCAAAAAAGCCTATGTCACAAAAAACCTATCGTCGCCATTCTATATGAATATCAGGGCACGATGGAATCGAACCACCAACCTCCTTCTTGTAAAGCAGATGCTCTTCCATTGAGCTAGCACCCTTTAAAGAATTAGAGTTTAAAAAATTAGACCTTGAAAGTTTATAAATTGTAAATTCTACAACTTTCAATAAATGATAAAACTTCGTAAAAATTCTTGGCAATACTAAGAAAGAAAAACAACATTGAAGTTGCAGGTTCATACTTAATGGTTATAGAGGTTATGAAAAGTGGGTGGAGAGAAAAATAGTTACATACTCAATAAGTTTAGTTGAATACTCAATTAGAATTTAAACTTTGAAGACATTTATAGTATAGAATACTCAATTAGAAGTGAAACTTGAAGACATTTATAGCCTATAAATGACCTATAATTTTCAAACCTAAAATCTACAATTACAATAAAGATTGATTTCTCGCCTTGTGAATCATGTAAATATATTGTGACAACATAACAATCTGCCTCCAAAAAACTTATTTGCATGACAAAAAGTAAAACACAGTGAGTATATATGATGCAAATATGAATAATGAACTATATGCTTGTATTCTACTGGCTATGGGGTCTAAAAAACTAATTGGGAGTGTTTCTCATTATTAATTAATTCAAAATGTCAAAATACAACAATCAATAACAATGATCCTGAAATGCAACCACTAAACATATGTTAAAATTGTAAGCACAAAGTTTGGCTAATATCTGTTACACCAACAAAATATCCAAGAGGCATTCAAACACTTCCAAATCCACACCAAGCACGAGTATCCAAAGATGCAATTGCATGGATACAAGGAAAGCACTCTCTACCTCTCAATGATAACTATGTCCTCCCACAAGTACTTCAACTAGCAAAGGGGTGTGAAGACAAGAACCTCAAAGCAAAAAAAACTACAAAATACAACTAAAATTTGCACCAAAAGGTGCAAGGGCACACCGATAGAAGAGTAGATGAATGTAGAGTGGCAGATAGGTAGCGCTACAGGAAACAAGGGCATGGATGTAGAAACCTATAAATAATATTTTGTATTATATAATATCCTCATTCCTAAAAACCCTTCAAGACCGAACTTAAACTTCACTTCATTTCAGCATGTACAGAAAATTAAATCAAAGATTAATGAGGAGAAAGGATTATTATATTCATAAGACAAATTTCACAGTAGAGTAAAACACAATCATGACAAACCAACTATAAAGCAAAGTTCACATGATAAAACACCTACACTTCACATTCCATAACAAAATTGATAGAGTCGACATTCATAGCATGTGTCCTCAGTGCATGTGCAACGAATTGCATGCAAGCATAATCAAAAGTGGATTTGTGTTACATATTGTGGTGGGAAATCAATTTATTAAAGACAATGTTTCCATATTGTCCTATATGAGGGATTTGTTAACTCTCGTGTGGAAGAACTTGAAGACAAGAATAAGAACTCATAATTGAAAAAGCTCCCACTGGCTCAATCATGTATTTCATTTGGTCACTAATAAGCTAAACTATGCAGTTATGAAAATGTGGTTCTTGGCTAACCCCCGAGGGAAAGCAACAATTCAAGTTCAGACCATTAATGACTTTACATGGATGAATTCTAGTTATAGCCCAGTTTTGAGACAACTTGGCTCTGCATCTATAAAGGATTTTTATTTGAGTCGCATCATATGAATGTAGACTCTAATTTGAAGTATCGGAATCTAGAGTATCTATCTATCTTTAACCATCTTCACTTCTACCTCCCTGAGATCTTTCCAGAGCTCAATAAAGTTCTCTTCTTGGATGATGATATTGTGGTGCAAAGGGATTTGACAGAACTTTGGTATATCGATATGCAAGGGCAAGTAAATGGTGCAGTGGAAACATGTGGAGAAAGCTTTCATAGGTTTGACAAATATCTCAATTTTTCCCATGAACTCATTGCAAATAACTTTGATCCAAATGCTTGTGGATGGGCATATTAAGCATGTAGAGAGTGGCAACTTATGTGAAACTCAAGTGAATATTGTGGGATAATGTAATGTTATAATCCCAGTGTATGTGCTTAATGGTTGTCATGATGTGAAACAAATTGTTCCATCAAATGCAAAAAGTGGACATGGACGCTGACCAACTGACTTTTGCATGTGTTCTCAGTGCATGCGTTGACTTACAATCACTCCATCACGACATAGAATTGCATGCTAGCATAATCAGAAGTGGATTTGTGTTACATATCATGGTAGGAAATGTGTTTATTAAAACGTTTACCTGGATTAGTTATCTAAATCACTCTGTTGTGATTATATTTACAACTTGATGGTGATACATAAGAATGGGTTGTAAATTCCTCGGTGGCAGGAAAAAGTTCTGGTAATTAAAGCAATAGAAAACATTCATTGCCTAGCGCCTGCCATAATATGAAATGTAATTTCACTCTCCTCAACAACAAACAAAAATGTAGTTTGTTTGAGGTATTTGAAAGCCTGACAAAGGTACTTAAATTAATAGTACCCTCTGCTACATTTGGATTTTATAGCTTGGGCAAACAGGATTTTAATTCAATAGTCGCACACATTTAACAAAAAAGTTGTGGAAGGTGTCTTCAATACTTTTCATAGAATCTTGGAAAGCAAGCTCTCCATGTGCACAAGCTAAGTTAAAGAAGGGTTCTGGCATCTGTAAGGTTAGGGTTGAGGAGATAAATCTATATCCAATCTGCACAATTCTTCTGCTTGGATGGAAAAGTTTGGAAACAAAATTCTCAACCATTGGCAAACCTAAGACTATTTCCTTTAATCTGATAAAGGCAAAATCTGAAATGCATAACTTAAGTTCCTCAAAACACATAGAATATGCATTTATTTTCTAGAAGTTAAAGGTTTCTTACTTGCTACTGTGTCATTGCTCGTATTCTAGCTTTTTTCTCCTTTGCTCCACTTGCATAACTTCAAACTCCTCTCTACTCAAAACTGGAGCAAAGTTCTAATTACCCTTACCATAATCCATATATTCTCTGCAATTTGCAAATTTTCTAAGTTAGTACAAAATTGCAATGACTCCACAAAGTTAACAGTAACACTTTGACTTAGAATCATAAATATTCAGCAAACAAACTCATCATAAAATTTGGCTTCGAAAATCAATTTAGGAATGTGCCTTTTATTCTTGGTTTGGGCATCTGTAGGTTTCTATTTTACAGGTCAAACTTGACTAAATCTTGCACAACTCAAATTATGGCCAAGTCTTCCAAGACTGCCTAATACTGCTAAACTCGCTGAGTTAAGATGAGCTTGACCAATTCGACAATGTCTTCAAACTGACCAAGGTATGGTGAGTTTGACCAGGTCTCCTGATCATTACACTTGACTCAACCAGTCAAACTGAGGAATACTCAGACGACTTGCCAAGTCTCACAATTATGATCCTACATTGAAAAATCTCATTTGGTACATGGTTCCATATATCAATAAACAAAACATCTTATCTTTGAGCAGGAGGGGCAAAACCTGGCATATATCCCTGTGTTCCATACATATCCATTGGCATAATTTGTCCATTAAATGGCATGTCAAAAGGACTTGGTCCATAACCCATGTATGGGATACCACCATTACCAGCCATGTAAGCATCTGATGCACCCGACTAACAAGCATTATATGCAGTAGGTGCAGCATACGACATCATACACTTTCCAGCTCCAAAATCCTGTGATGCTTTCCACTGCATCTCATTGGCTGTAACAATGATAAAGCACCCAACATGCATCATTTCCAAATATATTCATTTGCTTGTAATTAACAAAGGAAATTATAGTGAGAATGGAGAATACAAAGGTAAGAAAAATCCAATTACACTTTCCAAAACATCAGTTTCCCAAGCGAAAAGTAATATAAATATGAATTACTAGTAGAAACTTGTCAAGCTCACTTCTTCTTCTTTCTGCTGAAAACAAGCAAAGAAATAGGAGATTTCAGCACTAGGAAATAGGAAGAAAATTACACAAGGGAAAAGGAGCTAGATCAGGTGTGTTTGCAGGGAAGGTCATGCTTAAGTGTTAGCAGTGAGAACAAGCTCGTTCTCCAGTGAAGTAATTTTTCCTTGTAAAGAGATCAATTGCTCAAATTTCTGTTAATAAAATTCTACAACAAAGCAGAGGGTTATCCCAGTTGGGTTCCCCAGAAAATACTGTGTTATTGTGTGTGACTCGTTCTATATCTATTTCTATTTCGCTACTTATTTAGTAGATAAATTTTGTGTCTTGGTGACTAGAAGTTGTATCAGATTGTTCATCATAGTAGTTGCAGAATTTTCAAGGAAATTCTACATAGTGTTGCGTGATTATGTTCACTATTGGAGTTTTATGAACTCAAAACAAGTGTTAGAATGGGATGTACACCAATTATTTGAAACTGTGCCCAAAGGCTAAAATAACAAAATTTCAGCAACCATATGGTACAATGCAGTTGGACTGTTTATTATTGGTTTTCGTTCCATTGGAAATGTAAGCTCCCAAAAAGGAAGGATTTGATTATAGATTTAGATGAATAGATACCTTTCAATTGAGGATATGTCTTTGCAATCACTTAGCTATGACGTAACTTCTCTGCAATAATAGACCTAGATTATTTTATTCCCTCAAATTTTTTCTCCAATTTCACGACTCTGTCCCTATATCTTTTGATGTATGTTGTGTTTTATAGTTTATTTATAATGACAGAATAAATGAAATTATTTGGTAGATTTCCCTTTCTATGGCTTGTTTTGGATAAATGACAACGTCATGTTTCTTCCTTTCACAATGTATGCTCCACAATTGGGATCTAAATCCCTAGTTTATTATGAGCTAACAAGTGCATCTCCACCCAACTCCATTACAATAGATTAATTTGGTATTGAAGAAATCATTCTCCTAGAAAAGCATGCTTCCTATTTCAAGAGAGAACCATGTAAAAGTTGGATGGTGAATACCAGAAGTTAGTGTTATGTAAGTTGTAAGTCTTTTTATGACGGAATAAAAAGTTCCATAAGTTGATGTTATAAACTAAAGAAGCTATTGTGTAGGCAATGATCATGTGGTTCTTGAAGACGAAGAGTTGGATCCCTTACAACAAAATGTTGAATGTAGAACAAGAGCTTTGTCCCTTCATAGGGATTTGTAGCAATAGATGTCACCTCTCCAGTAGATACCAATATTTTGAGTTTGTTGGTCTAGACTCCAACCAGATCCTTTGAGTATTTCTACATCCCTCGTTGGATGCCTATTATATATAGATATTGGGCGAGAGAGAGAGAGAGACTTCAGCTTACTAGAGAAAACATGCAGCTCTTGAAAGCTCCAGCAACATTGGAGTTGCAGGCTATCCTGAAGGTACATTTACATGTCAAAAGGTGGTGTTTCTATAATTGGTACACACATCATTCATTGTAGATAGATCATAAACATCTATTTGGACAAGCTGTTGGGTCCCTATAATACTAGTGATTACCCCATTACTATTGTAGTTATACCCCTTATTTATATTTTTGTGCCCCTATTACCCCCATATTGTTATTTCTGTGCCCCATAGAATCCCTCTATTGTTATTTTTGTGGCTTTATATTATTATTGTTAGGTCGGCTAGATTATATTGTGATTCCTTAGACTCCTATATATAGAAAGGAGGTTTTGTCATTTGTATCATCCAAGAATTGTTCATTTATGTAATGTAAAGGAGGTTGCCCCTCGAAGAGGCTAAATTATAAGGCGTTGATCTATCTTTTCTATCTTTTCTTGAGCTGGTTTCATAACATTTGGTATCAGAGCTTTGGATTCTAGGGTTTCGCTGCTCCAAACAGGTCATCGTGGCATTTTCGCTATAACTTTTTTTCTGTGACGTTTCAGAAGTCGAAAAAAAAACCCATTTGAGAAGAAATCGCACTGAACCTTGGATCCGAATTTCAGAGCTTGTCGCGCAATATTTGCAGAGATATGATCTGAGGAAGTTGGTCTTTTTGCAGACTCCTGAATTACATTCAAAACAGGTGACCTGGGGAAAATCGTCATAACTTTCTCTCTGGGGATCGGATTGAAATTTCGTAAGAAGGTACAGAAAGAGGACGGACTGTAGTTTCTTGTGTGTGTGTTTCAGATTCAAAGGTTGAAACAGTGACTCGTGGCACGTCGTACAATTTCGCTCTGTTGAACCAGTCTAAAAGCAAGTCACTGTGGGAGATTTCACATAACTCTTCCTTGGAGAATCCAATTTGGCTCAGACTTGTGGCATTGGAAAAAGGACGCAGAAGGCTACTACAGGTAGCAATTTCAGAACTGGATGATCCGAAATTACAGAGATACATCAGATTCAATATCAGGCTTCTATAAAGTGAAAAAAGGTGTGTAGTTTTTTTTTAAATTTTTGTGTAAGCTTGGTTTAACGGAATTCAAAGGGCATAGTAAAGCATTATTATCGGTAACTGATGCCCCGAGGAAAGAAAATACAAACACCTAGTAAGGAACCTGAAAGATCTAGCATGACTCATGAAGAAGAGGAAGAAATGCTACATGATATATCAAAATTACAAGAACAAGTGCAACAAATGTCACGCTCACAAAAGCTAACAGAAGCTAAGATAAGTAGCGTGGAATCTAAGGTAAATGGTGTGGAATCTAAGATAAAGGGCATGGAAGCTAAGATGGATGATTTGAAGATAGATTTGAAGACAGACATGGAAGAATTGAAGAAGTTGCTACAAGAAAGGGTCACTAATAGTGAAAAGGTAGTAAAGGAAACTCATGATGAGAACAAAAGAAATGTTAATCATGATTCCATAGACGCTAATGTTGGATCGAAGAATCACCATATTCCAAAAATCGATATGAGGAAGTTTGATGGCAAGGATCCCGCCACATGGATATTACAAATGGAGCAATTCTTCGATCTCAATAATGTGAAAAACGCACAAAAGGTACGTATGGCAACTGTATATTTGGAACCAAATCAGTTTGTATGGTATCAATGGCTTTGCTCTCGTAAACAATTTATCACTTGGGCAATTTTTACGGAAGAATTGATAGCACATTATGAAGATACAAAAAGCAACATTTTTTTTATCCAATTGATAAGTCTCAAACAAAAGGGTTCAGTAATGGAGCACAATGAGGAGTTCCAAAAATTGAACATAAGGGTAAAAGATATTCCAGAGGAGCATAGGATTGATGTGTTCATAGGGTCTTTAAAGGATAATATCCAACATGATGTTCGCCTTTGGAAACCTGATTCATTAGAGAAGGCATTCAGGTTAGCAAGAAAAATGGAAAGCAAAATTATGGCAACCAGGAAGCATACCACGTGTTGTTGCCCCTAGTCTTCCACAACCTATAAGGTTGACACCACAACAATTGGAAGAAAAAAGAGCAAAAGGGCTTTGTTACAGTTGTGATAGCAAATACACTAAAGGTCATAAGTGTGCTGAGAAGAAATTATTCTACATAGAATGTGAAGAGGAAGAAGAAAAGGAGCAAGAAAGGTCAAAAGAAGAAGATATACTCTAGGAACAAAGCCTAGATGAAGAACAAATAAATCCGACCATATCTTGTAATGCATTGGCGGGAATTACCACTCCTCAAACCATCAAGATAGAAGGACAAATCAAGAAGAAAAAGTTAATAGTGTTGATTGATTCAGGAAGCACCCACAATTTTATTCATTGTAGGGTAGCAAAAGAATTGAATTGCTTCCTATATCCAGCACCAGAGTGTCAAGTGATGATTGCAAATGGAGGAACAATAAATCGCTCTGGAAAGTGCCATAATATCAAGCTATCCATGGGAGAATATGTATTGACTAGCCCAATGCTTTCCATTCCAATGGGAGGTGATGATGTTGTACTAGGATTCCAATGGCTACAATCCTTGGGTACAATAGCTTTTAATTTTCAAGAACTTTTCATCAAATTTTCTATGGAAGCAAAGGAAATTGAATTAAGGGGTATTGCAGGGAAACCAGGAAAGATAATCAGCTCTAATAGCATGACAAAGCTTCTAAAAAAGGAGCAAAGAGGTGTAATTGCACAATTATGTTCGCTAGATGTTTCCACATTGGAATCATCTATTTCTCCAGATCTCCAAAAAGTCCTAGACAATCATTCCAAGGTATTTGAGACTCCAAAAGGTCTCCCACCTATGCGTGATCATGATCATGCTATTCATCTGATTCCAGGAAGTGTTCCTCCAAACATCAGGCCGTACAGATATCCCTATGTCCAAAAAAGTGAAATTGAACGTATGGTTGCAGAAATGCTAGAGGCTGGTATAATTCAACCGAGTCAAAGTTCTTTCTCAGCTCCAGTAGTATTGGTGCACAAGAAGGATGGATCATGGCGCATGTGTCCGGATTATAGGGAGCTCAACAAGCTCACTATTAAAGATAAGTTCCCCATTCCTGTTATTGATGAATTACTGGATGAATTGCATGGATCAATTTACTTCACCAAGTTGGATCTTTGTTCGGGATATCATCAAATCAGAATGAAGATTGAAGACATTCCGAAAACGGCATTTAGAACTCATGAGGGTCATTATGAATTTTTGGTCATGCCTTTTGGCCTTACCAATGCACCTTCAACATTTCAAGGTTTGATGAATTCAATTTTCAAACCATTCCTTAGAAAATTTGTGTTAGTATTTTTTGATGATATACTAATCTACAGCAAGTCTTGGAAGGATCATGTTGAACATGTTGACAGGGTGCTACAACTATTGGAGGAGAAACAATTATATGCAAAAAGATCCAAATGTTTCTTTGGAGTCCAGGAGGTGGAATATTTGGGTCATATTGTATCTCATGAAGGAGTTAAGGTAGACCCTAGCAAAATTAAAGCCATTAAGGAATGGAAAATCCCCACATCCATAAAGCATCTGCGAGGATTTCTTGGGTTGACAGGGTATTATCGCAAGTTTGTTAAGAATTATGGGAGAATAGCAGCACCTCTAAAAACATTATTGAAGAAAGATTCATTTTCATGGACTCCAGAAGCAACAAAGGCCTTTGAACATCTTAAAGAGGCAATGTGCCAAGCACCGGTCTTAGCTACACCGGACTTCACAAAAACCTTTATTGTGGAATGTGATGCTTCAAGAAATGGAATTGGTGTTGTTCTAATGCAAGATGAAAGACCCATTGCTTTTGAAAGTCGTCCAATCAAGGGAAAGTTTTTAAGCAAAGCTATTTATGAGAAGGAAATGTTGGCAATACTCCATGCACTTAAGAAATGGCGACCCTACCTAATGGGAAGACACTTCAAGGTAAAAACGGATCATGATAGCCTTAAATACTTTTTAGAACAAAGATTATCCTCTGAAGAGCAACAAAAGTGGGTCACAAAGATGTTGGGTTATGACTTTGAAATCATCTACAAAAAAGGGAAGCAAAATGTGGTGGCAGATGCACTCTCAAGAAAGGATGAGGATGTGGAAGCATTGTTGTGTGCCATTTCTATTATCCAACCAAATTGGATAAACGAAGCAAGGGAGGAATGGAAGAATGACGAAGAAGTGTGGGCATTTATTCAAAAGCTACAACAAGATTCCAGTACTTCTGATACATTTCACTGGAAAAATGATTCGTTATGGTACAAAGATCGCTTATACCTCTGTAAGAATTCCCAACTAAAACAAAAGATTCTTATGGAATTGCACACTTCTCCCTTAGGAGGGCACTCAGGATTTTTAAAAACTTACCACAAGGTTAAGAAGGAATTTTTTTGGGATGGCCTTAAATCAGATATTCAAAAGTTTGTGGCGGAATGTTTGGTTTGCCAACAAAATAAAGTTGAAACAATTAAGACACCAGGTCTATTACAACCTTTATCCATTCCAAGCCAACGTTGGGAGGAGGTTTCAATGGATTTTATCACAGGTTTACCCAAGTCTGATGGAAAGAGTGTCATCATGGTGGTAGTTGACAGACTTACCAAGTATGCACACTTTTGTGCATTATCACATCCATTTAAAGCCAACACAGTTTCTACTGCATTTATGGAAACAGTTCAAAAGCTACATGGAAACCCAAAGATTATTGTAAGTGACAGAAATCCCATTTTCACTGGAAATTTTTGGACAGAATTATTTTCTTGTCTTGGTACTCAGTTAGCTCATAGCTCATCTTATCATCCTCAATCTGATGGGCAAACTGAGATAGTAAACAAATGCTTGGAAGGATATCTTCGTTGTTTTGTATCTGATAAACAGACACAATGGGTCAAATGGTTGCCTCTGGCTGAATGGTGGTATAACACTTCCTTCCATACAGCAACAAAAATGACCCCATTTATGGCACTTTATGGGTATCAACCACCATCCATCACATCATATTTAAGAGAAAATTCTAAGGTTCAGGCAGTGGAACATCACATCGAACATCAACAACAAGTCCTCCAACTCTTAAAGGATAACCTCATGTTGGCACAAAATAGAATGAAACAACAGGCAGATCAACATCGCAGTGAAAGAAGTTTTGATGTAGGTGATTGGGTATTCCTACGGCTACAACCATATAAGCAAATGTCCCTAAAGCAAGCTAAGAAGGATAATAAATTATCACCAAAGTATTATGGTCCGTACAAGGTGTTGCAAAAGATTGGTAATATGGCATACAAATTGGAGCTTCCTGCAGCTTCTCGATTGCACCCAGTTTTCCATGTTTCATGTAAAAATAAGGTTATAGGTGACAAGCTCCCAATTCAAACGATATTGCCAGAACTTGACGAGGAAGGAAAAATTATATTGGAAATGGAAGCAGTCACAAAAACAAGAACTCGACAGCTACGAAATCGATCAATTTCAAAGTATCTTATCAAGTGGAAGAACTTATCCGCTGAAGATTCCACATGGGAGGATGAGAATTTTATGCAGAAGTATCCAGAACTACTCAAGCGTTGAGGACAACACTTTTTTGAAGGAGAGGGGCATGTTGGGTCCCTATAATACTAGTGATTACCCCATTACTATTGTAGTTATACCCCTTATTTATATTGTTGTGCCCCTATTACCCCCATATTGTTATTTTTGTGCCCCATAGAATCCCTCTATTGTTATTTTTGTGGCTTTATATTATTATTGTTAGGTCGGCTGGATTATATTGTGACTCCTTAGACTCCTATATATAGAAATGAGGTTTTGTCATTTGTATCATCCAAGAATTGTTCATTTATGTAATGTAAAGGAGGTTGCCCCCTCGAAGAGGCTGAATTCTAAGGCGTTGATCTATCTTTTCTTGAGCTGGTTTCATAACACAAGCTTCCTTAGCTGGTTTCATAACACAAGCTTCCTTAGTGTTATTTCTTTTTGAGATAGTTCTAAACTCTTAATGACAATAAAAATAGCCAATAAGGGCATATAAGATGATAGATAATGAGTTTATCCATATTACATGGACCATCTTGTAGGAACCTTTTGGAACATCTTCTGGGAGGCATGATTTTTTGAAAAAACAAAGTATGAGAGCATCAGGTTCTGATAATTGTGAATTATTAAAAACCCACCCATAAAAATTTAAATGAGCGATTTGAAGGACAAAAAATTTGAAAGGCATTAACAATTTCTCTATATTTTAGTAAACCCAAAGGTTATTATATAGCCTAACACGTTTTGGTCCATTTTTTGAGCAGCAAGGACATGTATACTTGCCCATAAGATATGCCAACAAGTCATAAGGATCCTAAATCAATCATGCCCAACTGGTCTGAGCTAGGCACTTGAAGGGCTTGAAGGGCAGTCAATGCTACTGCTGTGACTGATCCGCAAATAAAGGTACAGATGTTTCAGGTCCCACTTCATTTTGGATCCGTTATTCCACAATTCCAAATGTATAGTTAGCACATGGAAGACCATCAATATGTATTAACAATAGCATCCCCAATCCAGATCTGCATAAGATCTCAACTGGGTCTATATTTTGATACCTAAAAACGAAACCCACCAGTGTTTACTGCAGAAACATCTTGAAGAATTTTTCAACAATGCCTCTCATTGATGGGACCATTGAGCTCGATGCCTTACATTGATCAATTTATTCATTGGAAAAATGAATCAGGGATGAAAAACAACATTGGATATAATGAAAAAGAGGGCCATCATCTATTTCCCTAGAGGATTTTTTAAAGCTCAAACACAGAGCAACGCTTCAACTCTCTAACTGCATCGGAGATCTTGAGAGAAACCATCAAAACCCTTTACATCAATTCCTCGGTCTTCTTGGTAATTGTAGCACTACTCATCTTCTCTGTATCAAAAATCCTTCACTCTGACGCCTTTCAGATCAATATGTGGTTGCAAAATTGTCTCTTAGGTTTAGATTAGTAGAAGAGGCATCTAGGTTGCCTAAGAGAGATTTCACTAAACATTTGTGCAGGAAAATATCTAAAAGTGTTCTTTCATTCACATTCTAGAAAGTATCTTAAAAGTACTTTTTGGCAAACAATAGGCTCTTACGCAAATGCACGAATGTGTTTAATGATTTAAACTATTCTTCAAGGCCAAAGTAGCCCTTATGCGATTTAGTATATAAAATCCTACAAATATAAACTCAAATAATAAATGTCTACCCTAGAAGCAACAGAGTTTTACAATAAAACAGAGTTCACTAATTGAACATTCCACTTGACATTATAAACTTCAGTTTGTTACTCTAGAGTCTAGATACACACTCCTATTGTCATAGTTGTAACTGACGATACAGAGAAGGCTTTGCTCGATCAGCTAAATTGCTTTATGAAATTTAGAACCATGACTTAGATAAGCTTTTTCCTCCCTCCGGATTGCTCTGGAATACCTAATAACCAACCTTCTAACAACCTGACAACCTTTTGATGCATTGTAGCTTGAAAATGAAAATAGAGAAACATCCACTAAATATAATTTAATCTTACCAGTGTTGCTGCTGGAGTAAAGAGTGCAGGCCAAGCTTATCAGTGATTTCAGCAGCAGTCATCGCATTTGGGAGATCTTGCTTGTTTGCAAACACAAGCAGGACTGCATCTCGTAACTCGTCCTGCAAAGGATATACGGGCTCCAAATGATGAAACGATTTGATATAAGTCTATAAATGTAACTACAAACAAAACAAGGGCAAAGTGTGTATCAAAAAACAAAAGTGTAATTTCTCTTGATAGGTTATTCAGAATTACATTCACCAACCAATAAAGGAGAATCATTAATACTGACTGAATAAATAGAAGAAAACTAAATTTATTGAGTATAATACCAATACATACGATTCTAATAGCTTCAGAGTATCTTAGCAAGATTGAAAGAACAATGGAGCTCCATTGACAAACTTCAGGTTGTGCTTGTGCATTCTACCATAAAGTTACTTGCTATATAGTATATAGTATAAAATTTAAATGCATTTCCCTGGTTATTGGAGTACCTCACTCCCACGTTCACAGTGCTACAAATTAATCACAATATCAAGCAGCTACTACACCATAATTTGATATGTTAATGTCATCAGGTTGATGCTGTCAAAGGAAATAAATAGTGGACGAATATACTCAATCATGTTAGCATTTGGCACTGTAGCCAAATCATAAAGTCAACATTTCAATAAGAGGCAAAGCATGCGGAGTGAAGTTCATGCCTTCCAGCCTTGTACTCCCTGAATAGAAACCCAAAACCTATTTCATATCTCTATATATGGCAATACGCTAATAGAAAGAAATTCTAGCATCAAGCATGTAGAAGGCCATCCAGGTCAATATAAAGTGCATATTAAGCCATAGGGAAGGGCAAATTTAGAATTCAGCAGACACTTTTCGTAGTTGTCCCAACCAGCTGGTTCAGACCATTTTAGTCCTTTTCCAATCCAGTTGAGACAGTGAACTGGTTTGGGACCAATTCTTAACTGAACTGGCCGGTTTACCAAGAACCCCAAAAGTTAAAAGGCACTTGATTCAATTTCTGGTCAGGTAGACCCAATTAAAGACTCGTGAATAAATTAACAGCATTGCAAGAGGGAAAAGAGAACTGACCGATGCATGCAACCTCCTCTACTTCAGGATTCTTTGAAAAAACCTCCTTACCAGCCCACCAGATGATGGGAGTACAGAGAATGGGTTTGAGGCTGATTGTATTTAACGGACTTGTTTCATTATTTCCTCAACCATGATAGCTGCTAGATCAACAGCTTTTATGCGCTCCGCTGTGTCTTTCAGATGCATGGATAAATAATTAAGAATCAGCAGATATCTAACAGCATTATCATTTTGAATTTTTAGCCAAATAAAGGTAAGTCAAAGTGCACCAAAAATTGTCAAAGTAAAAACACTTCACAAGGTAGTGACAACATATTGCACAATTACCAAGCTACAATAAGCACAAAGATATGCAATCTTTAAAAATACAGGCATTGGAATTCAACATGTAGTGACAAGGTACAAGAGGTGACATTGTCTGAAGAAATACAGAAAAAAGTGTGACCCAATTTATAATATGAAATGGTGAAGAAAAAATACACCAACGCATGCATCCAAGTTCTATGAAAGAAACTAATAACAATCACAAGTCAAATTTGCACATGGTGCTAATTGGAATTCTACAGAAAACATATAAAATTTATAACTGGGTACATTATGGACTAAATTCATAGCTTCTTGCAATTGATACATTTTGGAGCAGGTGTACCCCAACTGAAGCATCAGACATATATGATTAGTTACTTACCTTCGAAAGTTAAGCTTTACAAGTTCCTTGTATGGTTGGGGGATGATTTTGTATGCCACTGTTAAAACTAATGTTCAATTATGAACACTTATAGGGTTGGAAAAGGTTGTTCATGTTTTCCAGGTTCTCTATCAGCAGGGATTTTATATTTTTCTTTCAATGGATGTAATCTTGTTTTACATGAACTGAGGAACAACCATTTTTCCTGAATTGATTAGGACATCAATGGGAGAGTCATGGCACTTACATGAGCTCCAATAGACATGAACTTTGAAGACAAAAAGGCTCTACATTTATATTTGTTTTTGGTGTTGTAGTGTTAGTATAAGCATTGTAGGGATTATGATGAGTACACTGCACTTACATGAGCTCCAGCAGATATATGATGATAGAGGGGCTTTTCATTTTCAGCAGGCCCATTTGGTGGACAGTATCTACCCTGCAGCATTAAAATTTAGATAAGAATCTCAAATTTATATTAAGAATCTTCACTGGAAAACATGTCAATTTTAGTATTCTCACCTTGTTATAACAACAGTGCCAGTCTTTTCTTGAATCTGTAACAAAAATATGTTGACAATGTCATTCAAATAATGACAAAATCATAAATGTCATGCACAATCTATCAAAATAAAGGCCATATACCCAAGACATTAAAAGTAAATCTAAGAAAAAGGAGAACGAAAAAGATTACATACTTCTTGTGTTTGATGTTTTGTCAGCTTGTATCGTACAGTAGGATCTGCATCAGTTATAATAATTTCTCTAGCAATTAACTCATCCTGAATCTTTGATTGTGGCAACAATTATAATAATTTCTCTAGCAATTAACTCATCCTGAATCTTTGATTGTGGCAACAATCCTTTTGTTGCCAAATCCTTCACCCACACAAGTTAAAATATGTTGAGAAAATAAAAAATGGCATTGCAATTAAAGAAAATCAGAAACATTTAAAAGTCTATTTGCATAATTTTTTAAAAAGGAAAACCTCAGCATGAACAAAGTTGCAACTTCTTTCAAGGCCTTATATATATTGTCAACTCCAATCCAATAACACATCATCTAAAGTCACCTCTTAAGAAAACATAAACCGGAGGTCAAGAGACAGCAAGTAGTAATGCAGCACAATGGATCACAAAGCTGCACACCTCTAATAAATTGAGATTCAAAAATACATCCAGTACCATAATAATGAGCCTTAACAACATTAGAAATAAAGAATACAAGTCAAAGATACATGAATTAACTTCAAATGCTATTCACAGTGAATTAAGCAGCATGAACTCCAAATGAATATCTTGATAAAATTAGGGCACAGAAGGTAATATGCAGAACACACAATACAAAGTCATAATTCAAACACCACCCCAAAAATTATCTCATCCTCAATTCATCAATTTTAGAAACCATTTCTTCTAAACCCATATTACCTGATTGATTTTCTGTACAATTGCCACTGCATTCTGCTAAACTACCAAAGATGTTATTGTTGATGAAACCTGGGGTGTTGACATGAAAGAAGACTGCATGGCAGCTGATGGAATCCCCCCAACAAGTGGAGACACCATGCCTGGCAGTCCAATTATGGGCAAAGCTCCAGCCCCAACAAATGGTAGTATTGTTAGGACAGCTAATCCAGCAGATATCAGCGATTCTGCCGGCTGGTCCCATTTTCTCTTCTTCCTGCAATATCACACCCACTCAGCATTTAAATAGCATATACAGCAAACCATTAACTATAATTGGTTCTACTACAAGCAGGAAAACATGGTGTCTTCATGGTGGAGAAAATAAAGTTGTCCTGTGAGATATTCTTGAGAGTTAGATGCATAAAGTTGGATTAATCTCAATCTTTACAGAAAAAACTAAATAGACCTTCATAGCATTCCAACTGAGATAAAATACATCAGGAGGGAAAAATATGCAAAATTATCCTCCTCAAAAAGAAAGATCTAATAGGAAATTTAATCATCAACAAAGCCCTGACCACAAGATTTCAAACAATGGATAGCTATTCCGCCAAGGATTGAAAACATGTTTGATTTGTTGCCTAAGAAATTTACAAGGACATGTTTATATGAAGCAACATTACAAGGTTCAAAAAATTTGGTGAGTCAAGTGGAGCATGTTTAGAAAACTTCAAGATTTTGAAAGAACTTCACAAGATTTGAATAAAGGTTTCAGAAATATGGAACAAATAAAATTATATAAATTACACAGTAATTAAAATAATCACAGCAAAATATATGAACACACAAAAACAGTAATTCCAAAAAAGAGATACATAACTCTCAATAACTGTAATATTTCTAACCCAGAATATTCCTCAAACCCCAGCAAAAACTCCAACCAAATATATGCAAATGATATAATAACCCAGAAGTGATAAAATAACAGTGGAACAGCATATAATAATGTAAACCGGAAATATAAGCAGATACACAAGAAATGCAGTGAGAAATGCTAAGCCATTTTATTATACTGAGCAATAAAATGAGTACAAGAGGTGATTAGACAGATGGCACCTCGACTTGCACAAGGCAAGTGAAGAAATACTCTCAGAATGACAAGAATGGTCTCTCTGCATGGATGTTGCTGCTACCGCTAGGAAACAAATGATGATTTGGGGCTGCTCCCCTCTTCAGAAAAAGCTGAAACTCTAGATTTGGACTCTACCCAGAAAAACCCAGAAAGCTTTCCTGGAATGGCCGACCCTCGAAAAACACCCTCTTGGGGTTCTGCACAGTTCCTCAATGCCCTGCACTGCCACTGAAGAAAACCCCTCTAAACTCTGCCTGAAACCCTGCCAAAAATCCTCCAATGAGACAAGAGCTGGACCCCTGCTCAATCTCCCAGCATAAATCCACCTGCAAAACCCCAATCCAGCACTACAACCAAAAAGAACTGCGTCCCTCTCCAAGTGCTGCGCAGTCCTCCAA
The DNA here is from genome assembly GCA_031772625.1 of Pinus tabuliformis. Taxonomy (NCBI): domain Eukaryota; kingdom Viridiplantae; phylum Streptophyta; class Pinopsida; order Pinales; family Pinaceae; genus Pinus; species Pinus tabuliformis. The sequence continues at coordinate 614,169,811 of CM062806.1, read as the reverse complement.
AATGTTGATGAAATTGCTGCTGAAATGCTGATAAAACTACTGCTGAAATACCGATGGAAATACCTTGCCCGAGCAGGCACTCGAAGTCCCTCGGGGCTAAGGGTGAGATCTCCGAATGGAGACACTCAATGCACTAAACAGTGTTGCAGACCAGCTAAACAGCCAACGTGCTCAGAAGTCGAAACGACTAGCTCAAAATGCACATAACTGAATGATCCAAAATGAGGGGGCTCCTTTCTATTTTATAGCCTCTGGCTTTCACAATCCCTAGGCTCACCTCCTCCTACGTGATTCCCATCTTGCCATGTGTTCTTCCCTCCTCCGCAGTCCCTCCATGTGTCTGCGTGGGCCCCATTTTTGCGTCCCCCTTGGCTCCTCCTTAAGTCACAACGTTGTGCTACTAGGAAGTGACTTTTTATTCTTAAAGTGAGTTATGTCCCCCGTCCTCACTTTTTTATTTATAAATAACTATAGAAGGCAAAAATTGGGCAAAATCGAATATTCCAATTAGCCATGGCTAATTAGGAATATTACAGTCTCCCCCGGCAAAATGTTGCTTGTAGAAATTTTGAATAATTTAACACATATTCACAGAGATTATCCTGATCATACAATTATAAGAGGAACATGTATAATACATAATCTCCTCTACGTTGATCATCAATTTACAGAAGCAGAAACATTCACAGGCACACATAGAAGCATCAATCAAACTCATTAACACAGTATTTTCCCGGGGAAAGCATCTCGTTAAAAACCCCAACTATCTATATATGATATTGATTGAATCATGTAACATTACAAAGTACAATGCTTATCACAAGCAATCCAGTACCAGCTCCACCTGTTACACACAATACAGCTCAAATCTGATCTCCAAATCTATTCCATTGCTTGCCTGCCTCCACAGCTCAATACCTGCTCAAGAATTGATGAGAATGGCTTACCAAACTCGTATTTGACCTACAAATAATCACTCACACTGTTGGATGTGAGCACAGGCTACAATTCTTGATATTGGCCAATTCATTGGCATACTCAATCCCTCTAATTGTGCAAATCATCATGCACAGCTATAGTCACAACTGATAGCAATCTGATCCTCTAACACCTGTCCCTGCTGAACTGAACATGCACTGACATGCAACTGAGTTAACTGATGTATTCTATAGTTGCATTATGAGTTAATAACTTGTGAATTAATTAATAACTAATTCACCCAACCCATCTCTAGTCTATTGATCAGTTAGACTAAATACAACTAGTTTAACAAAGCTAAACTGAACACAACTCCATCAACTGCACCTCCAGTCCACTAAACTCAACTCACTTGAGTTCTAACTGAAGTCCTGCATGCAAATATTAGTCATCCCATAGGTAACCACGTATTTCCTTCTGGGATCTGCATGTACCACATCCGTAGCTCATCCTGAAGTGCTCCAAGAGAATAAGACAAAGTTTATAGTCTAAATATTATTATGAGACAATAATATTTGACTTTTCTATTTTTGACAACCAGTCTAAAAATAGACTTTGATCACTCACACTGTGATCACTCACACTGTGGTCACCCACACTGTGGTCACCCACACTGTGGTCACCCACACTGTGATAAAAAATAGAACTTGCGCCATAATTTGCCTACGGGCCCACTTAGTGAAGGCGACTCCTTTCCACTAAGCTCCATCATCTTGTTGCATTCTCAACAAGCATTTCTTGTTGCACACTTTTCAACACTCCCTCTCAACAAGAAAGGCTTCCTCTCAAACCCGATCCTGTAACTCTGGAATGTTCTCCATGCAACACATCTGGCTGGTCCACTTGCTCTGTCATCAAAGTCTCTGACTGCTATTGGCTCTATCGACTGAAACTCTGCATCTCTGTGCTCTTCAGTATCTGACTGCTCTAGCCTCTGTCACTTTGATCTCTGACTGCATCCGTGCTACTGCTGGTTCTATCTCCCAGCATTGCATCCGCACTGCACCTCCCAACTGACCTCCCTGTTGGGATAGAAACACCCTCTGATGCTGAAGCTCTACCTGCTACTGACAAGTGCTCCCTCTCTGACATCTGCGCTACTGCAACATCTCCATGCATCTCGCACCATTGCACAACTCTCTGTGCCACCTAGCACTGTGAAAAACACTTGTGCCTCTCGCATTGCTGCAGCCTGCTAGCTATGCGTTGTCCTGGGATTCCCTGCACTGTCGCTCTCTCTGCCGCTCCATCCACATCTGTCTCTACCCAATCAATCAGTTCCTGCTACTACACATCTGGGGCTCCCGTAGCAAGGTCTCATCCAAGAGGTTGGGTACCTCAAGGATCCTACCCCTCCTCCTTGGGACGATCAATCCACATCACCCCACCTCCTACCTGGAGGTGTGGCTGCATGTGATCCCTCAGCCCACCTGGCTCGAAGTTTCCCCCTACTGGAGGTCTCTGCATGAGTAGATGTCTCTACTCGATCTCCTCTCAGCTTCCCTTGTTGTGGCTGCTCCACAACCTCCTAAAGCTGCTACACCAATCGTGGCTCCTCCACAATCGTCTGAGACTTCTTCTGGCTCTGCATGTTGAGAGGTAATATACGCTCCCTCTCAACCACCAAGTCTCCATCAGTTGCCTCGCTACTCAAGGCTTTGCATGCATCTTGAACCTCAAGAGCATACAGGTTCTTGACTCGAGAACCAATCTGCTTCACCTGTCTGGAGATGATGTGTCTAAGGAAAACCTTTCCCTTACTGAAGACTACATCATAACCTCTGTCTTCCAGCATCGCGATCGACACCAAGTTTCTCTTCAGTCCTGGTACATACTTGACATCGGTCAAGGTAAGGCGAGCTCCATGCTCCCTCTGAAAAATAATCGTGCCTACACCTGAGACACTATACTTCTCATCATTACCCATCCCTATGAGTATCTGGAGATCTTTCTCCTCCAAATTACTGAACAAACTTTTGTCACCGGTCATGTGGAAAGAAGCTCCACTGTCAAGAAACCAACCACTTCCCATCATGGATGAAACCATGCATGCGAAGAGTGTGAAATCCAACTCAAACTGTGAAGCAAGTGCCTCACCTTCAGATCCTTCCCCGGATCCCTTCTTGGACTTCTTCTTTGGGCAATTAGTAGCATAATGACCCAACTCATGACAATGAAAGCATCTCACCTTCGCCTTGTCAACCTTCTTCCCATCATTGGAAGAATTGGATTCGGAAAGAGAAACCTTCCCCTTCCCCTTCTTCGCCTTACTCGCTAAGGCACAGTTCTCCTCATCCTGCATGGATGAAGAACTGTCTCTGGTGCTCCGTCTAATCTCCTCCTGCACAAGATCCGACCAAAGTCTCTCCCATCCTGGCAGTTTCTCCCTTCCATTCACCGAGTCCTGGTAGCTATGCCAACTCTTAGGAAGGTCAAGGAGTGCTAGACTCACCATCCTCGTCCGACAGTCACCCCCACACTTCCCAGCTCATCCCGGCATTGGGTGAACTTCGTGAGATGCTTGGGCATACTGTCTCCATTCTCACACTGAATGTTTCTGAGTTTTATCTCTTGCTTTGGAACTAAATTCAAATTCCACCAGCACAAAACTCAACCACTTCCGATCTAGAATTCGTGAGAACAAAGTATTTCTTGTACAGAGATCGACTGTATGGGCATTCACCGGATATCTCACCTTCCAAAAGAAGGATGAATCCAGAGGCTACCTGGCCCGATTACAGACTCTGCCTGAAGAAATAAAATGTAAACACTTTCTGAATAATAGATCCGATGATCAATCCTCGCTTGATATCCTGTAAAAATCTCTTCTACAAATCAAGCAGCTCTGATACCATGTAGAAATTTTGAATAATTTAACACATATTCACAGAGATTATCCTGATCATACAATTATAAGCGGAACATGTATAATACATAATCTCCTCTACGTTGATCATCAATTTACAGAAGCAGAAACATTCACAGGCACACATAGAAGCATCAATCAAACTCATTAACACAGTATTTTCCCGGGGAAAGCATCTCGCTAAAAACCCCAACTATCTGTATATTATATTGATTGAATCATGTAACATTACAAAGTACAATGCTTATCACAAGCAATCCAGTACCAGATCCACCTGTTACACACAATACAGCTCAGATCTGATCTCCAAATCTATTCCATTGCTTGCCTGCCTCCACAGCTCAATACCTGCTCAAGAATTGATGAGAATGGCTTACCAAACTCGTATTTGACCTGCAAATAATCACTCACACTCTGTTGGACGTGAGCACAGGCTACAATTCTTGATATTGGCCAATTCATTGGCATACTCAATCCCTCTAATTGTGCAAATCATCATGCACAGCTATAGTCACAACTGATAGCAATCTGATCCTCTAACACCTGTCCCTGTTGAACTGAACATGCACTGACATGCAACTGAGTTAACTGATGTATTCTATAGTTGCATTATGAGTTAATAACTTGTGAATTAATTAATAACTAATTCACCCAACTCATCTCTAGTCTATTGATCAGTTAGACTAAATACAACTAGTTTAACAAAGCTAAACTGAACACAACTCCATCAACTGCACCTCCAGTCCACTAAACTCAACTCACTTGAGTTCTAACTGAAGTCCTGCATGCAAATATTAGTCATCCCATAGGTAACCACGTATTTCCTTCTGGGATCTGCATGTACCACATCCGTAGCTCATCCTGAAGTGCTCCAAGAGAATAAGAAAAAGTTTATAGTCTAAATATTATTATGAGACAATAATATTTGACTTTTCTATTTTTGACAGCCAGTCTAAAAATAGACTTTGATCACTCACACTGTGATCACTCACACTGTGGTCACCCACACTGTGATCACCCACACTGTGATCAAAAATAGAACTTGCGCCATAATTTGCCCGCGGGCCCACTTAGTGAAGGCGACTCCTTTCCACTAAGCTCCATCATCTTGTTGCATTCTCAACAAGCATTTCTTGTTGCACACTTTTCAACATTGCTTGTCCTCAAGCAACTGAAGTGATGGATGCTGCAAGATCTTCTCACTCTCCCTAGTGGCATCCTCATCCGGAAAATTCTTCCACCTCACCAAGAATTCCCGAACCGTCCTGCTCCGCAGCTGCCTCTCCTTGGTATCAATGATAGCCTCTGGCTGCAATACCAAATGCCCCTCGTCATCCATGGGTGGTAGCTCATCTGTCACTGTCACCTGCTGCCCCAATGCCTTCTGTAGGCATGATACATGAAAAACGTTATGAATCTTGCTGCCTTGGGGCAACTCCAACTCATATGCAACCTGTCCAATCCTGCGTATCACCTTGTATGGCCCATAAAAGCGGGGCTTGAGCTTCTCAGCCCCCTTCTACTTCAGTGACGACTGTCTGGATGGCTGTAATCGTAGGTAGACCATGTCCCCTACCTCAAATTGCCTCTCCACCCTACCCTTGTCGGCATATAGCTTCTGTTGGTTCTATGTTGTAGCCATGTTATCCTTGAGAGCTCGGAGGATATCCTGACTCTCTTGGATCCAAATCTTGGCTCTAGGAGCCCTGCTATCACCAAACATCGCGTCAACAAAAGATAAAGGATGATGATACCCATATAAGGCATAAAATGGTGACATACCAATGGACATGTGATGTGAAGTATTGTAGTAGTACTCCCCCAGATGCGACCACCTCAACCATGCTCGCTCCTGCCCACTGACATAGTTACGCAAGTAGCCCTCTAACCACTTGTTAACTATCTCTCTCTGCCCATTCGTCTATGGGTGATAACTGGTACTCGGTGTCAATTCCGTCCCCACCAACTGGAAAAGCCCCTGCCAAAACCCGCCCATGAAACCGATGTCCCTATCACTGACGATGGTCTTAGGAAGACCATGTAGCCTAAAGATCTCTCTATAGAACAGCTCGGCCACCTGTGCTGCTATATAGTGTGCGGATATGGCAAAAAAATGTGCGTACTTCGTCAGTCGATCAACGACGACAAAGATACAATCCTTGCCCTGTACCATGGGCAACCCTGTGATGAAGTCCATCGAAATACTCTCCCATTTCCCCTCCGGAATGGGAAGAGGTTGCAATAATCCCTCGAGATGGCTCATCTCTCCCTTGTTTCTCTGGAAAACATCGCACTCCCGGATGTGTTGGAGTACGTCCTCCTTGAGGCCGTTCCATGAGAACCTCTCCCTAATGGCCCTGTAGGTTTTGGTAAACCCTTGATGTCCTGCCAATGGTGAATCATGAGATGCCTCGAGTATCTTCTTCTTGAGCTGAGAAGAGCTGAGACCCCTCAGTCAAGGAGATCCGGTCCCTGTAATATATAATCTCATCGACCACCCTGTACCTGTCATCTCCCACCTACCCATCTAGAACCTCACATGAAAACCTGTCTAAGAGTCAAGCCCTCCAGTCTATATCCAAGCTCATAAGAGACAACCTGGTTGGTCTACGTGAAAGGGCATCTGCTACCTCGTTGTTCTTACCCTTGACATACTCAATGTCAAAGTCATATGCTTGGATCTTGCTGATCCACTTCTACTGCCTCTCCTGTAGCTGCTTCTGCTCCAAAAGGAACTTGAGGCTGTTGTGATCAGTCCTCACCCTGAACCTGTTACCCACCAAATACTACCAATACTTAGCCAATGCATGCATGATGGCCAGCATCTCCTTGTCGTATATGGAATACAACCTCTCATGCGGAAGGAGCTTCCGGCTCTCAAAGGGTATAGGGTGACCTACCTGCATTAATACTGCGCCGATCCCCTCTCCCGACGCATCAAACTCCAAAACAAATGGCTGCGTAAAATCTGGCAACGCAAGCACTGGGCAACTGCTCATAACTTCCTTGAGCTTGTCAAAGGCTCGCTGCACTGTATCCGACCAACTGTATGCCCCCTTCCTCGTCAAATCTGTCAGGGGTGCAGCAAGCTGTGAGAAACCCTTGACGAACTTTCGGTAGTAAGTACAAATGCCAATGAATCCTTGAAGTTTCGTCACGTTTCTCGGCTTCGGCCATTCTCTGATGGGCCTGATCTTCTCCTCGTGGATCCTCACTCCGTCCACTCCTATGATGTGTCCCAGATACAACATCTCCATCAACCCAAACTCACACTTGGAGAGTTTGGCATACAACTGTTGCTCCTGTAAGATACGTAATATTGTCTCAATGTGCTGGAGATGCTCCTCCCAAGTCCTGCTGTAAATGAGAATGTCATCGAAGAATACCAACACAAACTTCCTCAAGTGACTACGGAAGATGTGATTCATGCAGGACTGAAATGTAGCGGGGGCGTTGGTTAGCCCAAAAGGCATCACCAAGAACTCAAAGTGCCCATAGTGACACCTGAAGGCGGTCTTGGGAATGTCCTGCTCCCTCACGTGAATCTGATGGTACCCAGATCTCAAATCAATCTTTGAGAAGAATCGTGCTCCTCTCAACTCGTCCATCAACTCATCAATCCTAGGTATGGGGTACCTGTTCTTCAGGGTCTTCTTGTTTAGGGCCCTATAGTCAATGCACATCCTCAATGTACCATCCTTCTTCTTCACCAACACTACAGAAGAAGCAAAAGGACTCGTGCTCGGTCGAATGTGCCCAAGAGCCAGCAACTCCTAGATAGCACGCTCAATCTCATCCCGATAAGCCTTGGGGTGCCTATAAGGGGTGGTGATCACTGCTTGTATGCCCTGCTCAAGCTCGAAGGTGTGCTCAAACCCCCGATCTGGAGGCTGTCCTGGTGGAATCTCCCCAAACACTATGGCATACCGATCAAGGATGGACTGTATCTCTTGATGTACCGTCTGTCCTGTAGTCCCTGCCTCTGATGCCCGCAGCTCCACTACCCACTCTATGTCTCCCTTCCAGAAGGCTGCTTCCATTCGATGAGCCGAAACAGTCTGAGGCGGATATGTGTGTTGTCCCCGTATCTTCTCATGCCTCCCTGTCTTCTCATCATCCCACTCCATCTCTAGGGTCTTCCAATCCGTCGTGACCTTCCCTAGAGTAATAAGCCACTGAACACCCAATATCATGTTGGTGTCCGGAATATCGACCACGAAAAAGTGGTCAGTCAATGTGTAGGTGCCCATCGTCACTGAAAGCTCTGGAACATAGCGAGCACACATCATGGTCTAATTTCCTGGAACCAATACTGAAAACCCATCGAAGCTCTTTGTTTGAATACCTCTCCGCTCAACCATCTGTGCATCGATGAAGTTGTGGGTTGCCCCACTGTCAACCAAAACTGATACGTGTTGACCACGTATTGTCCCTTGTACGCGTAGCGTCAGATACTTGGGAACTCCTCGCAACGCTGCAAGGGCCCCTCCGGTGGGTGCAAAGATGCACCACCTGCTACTACTAGTGGAGGTGGCAAAGGTCCCTGTATGGCATGGATATCTCCTGCCTCCACATCCTTCTCGTCATCCTCTTCTCCACTGCTCTCGAAGAAGACCTCAATAAAATGTGCTTTGCCAGCAGCACATCTATGTCCTGGTGCCCATGGCTCCTAACAGGTGAAGCACAACCACTTCTTCTTCAGCTCCCTCCTGGCATTGTCGTCAAGCTGTACTCGTCCTGGATTCCCCTTTGGAGGAGGAATCCTCACATCCTTCCCTTTAGACTAAAAAGTCTGTCACTGGGGGTACGGTGTCCAGGTCCTGAGTAAGACATCCTGTAAGTCCCAGGTCCTACTGATAGTGTCTTGGAGTGTGGCTGGTTTAGTGGATCGAACTAAACCCCGAAGTGGCTCTGCTAACCCATCAACATACATATAGACCCTCCGTGCCGTAGATAGGTCTGGCACCATCATGGAGATCCTCAAGAAATCTGCAATGTAGGTCTCCGGGTTCCCTATCTATTTGAGCCTCGTCAGCTCAACAAAATGTTGCTCTGGATCCCTCCTATCAAATCGCTCCATCAGTCTCCTAGTAAACTCGGCATATGTTGTCACTGTGGAGTGCCCCAATGTAACCATCCCATGAAACCACCAATCCTGGGCCTCACCATCCAAATACAATGTTGCCACCTTGATGGCCTCTACCTCCGACATCTGGTTAAGTTGGAAATAAATGTCCAGCTTCTCCACCCAAGACGTTGTCGAACTGTTTGATGAACCATCAACCATAGGCAAGTGGAATCTACTCGCTGCACGAAGGGTGTCACCATCATGGTAATGTCGGTACCCTCTCTGATGGTCGCGGGGTCTACTATCCCGCTGGAGCTTAACAAAATCTTTGAATGAGAGTGCTTCCCTAAACTCTTGCCCATAGGCCTGGTACTCTGCAAAATAATCGCCCATATGTCTGGGCTTTGCCTCCTGCTGGGCTACGGCCCCCGTGTCGGCTCCTAAGAAAGTGGGCATGGTAGAGCATGTAGGGGCATGTGAGGCCACCTGCTGCACAGTATCACGTTGCTCTGGCAAATGGTGGGATGCACCTGATCCCTCACCAACCTGGAAAACTCGTGGGCTCTCACGCTATCTAGCCTCTACTGCCGTGAATCTCTGCCCCATCACCTCAATCTGTCTCGACAGATCCTGCACTGATTTGAGGAGCATATCTGCAAATCTCTTCCCGTCCTCGTCTGCCATCTGATCCTTCTGCTCTGCATCCACCACAGGCTCCTCATGTTCTGCGTCCACCACCGGAACACAGTCTCCCTCTCCGTAGGTATTCTCCAACCTACACTCACTGTCTCTGTATTTCCTACCTCTGTAACAGATGTAGGGTTTTTCCCCTGGTGTCATAGATTGCTAGCTCCACAGGCTGAGCCAAATCTATGCTTTGATACCACTGTAATATTCCTAACCCAAAATATTCCTCAAACCCCAGCAAAAACTCCAACCAAATATATGCAAATGATATAATAACCCAGAAGTGATAAAATAACAGTGGAATAGCATATAATAATGTAAACCAGAAATATAAGTAGATACACAAGAAATGCAGTGAGAAATGATAAGCCATTTTATTATACTGAGCAATAAAATGAGTACAAGAGGTGATTAGATAGATGGCACCTCGACTTGCACAAGGCAAGTGAAGAAATACTCTCAGAATGACAAGAATGGCCTCTCTACATGGATGCTGCTATTGCCGCTAGGAAACAAATGATGATTTGGGGCTGCTCCCCTCCTTGGAAAAAGCTGAAACTCTGGATTCGGGCTCTACTCAAGAAACCCAAAAAAACCCAGAAAGCTTTCCTGGAATGGTCGACCCCAGAAAAACAACCTCTTGGGGTTCTGCACAATTCCTCAATGCCCTGCGCTGCCACTGAAGAAAACCCCTCTAAACTCTGCCTAAAACACTACCTGAAACCCTGCCAAAAATTCTTAATTGAGACAAGAGTTGGACCCCTGCTCAATCTCCCAACATAAATCCACCTGCAAAACCCCAATCCAGCACTACAACCAAAAAGAACTGCGTCCCTCTCCAAGTGCTGCGCAATCCTCCAAAATGTTGATGAAACTGCTGCTGAAATGCTGATAAAACTACTGCTGAAATACCGATGGAAATACCTTGCCCGAGTAGGCACTCGAAGTCCCCCGGGGCTAAGGGTGAGATCTCCAAACGGAGACACTCAATGCACTAAACAGTGTTGCAGACCAGCTAAACAGCCAGCGTGCTCAGAAGTCGAAACAACTAGCTCAAAATGCACATAACTGAATGATCCAAAATGAGGGGGCTCCTCTCTATTTTATAGCCTCTGCCTCTCACAATCCCTAAGCTCACCTACTCCTGCGTGATTTCCCTCTTGCCATGTGTTCTTCCCTCCTGCGTAGTCCCTCCATGTGTCTGCATGGGCCCCATTTCTACATCCCCCTTTGGCCCCCTTAGCTCCTCCTTAAGTCACAACGTTGTGCTACTAGGAAGTGACTTTTTATTCTTAAAGTGAGTTATGTCCCCCGTCCTCACTTTTTTATTTATAAATAATTATAGAAGGCAAAAATTGGGCAAAATCGAATATTCCAATTAGCCATGGCTAATTAGGGATATTACAATAACATAATAGCATTATCCATAGTTTATAGTTTAAACTAAGAGTTATGAAAATTTAACATTTGTGACACCAAAACCTGCTTCAAAATCATAACCAGTGCCCAAATTTTCATCTAATGCTTCAATATTAAATGTGGGACTCAATGTAGGTTTCCTTGCTATTAAATCAAGATTTTAAACTTCTTTCTTGCATTTTCAAGGGAAGGTTCAGAGGTTAGGCCCAAACCCACTTGACCCATCCAACAGGTTCAGATCTGATCTGAGACATGTCTCGCTAGAGATAACAACTATGTTGCTATGTTGCAAAGGGGTGATTCAGCACCTTTACACCTCATGTTCCAATCAATGCAGTGCTTCGATGACTTCTGTAATCCTTTAAAAAATCCCAAAAATGGGTAGGGATACTATCTAGGACCCAAACACTTTTAGGGGACCATCCCGACATTCATGTTGAAATTTAAGGGACTTTTTGGGAACCCAATCAGCCCATCCAAGAAGTTTAGGATCTGACCTTAGTCATGTCTAGCCAAAGATAATAACTATTTTGCTATGTTGCACAAGCATGTAACCCTACATTTAAACCTTGGGTACCAACTGAGCTAGCATTGCACGAACTTTGGTACTCCTTGGAAACATCCTAAAATAGGTGGTGATGCTATCATGGAGTCAAATATTTTTCGGGGACCATCCCAACTGTTTATTTGGGGTAGCATCCGATGTGCTCCAGCCACGAAATTTAGTGGAGAGGTTGGGGCACATGAGATCTCCAATATGTTGAAGTTTCTAAGTTTAGAAACCCTTCATGCACCTTTTTTTATTTATTCCTACCTACTTGTTATTTTTCTTTAACAAATTATTTACAAAGTAAATACTGAAAATAAACACCGGTGCATGCTCAACATATTACAGATCAACAATTAAAAGAAACAAGAACAAACACACCACATGACACGATTATTTTTGAACCAATGTCCCCAGAAAAACCCAATGTGGGAAAACCTGTGCAGCTATCTGAAGAAATATCATAGTACATTCTAGGTGCTGAAACTGGCCTACACAATAGAGAATTTCCTTAGCAGCTATACCTCACAGTTTGAGAGAAATCTTCTAGCTAAAACCCTTCCGACAGCTCCTCAACACAAAACTGCTCTGCAACCCCAGAGTCTTCCCAAACTAGACTGCGTTAGCCCCTCCTTGTCTCACATTGACCCTGCGCCAACCCCAGGAGGCCTTGCGTCAACTCTGGGAGCCTCTGCGTCAGCTGCACTGACCCCTCTAGTGCTCTACGCAACACTTGGCTACCAATACGTGAGCCCTTGCTGGCTCTGCGTCACCCTCCTTGGCTGCTGCGCTGCTCTCCCGGCACAATCTCTGCCTTCTCTGTTTCTCTGTACTCAATGCCCCTCAGCTACTCTCCCAATCACTGATTCTATCTCTTAGCAAACCCCGCTCTAGAGAATAGAATGACTGATCATTTGGTGTACTCTCCAAGTGACCCTTAAGCCTCCTCTTATACTTTTCCTATTGACATCTCAACGGCCGAAATTAAGTCCCTAATCAATGGCTAAGATTAGATCTAGATTGATCCATGTCTTTTGGACCACTCTAACACAGATTCATATTAATACACATTAATATTTTATTTTCCCTAAGTTTAGACTTAGGGACTCCATTAAAAACATTAATTATTTTAATATCTCTTTATCGGTTTAGAATCTGCCCAAACCCTTTCTGGGTATTGGAGATCTCATGTGCCCCAAACTCTCCACTAAAATTCGTAGCTAAAGCACATCCGATGCTACCCCAAATCAACACAATACCTAGAAAGAGTTTGGGCAGATTCTAAACAGATCAGGAGATATTAAAATAATTAATATTTTTAATGGAGCCCCTGAGTCTAAACTAGGGAAAATAAAATATTAATGTGTATTAATATGAATCTATGTTAGAATGGTCCAAAAGACATGGATCAAGCCAGATCTAATCTTAGCTGTTGATTAGGGACTTAATCTCGGCCGTTGAGAAGCCAACAGGAAAAGTATAGGAGGAGGCTTGAGGATCACTTGGAGAACACACCAGAGTGATCAGTCATTCTATTCTCTAGATCAGGGTTTGCTAAGAGAGATAGAATCAGTGATCGGGAGAGCAGCTGAGGGGCATTGAGTACAGAGAAATAGAGAAGGCAGAGATTGTGGCCGGAGAGCAACACAGCATCCAAAGAGAGTGACGCAGAGCCAGCAAGGGCTCACGTAGGGCCATGCAGAGGCAACCAAGTGCTGCGTAGAGCACCAGAGAGGCTAGTGTGTCTGACGCAGAGGCCCAGGAATCTGACGCAGGGCCTCCTTAGGCTGACGCAGGGCCTCCTGAGGCTGACGTAGGCCAAGAAAGGCTGACACAAGGCCAGCATGAGACAGAGAGGGGCTGACGCAGTCCAAATTGGGCAGACGCTGGGGTTGCAGAACAATTTTGTGCTGAGGAGCTGCCGGAAGGATTTTTCGGGGTTTCAGCTAGGAAATTTCTCTTAAACTGTGAGGTATAGCTACTAAGGAAATTCTCTATTGGGTAGGCTAGTTTCGGCACCCGATTGTACTCTGATATTGCATAATAAAAAAAAACCCTCAGATAGCTACACTAGTTTTCCCGCATTGGGTTTTTCCGGGGACATTGGTCCAAAAATAATGGTGTCATGTGGTGTGTTTGTTCTTGTTTCTTTTAGTTGCTGATTTGTAATATGTTGAGCATGCACTGGTGTTTATTTTCAGTATTTACTTTGTAAATAACTTGTTAAATAAAAATGACAAGTAGGTAGGAATAAATCAGAAAAAGTACATGAAGGGTTTCTAAACTAAGTAAACTTAGAAACTTCAACATGGTATCAGAGCGTGATTGTAGATCATGGGAGGACTAAAAGACATCACCTGAGCGGAGCAATAGTAGCAGAAGGCAGCTGCCCCAAGGTGACAGAAGTTATTTCTAGCAACGTAGAAGCCAAGAAGTGTGACACAGAGCCAGCCAGAGCCACGCAGAAGAAGGCGGGAGTTGGGCAGAGCCTTAGAGAGGCTAGCGTTGCTGACGCAGAGGGCTAGAGGGTTGATGCAGGGCATCCGAGGGCTGACGCAAACCCCTCTGGGGTGACGCAGAGCCAGCGTGAAGCAGAGAGGGGCTGATGCAACTCACAGAGAGGCAGTTGCTAAAGTCTAGAAGGCAGCAAAAATATTGCAGAATGGAGCTGGTGAGGTATTGTAAGTCATAACAGTACCTGACAGAGCAGGGCTAGAGTTGTTACCGAGGGTTTGTAGCCGAGGAACTTGGATCAACAGTGCAGTTGCACAAGACGATCAGAGTAGGGAGCATCTTGACAAGTGGCAAAAGGATTTCCAGGAGGGAAATCAGGACTTAGAGGGAGTCCAGAAGAGAACTTCCATACAGGAAGTAGAGACTCAAAGGAGTCGAACAAAGAACTTCCAGGAGGGAAGTAGAGGAGCGTCATGGCACTACATGGGGTAAGAGACCAGGATAGACTGGACAGAGCATCGAAATTCACAGTCTAGAAGGCCGAAATCTTATCAGTGCTTGACAGGAATCGTGTCAAGAACTTCACCTTGTAGGTTATAACTATCCCAGTCGACCCCAATGATAACGACAAGTACGAAGAGGCGATGGCGAGGCCAAGTGCATGATCATGTCGTATCACATATAGCAGAGAAGGAAACGACAGTTGAGATATGGGAGGCTCTCAAGAACCTGTACCAGCATACTTCTGTGCAGAGAAGAATGTTGCTCGAGAACCAGATGAGGTCGTATCAGATGAAGAAGGGTCAATCGATTGACACCTTCCTCGAAGGATTGAATGAGATCCGAGACCAGTTGACTGCTATAGGAGCAACACCGAATCAGGAGTTTATGGTGAGGACAACCCTGAATGTTGTCTCCGAAGATTGAGAAGTGTTTGTCCAGAGTATCATGGGCAAAGGGACTCTCCCACCTTGGACGAGATGTGGGCAACTCTTCAACAAGAAGAGATCAAATGGCAGTCGAAGACAGGTAGCAGTAGCAAAGGGATCAAGGTCAAGCAGGAGGAGGAGGATGTGGCCCTAGCATCTAAGGGAAAGCAGGAGAAGTGAAAGAAGAAATATCTCTCCAACATCAAGTGCTTCCACTATGGGGAGATGGGTCATTATGCGACCTAATGCCCAAGGAAGAAGGGTAAGGGAGAGTCTTCCAAGACTAAGGCAGCGTCAGCACGGGCAGAGAAGGAAGTTTTGACAGACGATGACTGTGCCATGAGTGCACATGCACCACTTGAGAATAAGTGGGGAGACATCAAGCTGTATTCAAGCGGAATACATGCGATGAGGGGTAGGATCCTTCAGGTACTCTTGGATTAGACCTTGCTACAAGAGCCCCGACGAGGAGTAGCGGGATTGGTTGAGTGGGTAGAGACAGATGTTGATGAAGTGGCAGAGAGAGCTACAGTGCAGGAGTCCCGAGATAGCGCAGAGCTAGCAGGCTGCAGCAGTGCGAGAGGCACAGGAGTGTTGCAGTAGTGCAGGAAGGCATAGAGAGGTGTGCAATGGTGCGAGATGCAGGGAGTTGTTGCAACAACGTAGAGGTCAAAGATAGGGAGCACTTGTCAGCGATAGAGGAAGCTTCAGCATCAGAGGGCGTTTCTAGCCCAATAGGGAGGTCAGTTGGGAGATTAGTTACTTACTTCTCAGTAACTGAGTTGCAGTGCAGCAGTGGGCAGCACAATGCAGCATGATGAGAGGAGGTGCAGTGCGGATGCAGTGCTGGGAGAAAGGACCAGCAGTAGCACGAATGCAGAGGGAGTCGTCGTATAGATGTAGCAGTGGCAGTGGCAGAACCATGGACAGTAGTATAGGAGGCAGCAGTGCAGAGGATGTTGGGCAAGAAGGCCTAGCATCATCACTTGTACCGATGTCGGATGATCAAAGTAATACTCAGTGAGGAGTATTGATAGAGCACAATCCTCGCTAAGAGGGAGTGTTTATTTGGGGTAGCATCGGATGTGCTCCAACCATGAAATTTCGTGGAGAGGTTGGGGCACATGAGATATCCAATACCCAGAAAGGGTTTGGGCAAATTCTAAACAGATCAGAAGATATTAAAATAATTAATATTTTTAATGGAGTGAAATAAAATATTAATGTGTACTAATATGAATCTGTGTTAGAATGGTCCAAAAGGCATGGATCAAGCCAAATCTAATCTTAGTCGTTGATTAGGGACTTAATCTCGGCCGTTGAGATGTCAACAAGAAAAGTATAAGAGGAGGCTTGAGGGTCACTTGGAGAATACACCAGAGTGATCAGTCATTCTATTCTCTAGAGCGAGGTTTGCTAAGAGAGATAGAATCAGTGATCGGGAGAGCAATTGAGCGGCATTGAGTACAGAGAAACAGAGAAGGCAGAGATTGTGCCAGGAGAGTAGCGCAGCGGCCAAGGAGAGTGATGCAGAGCCAGCAAGGGCTCACGCAGGGCCACGCAGAGGCAACCAAGTGCTGCGCAAAGCACCAGAGAGGCCAGCGTGTCTGATGCAGAGGCCGAGGAAGCTGACGCAGGTCCTCCTGGGGCTGACGCAAGCCAAGAAAGGCTGACACAGGGCCAGCGTGAGACAGAGAGGGGCTGACGCAATCCAGATTGGGCAGACACTGGGGTTGCAGAGCAGTTTTGTGCTGAAGAGCTGCCGAAGGGTTTTCCAGTGTTTCAGCTAGGAAATTTGTCTCAAACTATGAGGTATAACTGCTAAGGAAATTATTCGTTGGGTAGGTCAGTTTCAGCACCCAGATTGTACTCTGATATTGCTTAATAAGAAAACCCTCAAATAGTTGCACCAGTTTTCCCGCATTGGGTTTTTTCGGGGACATTGTTCCAAAAATAATCGTCTCATGTGGTGTGTTTGTTTTTGTTTCTTTTAGTTGTTGATCTGTAATATGTTGAGCATACACTGGTGTTTATTTTCAGTATTTACTTTGTAAATAACTTGTTAAGTAAAAATAACAAGTAGGTAGGAATAAATCAGAAAAAATGCATTGGGTTTTTTCGGGGACATTGGTCCAAAAATAATGGTGTCATGTGGTGTGTTTGTTCTTGTTTCTTTTAGTTGTTGATCTGTAATATGTTGAGCATGCACTGGTTTTTATTTTCAGTATTTACTCTGTAAATAACTTGTTAAGGAAAAATAACAAGTAGGTAGGAATAAATCAGAAAAACTGCATTAAGGGTTTCTAAACTAAGTAAACTTAGAAACTTCAACACCAACATCCCTCAATTTTTCAAATCCTAGACATCCCTCATGCTGCAGCCTTCTAATTGGGTTAAAAAAGGGCAAAAAATTAAATAATGCAACTTGTATAACATGGATCCCATTTATCTAAGAAGCAAGACCCAAGTAATAAATCCTAACCTAAATTAATTTTCTCATTTCATGCTTCATTTCACTCTCATTGAGCATCTCAAGTATACATATGTGCAAATTACTTTAGTGACACCATTCTTCCATAATCCTCAGAATATCACATCTTACATCACTTGGCACATTCTTATTTCTAAAAGTTCATATTTATGTAGTAAACTAGTTCTATTTCATCATTCGTGTGTATGTGTGTAAGCCCAAGGCATAGGCTATAAGACATAAAATGTCAATTGGGTTTATCTTGGGTGGTTGGGATGAATGATTGTTATCTTCCCCACCCCAAGTTCAATTCCCACAAGTGACATGCGAGCTCATATAGAGTATATTATTGGAATGACTTCAAGCCTTCTTGTTGTATGGCCTTGAACCCTAAAGAATATCTCACCCTTGCCCATGGGCTTGAGGGTGGGTTTCTTTGTTTCATGGTAAAAAAATATACATATACATATATATGTATATTATGTGTGTAATATATTTCCTACAAAATTAGTTAGGAAACAAAATTGTGTACCCTAGATCACCCACAAGTGTCATTTTTAATATAATTCTTGTAAGATATTTTTTACTCAAGTTTTTAGGGCTCAAATTCCAAATGAAAACCCTATACTAATTTGGATTTTTTTGGAGCTAAGAACAGGGCACAGAAGTAATGCCATGCTTATTATGCACCCACGTTCTCACTGCGGCTAGGGAGGTCAACATTATATGCTTATGAAATTTTTATATCAAGCATACATCCTTCTTAAACTCGAATCTATTATAAACCTAAAGGGACAAAAATAAAAGCATGTGATAACCTCTCAACACTTATAGATCCAAGATTAAGATGGATCTACACTAGTTTATCTTTATACTAGCATTTTTTTTATATTAGAGATTGAGCATCATCTTTTTTCTGTTTTAATTTATTCCACCCACACTTCCTCCCAAAAAAGGGGAAAAAAAGAGTGATTGACCCTTCCTAAACCTTAATCCTAACCTATTTTATAAACAACCGCCCCTTTTAGTTTGCATCACAGCCTTTTGGCTTCTCATAGAACATTTGTGAGCTTATGAAAACTTTGTAGTAATGGCAAATACTCAAGAGTTTTTAACTAGAGCTCTTCTAATGCCAATCGGGAGTGCTCTGATTTAGAGTGCTTCTTGACTGATTGGGATTCAGAATGCTTCTTGAATTGATTTGAAGCTGATCTTGGGCTTAATTTAAAGTGCTTCTTAAAGCTGATTTTGAGCTATTCTTGGGCTTATTTGGATGTGTTCCTCAGTAGATCAGAGTGCTGATTCAGAGTTGTTATTAGGCTGATTTGGAGTGCTAATTCACAGATTCAAAATTGCTTTTGGACTTCCACTGCCAGAGTGTTAGTTTAGCTATCTGTAGCTTACAAAACCTTTCTTGTTCCAGCAGAGTACTGTACAGTAGTGCAACAACCATCATTTCAGCAGTCTGTAGAGCAGTTATAGAGGAGATAGAGAGATGGAGGGTGTATGCATTGTTTTGGCATGCACACACCATCCTTTTTAAATTTCCAATTTATATGTTTTCCTAAATCAGCAGTTCAGTCCTAATTCTGAGTTTTTGCTTTAATTAGTTTTGCATGCACTGTTAAAGGGGACAATTCCTAGACACTCGTGCATGAGGATTTCAATCTAAGTTAAGCAAGGCATATCTCTGTAAGGATGCATGCTCGCATGCCTCAGATCATCCGCAGTAGAGGCTTATTTAGTTGGCTCATTTATCCCTGCAACAAAGACACTCAAGGATTAGATTTTAACATTCTCAGTTAGGGCGTTGTTGTGCATGCATCCAGATTCAGTCTATAAAGGAAAATCAGGACACACCACCTTCTGTTTTGAGAATATTTTTGAGTTATAGCTTTAGCTTTCTGTTTTTCAGATTTAATAGAAAAACTGATGTTGTTTTGAGTGTTCAGATTAGCATGTTGGCTATTTTAATTATCAGAAGTATGTTTTTGTACAAAAGAACTTTGATTGGTGTTTGCAATTTTAATAATATGTAGTTCTAAGACAAATTCTAGAGTGCATAATCTGCTCACCATATTACCCATGTAGAGAAAGTGGAGGATTTGGGCACATATTTTTTTCTAAGAAATCAATCACTCCACGCTTACACACTGAACTCTGAAGTGAAGAATGGGGGCACTGGTACAATGCCAGCCCTTGCAGAGCACTCCCCCTTCTTCCGTCAAATGTCAAATGGAAGGTGTATCAAACACCAAAGGCAGAACCAGCTTGTAACCCCAAAGACCCAATGGGGATTGATCCCAAGCCCTCTATGGACCCCGCACAAGAGCATCTATCAATTGGGCTAACCCTTAGGGCTTCCAGACTTGGACTATTATGGAAATGCAATGTTGTGAATTTGTAAAATGATTGTTCACTGTGGTGTGATTATTTTTGGACTCTTTTGGACTCTCAACTTTAAAGGCCATTAGATCCTCAATGTTCATGTATTTTCTTTCACAACTTTTATGATATATATCTCAATGTAATTACGGTGTGCTATACACATAAGAAGACTTTGCATATTTGGTATAACTTGGATTTAAATTGATATACATGAAGCTGTGTATGTGTTTGTGTCCATCAATTTGTGGTCTAGCAGTAACTTGGGCAGTTGTCATGTGGATGTCCTAAGTTCAAATCCTGGTAGGCAATCTCCCACCATGCTTGGTGCATGCCAGCTGGTCAGGTTGTAAATATTAACAAGGGCCATCATGCTGAACTCACTATATTTTCTCTATCCATAGTAAGCGGCATTCACCATATTAAATGTAAGAACATGTTGGCTAAATAACAACCTAAATGGATGTGCTGATAATCTTTCATTCTTTGCAGTTCAAAAAATTCCCTTTTTATCAGAAGGCAGGAAAAATAAATTGTGGTATGTCTTATTAAAAATTAAATATTTTATGAATTTTGGGTCAAGTAACTTTAATACCGATATTTTGACCAATTTCAGTCTTGTTCGTGATTTTTGGGTTTACCAACTCCAGTCCAGTTTCCATCCTGGTAACTATGATCGTTGGAATCACAGTATACCATTTGTGATTTCGATCTAGCACTCACGTTATAGTTTATATATTTAGAATTTTATAGGTCGTGCTCACATTATAGTTTATATATTTATGAGTCATGCTCACATTATAGTTTATATATTTATAGGCCAACCAAAACCAAATCTCGTTGCTTCAAGTGACCCTGGGGATTTTCAAAATCACCTCCAAACACTCAATGATGTCTGCAGATGACCGTGATCATTTTAAAAGAAATCATTTTTTATAAGGCTTAAGGAGGTGTCTAATACTGCGATCATTTTAATATTTATGGCCCCTAAGTGTGTAGGCGAATTCACAAGTCTGGTTT
Organism: Pinus tabuliformis; assembly: GCA_031772625.1. Lineage (NCBI taxonomy): Eukaryota > Viridiplantae > Streptophyta > Pinopsida > Pinales > Pinaceae > Pinus > Pinus tabuliformis. The sequence continues at coordinate 614,148,988 of CM062806.1, read as the reverse complement.
GACATCCGAATTATGTCACAAGTTCAAAATCTAAGGGGTGGGTCAGAGTGCTCCCTTAAGGAGGGAGTCTCATACACCAATTCTAGCATGCTGGTTACAGAAGTGACCTAAAAAAAAATGCCTTGAACCTTGATCCTTGTTATCAAGCAGTATTCTGCAAACACTTGAGAGCAACAATATAATGCTTTGTGAATTCAAAACACATTTTCTAGATATTTGTAAAAACCATTTTTACTGTTGTGGGGGTTTTAAGATGTTGATGAACATATATTGCTTTTGAACTAGCAATACGCTGATGTATAAGGGAATTTTCTAGGTCGGAGTTTCCCAGTAGCGAGGGGTGTCTCATACACCAACTATGGTGTGTTGGCTACAGACATACCCTAAAAAATGCCTTCACCCTTGATCATTATTATTACAAAGCACTTTACAGACACTTGAGAACAACAGTATATTACCTTGTGAGTCACCTTATTTATGGTAGCTAATATTTTTCTTGGATTCTTCTCTCCGAGAGGTGTAGGATTGATCTAAAGATCATCCGATTCCGACATGTATTTATGGAGATATGAATTTATTTATATTATTTGACAATTTGTCAAGGTCGGCCAGCAAGCAAATTACCCCCAGCTCAACCCCAACGTTGCATATAAATAGAGGAGTCTTCAAGTCATTTTATACACTCATCTCATGATCTCTCTCCATTGGTTTGGGTTTGTCTTCTTACAAGACATGGTGGAAAGAGAGATATGAGATGCCCTAGCCGCAGTCAAAAGGGAAGGCTCCCATACACAGTCATGAAGTGAGAAGCCCTAGCCGCAGTCAATAGAGGAGACCTAACAGAGATCTGAAGGAGCCTAAGCCACAGAACAAAGGAAGTCACTAATCCGCAACAAGGAAGGGACGTTAGGGTCACTAATCCACAACTAGAGAAGAAGAGACCCTAGCCGTAGCCAAGCGAACCCTAGCCACAGCAAAGGAGAGACCCTAGCCGCAACCAAAGGAAACCCCAACACAAGAAGAAGCGTGAAAGAATCATGGTCAGATTGTTGTAGGTGACAGCACAGTGATAGAGGTTGTTCCAGGTATGGGTTAAAGACTACTTGCAAGGAATGAGAGCCACAGTCATAAGGTGAGGCTGTGTGTTGAAGAAGTCTGCCCTCAGACTTAGATCAGATCTACATAGGGCTAGTTTCATATGCGGATTGGGTGCTAACATTAAGTCGAGTTCTTGTAGTCCCATACTGATGCGTTGATGATGTTTGTGTAACTATTTTGAGGGCATTTACTATAGGAGTCGCTATGTGCTAGGCCATAGGCCATAGCACCATAGCAAGGGTTACTTAGGGTTGTCTAGATGTGCCACTGTTTCATAGAAAAAGGAGGACTTACTCTAGCATATGCTGCAACTCTCTTATGACTATTTGGAGATTGTGAAGGAAGTTTAGGACTACTTCAAATGCCCTTATCAGATCAACAATTCATCACAGTCAAGGGAGCTTAGGGTTGCATATTATGCTCTAACCAGAATTGCAGGAGAAGCTAACAATCAAAGGAACGTTGCATCAGTGTTATGTGGAGGGCCATTAGTTTGATAATCTCCTCAAAGGATATGCTACAACACTCTTAATGATTGGTTGAAGACTGTCATGAGAATTCAGGGTTGCATCTTTGAACTGTCATCATTAGTAGAATGATGGACATTCTACTACTGTCGTAAAATCTCAGACTTGTATATTTGTACTATCTCTCTCCGCTGAACTATTGAAGAATATAAGAAGAATTGATCAAGGGTTTCCCCACATTGGGGTTTGTCCCTGGCTGGTGCCACATCTTGTGTCCTCTTCTCTTGGCTTGTCTTCTACTGTTTATGTTTATATTCTATCTGCATTTTTGTTCATTTTGGTATGTTCTATGCTAGAGCAATTTATTTAAATTTTCACAGTTAGCAATCACATCAGCATTACAATAAACTGCAGATAGAACATAAATATAATATGCAGAAGACAAGCCAAGACAAGAGGACACAAGATATGGCGCGAGCCAGGGACAAACCCCACAATGTGTGGGGAAACCCTTTGATCAAATCTTCTTTTATCTTCAAAGTTCAGCAGAGAAGGAGAGAGAGAGAGAGAGTACATTTACAACAGAAGTCAATACTTTGACTTATCTAGATCTAGCATAGATCATTTCGTATCATGATGAGATCAGTTGAAGACATTCTTCTTCAACTGATTCTCAAGGTGACTCCTTCACCTATCATCGTTCTACATCTCGTCCATTTGCTGCCCCTGATTGTGTAGCACCATCATGCTGCATCATGCATTATCATGCTGCTCATGATCTCATACATCACGCTGCCCATATATCATGTATCATTGTGCTACCCATCATGCTGCTGCTCATGCTCCATGTATCATTGCGCTGCCCATCCACAATATCTCATGCATCATGCTGCTGCCCAATACTGTGTTATATATATGTGTCCAAATCACACAACGTTCTTATCTCTATGCCACCGAAGTTTATATACCTAGGCAATATCACTTTATGAACACTGTATATAATCCCTGATGGCTGTGTTCCATTATATATATGACTGTCCACATATAGCGTGTGTATATGACTGTGTACTACAGCGTATGTATATACTCATGTGTTCCATACATCATTAATGTGACTGTGTCCCATAATGAATAAGACCTGTATCATGTTGCGTTCCATACAATTGTTGTCGTTCCATAATATATAAATGTGTTCTTTTATGACTGCATTTACATAATAAATATGACATATATACCTGCGTTCCATTATCTGTCTACATACAACTACTGTCCAATATATGATTGTGTTCCAATAGCATCATGACGGTGTTTATATAACGAATATCTTCATTCCTATATTGCGTATTTCTGAACAGCGTATATATATATAGCTGCAGGTTGCTATGTTGCTACATGCCATGTTGTGTTGCATTAACCGTGAATATATTTCTCATAAACCTGCGGCTTACTGTGGCTAGGATTGAGGTTTCTTCACTGCGGTTACAGCAGCTAGGGCTTCACTACGGCCACTGCAGCTAGGGCTTACTGCGTCTTCATTACCATTACTGTAGTTTCGTATGGTGAGTCTTCTCTGCAGCTGTGGATAGATCCTTCCCCTTGTTGGGAATAGAATTATTCATGACCAATGCTCATGCGTTTTAGATCTAGGGCATCATTTGTAATGTCAGCGTATGACTTGTCTCCATGACCAGCGTAGATATGTCTTCATGACCAGCGTAGGGCATCATCTTGCAGCTGGGGCTCCTTTTAGGCCAGCGTATTCTTTTGGTTCTCTCCTTCTCCAAAAACCCAGACGTGGAGAGGAGATCACCTCAAGAATACCTGTCCAAAATGACTTCAAATCCTCACCAATTTATACTAAAATGTGGATAATGAATAGACACGTCGGTTGGGCTTCTAGAGCCTACATAAGTGCTGGTCGGCTTGATAATAATTACATAAACAAAATAAATTCATATCTCCATAAATACTTATCGGAATCGGATGATCTTTGGATCAATCCTACACCTCTCGACGAGAGGGATCCAATAAAAATATCAGCTGCCAGAAATAAGCTAACCCACATGGAGTTTGGCCCTAGTTGCCAATTTAACACTCCCTCTCAACTAGGGAGAACTCCATCTGCTGATCCATATGTACGACTGTACTATCTCTGCCATTAGTGCCTTGCACTACTCTGCCTAGCTCTGCTGGCTCTACTCAGCTCTGCTGGCTTTGCTCTGCTCTGCTCAGCTCTGCTGGCTCAGCTCTGCTCTGCTCAGCGTTGCTGGCTCTGCTAGCTCTGCTCTGCTCAGCGCTACTGGCTCTGCTCTGCTCAGCTCTACTGGCTCTGCTCTACTCAGCTCAGCTCTGCTAGCTTTGCTCTGCTGGCTCTGCTCTGCTCTGCTCATCTCCGCTGAACTATGAAGAAGAAGAATTGATCGAGAATGAGTCATATCATTCTCCACTGACCTGAAGTCAGTCTCAGAGTGCATACCACTAGTCCCAGACCAGTCTCAACTGACCCGAAGTCAGCTTCATAGTAAGTACCACTCCTACCACTGGTCCCAGACCAGTATCGCAGTCTCAGAGAGTGTACCACTGGTCCCAGACCAGTCTCAACCGACCCGAAGTCAGCGTCATAGTATGTACCACTCTCATTGGTCCCAGACCAGTACTGCACTGACACGAAGTCAGTCTCGAAGTATGTACCACTGGTCCCAGACCAGTCTCAGCCGACCCGAAGTCAGCATCATAGCATGTACAACTCCTACCACTGGTCCCAGACCAGTATCATTGATCCCAGATCAATGGAGGACATCCTAGCATAGGGAGTACGGTAGATACAACGATGCGTCCATCGGTACTACTATGGTCCCTAACTTCATTTCCCTGCTCATTGATCAGATGAGAGGTACTTCCCATGAGTCCCAGACTGCATGGGTAGGATGCCTCGACAGGAGAACTTAATCAATCCTGTCCTCACAGGAGAACACATCAATCCTGCTATAATCGCCATGGAGAACACATCAATCCAGGCTGCCATGGAGAACACATCAATCCAGGCCTCACAGGAGAACACATCAATCCTGCTACAATCGCCATGGAGAACACATCAATCCAGGCCTCACAGGAGAAGTAATCATCCTGCTACACAAGAGAGCGAATCATCTTGTCCCATAAGAGAGCGAATCATCTTGTCCCACAAGAGAGCGAATCATCTTGTTTCAGTGCGCACCACCAGGGGAGGGTGAGTCACCCTGTGGTCGTATGTTGCTCCAATAGAACTGCAAGCCCCCCAAAGCTCCTAGAGCTCAATGTATGCAGCATGCAGGACCCTTTTACAAAGGTCTCTCAACGACTCCAAGTCGTTCGGGAAAATCACAAATTTGATCTTTCCTCAGGGCTCTGTCCTGTACATCATCTCAGTGTGATGGAGCCTCCTCGATCATCGACTTACCATATCCCAGATAAGGCAGTAATTGATGTCTATCTGCTGGAGCAATTGTCAAATACGGGATTCCTCAATAATTGAATCCCATCTCTGGTTGTCACAGAGATTCACAGTGGTATTCATCATGTGTACAAACAGCTCACTGAAGAGCTTCAGCAACCAGACTGCCTCACAGAAGGCCATACTATCAGCAATGTATTCTGCCTTGGTGGTGCTCAGAGTCATCGACTTCTGCTTCCTGCTCATCCAAACAGCACTGAGAAGTGCTCTAGTGATCCTCCATACTTCCTGCCCACTCATCATTCGAATAATCATGTGGTTTCATATTTCCGGCAGTGTATCTCAATTCATGAGAGATTGTGCCTTGAAGATATCTTAGAAGATTCTTGGCACCAATCTAGTGAGGCTCAACCAAATATGAGCTCACCATGCTAACTGCAACACAGATGTCCGGATGGAGGTTCTCCAAGAACATCAACGCAAATGAGTTTATGAAACTCAGAGGCATTTCCCAAATCTGGTCCGACATCATTACCATATAACTTCTGAAAGTTAAGATCCTCGAGGTAGTCACAGGCTTGCAGCTTATCTTCCCACATTCAGAATCCAACTCCCTCTGTCTCCTATAAATGAGAGGGTTTGCACCTGTTAGACATAGGTGTCGGTATGAGAGGTTTATCATCCACAACCTTTGAGTAATGGTTTGGATCGGTTTCACTCCTAGTGAATCTCAGCTGCATTAGATAGCTATCAATCCTCTCATACTATGCCCGAGGTGTTTTTCTTCAAGCCATAGAGGGCTTTCTTCCACCTGTACACATGAGATTCCTTGATCATGATTCTCAAACTCCTCAGGTTGTTCCAAACCTGTGAACCTGCTGCATGAGGGGAATGGCCCCCTTATAATATTTTCCTTCGGTACATGTACCTTCATGCTTCTTTTTGAATTCAGGCATCCTAGTCACCATCTGACTCACAGACCTCCGGTGCTGAGTCAATGGAAATGGTCCCCAGTGGACTTCCTGCAACTTGATACAACCCTGAACTCAAAAACATCTTTAAAAAATCTATTTTCAAAACACGTACCTTTCCATCGATAAGTGCCACCCTGTAACCTTTGACTTCCATTTCCGAGATGGACATCTGGTTCGATCAGGTACATAAAAGAGATTTTGGGGTTCCTTGCTTTTGTGGAAGAGTCAACCATTTCCTTGATGACCTGCATTACCAGTCATTCTTTTGATCATTGAAGATGTCCCAGGAATGATTGTTATCTTCATCAAGATATGTGTCTCTGCCATTCAGACACTCCTTCGTATAACGGCCGAACTTATTTCAACAAGGCATCCGCCTTTTCTTCCACCCTTAGATCCGAACTTCCCAATGAAGTGATCTTAAGATGGACCATCAAAATCTTTCGTTGCGCCATTCTGATAACATTCTCTGCTTTGACTTCACCCTAGGTGAATTATGAGGAACCCATTGATCCTTCTGTCTTGTCCCAACTGTCTTCGGTGATTGCTCTTTCACTCTTGCTTGGGCATCGTCTTCACCTCAGCTCTGATACCATGTTCATTTTGGTATGTTCTATGCTAGAGCAATTTATTTAAATTTTCACAGTTAGCAATCACATCAGCATTACAATAAACTGCAGATAGAACATAAATATAATATGCAGAAGACAAGCCAAGACAAGAGGACACAAGATATGGCGCGAGCCAGGGACAAACCCCACAATGTGTGGGGAAACCCTTTGATCAAATCTTCTTTTATCTTCAAAGTTCAACAGAGAAGGAGAGAGAGAGAGAGAGTACATTTACAACAGAAGTCAATACTTTGACTTATCTAGATCTAGCATAGATCATTTCGTATCATGATGAGATCAGTTGAAGACATTCTTCTTCAACTGATTCTCAAGGTGACTCCTTCACCTATCATCGTTCTACATCTCGTCCATTTGCTACCCCTGATTGTGTAGCACCATCATGCTGCATCATGCATTATCATGCTGCTCGTGATCTCATACATCACGCTGCCCATATACCATGTATCATTGTGCTACCCATCATGCTGCTGCTCATGCTCCATGTATCATTGTACTGCCCATCCACAATATCTCATGCATCATGCTGCTGCCCAATACTGTGTTATATATATGTGTCCAAATCACACAACGTTCTTATCTCTATGCCACCGAAGTTTATATACCTAGGCAATACCACTTTATGAACACTGTATATAATCCCTGATGGCTGTGTTCCATTATATATATGATTGTCCACATATAGCGTGTGTATATGACTGTGTACTACAGCATATGTATATACTCATGTGTTCCATACATCATTAATGTGACTGTGTCCCATAATGAATAAGACCTGTATCATGTTGTGTTCCATACAATTGTTGTCGTTCCATAATATATAAATGTGTTCTTTTATGACTGCATTTACATAATAAATATGACATATATACCTGCGTTCCATTATCTGTCTACATACAGCTACTGTCCAATATATGATTGTGTTCCAATAGCATCATGACGGTGTTTATATAACGAATATCTTCATTCCTATATTGCGTATTTCTGAACAGCATATATAGATAGCTGCAGGTTGCTATGTTGCTACATGCCATGCTGTGTTGCATTAACCGTGAATATATTTCTCATAAACCTGCGGCTTACTGTGGCTAGGGTTGAGGTTTCTTCACTGCGGTTATAGCAGCTAGGGCTTCACTACGGCCACTGCAGCTAGGGCTTACTGCGTCTTCATTACCATTACTGTAGTTTCGTATTGTGAGTCTTCTCTGCAGCTGTGGATAGATCCTTCCCCTTGTTGGGAATAGAATTCTTCATGACCAATGCTCATGCGTTTTAGATCTAGGGCATCATTTGTAATGTCAGCGTATGACTTGTCTCCATGACCAGCGTAGATATGTCTTCATGACCAGCATAGGGCATCATCTTGCAGCTGGGGCTCCTTTTAGGCTAGCGTATTCTTTTGGTTCTCTCCTTCTCCAAAAACCCAGACGTGGAGAGGAGATCACCTCAAGAATACCTGTCCAAAATGACTTCAAATCCTCACCAATTTATACTAAAATGTGGATAATGAATAAACACGTCGGTTGGGATTCTAGAGCCTACATAAGTGCTGGTCGGCTTGATAATAATTACATAAACAAAATAAATTCATATCTCCATAAATACTTATCGGAATCGGATGATCTTTGGATCAATCCTACACCTCTCGACGAGAGGGATCCAATAAAAATATCAGCTGCCAGAAATAAGCTAACCCACATGGAGTTTGGCCCTAGTTGCCAATTTAACAATTTTACTATCATGCTGATGTGATTGCTAATCTGGACATTGATATTGAGATAACAAGAAAATTGAAGTAAATTGCTCTTAAACATAGAACATCCCAAAAATTAACATTATTATAACGAACCACTTTACAGACACTTGAGAACAACAGTATATTACCTTGTGGGATTAAAAAACCATTTTCTAGATACTAGTGAAAACCATTTTTACTATGTAGGAGATTTAAAGATGGTACAACTGTTTATTGCTTCTCAACAAACAACACACTAATGTGTAAGGGATTTTCAGAAAACTTCTAGCAATGGCTACTTAGTAAATGTTTTCTTTTCTGACAGTTTCCCTTCAAATTAAACAAATGATCTCGTTGCAAAATGATATTGACCTGGCAATGATTCTTTACAAATCAAATGTCCATAAAATGCGCAACCCATTGAAAAAGGGAGACAAACGAGCTCAGAGAAACCCTAAATTTATTTTTAAAACTGCCAAAACCCTAAATTTAATTTAAAGAACTCAGAAAAACCTTGTTATTTTTCTAAATGGAATAAATGGACTTGTATAGAGGAGAGGAAAACCTTGTAACGAATGAGGAATGAGATCAAAATGGTACCTTTGCTTGACCATCGTGGTGGCCCCAAGATTCGAACCCACGTCTGGCGTAACCTTGGAATCCTCTATAACTTTCGAAGGATATATCATCTGTCATACTGTGAATCTTGCAGACCTGAAAGTTGCAATGGAGAAGGAAAACAACAAGGGTGCCACTGCTTTGTTGGAGAATGAAAAAATTCAAGGAGACATTCATGTATGAAGACATCTTTGAAATTTCACAGATAGAGTTTTCAAGTGAGTTTGTGTGAATGGTTGCATATGTTTGATGAAGACCCACATCACCATAAAGGAGACAAGAAGACAAGTAAGTTGAATCTTAAATCCAATAACTTTGGAGCGTTGTGATCACTTGGTTAATCGAGCAATAGACTTTTGGGGGAGAAGACAATGGAAGGATACATTGTATCTAGTTTGTAGTAGAATTGTACTAGTTGTACTCAAAATCTAAGGACCAGTTTCAGAAGGGGTTTTGAGAGAGATTGGTGAACACAAACCCTACAAGGATAAAAATGTTGTTGGTGAAGGAAAAGTTATTTCCTACTAACCCACTGAGCATGGTGGTGTAAAACCTTGCATTAAGAAATGGGTTACAATGGGGTTGGCAAAGATGAGAGCTCAAAGGACCAAATGACCATGGAGAACACAAAAGCTAAAGAGCAAGTTGAACAAGCTTTGAGGAAGTAGAGATAACTAACTAGTGGTGGTTGAACTAGATGTGAGCAAATGAAGAAGGCAATGAGGAGTTGCAAAAGGAGATTAGCGAGGAAGGGAGTAGTGAAGTGAGGATGAGAGAGTTGGAGAATTTGAATGGGAAAGGTGAGTTGTCCAGTGAATGGTTGCAAAACAAAGGGTTGATGATAAAATATAGCTCAATAAGGAGTGGTAGTCAAGGCATCTCAATAAGGTATGATGAACACACTAGAGTGGACTTACGAAAGATATGTGATTACAAAGTGACAGGTTGGATGATCTGATAATCACCCTATGAGTGATCTCAGTTAAGAATTATTAAATAGAGGTATTACAGATTTATGTGCTGGTGTGTGTCTAGGTTATTTAAGCAACGGATCGATCAGATTGCAAATAAGTAACTTGAAATGGAAGACAGCAGAGAAATACAATAAGCAAATATAAGAACACAAGAAATTATTAAGGATTTCACCCTATCCTCCAGGGCTACATCTCCAGTCCAGCTTTCAGTGATGGCCTTCTTTTATTGTGTCTTAAAGCAAAGAATTACAAAGAAGGAGCTCAATATGAGTCTCCTATCACAAGATAGCTTGGTAGGGTGGTTCTTGGATTTCCCAAGCCACTAGAGTACACAGACTCTTGGCCTTACCAGCTTTCTGACCTCTCGGGTCTACAATGGAAGGAGCCAAATGTGGTGCTCAGTCCTGACAAATCCCCTTCAAGATGGCTCGATTTTCTCGAGCCCTCTAGTGCTCGATGCTACCTTTGGTCAACTCAGCCCTCTGTTTTCTCATTGCTTTTTTTCTCTCTCTGTCTGCTTTTTCTCTTCTTCCATGTGTGTGTGGGTGTATCTCCCTTCTGCTGGTCTGTGCATGGCTTTAAAGCCACTCGAGCTCATGGTTGTTCGATTCCTCTTCCAACTCCGTCGAATCGCCTGCTACAGCTTCGCTTAGAGTTCCCTGTCTTGGCGTCATCATCAGACTCACAGGGAGCAGCCACTTGTCCTCCTGCGAACTGCGCCAGCTTGCTTTGTCGGTTCGTTTCTTCAGTTACATTATGGAATGAGTCATCCGCCACCTTGGTGGTCAAAGTGGACCTCAAATTCTTTTAAATTGCAACTTAATTCCTCGTTACATTCGGTCTTTCCGTCGGGCGCAATATCAATCGTTACATCTGAATCCCCCAAATCCAACGCCATTCGCTCATTTCACGCGGTTAACTTGCTCGACCATTAGCGCGCGATGAGCGGTGGTTTTCTCTCCTCTGCTTGCCATGCATCGGGCGTTGAGTGGAATCTCTTTGTTTTCGCCAAATCAGCTTACTGCCCAAGGGTGCCTCCGATGAATACCACCGGTTTTTAGAGCACGGGTCCCACCTTAGCCTTTAGCCTTTTTCCCCATGGTTTTCCAGGCGCCCATGCGACCAAGCGCTCGGGACCCCTCCATTTCGAGGGTTTTTGCCCAGCTAAGCGCTAATCGCGCATCAAAAACTCCCTCCGTTTCCCAATCCGAGCCTCCCAAGGGCTAGTTTGTCCTCCTACGCAGTCTCCATGGGCCTCGGTCAACGCGCTTTGACCGAGGTCCTCGTCATTCCATGTTGGCTGCCAACTGCCACTATTTTAGAGGTGTTTTTGATTGTTGCTCTCAATTCTTTGAAGTCTACCTTGACCTGGTACACCCATGGTTCTTCCAATTATTCTTTATGGATCCAATTCAGATCATTGGATGCAATGTAGAATGGGATTGTGGATGAGAGAGAATCAAATGAACTAATGGGAAACCATATCGTAAGGCCAACGGATGTGTCCCAGCAATTTTGGGAGAATAAAAACCTAGTAGTAGGCATGGGACTAGACAATAGCAAAGTTAGCCTCGTACCAACCCCGCCCCTTATGCTTCTTGAATACAATTAGGTAACACTATACTAGCTTCTTAATAATGGTTCAAGTCCACCTTGTAGTCAGCTTACTTATGGAGGAACAATAAGAATTAGAGAAAATAGTCTTAATAATAGTGCAAGTTTGAATATTAGGAGAAGCACAATTGGCAGTTTTAGTTATTTAGAGAAAAAAACAAGAGTTTCATGAGTTTTAGTACCTATGATGCCTTGAATTATAACCTAGGAGCTTGTAAGAGAAATAATATTAGAGTGATGTACTATTTAAAAAATTTAGTCATATGTAAATGCTTTGGAAATATGCTCCACATACCTTGATATAAAACAAACCCCAAAAATGTCATTCTTAAAATCTCGTGTAGTTACCTAATGTCATTCAAGTAGAATATCACAATTACTTATGTCAGTAATGGTGCAATCATCTTTTTCATTCTCTTAAAGGAACTCTTTCTAGACATGCACCCCATCAAGCATAAATCATCCTAACATATACCTTTGAAGTAATATAAATCATCCTATGACTATCCTCAAAAGAATTCTCACCCATAGCCTTGGTGATGGTGTAAGGCTCATATCAAAGTGGTCTGCAATTTGATTAGTGAGCTACAACAGTTAAGCTCCTCATTAATTATAACTTGGTGTATTGGACCACCAAAACATCACATGGAATAGAGTGGAGGATGAATGGAGCCAAGTTGTCTTTAAAATCACCTTGATCTATAAGTTTGCCCTCAGGGAAGGCACCATCATAGTATTCTCCAATCATAATAAGGATGTAGGATTTTCTTTATAAAGGCAAGCCACCTGAAGAATGAAAACGCCTAGTGGGTACAGTGGCAACATGCTTACCTGAGGGTTGCACAAAAATGTCAGCAGCTGAAGATTTCATCTCAGACACCAATTTTACTGGTTTCTAAAGAATATAATCCCCAGTAGCAGGAGATCTTTTAAGCATTGTCCAACCACTATATTATATTGACAAGAGATTCCCATTTGTAGCTAAAGGACACATTGTATTGAAGTCATTCATTTCTTGCTATTTTGTCATCTATTGTTGTTATTTCACATTAATGGCATTCCTCTACCACAATATGCATGCATTATGGTACCCATTTTCAATGATTATGCAACCACAGAAATTGGAGTTCAAATTCTCAATAGAATTTTATTGGTAAAGGAAAAACAGATGTAAACACTAATAATTAGCCTCAATAGTTAAATAAAGAAAATTTTATAATATTCAACATAGTAGAACAAGGTAGACTAGTATAACAAACTTTTAGAATGATTTATATACATCCTTTAAGATATACTCTATCCATATTACTCTTAGCCTCTAGGAAACAATATAGGGTTCATGCCAAGATTGTAACTAATGCATTCTAGTTCACCTCCTTTTGCAAGCATCGTGACTTCCACATATGCATAGGAGACCTTGCCCAATTGACGCTGACAATCTATTGGAGGCATGACATCCTTTGAAGAAAACATTGAAATGGTTGTTTGTCTCTGCATCTATAAAGGATAAAAATGGTGACACTATAGACCTAGAGGTTGGGTTTAATATAAAACCACTACAAAGTGATACTAGCATATGTTTTTGAGCATTTCTCCTTATCTATGGGATCAACATTTGATTCTTGAAAGTTCACTAATCATTAAGTCTTTTCTCAACCTTAATCCTACGAATCTGTGTATGGAAAAGATCATAAGATTCGATTCCATCTTGAATTTTTGTCTTGATGATTGCAAGAGGCAGGTGCTACCAATTCTGCGGCATTCAAGGAATTTCGTTTTCATACAACCTAAAACAATATCAGTATCCTAGTGAAACAATAATTTGGAAGTTCCGAATATCCACTATTGACATATTGGATGCCCTTTTCATGATCTTGGCTAGCGAAATATGTGTGCTTATCTTCAACGTGAAGGAAATTGGTTCTAAATTCTTGAAGTAAAGGACAGAACTATCTACTAGAATCAATAGCCTTGGTATGTATGTGTTACTTGGGAAAGATGCTATTCGTGACAAATTATTTCAAAAATCTTCCAGCTCTGTAAAAACAGTGAATACAGAGTCTCAACAACCATTGGGTTGGCAATTTTCCATTGGATGTTATATAATTGATGCAATAGCTAATGACACAGCATGGATTGATAGAGGTGTAGATGCAAATTTTCAAAAGAAATTATGTGCCCAAGGCAACATGATCTAATCCCGCAATGGTTGATATGTGCTTATCACTCACATTCCCTGACACAGACCTACCAAAACAACATGCTATATTATCCCATGGAGCCAATATTTCATGAGGGACAGAACATAACATCATTATGTACTCCCAAGTGGTAGCAAAGGATAATTTTCAAGGTTAATGGGCAATACTTATTAGTAATTACAGTCCTATGCAATCTTGGATGGACAGATCCTGTAGCAGCTTATGTCAACACTTACATGTGTTTGAACTTTGAAGGTACTGCTGATTTGCAGGTACCCAAATTCTTGTTTAGCCCATCAGTGATAGAAAACCCAGCCTATGAACGCTGGAATTTTGATGTTTCATTATTTTGCATGATAACTAAGCATAAGGGAAGAAAACATTGTATTGATGAAGTTTTAAGGTGCTTGCACTGGATCAATGATTTTAGGTAGCACCCTCATTTTGCACATGCTACAGTAGGGTAGGAAAGGAATAAACTCCTTTGAGCAGCAGTGTAGCATGAATAAGCTCCCTTGATCACTAAATTTGATTTCATGTTGTCATAAATAGATGACTTGTCTTTTGCTTTGTAAAAGACAAAATTGTGTGGTGCTTTTACTAGAAGTGGAGGCCGTTCTCATATATACATGAAAAAATTCTAAGACTCTCATGCACTCCCAAGAAGAGAACATCTCTGAGTTGGAGCTTGTGCTACCCCATATTTTGGCATAGGGTTAATACTAGTGAATTATCAAGAGTTAACCAATTTGATGCTGAGAGGTTAGATATAGAAATATCAGTTATGTTGCTCGGAGGTTGGATATAGAAATGTTAGCTATGTTGAAGGATCAACCTATTAAGGTGTTCTCTGTGATGAAGAATATGCTCACAGTGGTCTTTGTTAGGAGTCACTGAAATTGTTCACTCAGATGCAATAGAATGGGATGACAGTGGATAATTTCACCTTTTCCACTGCTTTTGCAGCATGTGCTATTTTAGGATGCAGTTCCATATAATCATCATTAAAGTTAGGCTGGACTCAAATATATTTGTGGAGAATGTTGTTGAACTGTATGCCAAATGTGGCAGCATAGAAGAGGCATGCTTAGTCTTTGATAAAATGTTTGAACAAAGGGACTTTTCCTCAAATACAATGATTACTGGATATGCTAAACATGCTTATGGTGAGGAAGCACTGCATGATCTCAGTGGGTTATAAACCTACCCTGCTGATGTTGAAGGATGAATGAGATGGAGTGGAAGAACAAATAGGGAAGGTGCATCAACAAGCTGCAAATAATCTAGACTTTCCTTTGGATGAGAATTTGAAACTATAGAAAGGCTCATAATTTGGACATGCATTCAGGATTGCAAAGAAAGAGCAACAAAAAGTGCAGGAGGAGTTGAATACACAGTTTATTGTTTTAGAAACAAGAAACAATAGTGTCAATTTCACAAATTCAAAACACAAACGGCTTAGGGAGCAGTGGTATCAGCTCCAGAAGTGGCAAAAGAGAGTAAACATCAAATAGTTGAGAAAGAGCATTTGATGAAAGAATATGTAGACTCCTTTGTGTTTATGGAAAATTTACTTCTTGCATTCACGTGAGATAAATGGTTTCGACAATAGTCATTTAATAATCTTGAGGCTTCTTTGAAGAATCTCATAAGTGTTATACAAGAAACTCACAAGTCTAAAAAAAAAAATATTGATAGAGGCCCTGAGGGCAAGTATGTTGTTTTGGGCGAATATGACAAAGATTTGACCGAGATGGCTAGGCAAGAACCTAATTGTGGCATCCTTTTATGTCTATGGGGCATCAAAGAGTGCTCTATGGATGGAACATCATCCTGGAATTCTTTAAGGTGTGAGTACAAGTTAAGAGAATTTCAAGAATGGATTCCAAAGAACTCCCTTGTAGTGATTCTATCTCAAGCATGATCCTACATTGGGAGAAAAAACCCTGGTGAATTCACTATTAAAACAGTTTTTCATAGATTTAATTGAATCTTGGTCAAACTCTTGCACTCTTGCATGATTGCTCCACTTTCTACGCTGAGTCTGTCAACTTTTCTTTTAGCTTTTGAGATCCCATTGTCATTTGATCTATGATGCCATCTTTCAATCTATACATTCCATTCATCTTGAGATCATCAATCACAAAAACAACATCAACTATACTCAATTTAATCCTTTATCTACTTTTTCCCATGCCTGAAAGGTCAAGCCACACAATGCACAAAGTTTAGGGCACAAGACATTTTATTGCTTGTTTTCCACTTGTTTCATACTAAAATAAAATTTATATATGAAAAGAAAGATGTGTTTACAACATCCTAGATTAATAACACCAAAAGAAAAAATACACTCCACTGGTAACCATGAAATTTTAATAGGGTAGCAAGGAATTACAATTATGAGAAAAGGCAAGGAAAGAAGGATTGAAAACAAAGAAACAATGAAAATAGTGAGCCAATGAGAATGCTATGAATCCTAATTGATCAACCTAGGACACCCAAGGTAAGATTGGTTCACTAGTGAGCTCAACAGAGTTTAACCCAACCACTAAGCTGCATTGTCACTGTGGTCGGCACCACCCAAATGGCATAACACGAAAGCCCTAGGCAATTTTGGCATAATATTTACCATTCAGACCCGTCACCTAAGCCAAACGGAAGTCCCTCATGGGAAAGTTTCTTGAAGTGATTCCTATAATTAAATAATAAAAATAAAATGCAGTTAGCTACCTCTTGAGTGGGTTTAGTAGCCTCCGAAAGCTTCTCCTCTAGCACAGAGCCTTAATCCCGCTCATTTGAGTCCATGGCCATTTGCTCAAGATCAAATTTCTTTGCTTTGGAACTCTTGGGAACATGGGTCCAGGCAAATCTGAGGCCCTTTTTTGGCTCTCTGGCATTTTTAGGGATGACTGGATCATCACAATCCACATGTGCTAGAGCATCTGGCTGGTGACCACCTATGATCTTAGGACATTTGATTTCCTTGTCGTAATCAATGTATTCTTGCTCTCTTATCTACTTCTTCCCTAATTTTCGAATTGGAAAGGCACCAATCGTCTTCTTTGGTGAAACCATTATCGCCCATGCCTTTAGCGTCATCTACCTCCATGGAATCCTAAACATATAGCCTATTGAATGCCTAGTTGTGCTTGTCTAGAAGTATTTTGAAGTGGCAAAGAGATATGGAGGGCTTGGGGACGGGCCATCGCCCAAGAGTGTGGGGAACCTCATGCAAATTCCCCGTGTAGAATGAAATCACCACGATTGGAGGAACCAATCTCTTGAATACAACCAAATGTAGCAAATCATACCTGTGACAACATGGCTACGCCCTTCCTTCTCTGGACACAACTTACATAGCTTGCAATAGGATACACCTTTCCTTCCGTGGACACAGCTTGCAACAGGACACACCTTTCCTTTCGTGGACACAGCGTCCACAGCTTGCAAAGGGAGGGGAATAAACAAGGGAAATGAACAAGTTTGATATTTGAAAGACAGATATCCCATGAAATCTTGAACTTAAACGAAATGCATATGCGTTTTTGAAGGGGAATTAAATGAAATGTTTAAGTTTTTGGCTAAGAGGGAAGTATTTCTAATTATAAATAATTATTAATCGTATGAAAATTGTTGGGTTACTATGTAGTAAACATTATTAGAGGGGATTTTGGTTGTGATATCAAAGTTGAATTATGGTGAAATCAAAATAAGTTTTGTGTGGTCAAAAAGTGCAACGAAGTAGTAATGTCATGTTAATGATCAATGATCATTTCTAACAAAATGTTTGGTTTAGTAAGGATAAATAACCTTTGGAGATTTTCCATGATGTTTAATATAGGGAGTCAACATGGGCAAGGTGATAGTTTGGATTCCACATGCTTTAGAAAATTGATATCTCTTTGTCCATAAACATTAGGGGTTGAAAAATAACATAGGCTCTAGAGCTAAGTTTGTTCCAACTTAGCTATATCTTGAACCAAAAATTATTGTTGACCTCATGGATATGATAGAAATTTGGTGGCTTGTAGGGTAGTCTTGTCATGAAATAAATGGAGGTACTAGGTAGGTAGGAGGAACCATTTTGGTGGAACTTGGCCATAAAGAGGACATCTAACTTTGCATAGTTTTTTAAGAGCAAATACACCTAGTTGATTATGATTGTAAGGAAATCACTTTAGAATCTAGGCCAGTGTGCAAACACTGACCAAAGGGTGATTAGTCAAACCCACAAAAATAGTATAGGTGCTTCTAGAGAAGTAGGTGTTCTTGTGCTCTCATAGATGTTCCCCTCAGCTTTCCAACCATCTCTGTGCTCAAGGTGTTACCAGACTTCGTCAGGTTTATGTGTTCCCTTCAGAGTTGTTCATAGCTGGAAGATGGAAAAGTGCCCATGATTTGGGTCTATGGGGTTCTTTTGTTGTGGAGTGGGACAGTTTCACCAAATCCCTCATTGTTAGTGGTCTTACACTATATGAGGAGGAGGATTCTTTTGAATGGGCCTGGAACTCCTTGTCCAGGCATGTCACGGCTCGCCATGCCTATTGTGCTATATCAAAAAGCTACCTTTTACAAAGGGTTAGTTGGTGGCATTCACAATTATGGGATTAGCCTATTGCCCCTAAACTAAAATGTTTTATTTGGCTTGCCCTAGAGAACCATATTCAAACTTGGGACTGCCTATTACATGCCAGGGAGTGTTAGGGAGTGCTACGGAAACACAAGGGAGAACTAGTTCATAATAGAAATGAATGAATAAGAGTGTGTGATAGGGAGTGCTAGTGAGTTTTAGGTGTGCTAAGGAGGAAGTGACAAGGTTATATGTTAGGCATTGCCAAGGCATGCTAGAGTGCTAGGGCATGTCAGAGAATGGTAGTTTGTGCGAGAGAGTGCCAAAGCATGCCAAGGAATGCAAGGCGTGCTAACACATGCCACATAACACCAAGGGATTGTTAGACATGTTAAGTGTTATGCAATGTCAAGATGTAAACTATGTTGCTTAGTTGTTTTATGGCTACAGTTGGAGTCGATTGGACGCGAGCCTTCACTTGGTAACTTGTAACTTGTCAAGTGGGATATGTTGAAATTAGACATGGGTAGCCCAAGATGAGTTATAATCATTTCTTAGGTGAACATAACACAGTCTAGTTGTAGTAATCGTAACTCAATCAAGTTGTTGTAGTCGAGGCAAGACTTGGTTGGGTTCCCAAGTCCCAACAAAAGTAAGGGTAGTTGTGAGGGCATGATAGCTAAGGAGTGTTAGGGCATGCTAAGGAATGACAAGGCATGCTAAAACATGTTGGACAGTGTAAATGCATGTTGAGGAGTGTTGGGGAGTGCCATGACATCACAAGGGAAAACTAGGTCAAAATGCATGGAAATGAACGAATAAGAGTGTGTGCCAAGGAGTGTCAACAAATTCCAGGTGTCTCAAGTATAAAGTGTGTTACGAGAAGGTAAGAATGGGACTTGTAGGAGGTAAGCCTATGGTTACAATAAGGGGTTGGAAAAAGCAGTTTCAGAGAAAGGGAGACTTTGGGTTGGGCACAACATTGTTTTTCCAATGACTTGGTTAGGTTCCCAAGTCACAAAAAAAAATAAGGTTATCTATGAGGACATGACAGCTAGAGAGTGCCAAGGAATTCCAAGAAGTACTAACACATACTAGACAATTCCAAGGCATGATAGGCATGCCAAGACAAGTCAAGAGATAAGGCATGCCAATGTGTGTTAGGTGTTAGGGTGTGGCACGAACGCATGTTAGGGAGTATGAGGGCCAAGTGCTAGGGAAACACAAGGGAGCACTAGTTTCAAATGCATGGAAATGAAGTGTCAGCAAGTTTGAGGTGTGCTAACGAAGGAGTGACAAGAGGTGTGCTAAGGAAGGAGTGACAAGGTATGCTAGGTAGTGTTAAGGCATGCTATAGTGTTAGGGAAGCATACCAAGATGTGTCAAGTGCCAAGGTGTGCTAATGTGTGTTAAGGAGTGTTAGGGAGTGCCAGGGAAACACAAGGGGAGTGCCAAAGCATGCCAAGGAATACAGGGGATGCTAACATGTGCCACATAGTTTCAAGGGATTGTTAGACGTGCCAGGTGCTATGGCATGTCAAGATGTAAACTATGTTGCTTAGTTGTTTTATGGCCATGGTTGGACATGAGCCTTAACTTGGTAACTTGTTAAGTGGGATGACTTGAGATTGGACATGAGTAGCTTAAGATGAGTTATAGGAAGTTCTTAGGTGAACAAGGCATGGTCTAGTTGTAGTAGTTGTAACTTGGTCAAGTTGTTGTAGTCGAGGCAGGATTTGGTTGGTTTCCCAAGTCTAAAAAAACGTAAAGGTATTTATGAGGGCATGATAGCTAAGAAGTGTCAAGGCATGCCAAGGAGTGAAAAGGCGTGCTAGCACATGTTATACAAGGTCAATGCATGTTGAGGAGTGTTAAGGAGTCCCAAGAGAACACAAGGGAGAACTAGGCCAACATGCTTGGAAATGAATGAATAAGAGTGTGTGCCAAAGATTGTCAGTGAATTCTAGGTGTCCTAAGGATGAAATGTTTTAGGAGAAGTTCATAATAGGACTTGCAAGAGGCAAGCCTATGGTTGTGATAAGGCATGGACAAAGTAGTTTCAGAGAAAGGGAGACTTTAGGTTGGGCACAACATTTTTTTTCCAATGACTTGGTTGGGTTCCCAAGTCGCAAAAAAAATTAAGGATATCTATGAGGGCATGATAGCTAGGGAGTGCCAAGGTGTTCCAAGGAATGCTAGGAAGTACTAACACATGCTAGATAGTTCCAAGTCATGTTAGGCATGCAAAGACATGCCAAGTGCTAAGGTGTTTCAAGTGTGCTAAGGAGGGAGTGACAAGGTATGTTAGCCAGTGCCAAGGCACACTAGAGTGCTAGGGAAGCATGCCAAGATGTACCAAGAGCTAAGGTGTGTCAATGCGTGCTAAGGAGTGTTCGTAAGTGCTAGAGAAACTCAACGGAGCACTAGATCAAAATGCATGGAAATGAATGAAAAAGAGTGTGTGACAGGGAGTGTCAGTGAGTTCCAAGTGTGTTAAGGAGGGAGTGACATGGTATGCTAGGCAGTGTTAAGGCATGCTAGAGTGTCAATGAGTTCCAAGTGTGTTAAGGAGGGAGTGACATGGTATGCTATGTAGGGCATGCTAGAGTGTCAGGGAAACATGTGGCCAAGATGTGCCAGCTACCAGGGTGTGCCAACGTGTGCTAGGAAGTGTTAGGGAGTGCCAGGGAAACACAAGGGAGAACTAAGTAAAATAAATGCATGGAAATGAATGAATACAAGTTTGTAACAGGAAGTGTAAGTGAGTTCTAGGTGTGTGAAGGAGGGAGTGAGAAGGTATGCTAGGCAATGCTAAGGCATGCTAGAGGCTAGGGCAACATGCCAAGATGTGCCAAGTGCTAGGGTGTGCCAATGCATGCCAGGGAGTGTTTGGGAGTGTTAGGGAAACACAAGGGAGCACTAGTTTCAAATGCATGGAAATGAATGAATAAGAGTGTGTGACAAGGAGTGTCCGCAAGTTCTAGGTGTGCTAAGGAGGGAGTGACAAGGTATGTTAGGTAGTTCCAAGGAATGCTAGTGTCGGGGTGACATGCCAAGATGTGCTAAGTGTCAGGGTGTGCTGAGAGGATTCGTTGCTGAGGTGACAATGGAAACAACCTTGAGTTGACGCAAAGTGACACTTTGTGAGCCTTGCACAACTAGGGTGTCAGTTTCATCATCAACAAGAGGCACAATTGACAAGTGGCAACATCTCACATTTAGGGCACTTGGTCACAAATCTTTATGCATGTTTTTCCACCGAGGGTACCTTTCACATTTCCCAAGGCACAAATTACATATTTGGATGAATTTTGGATAACTTGTCACATTCCACTAGCTTCATGCATGAAGAGGAGCTCCCATCCTTTAAGAATATTTTGGAGGATTTCATGGCATAGTCAAGGGTCACATGTATAAAAGAAGAACACCATAGCCAAGAATAAGAAAATTGGCATTTGTATCACATGGCATAAAGGAGAAGGACATAGGTGAAGAGTACTCCATTTAGAAACATAAAAAATCTTGTTTATGTCCTCTTTCCAAAGAAGAGGAGATATCTTGTGACAAAAAGCCCAAATTGCCAACAAAGGAAGACTCGGGTAAGGGTTTACTTCTTTCACATGTTGAGAGACATTCATGTATTTTAAGGTGTGTTTTATTGTTGAGTTCACATATTTGGAAGCACAATTGCACAAGTGGAAACATCTCACATTTGGGGCACTTGGCTACAAATTTATATGCATGTTTTCTATTGAGGGTACCTTTAACATTCCCCAAGGTAAAAATCAAATATTTGGAGGTATCTTGGATGACTTGTCATATTCCACTAGCTTCACGCATGAAGAACTCCCATCATTTAAAAATGTTTTGGAGGGTTTTCATGGCATAGTCAAGGGTCACATTTTAAAAAAAAGAACGTTTCAGTCAAGAAAATGACAATTGACATTCACATCACATGTGGCACAAAGGAGAGGAACATAGGTGAAGGGTGCTCCGTTTTGAAATATCTAGAATGTGTTCATGTCCTATTTCCAAAGAAGATAAGATATCTTGAGACAAAGGGCCCAAATTGTCGACAAAAGATGACCATGTATTGGAAAAGGCGTGCGTTGCCAAATTGTGTCAATGCATGATGAGAAGTGTTAGGACATCACAAGGAAGAACTAGGTCAAAATACATGGAAATGAATGAATAAGAGTGTGTGCCAAGGAGTGTCAACGAATTCTAGGTGTCTCAAAGATAAAGTGTGTTAGGAGAAGGTCAGAATAGGACTTGTAGGAGGCCTATGGTTACAATAAGGGGATAGACAAAGCAATTTCAAACAAAGGGAGACTTTGGGTTGGGCACAACATTTTTTTTCCAATGACTTGGTTGGGTTCCTAAGTCGCAAAAAAAATAAGGCTATCTATGAGGGCATGACAACTAGGGAGTGCCAAGGTGTGCCAGAGAATGCCAAGAAGTACTAACACATGCTAGATAGTTCCAAGGCATGATAGGCATGCCAAGACAAGCCAAGTGCTAAGGCATGCCAAGATGTGTCAAGTGCCATGGTGTGGCGCAAATGCATGTTAGGGAGCGTGAGGGCCAAGTACCAAGGAAACACAATGGAGCACTAGTTTCAAATGCATGGAAGTGAAGTGTTAGCAAGTTCTAGGTGTGCTAAGGAGGGAGTGACAAGGTATGATAGGCAGTGCCAAGGCATGCCAGAGTGCTAGGGAAGCATACCAAGATGTGTCAAGTGCCAAGGTGTGCCAATGCATGTTAAGGAGTGTTAGGGAGTGCCAGGGAAACACAAAGGAGAACTAGGTGAAAATGCATGGAAAGGAATGAATAAGAGTGTGTGATAGGGAGTGTCAGTGAGTTCCAAGTGTGCTAAGGAGAGAGTGACATGGTATGCTAGGCAACGCTAAGTCCCAAAAAAAGTAAGGGTAGTTTTCAGGGCATGATAGATAAGGAGTGCCAAGGAGTGAAAAGGTGTGCTAGCACATGCCAGATAGTGTCAATGCATGTTGAGGAGTGTTAGGGAGTGCCAGAACATCACAAGGGAGAACTAGGTCAAAATGCATGGAAATGAACGAATAAGAGTGTGTGTCAAGGAGTGTCAACGAATTCCAGGTGTCTCAAGGATAAAGTGTGTTAAGAGTAGGTCAAAATAAGACTTGTAGGAGGCAAGCATATGGCTACAATAAGTGGTTGGACAAAGAAGTTTTAGACAAAAGGAGACTTTGGGTTGGGCACAACATTGTTTTTCCAATGACTTGGTTGGGTTGCCAAGTGGCAAAAAAAGTAAGGCTATCTACGAGGGCATGACAACTAGGGAGTACCAAGGTGTGCCAGGGAATGCCAGGAAGTACTAACACATGCTAGACAGTTCCAAGGCATGATAGGAATGCCATGATGTGTCAAGTGCCAAGGTGTGGCGTGAATGCATGCTAGGGAGTGTGAAGGCCAAGTACCAAGGAAACACAAGGGAGAACTCATTTCAAATGCATGGAAATGAAGTGTCAACGAGTTCTAGGTGTGATAAGGAGGGAGTGAAAAGGTATGCTAGCCAGTGCCAAGGCATCACAAGGGAGAACTAGGTCAAAATGCTTTGAAATGAATGAACATGAGTGTGTGCTAAGGAGTGTTAGCGAATTCCAGGTGTCCCAAGGACGAAGTGTGTTAGGAGAAGTTCAGAATAGGAATTGCAGGAGGCAAGCCTATGGTTGTGATAAGGCATGTACAAAGTAGTTTCAGACAAAGGGAGAATTTGGGTTGGGCACGACATTATTTTGTCAATGACTTGGTTGGGTTCCCAAGTCGCAAAGAAAGTAAGCCTATCTATGAAGGCATGACAGCTAGGAAGTGTCAAGGTGTTCCAAGGAATACCAGGAAGTACTAACACATGCTAGACTGTTCCAAGGCATGCCAAGAAATTCCAGGTGCCAGGGTGTAGTGCCTGTTAGCACTTGAAATTTCACCTCAGGCTGAAAAGGCAAATCTCAAAGATACATCAAACCATACAGCCTCGTAGCTAGCCCTACGGGGCAGGGGAAGGCTCTCTCCGGTCAATCTCGATAAATTTTCAATAGGAAGAGATAACCAATCAAGGTAACACTGATATTAGGCTAGTAAACTGATTTGAAGGTTGATTTGGGGGTTTTTGGTGGCAAATTGAGGAACTGCAATTTAGGGTGCGGGGATTGGACACAGTTTCTGCAGGGGGGTCTTTGGGGCAAGGTAGGAACCTATCTTGATGTCTTTCGCTGAAAGGGATGATTAAGAAGAAAGATGAGAGGGCTAAAGAGAGCAAACAATGGATTTGAATTCTCTTTAGACAGCAGAAAACATAGAAATTAAACAAATTTAAAAGCAGAGCATGGCTAGCATGAATTCTAACTTTATCACTTCATTTGTTTAATATGCAGCAGTATAGAAAGGAAATGAATCACATAACAAAGCTTGTAATGACATGAAGAAACACACCATCAACACATGAGTCCACAAGAATCCCAAAGATGACTGCAAAACCCTGGTCTTCCTTAGCCAAAAATTGCAGAGATACAAGTGAAATATACAATGATAGCTCCTCCCTCAAGAGTCCAACCATGAAAATGAGCAAAAGAGTGCATAATATAGATGATCTAACCTCTTTCCCCACCTCTAGGAGTCGAGCTCCCCTTCTTAGGAGCTGTTGCAACTACTTCTAAACTGAGCACTAGATAATAGGCAATCATAACAACTTGCCTCTATAAGCTAGGAAACCTATCCATACATTAAATATTTACCATTTACATTCAAGAAACTTCTAGAAGTGTTAAAGAAGAGTAAAAGTGTCTTTGAGTCATGATAGTTACATCAAAATCCATCATCTAGAACCCCAAAAAGTCAAACTAGGTGAAAACAGTGATTTTCTGGCCGAACTGGTAAAATCTGGCACAAATTCCTCAACGGGTCGCGCACACTTTCTCAACGGGTCGCGCACTTTGGAGCTCTATTTGGAGGCCTTCCTGGTGTCAGAATCGAGTGCAGGATAGCTCGTTGGAAAGGTCTTTGAGTCTACTTTCCAACCCAACCGGAATTTTTGGATTTGGAGGACATTTGCCTAGTCAAAAGTCAATTCTCCCAAGACTACTTCTGCAGCTCAAAAAAGGGGCAGAAAGTCAAAATTTGGCTGTATTTTGACCTTTTGGAGGCCCAAAACTCCATGAAAACTCAAATCCATCCATAGGCATGTGTAAATTTGCATGACAAATCTAGCAATGCTGAGTTTTCGCAAAACGGAGCTACGATGACAAAGAGTCTCACCGGGGGTGAGACCCGTTGAGAAGCCGAAACCTGTAAATTTCCCAAAAATGCCGAAAATGAGCCAAAACTTCCAAAAAAATTTGTGCTTGGTGCTGTGAAGAGGCTGGTGGGTGTCATGATCCTTGAGGGATGCCTCAGCCAAGATACGGAGTGGATTTGGCCTTCTTCTCCGTTTTAGTGCCTCGGACAACCTCCTTTGGAAAACTTTCATTTTAGCCTTGCAGACATGCATCCCTGCCCAATAGTGATTTTTCATGTTTCTCAGCAGCTTTTTCTCTTGGTTGGCCTTAGCCAACAGCCTCTTTAAGTGTGCATTCACCTGGATGAGCATGGACTCTCGTTCCGCAAGCAATAGGTCACTGGGCCTCCTTTTCAAGATTCGGTCTCCTCGAATCCTCCATAGCTCATCAAGGACTTTCTCATATCTCCCCAACATTTGGAATCCCTGTAGCCTGTACAATCACCTCGGGTGTCAAAGTGAAATCCACCCCGGCAAGATTGACATGTCCTTCATGCAAGTGCAAGACAAAGAGGCGGGCCAACTCTTGGTGGTGTTGAATCCGAGAGATCCTCTCACAAAACTCATAACAGGACATGTACTGAAAGCAAGAAACTGCCAAAGGACAAGCTTGTAGACCTGCCAAAGAAGTAGGCTCCTTTCTCCTGTGATGGCCACCTTTTCCACCTCTATGTGGCCTCCTCTGTACCTGAACCTCTGAAGATGATGAATGGTCATCACTCTGCTCATATGTTTCAGTGTCTGACATGTTTGAGGAGCCATTTAAAATTTCATCCACTTGCCCAATTCAACTTTTGCACACGAGAGCCATCAATCATGACAAACCACCAACTGAAGTGTAGAAGGCCTACCTCAAACAAATTTGATGATTTGGAGGAAGATTGAGCAAGTTTGTGGTCACTTGGCAGTTCACTGGCAAGTTTTTTGTGGAAAAATCCCCAACGGGTCGCGCCCCTCCCAACGGGTCGCGCACGTTGATTTTTTACACTGCAGGAGGGCTCTCAACGGGTCGCGCACCTCCCAACGGGTCGCGCTTTTGCAGGAGGCTTTTGGAGGCCTTCCCGGTGTCGGAATCGGGCGCAGGATGGCTCGTTGGAAAGGTCTTTGAGTCTACTTTCCAACTCAAGTGGAATTTTTCAATTTGGAGTTGATTTGACCTGTCAAAAATCAAATCTCCCAAGACTGGTAAAAAAGTGCCAAATGAGGCTGCCTGAAAGAAGAGTGCTGTTGCAGTCAACTTTTGAATGCCTTCCTCAACCCCAAATTGAGCTCATGATAGCTCATTGGAAAGCTCTTTGTGTCTAGTTATCATTTTACCCATCAAGAAAATAATTTGGCCAACCCAGCTAGGAGAAAACTTGATTTTCCCAAGGTCACTTCAGAGGTGTCTTTGATTCTCCTGAGGCAACGGTATTCTTGACATTTCTATCAAACAATGACACCTGTGCAAAAAGTGAAGGAGGTTTTTCTTCTTTGGCATGTTCTGGACAAAAACCTCTCTCAGTTTTCCAAAATTCATCTTTGATTGCTCTGAAACATCATTTGAGTGAAACTTTTCCCGATGTGTGAAACAAGGAATTTTGTCGAAATGAAGCGAAATGAAGAGGATAGGGGGCTTCTAAATTCTTGGGGAAATTTTTGGGAGTGGGGAGAGATTTTAGGAAGCAGGCGAAAGTGGAATCTCAGAAATTGAGTGAGGGGAAGGGGTCCAAAAGGGTGAAACACAGGCCCAACCTAGAAAATTGCCAAGTTGTAGCTAGAAATTAGAGTTTGTGCAAAAATGAGGAATTTGGCGGATCTAAGGGATGGGAAGTGTTTGATAAGGTACTTTAAGGATAGGGGAAGGTGTATGAACATCAGGAAACAAGTTTTGCCGGTGATTTGACTGTCTAAGAGAAATTGGCTTTCAAAACCCTAGGAGAGGGAAATGAGCTTGCCTAGGCACAACTGAAGCATGAATAAGGTGTAAAATGACTCATTCGACACTGACATGATAATGACAACCCTCTGAATGATGATAGGCTCAGCTGAATGATGACATGGACTGATATTTGGGCAAAGCCTAGACCTAATGCCTAGTGACCAAATTTTGCTTGAAGACTCACTGAAATGACAAAATTTGACCTTGACACTTCAAAATCACTTTGTAAGAGCACATTTGATCACTGAAGGAAGGCTGGAAAGACTGACACTAACAGTGCCAACACATGCTAAGGAGTGTTAGGGCCAAGTTCCAAGGAAACACAAGGGAGCACTAGTTTCAAATGCATGGAAATGATTGAATAAGAGCGTGACAGAGAGTGTTAGCGAGTACGAGGTGTGCTAAGTGTCAGGGAGTGCTAGGATGTGCTAGGGAGTGCCAAATCATGCCAAGAAATGCAGGGGATGCTAACACGGGCTACATAGTGCCAAGGTATTATTAGGCGTGCCAGGTGTTATGGAATTTCAAGATGTAAACTTTTTTGCTTAGTTGTTTTACGACCACAGTTGGATGTGAGCCTTGTCTTTGTAACTTGTTAAGTTGTATGAGTTGATATTCAACACATGTAGCCTAAGATGAGTTATAAGAAGTTCTTAAGTGAACAAGGAATAATCTAGTTGTAGTAATTGTAACTTGGTCAAGTTATTGTTATAGTTGAGGCAGGATTTGGTTGGGTTCCCATGTTGCAAAAAATGTAAGGGTAGTTGTGAGGGCATGATAGCTAAGGATTGCCAAGGTGTGCTAAGGAATGAAAAGGCGTGCTAACACATGCCAGACAGTGTGAATGCATACTAAGGAGTGTTGGGGAGTGTCAAGGCTAGTCACAACATTATATTTTCAATGACTGGTTGGTTTCCCAAGTCGCAAGAAAGGTAAGGCTATCTATAAGGGCATGACAACTAGGGAGTGCCAACATGTGCCAGGAAGTGCCAAGAAGTGTTAACGCATGTGTTATCAAGAAAAGTAGTGTCCATTCAAAGCTGCTAGTCCCACTAAGACGGGTAGCTATCTTAGAAACAAACAAACCAAAGTTGCTTGTGTTTTCCTTTATGAGAGATAGATGAGAGAGAAGCAGAGAGTACCAACCTCAGTCTTTCGCTCGGCTCCTTGCTTGTTTCCTCTCCCTTGATAGAGCTTTCGCCACTCCTTTCTCACTTGTCCCGCTTCAAAGAACACCTGTAGAGTCAAAGCAGCAAAATACCATCAAAGCATAAAGATCTATAACCATAAACAATATAGGATCAGATGTATATTAAGCATACAAATGCATACAAAAATACAAGATTCAGAGATATACAAGCATACAGAGGAAAACTCAAATATCTTTATTGATAGAAGTAGTAAAAAAGAGGATTACAACCAAGCTATCTGATCCAGCGCCATCCTCCCAGCATGAAAGCCCTCTTCACCTCATGAAAAACTAGATCGCCCAACAATACAATGTTTCACAGAGAAACCAATAGCGCTTCCTTACAAAATACAAAATTCCATCCTCTGGATCTCTAGGATGAGGGATCCATATATAGATATTTGCAGGTGAATGAGTCAGCTTCTAGGATTTTGATTAGTGTCATTTCACTGACAGTTTTTGGTTCCACTTGGAGATTTCATGATCTCTTACTCATCCCTGGGCAAATTCAGAGGGACAAGTGTCAAATGAGCAGTTTCTAGAAGATTCTTTGGGTTTCCACCTAGCAAACTGCCTCTGCCATTTGTCTGCTCTCGCTCATCACAACCTACAGAAGGGCTTTTCAGTATGCATCGCACCCTTTGCATGTGACAGGTGAGATGCATCGCACCCTCAACATGGAGTAGTCTATATGGTCCAGTTTTGACCAGTTCTAAGCAGTTTTTCAGGGAGAACTTCTGGAAAATGATGTAATCAGCTGAACTTGTTCCTTTAGGGTATGAAACAACACTTTTAGGGGTTTAGAAGCCCTTGGTTTATAGACATATGTAATTGGGGTTGCAGTGCCCAAATATGTCTATAACAACATGCTAGACAATTCCATGGCATGTTAGGCATGCAAGTCATGCCACGTGCTAAGGCATGCCAAGATGTTCCAAGTGTTAGTGTGTGGTGCCAACACATGCTAGGGAGTGTTAGGGAGTGCCAAGAAACACACAGGAGCACTAGTTTCAATTGCATGGAAATGATTGTGTGATAGGGAGTGTTAGCGAGTTCCAAGTGTGCTGAGGGAGTAAAAAGGTATGTTAGGCAGTGCCAATGCATGCTACAGTGCTACGAAGCATGCCAAGATGTGCCAAGTTCCAAGTGTTGCCAATGTGTGCTAAGGAGTGTTAGTGAGTGCTAGGGAAACACAAGGGAGCATTAGGTCAAAATGCATGGAAATTAATGAATAAGATTGTGTGGAAGGGAGTGCAACGAGTTCCAGGTGTGTTAAGCAGGGAGTGACATGGTATGCTAGGCAGTGTTGAGGCATGCTAGAGTGCGAGGGCAACATCCGACCAAGATGTGCCAAGTGCTAGGGTGTGCCAACGCATGCTAGGAAGTGTTACACAATGCCATGGAAACACAAGTGACAACTAGGTCAAAATAATGCATGGAAATGAATGAATAAGATTTTCTGACAGGAAGTGTTAGTGAGTTCTAGGTGTGCTGAGGGAGTGAAAAGATATTCTTTGTAGTGCTAAAGCATGCTAGAGGCCAGGGCAATGATATCCCAAGATGTGCCAAGTGCTAGGGTGTGCCAATGCATGCCAAGGAGTGTTAGGGAGTGCCATAGAAACACAAGGGAGCGCTAGTTTCAAATGCATGGAAATGAATGAATAAGAGTATGTGACAGGGAGTGTCAGTGAGTTCTAGGTGTGTTAAGGAGTGAGTGACAAGGTATGCTAGGTAGTGCCAAGGAATGCTAGAGTGTCAGGGCGACATGCCAAGATGTGCCAAGTATCAGGGAGTGTTAGGGAGTGCCATGAAAAAACAAGGGAGAACTAGCGCAAAATGCATGGAAATGAAGGAATAAGAGTGTGTGATAGGGAGTGTCAATGAGTTTCAGTTGTGTTAAGGAGGGACTGACAAGGTTATATGCTACGAAGTGCCTAGGCATGCTAGATTGCCAGGGCATGTCAAGGAGTGCTAGGGAGTGCCAAAGCATGTCAAGGAATGTACGGGGTGCTAACATGTGTCACATAGTGCCAAGGGATTGTTAGATGTGCCAGGTGCTATGGCATGTCAAGATGTAAACTATGTTGCTCAGTTGTTTTACGACCAGGGTTGGACATGAGCCTTGACATGGTAACTTGTAACTTGTTAAGTTGGATAAGTTGAAATTATACATGAGTAGCCTAAGATGAGTTATAGGAAGTTCTTAGGTGAACAAGGCATATTCTAGTTGTAGTAATTGCAACATGGTCAAGTTGTTGTAGTCGAGGCAAGACTTGGTTGGGTTCCCAAATCCCAAAAAAAGGGTAGTTGTTAGGGCATTATAGCTAAGGAGTGCCAGGGCGTGCCAAGGACTAAAAGGCATGCTAACACATGTCGAACATTGCCAATGCACATTGAGGAATGTGTTGACAGTGCTAGATCCGCCAACATGTTAGGGGATCTCCTCGGTAATAAGTCCCAACTAGACCTCAGACTGTTTGGAGTAGGAGTCCCGGCAGTGGGTAGTAAAGTTATGCCTTGAATGTGATAGCACGCAGAGGTGAACAAGATATCCTTGTTGGAAGCAAGTGTGTGACCTTATAGCAAGTCAGGAGAGATGCATGGGGAGGTTCTAACACACAGAAGGGGAAAAGAAGTGTATATGTTATAAGCCTGTAATAGTACGCAACCTGAAAGGAACACACGATCTGAATGACATCACAAGCTGGAAAGTAGAATAGTCGATAGTCCAAAGTGATGAGTTAAACCAACAATACACTTCAATAAGGTTCATACAATCACATACAAAATAGTCCATACATCAATGCGTAAATAAAACTACATACATTGCTAAAGTAACCAGAATAGTCAAACTACAATAACAACATATGCATGAAACATGTTGGCTATATTATATTATATAAAGTGAAAGTTCCATCCATACATACAACCATGACAGCCACTAGCCCCAATAGTGGAACGTTACAATCAACACCGCCTGCTCCTCCAAAGAGATGTGCTCACTCTGCACTGTGGAGAAGCCA
The DNA here is from genome assembly GCA_031772625.1 of Pinus tabuliformis. Taxonomy (NCBI): domain Eukaryota; kingdom Viridiplantae; phylum Streptophyta; class Pinopsida; order Pinales; family Pinaceae; genus Pinus; species Pinus tabuliformis. The sequence continues at coordinate 614,117,233 of CM062806.1, read as the reverse complement.
AGGCTCGTTAGAATACTCTCCAAGCCCTCTCTAAGCAATGCCTAGCAAAAGCTCAAAGGGCTCATCAAATTTACAGATTACGACATGCGCCAATTATTTAGATAAAAGATCAAAACCACATAAAGATACTTCTCGTCAAGCCTTAATATTTTGACCCATCAATAGAACTTATCCTTCTTCAAGAGCTCAAGTTCTTCCTTGATTCAGATCCAGTTATGCACCATAACCCAATGACTAGTATTCTAGATCTTGCTCTTCATTAGATATTCAATTACTTGAGTGCCTTTGCCTAATGATCTCCTCCTCCTTTTATAGTCTTAGGCCTTACTCAATACCATGGTCCAAAACCACTTAGAATCAATACATTGGACCAAATACCTGGGGTCAACACTTTGGACAAGATACCTTGGACCAATACCATGGGTCAAAATACCATGGACCAGAACCAAGTTTTCCAACATGTACGCATTTTTCCTTGCGTGAAAGTGCGTGTATATGCATATGCGCCTTTTGGTTTGCAATCTTGCATGTATATGCGGTTTGGTCAAGGGGAACCTGCGTATACCTCTTTTTCCTTCATTCTGTGATCCTAAATTGTGATCTGTCATCTGAGTGAGTTGCCATCAATGACAACACGTGTCATAGCGCCAAACCTGTGCCATAATGCCAATAATCTCCCCCTTTGGACTTGATGGCAACCCCAAGCCACTCTCCCCTTTTGTCATCGAGGGCAAAGGGTTATGCTCCCCCTGAGTACATGTTGAATTCTCTGATACACTGAAGTGTGCTAATCATGCTCCACCTGACTGTAAGCAAGCTCTGCAAAAAGATGTTCTACAAGAAGAACATGACTCTAGCATCATAAATGACCTTCCTATCACCAAAGACTCATACATACATCCATCTCCCAACCAAGTGGGGATATACCAAGATTGACTCATCCACCCAACTAAGTGGGGATACACCAAAAGTTTATACATGACAAAACAAGAACATTACATCATCCATCCCAGGCATAGTGGGGAAACAAAATAGGTTGTTACATGACCTTGATAATAAAAGATATATATGACATAGAGACAAAATATCTAAAACAAGACTATGATAGTCATCAACAACTATCATCAGCAACATTTTTCAATCACCATCCAGCCCAGCAACCATGATCTCCCTCTGCACCTGTTCCACCTAAATAAAAAAACAACTGTGAAATTGTACCAAGATCTTCTAAGATAATGCCAACAATGCATTATTAGAAGTATATACTCCCCCTGAACCTGTGCCAGATGATCATTGTTAGATCCATATCAAACTCTTTTCATTCTAAGTCTGGCCCACTGATATTCTTCAAACCAACATATACACGACTGTATCCACAGAAACCGACGTATGTACGCGGATACGCTTTATGAAACTCGCGTACAACCACTATTCTCTTAAACAAATAAGTGTCAATGGCAAGATGATGCATCAACTACTCCCAGCTTCTGTTTGAGGTATTCAAATGTCTCTCTGGGCAATGATTTGGTGAATATATCAGCAACCTGTTCTTTGGAGGGAACATACTCCAATTTGACCTTTTGTTCAAGCACTTGTTCCCGCAGAAAATGATATTTGATAGGTATGTGCTTGGTCTTGGAATGCATGACTGGATTCTTAGAAATATTGATTGCACTTGTATTATCACATAGAATGGAGATGGGTGGAGTACATGTGATTTAAATGTCTTGCAATGTTTGCATCATCCAAAGGAGTTGTGTGCAGCAAGATGCAGCAGCCACATATTCTGCTTCAGTTGTATATAATGCAATTGAACTTTGTTTCTTGCTGAACCAAGACACTAATTTGGAACCCATAAAGAATGCACCACCGCTAGTGCTTTTTCTGTCATCCACGCTTCCTGCCCAATCTGCATCTGTATATGCATGAAGTGTAAGATCTGTATCTCTAAGATACCATAAAACAAAGTTTTGTGTTCTTTGTAGATATTTGAAATCCTTTTTACTGCCTGAAGGTGTGCTTCCTTTGGATTTGCTTGGAATCTTCCAACTATTCCCACTGCATGCATGATATCTGGTCAGGTACCTGTTAGATAAAGCAAACTACCAATCATGGATCTGTAGGTTGGTTGATGTATTGCTGCTGATTCATCATTTGAGCTGAGGCTGCATCCTGTTACCATAGCGGTACATACTGGTTTAGAATCTTCCATGCCATATTTCTTCAAAATCTGCTTGAGGTACTTGGTTTGTGATAGAAAAATACCATCTTTATTTTTTTGAACTTGTAAACCAAGAAAATATGTGAGCTCACCAAGCATGGACATTTCAAATTCTTTTTGCATTACCAAAGCAAATTTTTGACTCATGGCTTCTTCATTGCTACTAAAAATGATATCATCAACATACACAAGAAGTATGAGCAATTTATCATTGTCAATTTTTATATATAGATTGCTATCAACTGATCCTTTTGATGAAGATATTTGTCAAGACGATAATAACAAGCCCTTGGAGCTTGTTTTAGACCATAGAGAGCCTTTTTGAGTCTGCATACAAGCTCTGTATCATTTCCAAGGATGAATCCGTCTGGTTGCTCAATATATACTTCTTCTTCTAGGTCTCCATTAAGAAAGGCAGATTTCACATCCATTTGATATACTTTGAACTTCTAAAAGCTAGAAAGAGCAAGGAACATTCTTATGGCTTCAAGTCTAGCAACAGGTGCAAAAGTTTCTTCAAATTCTATACCTTCTTGTTGAGCATACCCTTTACAAATAAGTCTGGCCTTGTTTCTAATAACTTCTCCATTTTCATTCAGCATGTTTTTGAATATCCATTTGGTTCCTATGACATTCTTATCATTAGGTCTAGGAACCAATTCCCAAGTATTATTCTTTTCAATTTGCTCAAGTTCTTCATTCATGGCCTTGACCCAACATTCATCTTTGCATGCTTCATTTACATACTGCGGTTCGACGGAGGAAAGCAATGCTAGATAGCTTGAAGCTTCTGTAATAGTTCTTCTGGTCTGCACACTTGCCTCTTTCTACCCCAAAATTTGAGTCTCTGGATGATTCTTCTGAACATACCTGGATGGAGTCTTTTCTTCTACCCTTATCTGTTCTTTTGGTGCCTCATCGGTTTCTTCCTCAGAATTAGTCTAATTTGATGTGGAAGGATAGTCCTCATCTTCTTCATAATCTTCGGTTTTTACTTGCTTTGGATTTTTGCCTACTTCATCAACCACAACATAAATACTTTCAACAATTTTCCCAAGTCTTTTATTATAACACTTATATCCTTTACTTCGGGAAGAGTAACCGAGGAGAATGCCTTCATCTGCTCTAAGTTCAAACTTGCCAAGTTTTTCATCAGTCCTTTTGATGTAACATTTGCTTCTAAAAACTTTGAAGTATTTTACAGTAGGAGTCTTACCATACCAAAGTTCATGTGGAGTTTGAGTGATGTTTACCCGGACGTTTGTTTTGTTGAGAATAGTGACGGCAGCAAATGCAGCTTCACCCCAGAAGGTTGCAGGAGTTCCAGACTCATCTAGCATAGCACGAGCCATTTGTTGAACAGTTATGTTCATCCTTTCTACCACTCCATTTTGCTGAGGAGTTCTTGCGGTAGAGAATTCCCTTCTTATTCCATGTTCTTCACAGAAGTCGAAGAATTCATCCGAGGTAAATTCCCCTCCTCAATTAGACCTGAGGCATTTGATTTTGCGATCTGATTCATTTTCAACCAAGGCTTTGAAGGATTTGAACTTTTCAAAAGCTTCGTCTTTATGCTTTAGAAGTCTTATCCAACACATTCTAGAAAAGTCGTCAATGAACAATATAAAGTATTCTTCTCCACGAGGTGACTTTTTCCTAGATGGACCACATAAATCAGTGTGAACAAGTTCAAGAGGCTTACTAGCTGATCCTTCCTTCTCAGGGAAATGTGCTCTAGTTTGCTTACCAAATTGACATGATTTGCATATTGTATTCTCTGGAATGTTGATATCAGGAAGATCATGAACAGCCCGATATTTGCATGCTTTTCTTATTTGAGAGAAACTTAGATGCCCCAATCTTCTGTGCCATAACCAGTGTTCATCATTTTTGCTTAGGTAGCACTGTTGTTGTCCCCCCTTGAGTATGTACAGGTTGTTTGGAGTTCTTACACCTTTGATCATTGTTTCTCCTATATCAAGCTCACGAACAACACATCCATTTGATCGAAATACTACCTCATTTCCTTGATCACACATTTGACTGACACTCAATAGATTATGCTTTAGACCATCAACATACATAACATTTCCAGCTTTAATCTTTTCTTTTAAGAGAACAAAGCCTTTACCTTTTATGACTGCAGGAATGTCATTACCAAATGAGACTTTCTTTTCTTTTTCTAAGGCATTATATGACTTAAGTTTTTCTTTATCACCTATCATGTGTTTCGAGCATCCACTGTCGATGTACCACTGATTTTTTTGTCCTTCTGCATACAAGGCTATACCACATCTTTCTATTTGCGGTTTTTTCTTTCTCCATGTTTTGGGACCCAATGAAGCTTGCTCCTGCTGAGATGTTTGCCGAAATTTACTCCTGCATTCAGAATCTTCATGACCGAAGTTGTTACAGATAGAGCATTCTATTTCATTTTCAAGAGCAGAAAAGTTATTGTAGGTCATTTTCATGATCTCAGTCACATTCCTTTGATTTCGTACTTCTCTAGTCCTGATGGTATTGTAAGCAACACATTGAGCAACTCTGTGTCCAAAGTTATGACATGAAAAACATTGGCCATTAAAGAAATTCTTGTGATTATCGAATCTATTGACCTGATGATTGTAGTTTCCATTGGCATTCATTCTTGAAGCAAATTGAGACTGATTTACCTGTGGTTGGTTATAACTTCTATTCATCCTTGAAGTATATTGAAACCGATTTACCTAGTGATCTGCTTTATGCCTTTGCTGACGATTGTCAACCTGTTCACTTCTCCTTGCTGCATCAAGATAGCTTTTGGAGGTTGATGGCTTCTGTGCTTGAGATGCTTCTTCAATATATCCAAGACCTGTCTTTATCAGAGGAGAACGTTGCACTTTGATAATTTCATCTAAAGTTTCTGATCCTTTCGCAAATCTAAGATTGAGAGCTTTTGTTTACTCAATATATTTTCTTAGACCCACAATTTCACATTCTAACTTTTCATTGTGTTTTCCCTTTCAACAAGTTGGAATGTCAAAGTATCTATAATCATACTCTTTTCTTCTAAATAGATTTTAAGTTTAGAAATTTCTTCATAGAGACCATCTTCATCTAAAGCATCCAAGAAATCATCATCTTCAAAAGCCATCAAAAGTCTATAATCATTACCATATTCATCTTCATCACTATTTGATAAACCATCGCTATCTTCATGCGTATAGTAGCTCTTCTTACTTACATTCTGTTTTCTATTCCATTTTGTCGATTCCTTACCTTTATCAAACTTTTCTTTATAAGAACATTTGGCTGCATAATGACCGACTCTTCCACAAACAAAGCATTTGAAAGTTAGTTTACATCTGAATCTTCCGGAACCTCATTGAAGGTTTTTGAAAAAGTTTGATTCTTCCTCTCCTTCTGAAATGTGTCCCGATTCATTGAGCTATTCTCTTCCTGAAGCCTTGAATGTTGCTTCTCTCATATCTGATGGACCTCCTTTTCTCATTTCAACAGTAGTTAGGATTCCGTGTAGCTGTGTCATAGTCATATTCTGAAGATCCTGCTTTTCTTCTATGGCAGAAACTTTTGATTCAAACTTAGAAGACAAGGATCTTAAAACCTTTTCAACTAAAGTAACTTCTTTTATCTCTTCACCCAAGTTTTTCATGCGATTAAGAATCTCATCTATACTTAGGAAGTAATGAGCTATACTTTCATCATTGTGCATTTTGAGAGTTTCTTATTGAATTCTGAGAGTTTGTAGTTTTGTACATTTTCCCTGATTGTCTCCTCCATAGCTTAGGACAATCTTGTCCCATATTTCTTTGCAGGTTTTGAGTTGCATAACCTTGACAAATTCTAATTGTGACAGACTCCCCAATAGTGTATTGACAACTTGGCATTTGTTTCATACTGCTTTTTACCTGCCGTATCTGTAAGAATTGCTGATGGAAATGTATATCCTCCTTCCACGATTTCCCAAACATTTGTTCCAAGAGATTGAAGATAGGTTGTGGTTCCTACTTTCCAATAGACGAAGTTGCTCCCATCAAAAATTGGTGGTCTAATGGATCTCTCTCTTTCGTAGCTGCCCATGATAATAGATCTTCCTTCAAGCAATCAAGCTTCTTCTGAAGGACCTACTCTAATACCAATTGTTGGAAATAATACTTAGAGGGGGCGTGAATCAGTATTAGCAATTTAACAATATTTCATTTCCATAAACATATTTATATACGCTACTTCTGTTAATGAAACTTGCGTGTATACGCAACTGTATTTAGAGCAACCAACATATACCTTGCAAACTTATAATTTAGTAGTTGATCTTTAATCTGTGTATCAGAACCATATAACCTGTGATCAGATGCAGTAAACAGAATAGGCAATCACACACATGAACACAAGATATAAGGTGGAAACCCAATGTGGGTGAAAACCACCTGCTGCAATATTCTCTATCTTTCTTTGATAAGAAACTTTTTTTTACAAATTTTGTACTGGTGCAGCCTTATACCAGTGCGCAGGCTTCTACCTGCAGAAGGCTACAACCTTCTGTCGTTCTCCAGCTTCTCCTGAAAGGGAGCTACAACCCCCCAGCTCTTGTACTATCTGATGTGTTTACTAGTACGTAGGTGCTGACCTACATAAGGCTACAACCTTCTCTTTTCTTCTGGGGACCACGTTTCATAAATTTTCAGACTGGATCCATCAATAACATCAAATATATCTGCATCAACCAATCTCTTTTGCACTAACCAAAACTGAATCAAAAGATCACTTTTCTGAATGTTGTAACCAGAACACAGTAACAGTAACAGAACCCAAGCCAAAACCCAGAACACTGCAACAGCAAACAAAAGTAGCTAAAACATATTTTATGAGGTGTACGCTACTTCAATGTGTCGAACTTGCGTGCATATGCACTTTGCACAAGACAAACTTGTGTATACGCTGTTTTGAAATGCTGAACCAACGTGTATACGTGCCATTGCTGTAATGACCTTGCGTACAGATCTGTAAATGATGATTTAACCTTTACAACTATTCAGACATCAGTTATACCCAGATCATCAGATTTATAGATTACGACATGCGCCAATTATTCAGATAAAAGATCAAAACCACATAAAGATACTTCTCTTCAAGCCTTAAGATCTTGACCCATCAATAGAACTTATCCTTCTTCAAGTGCTCAAGTTCTTCCTTGATTCGGATCCAGCTATGCACCATAACCCAATGACTAGTATTTTAGATCTTGCTCTTCATTAGATATTCAATTACTTGAGTGCCTTTGCCTAATGATCTCCTCCTCCTTTTATAGTCTTAGGCCTTACTCAATACCATGGTCCAAAACCACTTAGAATCAATACCTTGGACCAAATACCTGGGGTCAACACTTCGGACAAGATACCTTGGACCAATACCATGGGTCAAAATACCACGGACCAAAACCAAGTTTTCCAACATGTAATCGCTTTTCCTTGCGTGAAAGTGTGTGTATGTGTGTAATATCCTGTTTCCGGGATATGCCTCAAACCCAAACAAACTCCAACCAAATACATACAAATGATATAGTAGTCGAGAAGCTCAAAGAGATAAAAATAACAGTGGTGCAACATATAATAATGTAAACATGGAATATAAGCAGATACTCAAGAAATGCAAAGAGGAATGCTAAGCCATTTTATTATGCTAAGTAATGGAAAGAGTACAGGAGGTGATCAAAAAGATAGCACCTTGACTTGCACAAGGCGAGTGAAGGAATACGCCCAGAATAGTAAAGAAATGGGCTCTCTCTGAACTACGTCCAAGCTGCTAGAGAACTGTTCTGTCGCTGCTACTGCATGGAATCAATTGAGGATTTGGGGTTGTTCCCCTCCTAAGAAAATGCTAAAACTCTAGAATCAACCTCTACTCAATAAACCCAGAAAAAACCAAAAAGATTTTCTGAAATAGCCAACCTGAAAATCACCCCCTTGAGGATCTACGCAATTCTTCAAGGCTCTGCGCTGCCATTGAATAGAACCCTCCAAAACTCTGCCCGAAACTCTGCCAAAATCCTCCAATATGCAAGGGTTTATCCCTTGCTCAATCTCCTAGCTCAAATCCTCCGCAAAAACCCCAATCCGAAACTCCCACCAAAAGAACTGCGTCCCTCTCTCAAGACTGCGCAGTTATCAAAAATGCTCAGTTCCTCCTCACTCCAAAGATCAATCCTCCTGAAAAAGACTGCTGGAAACTACCTTGCCTGAGCAGGCACTCAAAGTCCCCCGGGGCTAAGGGTGAGATCTCCGAACAGAGCTGTAGACAAGCTAAACAGCCAGCGTGCTCTAAGTCAAAGTGACTAGCTCAAATGCACATAATCGAATGCCAAAATGAGGAGGCTCCTCTCTCCTTTATAGGGTTGGCCCCTCTCAAAACCATAAAGCCACCTCCTCCAATGTATAGCCATCTCTTGCCACGTGCTCCTCTCCATCTGCGCAATCCCTCCAAGTATCTACATGGGCCCTTTTCTTTGGTCCTATGGCCCCCTTGGCTCCCTTTTAAGTTACAACGTTGTGCTACAAGGGAGTGACTTTATTCTAAAAGTGAGTTATGTCCCCCCTTTCATCACCTTTTATTTATAAATAACTATAGAAGGCGAAATTGAGCAAAATTGAATATTCCAATTAGCCATGGCTAATTAGGAATATTACAATGTGCATACGCGCCTTTTGGTCTGCAATCCCGCGTGTATACGCGGTTTGGTCAAGGGGAACTTGCGTATACCTCTTTTTCCTTCATTCTATGATCCTGAACTGTGATCTGTCATCTAAGTGAGTTTCCATCAAGGACAACACCTGTGTCATAGCGCCAAACCTGTGTCATAATGCCAACAGCTACAATAAAATGTTAGGGAGTGTTAGGGCATCACTAGGGAGAACTAGGTCAAAATACATGGAAATGAACAAATAAGTGTGTGTGCCAAGGAGTGTCAATGAATTCCAGGTGTCTCAAGAAAAAAGTGTGTTAGGATAAGGTCAAAATAGGAATTATAGGAGGCAGGCCTATGGTTACAATTCTAAGGGGTTGGTCAAAGCAGTTTCAGACAAAGTGTGAAAATTCTATCACTGCAACAACTGATTTATTTTACCTACTTATTTCTCAATAAGTTATTTATGAAAACCCTTCATTAAACATTAAAATAAATTATGTTGTAGATATCACACCATAATTCAAAAACAAACACATGCACAAGAATTAACACATCAACACAGATATTTTGGACAATTGTCCCCAGAAAAACCCAATGTGGGAAAACTGGTGCAGCAGAGGAGGATTTTATTATTCAACAATTCTTCAGTACAACTGGGTGCCAAACTGGCTTACCCAACAGAGAAAAATTCTCCAGCACTTCTCTCAGTCTCAGTGTCAGGCTTGTTGGCCTCTGCGCAGCTCCCAGACCCTCTGCGTCAACTCCTGCCTCTCTGCGTCAGCATTGGGCCTCTCTGCGTCAACCACGCAAGCCCTCCGTGACTACGCAGTCTGCTGCCTCTGCGTCTCACTCAGAGGCTCTGCGCCTGCCTCTCCAACCTCTACGGTGGTCTTCTGGTGTTGTTCCTGACTCTTTGTTCCGTACCCTCTGCCTCTTTCTTGCTGCTCTCCATACCACTAGTTCGAATTTCTCAGCTAACCCCACTCTAGAAATAGAACTGACTGGTCTCCCTCAGTGTGTTCTCCAACTGACCCTCAATCCTCTTCTTATACTTTTCTCATTGGTCCTTCAACGACCGAGATTAAAGCTCTAATCAACGACTAAGATTAGATTTGGCTTGATCTATGACTTTTGGAACCTTCTAACCCAATTTTATATTAATACCCATTAATATTTTATTTTTCCTGAGTTTAGACTTAAGAACTCCATTAAAAATATTAATTATTTTAATATCTCCCAAATTGGTTAGAATTTTCCCAAACCATTTCTGGGCCTTGGAGATCTCATGTGCTTTAGCCTCCCACCAATTTTCATGGCTAGAGCACATCCGATGCTATCCCAAATCAACACTCCCTTTTAATGAGGACTGTGCTCTAGTAATACTCCATACTAAGCATTGCTCTAACTATACAACACCGGTACCTGTGCTAATGCTAGGCCTCCCCGCTCAACATCCTATGCACTGCTACATCCTGTACTGCAGCTTCCTCTGCATCCGTGTTGCTACTGGTTCTTTCTCCCAACACTGCATCTGCACTGCAAACTCTTCTCCTCATGTTGCATCGTGCTACTGCTCACTGCTACTACACTGCAACATCACCCCCATTTTTGCTACTAAAATGGATTACTTAGCATCCCCATCTTTTCCCTGAAATAATCAAACTTTGTTCTTCCAAGGGCCTTGGCGAGGATGTCTGCCGCCTATGCTCCTGTAGGAGTGTAGCTCAACTATACAGCTCCTCGTTGGACACAGTCTCTAACGAAGTGACACTAGATATCAATATCCTTTGACCGATCGTGAAACACTAGATTCTCAAAGATCTTGATGCAACTCTGATTATCACACATGATCCTGGTCGCCTCCATCTTTCTTCTGAAGAGGGTTCACAAGCAGTTTTCTAAGCCATATGGCCTCGCACGAAGCTGAGTTTGCAGCCATATATTCTGCCTCAGCTAAGCTCAGAGCTACGGACTTCTGTTTCCTACTGCACCAGGAGGTCGTTCCTAATCCAATGTTAAAACAGTACTTAGAGGTACTTTTCCAATCTACTGAACTTCCAGCTCAACCTGCATCAGTGAATCCACTCAAACTGATATCCTTACTCTTGGTGTACAAGATTCCATAATCGATTGTTCCTTGTATATAACTGAGAACATGTTTGGCTGCTGTTCAGTGCACCCTCTTCGGCTCCATCATGAACTAACTGAGTGTGTTAACAGTGTAACAAATGCCTGGCCTAGTATTGACCAGATACATCAGGGACCCTATGAGCTGCTTGTATAAGGTGGCATCAACATCTTTGTCTTCTAATGCATCAATTTTCTTCCAGTTGGTGATCATTGGAGTAGCCATAGGTCTACAATCCTCCATCATGAATCTTTTCAGAATTCCTGTAGCATATCTCCCTTGTCCAAGGAAGATCTTCCCCTTTTGTTGCCAAACTTCCAACCCCAGGAAATAATGCATCTATCTCAAATCCTTCATGTCAAATTTTGTGGCTATATTCTTCTTGCAGTCCCCGATGAGCCTAGATGATCCTGTCAGAAAGAGATCATCCACATATACTACTACGATTAGAGGCTCACTCTCTACAACCAGATAGTAGAGATTTGGGTTTGTGTCACTCTTGGCAAATCCCATTTTCTGCAAGTAGCCATCAATTTGACCATACCATGCTCTAGATGCCTGTTTCAGCCCATACAAGGCTTTCTTCAATCTACATACATGAAACTTCTTCTATGTGTCTCAAAGCCTTCTAGTTGTTCAATGTATACCTCTTCTTCTATCACCCCGTTCGGAAATTCCATTTTGACATCCATATGATGAATCTCCCATACCATCTGTACTGCAAGAGATATCACAGTTCTAATAGGATGTATACCTGGCTACTAGGGCGAACGTATCTTCGTAGTCAATTCCTTCCTTCTAAGCATACCCCTTAGACACAAACCTGGCTTTGTATTTTTCCACACTACTGCCTGCCTCGTATTTAATCTTGTAGATCCATCTTGAACCTACCACCAATCTGTCTTGAGGCCTTGGCACTACCTCCCAAGCACCATTCACCATTATGGAGTTGTACTCCTCTACCATCACATCCAACCAAACCTGATATTGGACAGCCTCCTGAAAACTGGCAGGCCCCCCATTCTGAGCTACTAATGCCTGATATCTATCTGGCTGTTTTCGCACCCTATTATTGTTCCTTGGTGCACCAATGAAATCCTGTGCATCTCGCATAATCTGATGAAGTTCCCTGTTTGTTCTTCCTCTGCCAGCAGGTGCTTCCGTTAGCTCCTCCTCCTCTTGTGATTCTTCCTGATTCGAAGAAGAATTATTTACTTCCGTTGGTTGAAGAGGTTTGACCAATGGATCCTCTTTTGACTGCTCCTCGGAAGGCATTTTTCTCGAGGTTTTCTGAAAGCCCTGTCCTCCATGAACTTCGCATCTCGTCGAACTACTAACTTCTTGCTCCCTAGAAAATAGATTCTGTATGCCTTAGCGTTCTCGCTATATCCCACTAGATATCCTTTCTCTGCAGTTTGATCCAGCTTCTTCCTCTTTTCCTCGGGTATGCAGCAATATACTAAGCTCCCAAATATCCTGAAATGACGAACTACAGGCGTCTTCCCTATGAAGAATTTCTCTGGAGTAATCTTGCCCAATGCCCGATGAAGAGTTCTATTTTGAACATACGCTGTCGTGTTGCATGCTTCTGCCCACAGGAAGTTTGGCATATCCTGATCATACATCATGGCCCAAGCTGCTTCTACAATAGTCCTGTTCTTCATTTCTGCTACTCTATTCTGCTCCGAATCGTAAGGAGTTGTCCACTCTCTTTTGATGCCCTCCTTAGCGCAAAAATTAGTGAAGTCCTTATCGACATACTCTCCACCATTATCTGTGCGCAAAAATTTTATTTTGTTCCCAGTCAGATTCTCCACCATAGCCTTGAACTCTTTGAATCGACAGAAAACCTCGTCCTTGGTTTTCAGAAAATAAATCCAAGTTTTCCTTGAGTGGTCACCAATGAAGGTAAGGAAGTACTCGGCACCACTAAGAGCTTTAGTGGACCTAGGTCCGTAAATATCTGTATGTATCAATCCTAGTACACTCTTGGCCCTATTTTTACTTCTAGGAAATGTTGCTTTAGCATACTTTCCCAGAGCACATCCTCTGCATACATCATCTCGTTCCTTACTAAGATCTGGAACTCTTGTTACAATGTTCCTGAGAATTTTCATAACCCCATGATGCAAATGTCCCATTCTTCTATGCCATAGTTAGATCAAATCCTTGTCTCCATGACTACCTATTAGTGTCATTGGTGATTCTAGTTGTAGTCTGTACAACCTGTTACTTTTGATCCCGATCTGCACTTTCGTTTTCCAGCTCGGGTGTTTGACGTATACTTTCTCCTTGATGAAGAAAACGTCATAACCTTTGCCTTGAAGCTGCGACACAGAAAGTAAGTTCATCCCCAATTCTGGTACATGCAGCACATTGGTAGCACGGAACCGCTCTCCCGTTTCTGTTTGAAAAACTATGGTACCCCTCCCTACTGGAGCACACTTTGCCTTGTTCCCCATGGTGATCTAAAAGTTCATTCCCTCCTCCTGATAATCTGAGAAACATTCTCGATTCCTGTCATATGCCAAGAGGCTCCACTGTCTATATACCATAACTATGATGATGCAGAGCTAGTCACACAAGCCACTTCTTCTTCCAGCCTGGAAGCCAACATAGAGAAATCGAAATCACTGTCTCTTGTGCAATTTTATGAAAATTTGTGCGAGTCTCCTGACATAGATGCCTCTGCATCATGGTCTCGACCCATAATTGATTTTCCCTTCCTGTCTCTGATTACTTCCTCTGATACCATGTGAAAATTCTATCACTGCAACAACTGATTTATTTTACCTACTTATTTCTCAATAAGTTATTTATGAAAACCCTTCAGTAAACATTAAAAAAAATTGCCACGGATATCACACCATAATTCAGAAACAACCACATGCACAAGAATTAACACATCAACACAGATATTTTGGACAATTGTCCCCGGAAAAACCCAATGTAGGAAATCCGGCGCAGCAGAGGAGGATTTTATTATTCAGCAATTCTTCAATACCACTGGGTGCCAAACTGGCTTACCCAACAAAGAAAAATTCTCCAGCACTTCTCCCAGTCTCAGCGTCAAGCTTGTTGGCCTCTGCACAACTACCAGACCCTCTATGTTAGCTCTTGCCTCTCTCTATCAACACTGGGCCTCTCTGCATCACCCACGCAGGCCCTCCAGTGACTGCACAGTCTGCTGCCTCTTCGTCTACCTGAGAGGCTCTACGCCTGCCTCTCCAACCTCTGCGCTGGTCTTCTAGTGTTGTTCCCAACTCTCTTTTCTGAACCCGTTGCCTCTTGCTGCTCTCCAGACCACTAGTTCGAATTTCTCAGCTAACCCCGCTCCAGAAATCGAACTGATTGGTCTCCCTCAGTGTGTTCTTCAGCTGACCCTCCAGCCTCTTCTTATACTTTTCTCGTTGGCCCTTCAACGACCGAGATTAAATCTCTAATCAACAGCTAAGATTAAATTTGGCTTGATCCATGACTTTTGGAACCTTCTAACTGAGTTTTATATTAATACCCATTAATATTTTATTTTTCCTAAGTTTAGACTTAGGGACTCCATTAAAAATATTGATTATTTTAATATCTCCCAAATTTGTTGGAATCTGCCCAAACCATTTCTGGGTCTTGGAGATCTCATGTGCTTTAGCCTCTCCACCAATTTTGATGGCTAGAGCACATCCGATGCTACCCCAAATCAACACAAAGGGAGACTTTGGGTTGGGCAAAACACTGCTTTGCCAATAACTTGGTTGGGTTCCCAAGTCACAAAAATAGTAAAGCTATCTATTAGGGCATGACAATTAGGGAGTGGCAGGGAATGCCAGGAAGTACTAACACATGCTAGACAATTCCAAGGCATGTTAGGCATGCTAAGACAAGCCAACTGCTAAGGCATGCCAAGATGTGCCAGGTGTCAGGGTATGGCATGAATGCATGTTAGGGAGTGTTAAGGCCAAGTGCCAAGGAAACAAAAGGGAACGCTAGTTTCAAATGCATGGAAATGAAGTGTCAGCGAGTTCCAAGTGTGCTAAGGAGGGAGTGACAAGATATGCTATGCAGTGCCAAGGCATGCTAGAATTCTAGGTAAGCATACCAAGATGTGCCAAGCACCAAGGTGTGCCAATGCGTGCTAAGTAGTGTTAGCGAGTATTGGGGAAACATAATGGAGCACTAGGTCCAAATGCATGGAAATGAATGAATAAAAGTGTGTGACAGGGAGTGTCAGTGAGTTCCAAGTGTGCTAAGGAGAGAGTGACATGGTATGCTAGGTTGCGCTAAGTCATGCTAGATTGCTAGGGCGAGATGCAGCCAAGATGTGCCAGGTGCTAGGGTGTGTCAATATGTGCTAGGAAGTGTCAGGGAGTGCCAGGGAAACAAAAGGGAGCACTAAGTTAATTTAATGCATGCAAATGAACAAATAAGAGTTTGTAACAGGAAGTATCAATGAGTTATAGGTGTGCTGAGGGAGTAACAAGGTATGGTAAGCAGTGCTAAGGCATGCTAGAGGCCAGGGAAACATGCCTAGATGTACCAAGTGCTAGGGTGTGCAATGCATGCCAGGAAGTGTTATGGAGTGCCAAGGAAACAAAAGGGATCACTAGTTTCAAATACATGGAAATTAATGAATAAGAGTGTGTGACAGGGAGTGTTAGTGAGTTCTAGGTGTGGTAAGGAGGGAGTGACAAAGATATGTTAGGTATTGCTAAGGAATGCTAGAGTGTCAGGCAACATGCCAAGATGTGCCAGGTGCTAGGGTGTACCAATGCGTGCCAACGAATGTTAGGAAGTTCCATAGAAACACAAAGGAGAACTAGTTCAATATGCATGGAAATGAACAAATAAGAGTGTGTAATAGGGAGTGTCAACGAGTTCCAAGGGTTCTAAGGAGGGAGTGACAAGGTTATATGTTAGGTAGTGCCAAGGCATGCTATAGTTCCAGGGCATGTCAGGGAGTGCTAGGGTGTGCTAGGGAGTGCAAAGGATGCCAAGAAATGCAGGGGAATGTTAACACACGCCACATAGTGCTAAGGGATTGTTAGATGTGCCAGGTGCTATGGCATGTCAAGATGTAAACTGTGTTGCTTAGTTGTTTTATGGCCATGGTTGGATGTGAGCCTTGACTTGGTAACTTGTTAAGTGGGATGAGTTGAGATTGGACATGAGTAGCATTATAGGTAGTTCTTAGGTCAACAAGCCATAGTCTAGTTGTAGTAACTATAACTTGGTTAAGTTGTTGTAGTCGAGGCAGGACTTGGTTGGGTTCCCATGCAAGTCTCAAAAAAAGTAAGGGTAGTTGTGAGGGCATGGTAGTTGAGGAGTGCCAAGGCATGCCAAGGAATGAAAAGGTGTGCTAAAAAATGGTAGACAGTGTCAATGGATGTTGAGGAGTGTTAGGGAGTGTCAAGGGAACACAAAGGAGAACTAGGTCAAAATGCTTGAAAATGAACAAATAAGCGTGTGTGCCAAGGAGTGTAAGTGAATTCCAAGTGTCCCAAGGATGAAGTGTTTTAGGAGAAGTTCAGAATAGGACTTGCAAGAGGCAAGCCTATGGTTGTGATAAGGCATGGACAAAGCAATTTCAGAGAAAGGGATGTTGATTTGGGGTAGCATCGGATGTGCTCTAGCCACAAATTTTGGTGAAGAGGTTGGGGCACATGAGATCTCCAATACCCAAAAAGGGTTTGGGCAGATTCTAAAGAGATTAGGAGATATTAAAATAATTAATATTTTTAATGGAGTCCCTAAATCTAAATTTAAGGAAAATAAAATATTAATGTGTATTAATATGAATCTGTGTTAGAGTGGTCCAAAAGACATGGATCAAGCCAGATCTAATCTTAATCGTTGATTAAGTACTTAATCTCGGCCGTTGAAATGTCAACAGGAAAAGAATAAGAGGAGGCTTGAGGATCACTTGGAGAATACACCAGAGTGATTAGTCATTCTATTCTCTAGATCAGGGTTTGCTAAGAGAGATAGAATCAGTGATAGGGAGAGCAGCTGAGGGGCATTGAGTACAGAGAAACAAAAAAGGCAGAGCTTGTGTCAGGAGAGCAGCACAGCAGCCAAAGAGAGTGACGCAAAGCCAGCAAGGGCTCACGCAGGGCCATGCAGAGGCAACCAAGTGTTGCGTAGAGCACCAGAGAGGCTAGCGTGTCTGACACAGAGGTCCAAGAAGCTGATGCAGGGCCTCCTAAGGCTGACGTAGGGCCAGCATGAGACAGAGAGGGGCTGACACAGTCCAAAATGGGAAGACATTGGGGTTGCAGAGCAGTTTTGTGCTGAGGAGCTACCGGAAGGATTTTCTAAGGTTTCAGCCGAGAGATTTCTCTCAAACTTGAGGTATAGCTACTAAGGAAATTCTCTGTTGTGTAGGCCAGTTTCGGCACCCAAATTGTACTCTGATATTGCTTAATAAGAAAACACTGAGATAGTTGCACCAGTTTTCCCGCATTGGGTTTTTCCGAGGACATTGGTCCAAAAATAATGGTGTCATGTGGTGTGTTTGTTCTTGTTTCTTTTAGCTGCTGATATGTAATATGTTGAGCATGCACTGGTGTTTATTTTCAGTATTTACTTTGTAAATAGCTTATTAAAGAAAAATAACAAATAGGTAGGAAAAAATCATAAAAAGTGCATGAAGGCTTTCTAAACGAAGTAAACTTAGAAACTTCAACATGGTATCAGAGCGTGATTGCAGATCACAGGAGGACTAAAAGACATCATCCAAGCGGAGCAATAGCAGCAGAAAATAGTTGTCCCGAGGTGACAGAAGCTGTTTCTAGCAACGCAAAAGCCAAGAAGTGTGACGTAGAGCAAGCAAGAGCCATGCAGAAGAAGTCGGGAGCTGCGCAGAGCCTCAGAGAGGCCAGCATTGCTGACACAGAGGGCCAGAGGGGTGACGCAGTGCCAGCGTGAGGCAGAGAGGGGCTGACGCAGTTCACATAGAGGCAGTTGCTGGAGTCTAGAAGGCTGCAGAAATATTGTAGAGTGGAGCTGGTGAGGTACTATAGTCATAACAGTACCTGACAGAGCAGGGCCAAAGGAGTTGTTACCGAGGGTTTCTAGCCGAGGAACCTGCATCAGCAGTGCAGTTGCACAAGACGATCAGAGTAGGGGGGAATCTCGACAAGTGGTAGAAGGATTTCCAGGACAGAAATCAAGACTCAAAGGGAGTCCAAAAGAGAACTTCCAAACGGGAAGTAGAGACTCAGAGGAGTCGAACAAAGAACTTCTAGGAGGGAAGTAGAGGAGCGTCATGGCACTACACGGGGTAAGAGACCAGGATAGTCTGGACAGAGCATCGAACTTCGCAGTCTGGAAGGCCAGAATCTTATGAGTGCTTGACAGGAATCGTGTCAAGAACTTCGCATTGAAGGTTATAGCTATCCCAGTTGACCCCAATGATAATGACAAGTACGAAGAGGAGATGGCGAGGGCCAAGTGCATTATCCTTGACGAGCTCAAGGATCATGTGGTACCACATATAGCCGAGAAGTAAACGGCAGTTAAGATGTGGGAGGCTCTCAAGAACCTGTACCAACATACTTCTATGCAGAGAAGAATGCTTCTCGAGAACCAGATGAGGTCATATCAGATGAAGAAGGGTCAATCAATTGACACCTTCCTCAGAGGACTGAATGAGATCCGAGAACAGTTCACTGCTATAGGAGCGACACCGGATCAAGAGCTTATGGTGAGGACAACCCTGAATGTTGTCTCAAAAGATTGGGAAGTGTTTGTCCAGAGTACCCTGGGCAGAGGGACTCTCCCACCTTGGGACAAGATGTGGGCAGCAGCAAAGGAATCAAGGTTAAGCAGGAGGAGGAGGATGTGGCCCTAGCATCTGAGGGAAAGCAAGAGAAGCGGAAGAAGAAAGATCTCTCCAAGATCAAGTGCTTCCACTGTGGGGAGGTTGGTCATTATGGGTCATTTTGCGACATCGAATCAGGAGCTTATGGTGAGGACAACCCTGAATGTTGTCTCAAAAGATTGGGAAGTGTTTGTCCATAGTATCCTGGGCAGAGGGACTCTCCCACCTTGGGACGAGATGTGGGCTGCAGCAAAGGAATCAAGGTCAAGCAGGAGGAGGAGGATGTGGCCCTAGCATCTAAGGGAAAGCAAGAGAAGCGGAAGAAGAAAGATCTCTCCAAGATCAAGTGCTTCCACTGTGGGGAGGTGGGTCATTATGTGACCCAGTGCCCAAGGAAGAAGAGTAAGGGAGAGTCTTCTAAGACTAAGGCAATGCCAACACAGGCAGAGAAGGAAGTTTTGACAGACAATGACTATGCCATGAGTGCACACGCACCACTTGAGCGGAAGTAGGGAGACATCGAGCTCTAGTCAAGCGGACTACAGGGGATGAGGGGCAAGGTCCTCGAGGTACGCAGCCTCTTGGATTAGAACTTGCTACGGGAGCCCTGAAGAGGAGTAGCAGGATTGGCTGATTCGGGTAGAGATGGATGCGGATGAAGTGGCAGAGAGAGCTACAATGCAGGAGTCCCGAGGTAGCACGAGGCTAGCAGGCTGCAGGAGTGCGAGAGGCACAGGAGTGTTGCACTAGTGCAGGATGGCACAGAGAGGTGTGCAACGATGCGAGATGCAGGGAGTCGTTGCAGCAGTGCAGAGGTCAGAGAGGAAGCACTTGTCAGCGGCATAGGGAGCTTCAGCATCAGTGAGTGTCTCTAGCCCAACAGGGAGGTCAGGTTGGGAGATCAGTTACTTACTTCGCAGTAACTGAGTTGCAGTGTAGCAGTGGGAAGCATGATTAGAGAAGGTGCGGTGCGGATGCAGTGCTGGGAGAAAGGACTAGCAGCAGCATGGATGTAGAGGGAACTATCGTACAGATGTAGGAATGGCAATGGCAGAACCATGGGCAGCAGTACAGGAGGCAGCAGTGCAGAGGATGTTGGGTAGGAAGGCCTAGCATCAGCGTAGGTACTGATGCCGAATAATCAGAATAATACTCAGTGAGGAGTATTGCTAGGGCATAGTCCTCGCTAAGAGGGAGTGTTGATTTGGGGTAGCATCAGATGTGCTCTAGACACAAAATTTGGTGGAGAGGTTGGGGCACATGAGATCTCCAATACCCAGAAACGGTTTGGGCAGATTTTAAACAAATCAGGGGATATTAAAATAATTAATATTTTTAATGGAGTCCCTAAGTCTAAACTTAGGGATAATAAAATATTGATGTGTATTAATATGAATATGTGTTAGAGTGGTCCAAAAGACATGGATCAAGCCAGATCTAATCTTAGTCGTTGATTAGGGACTTAATCTCGGTCGTTGAGATGTCAACAAGAAAAGTATAAGAGGAGGCTTGAAGGTCACTTGGAGAATACACTAGAGTGATCAGTCATTCTATTCTCTAGAGCGAGGTTTGCTAAGAGATATAGAATCAATGATCGGGAGAGCAGCTGAGGGGCATTGAATACAGAGAAACAGAGAAGGCAGAGATTGTGCCGGGAGAGCAGCGCAACAGCCAAGGAGAGTGACGCAGAGCCAGCAAGGGCTCACACAGGGCCACGCAGAGGCAGCCAAGTGCTGCGCAGAGCACCAGAGAGGCCAACGTGTCTGACACAGAGGCAGCCAAGTGCTGCGCAGAGCACCAGAGAGGCCAGCGTGTCTGACGCAGAGGCCCAGAAAGCTAACGCAGGGCCTCCTAGGGCTGACATAGGCCAAGAAACGCTGACACAATGCCAGCGTGAGATAGAGAGGGGCTGACATAGTCGAGATTGGGCAAACATTGGGGTTGCAAAGCAGTTTTGTGCTGAGGAGCTACCGGAAGGGTTTTCCAGGGTTTCAGCCAGGAGATTTCTCTCAAACTGTGAGGTATAGCTGCTAAGGAAATTCTCTGTTGGGTAGGCCAGTTTCAGCACCGAGATTTTACTCTGATATTGCTTAATAAGAAAACCCTCAGATAGCTACACCAGTTTTCCTGCATTGGGTTTTTCTAGGGATATTGGTCCAAAAATAATGGTGTCATGTGGTGTGTTTGTTCTTGTTTCTTTTAGTTTTTGATCTGTAATATTATTTTCAGTATTTACTTTGTAAATAACTTGTTAAAGAAAAATAACAAGTAGGTAGGAATAAATCAGAAAAGTGCATGAAGGGTTTCTAAACGATTTAAACTTAGAAACTTCAACAAGGGAGACTTTGGGTTGGGCACAATATTGTTTTGCTAATGAATTGGTTGGGTTCCCAAGTTAGAAAAAAAGTATGGCTATCTATGAAGACATGACAACTAGGGAGTGCCAAGGTGTTCTAGTGAATGTAAGGTTCCAAAGTCGTGGGAAAATGTAATGTTAGATGTGATGGCATGACTGCAAAGATGTGTTAGGGAATGTTAGGGCATGCTAACATGTGCCAGATAGTGCGGATGCATGTCAAACAAGCTAAGATGTGCAAGTGTGTGACAGTGCATGTCAGGGACTGTCAAGGCGAGAAAAGGGAGAGACAAGTTAAACTACAAGGAACTAAACAAATAATAGGGTTAATAAGTCATCAAGTTACCTTTTCCATGTGGGGCATGCTAGGTACACCAACACTAGGTGCCAAGTGCCAAGTGTCAGTGCATTCTAAGTGACAAATATTCCTATGTTGCTTCTCGTCTACTTTCCAATAATTGATCTCAAATAACTTTAATATTAAACCATGCCAAAGCATACCAAGTCATCTCAACGCATGCCAAACATGCTAAGACTTGCCAAGTGCCAATGTGTGTCAGGGAGTGTGATGCATGCTATGAAGTGGCAGAGCATGTAGAAGAGTGCTAAGGTGTGCTAGAGAGTGCTAATGCATGTTGAGGAGTGTTAAGGAGTACTAGGACAACACAAGGGAGCACTGGGTCAGAATGCATGGAAGTGAATGAATATGAGGGTGTGTCAGGGAATGTCAATGAGTGTTACCTGTCATGCCAAGGAGGGAGTGACAAGGTATGCTAAGTATTGGTAAGGCATACCAGGGAATATCAGGGAATGTCAAGAAGTGCGAGAGTGTGTTAGGTAGTTCCGGGGTGTGCTAACATGTGCTAAATAGTACCAAGGCATGCCAAGACATGCCAAGTGCTAAGACATGCTAGGATGTGCGGGGTGCCAAAGTATGTCAATATGCGTCAAGGAGTTTCAAGGCAAAAAAAGGAATAACCAAGCTAAAATGCAAGGAAATGAACACATAAGAGGGTTAATAAATTGGGACTTTATATTTTTCAAAAGGGGCATGCTAGGCACACTAATAATAAGTTCCAATACATGCCAAGTGCCAATGTGTGCCAAGTGCTAATGTATGTCAATGCAATATTATGCCAAGGTGTTCCAGGGCATGCTAGGGACTACAGGGCATGCCAACATGTGCTTGGGTGTCCTACTCATGGCAAGATGTTATAGGTACAAAGATGTTCCAAGACATGTGACATACCAAGTAATGTTAGTGTGTGCCAAAGCATGTTAAGGTGCGCCATGAGTATTGAGGAGTGATAGGCCTCTCTCATGAATAGAATTGATAGAGCTTGATTATGTATTAAATAATATAGTTCCTACACACACACTAGTAGAACTTTATCTAGAGGGGATTTACTAGATAATAAACCTAATAGAGATGAATCATGTGGTGACTCGTAGGAAAACTATATTCTTATTACTTTAAGGAAATGATACACACTAATTACTTCTTAACTGACTCTAACCACGATGGCCTTAAACACATAATGAAGAGGACTCCACAACAATGGTCTTAAATCGTTATCTTTTGACAAAAAATATAGTAACAAGTACATAGCGTCATCAAAAACTCATTGGAATGATCAATGATGACGAACATTTTTTTACCGTCACCAAAAGTAACTAGAAAGAGCATTGGTGATGGTCAATAAAGGATTGTCACTAGAAGTGTCACCAAATATAGAATTAGTGATGGGACTTGAATGACCCTCATCAAAAGTGTCACCAAAAAGAGAATTAGTGATGGGCCTTTAACGACCCTCACCAGAAGTGTCATTGAAAATGGCTTTGGTGACAAACCTTAAAAGACCATTACTATATACACTTACAACAACATTTTTTTAAGAACCATCACCATATGTGACATTAGTGACAGGCCTTAAAGGTCTGTCACATGCATGACCCTCACCAATGACCTTTTTTCTTTTAGTGTTGGGGACATTGGTCCAAAATTAACTAACATTTTATGTGTGTGTGCTAGCATTTCTTCCAGTGTTTATTCTTCCGCAATTTTATTTGTGTAGATTGCAGTGAGTTATTCAGTATTTGTTGTAGGAAACAGTAAATAAATTATTAAATTTAATTAACAAGTAGGAGAATCATTTCCAGTTGCCACAATAGTATTCCGGGTTTCGAAATTTTCACACGGTATCAGAGCGCAACTGATCAGTGGGAGAGCTCAGTAGCGAAGACAAAAGGAGTTTTGTTGTTCAGTGTGGGCAGCAGATCGAAACCCCAGAAGCAGCGCAGTCACTTTGCCGGGAGGCCGATTTTCTTGAGGAGATTTGATTTTTCTGAGTGAGGGACCGAAAAATTCGATCTCTCCAGATCCAGGGATTCAAGAGTCAGAGGGAGAAGCCCAGTATTTTCGCAAAGCAGATCTCTAGCTCAGCGCAGTAGTTTTGCAACAGTTTGCTAGAGCAGAGCTAGTGTCAGGTGGAAGGAGAGAACACACTGAGGGAAAATTTTCCTTAGGGAGCTTCTAGTCTCAAGAAGTTTGATTTCCATTGCAAATCAGCAGTTGTTGTAAGCAGAGTTTCTTACTCCAAAAGGGAGTGCGTATAGCTAAGCAGCAACAGAGCAGAAGGGAAGAGGATATTTTCTACATTCGTTGAGATGGCCACTACTGGACTTCGTGACAAAGACAGGTTGGATGGAGCTTCCAACTATGTCATCTAGAAGGCAAGGATGTCCTTACTTCTGGATGAATATGGCTTGAAGCCATATATTGATGCAGTAGTAGCAGTGCCCCAAGATGCAAATCAACTGAAGGAGTACAGAAAAGAGATGGCGCGGGAAAAGAGATTGATCCTAGGCGGTGTCTGAGATCATGTTGTATCACACATGGCAACCAAGGGAACGACCAAAGAGATGTGGGATACACTTTCCACGTTGTACTAGGGAACTTCCGAGCAGCAGAAGATGTACTTAGAAGAGAAGTTGAGGCTCATCCGGATACAAAATGGGGACGACATAGACTCCTTCCTCACTAGGATTCAAGAGGTCCAAGACTAGTTGTCAGTTGTTGGGGTTGCGCCTCAACCCACTGAGCTAGTGTGATTGGCACTAAATAGTATCTCTGACGAGTGGCAGGTATTCGTCTAAAGAATTTTGGGCATAATAACCTTGCCAAGATGGGACATGATGTAAGTCGATTTACAACTAGAGGAGTTGAGATAAGCTCTATTAAAGAGCTCCATCACTGGCAACAACAACGGATAGAAGCAGGTGAAGGAGGAGGAGATTGTGGCCCTCGCATTGAAGGGTCCTAGTTAGGGACAGGGGGGAGTAGAGGAAGAAGAAGAAGGACCTATCAAAGGTCAAGTGATTCAGGTGTGACAATTTGGCCACTACAGTACCCAGTGTCCTCTCAGGAAGAAGGACAAAGACAAGTAGCACCAGGCGACAGTTAATGCCGTCGGATGCCAAAGTGACAGATGTAGAGTCTAGTAGTAGCCAGATGCTGGGAAGTGCAACGAGAGTTGGCAGCAGTGCAGTTGGCACAGTGCAAAGTCAGTAGCATTGCAGATTCTTCAGTGACAAAGTAGATACTAGCAGTGATCAAAGGCTCGGATGACAGATGCATTATACTGATCACAGTCGATTCAATATTTAGGACGCTTCTCAGTTGCAATTGTTGAAGTTGTAACAACAACAAATGAGAGGGAGTTGTAGTGCAGATGTAGTGTTCGCAGCAGTTCAGCAGAGTTAGTAGCAGCACAAAGGTAAATTATATTAGAGTTGCACAGTGGTTGGTGGGCATCATGGCCAAACATCAGCAGCCTAACAGGAGATGATGCAAAGACAAGGTGTTGCTACAAGGTGTGCAATAGCACTAGAACACATTCCTCGCTAAGACGGAGTGTTAGTTTTGTAGCATTGAATGTGTTCTAGCCTTGAAATTTTGTGGAGAAGCTAAAATACATGAGATCTCCAAAACCCAAAAATCGTTTCTGGAAATTCTGCCTAGATATGACTTAATTATATTATAAACCAGTTTTTAAATATTTCCTAAGTCTAAACTTAGGGAATATGGTTAATTAATCAGAATTAATTAAGTCAAGGTGTGAATATTCTAGAAACTCAAATGGATCAACTTCAAGTTAATCCTATCCATTGATTAAGATTTAATCTTGGCCGTTGGAGTCCCAACATAGGATTATAACAAGAATTCACTGGGAACTTAGAGAAGACACCTGAGTAGTTCGATTTCATAAGCAGATTGATTTCCAAAGTAGCATCAGTCAGTTTCCAGAGAGAGAGCCAATGAGATCGAAGCAGTGAGTGAGAGTCAGAGTTAGTGATCCAGAGGAAATATTTTCCAGATCTAGAGAGGCAGCAGCAAGAGAGCCGAATTATCCCAGAGAGGCAGCGCAAAGGGGAAGTGTAGTTGCTTCAGCAAGGCAGTTCGATTTAGAGGAAGGAAAACCGTTCTCAGTTCCAGAGGCCGGGAAGAAGTTCCAGAGGGTCGGAGAGGCGATTTCCTCAACATTTAGAGGCATAACGACTTCATCAAAGCCCAATCCGAAGCAAGTCATCCAACATAACGACTTCATTAAAGCCAAACCCGAAGTAGGTCGTCCAACCAGCTATGCAGAGCAGTGCAAAGGCTGATGCAAAGCTCCGAGAGGCTGAGTTTTGGTAGGGAAATCCGATCCAGAGATTGCTTGTGGGAGAAGGGTAATTCCCTTCAATATTTTGCTCATATTTTCTTGTTGTTTGGATTCCCAGTTGAGCTTCCATAGATGTACTCAGATTTCACTGCTACATTATAAAATAAAACCCTCACTGCTGCACCAGTTTTCCCGAGTTGGCTTTTTCCGGGGACATTGGTCCAAAAATAATGGTGATATTTTATGTCTGTGTGTGTTATCATTTCTTCCAGCGTTTATTCTTAAGCAATTTTATTTGTGCAGATTTCAGTGTGAGTTATTTAGTATTTGTTGTATGAAACAATAAATAAATTGTTAAATATAATTAACAATTAGGAGAATAATTTCCAGTTGCTGCAATAGGATTCTGGGTTTCAGAATTTTCACAATTCCTTTGCAACCATGATATGCTTTTATAGAAATTATCTTTGTATTTAGCTAAAGGAGTGGTCTTTGTATGCTTTGATTTGATCTATTGACTAAGGGTGACATGAGTAGAACTTAACTTACTGTGCATATAGCACTGTCACCTCTAAGTTTGTACGAACCCTAGGTTGATAATTTAAGTTGAGAAGCCTTTAGAGTTGCAACATCCTTAATGCAATACTTGGGCTCATCAATCCTCTTGGAAGAAACGAATCTCTCAACATCTTGTACAATATCATGAATGCTTAGTGGTCTCTTTATGGCAGGAGGATCACTTGGAGGAGGGTCTGAGGGGTCCATAGGCTCCAAGGGATCATCAACAATATCCTTTCATATTCTAGCATAGAGTGACCTTCCAATATGTCCATATCATCATATTTCTTTGGAGGAGCAGGAGGAAGGTCTATAGCTTTCCCAGGGAAGCATTTTCATCAAAGGTCACATCCTTGCTAAACTCGATCTTCCTTTGACTAGAAATATATATTCTAAATGCTTTAGAAATTTCACAATATCCAACAAACGTACCTTTCTTTCTTGTGGCTTCCAATTTGTTCCTCTTATCATTCAACACATGAAAGTATACGGGAAAACCAAATATCCTGAGATGACTAATATCAGGCTTCGTACCTGTGAACATTTCTTCGAGAGTCTTGTTGTCTAAAGCTTGATGAGGAACCCTGTTTTGTACATAGACCATTGTATTTGTTGCTTCTCCCCAAAGGAACTTTGGTAACCTTTGATCATGCAGCATAGCTCTGGTAACCTCCACGATAGACTTGTTCTTTCTTTCAACCAATCCAGTTTGTTTGAGATAGTAGGGTACAATTGTTTCCTTCTTAATGCCTTCCTTCTTGCAAACGTCAATGAACTCATTTGAAATCTACTGACCACCATTGTCAAACCTAAAAACCTTGATTTTCTTCCCTCTTTGATTCTCTACGAGCACCTTGAAGTTTTTGAACATATCAAAGGCCTCGTCTTTTGCTTCAAATAGTATATCCATGTCTTCCTAGAGAAGTGATCAATAAATATGATGTAATAGAGATGGCCACCAAAAGAATGCACTGGCATAGGTCCAAAAAAGTCAAAATGAATAAGTTGAAGAATATCATTTGTTTTATTTCTGGTAGAGGGGAATGGTCCCCTTGTCTTCTTTCGATTGGCGTATCCCAAACATACTCCATCATGACTTTCTTGAACATCGAGCATCTGAGAGACTAGGTTCTTCAACTTTGGGAGAGCTTCATAGTATAGATGTGCCAACCTACAGTGCCATAGCTCACTCTGATGATTGGTTTCATGTATCATTGCAATAAGAGGTTTCCAATTAACTCTATAGAGTCCTTCAACTCTTGATCCCAATGTGAATGCATCCTTCATATGGGATTTCCATAGGCCATGTGAGGATTCCTTTTATGAATGCTACTCTCATTCCTTTGTCTTCCAATGTAAAAATAGATAGTAGGTTCTTCTTTAGCTAGAACATACATCACATCATGAAGAAGAATGGATTCTCCATAATACAATTCAAATTTAACAGAACCAAAACCTTTCACTTGATATGTAGTGTTATCCCCAAGAATGATTTTCAAACTTGTCCCCCTCTCTTCCAAATTGGAGAGTACTTCCTTGTATCCAGAGAAGTGTCTAGAAACCCCACTATCTACCAACTAGCAATCATGCGAATCTAGAGGAGAAGAAATAGAAAAAGAAAAAGTAAGAATATATTCAGATTGACTAGTAACTGCATTATTTTCATACCTAGAGTTTCTTGCTTTCTTTTGAGGACGATAACTTCTTTCTCGATCATCAGGTGAATCTCTTCTTCTCCTCTCATCTTTCCTTCTTCTATCATCATTTTTTCTTCCATCATTGTGACTATTGTTGTTGTAGCCTCGGTTGGATCTAGGAGCTTCCTTATTGCTTCGACAGTCTCAGGCATAGTGACCATACTTGTGACAATTATAGCATTTAATTTGGCATTTATCCTTTCTCAATCTTCTCTTGGAGTCTTTGGATTTGGTAGAAGACTTTCTTTGATTGGATAGTATTTCTTTACCTTTTCTTTTATTGTCTTGAGTAATGGAGGCAACGGGCTCTCCTTCTTCATGCTTTTGTATTCTACCTCTTGAGATCATCTTGGATTCTTCTTGAGCACGGGGGCTCCACTCAGTGAACCTCTAACATATCACATGCATTCGTGAAATATTAAACAATGCCCTTAATTTGATTACGTATTGAAAAATAACTCTAAAAATCACATTATTTAACTCCCTACCAATATGAACCCAATAAACTTTCCCAATTTAAAAAACCATGTAAATTCAGTACATATTGTAAGTATCCATTTTTTCATTAACATTTTTATACCCCTTTATATTTTTTCATTAACTTTGAGCTCCATATTTTATTCCTGCTAATATAAAAACCCTTTACCCCCTATATATCCCTCAATATATTATGTCATTTTTTCCTCAATATATATCCCCCAATATGAACCATTGTTTTTAAACCCAGCCGGCTCATAACCAACTCTGCCAAGTTGGTCCGAGCCGATCAAAAAAATTTCAACCCGGCCTCTGAACCGGTTCGACCGGCCGGGTTAATACCAAGCCAGTGGAGTCATGTCTGGGTTAATACCGAGCTGGCCGAGTCATTACATGACTCGGCCGGCTCGGTATTAACCTGGCTGGCTCGACCGAGTCCGTATCAACCTAGCCGGGTACATGACTCGGTCGGCTCGATATTAACCCCGCTGGCTCGACCGAGTCCGTATCAACCCAGCAAGGTACATGACTCGGTCGGGTACATGACTCGGCCGGCTCAGTATTAACCCGGCTGGCTCGGCCGAGTCCGTATCAACCCGGCCGGGTCATGGACAGCGGCCAGTGAACCCCAAAAAACGCATTTTTTTATTTTCTCTGTTGTTTTAAACTTTTGATGGCATGGTATATGAATATCCTACAACCTTAAACTGTAAATATGTAAAGTAACTGATTAAAATTTCATCCGAATGCGGCATTCAGTTGTAATATGGCCTTAGGGTATAGTTAGTTGATTGATTGGTAAGTAATATATGACATTCACTGTAATCAGCATTATTATACCCTGCTCTTTACAATTTGAAATAAACTTCAATGTTGACTTTACAAATTACTCCCTTTATATGTTAAATCACTACCAGGATCTTGATCGGTTGGGCAAGGGGGGTACTGATATTCCTCTTACTAAGGTTCAATTAGTGTAATATGCTTTTTTCTTATACAATAGCAAGGTTGTCATGGCATTTTAAGTCTGGCCGACTATGCCCTCTGTTGTAGTCTTTTAGATTAAACACATTCATTCAAGAGGAGATTACATTATACTTAATAAGTATTTATGGGAAGGTTAACCAAATGAGTTCTTATTCCATCTTCATGAGTATTTATGCAATAGAGAGATGGTTGAAATGTTTGTACCCACTCCAACTAATCATTTGTTAGGTTCTCTTTATCATGTGCTTTATTACATATACATTCATATATTAATTTATGCTAATGTCTAGTGTCTCAATCTATGATGACTATTACAAGGGCCTAAAAGCCCTTCCAACATCTCCCCACCCTCAAAGCCTTGCTTCATTCAGAAGCGATTGTGCATCAACTTCTTGGGTCTTTGCTCATGTCGAAGTGTCCTTACTATGCATCAACCATGCATACTAGTCTACATAGGTAAATCAATTGTAACAATGACTAACATGTATACAAGGTTTTGTTCTGACCTTCAAGAACACACGCAATACTTAAGAAGATGTTATGTATAAAATTATTCTAACCTAATTAACTTTGTTTTTAGACTAAATGACACGATCAAAGATCATGTCCCTCACATAATGGCTCTTGGGCTGTGTGTTTGGAAACAATGAACATGAATGAAAATCTTCAGAATTATGTTTTTTATTAAAAAAATACATATATATTTAATGTATTTTTTACAATGATCGAGTCATTGAAATCGGGCCGACCGAGTCGATACCGAGTCGGAGTCGGAGTCAGAGTCGACCCTCAGCCAAGTCGGTGTCGGAGTTGGAATTTTAAAACATTGATATGAACCCACGTGGTATGGTATTACTTCCCTAGTGAAGCCCCCATGTTCTTGAGTAAGTTTTCCAACGAGCTCATCAAATGATGGGAAACTATTGTTGTTGCTTATAGTGGTAATGAAGGTTTCCCACATAGGAGGGAGACCTCTGAGGGTTACAATCACAAACTCCTTGTCAGCTACAACTTCCCCGACTCTCTGCAATTGATTTCTAAGACGAGATATTCTCAGAATGTAAGATTGCACGAACTCTCCTTTATTCATTTTCGTATCTTTGAGTTGATCCTTCAAGAAGATGATCTCATTCAAATTGTTGAATTCATACGCGTCGACCAACTTATCATACATGTCTTTAGACTTATTAAAATTTTCAAGATAAGCAAGTAAATGATCTTGTAAACCATCAGCAATAATTTTCTTTGCTTTTAACTCAACTTTCTTGTACTTTTTCTTGGCAACAGCGGAAGAATTCTCTGGAGGCTCAGTTACTTTTCCATGAATGTATCCCAAAGCATCATTATCTTCAACTATGATTTCCAACCTGATTTTCCAAGTGGCAAAGTTTGATGAGTCACCCAACTTTTCATTTTCCTTGAAGGAGGAGGTAGACATTTTGACCAAACCCTAATAGGCTTCTTCAATTGTTTCTAAGAGTGATTAACCTTTGATCCTTGACTCCTTGGGATTCTCTTCACCTCAAATATGATACCATGTTAATTTTAGCATTGTTCTAAGTTGTTACAATCACTTTAGCCCAATTCTTATCTTTAGATAACAATCTTTCAATGATTATTAGCAATTGTAGATAGAATAGTAAATGCAGTAAACAACAAAAGACAAATAAAAGACATTGGGTTTGGTCAAAGACCAGGGAAAAAACCCACAAGAGGGAAAACCCTTTCAAATTATTCTTCTTATTAGATTGTCATAAAATGTTTAGCAAGAGAGAGTACAATGATTCAGATCTTCAATCACAAAATTATCCAGCAAAACAACCAAACAATGTTCAAAAATATGAGGCCAAAAACAATATTGATCAGAGATAACTTTCTAGCCTGCGGTCAACTACAAAAATGAAACCCTAGTTTCTAGCCGCATGGAGAGAGTGTACGTGCATGCGGTTGAAACGTTCCAACTGCATGGATGAGCTTGTGTGCCTGTGGTTGCAGTTGAAAAGTCCCTGTGGAAACCCTGCAACTGCAAATCAAAACCCTAGATCACACGTGCGAGCTTTAGACCCTGCAATTTCGGACCTGTATGAACCAATCCCTGCGAACCAATTCAGACCTATGTGAGCCAAATCAAAGAAGAGAGAAGAAGAAGATGTTTGATGATGATGTCCAAATGAGGATCACTTGACTTGTATTTATAGGCTTCCAAGGGTGTCTAGATTCTTCTTAGGGTTGACTTGTCCTTTTGTGCACATGTGGGTTTCCAAATTAAAAATATAATTTTCCTTAACCAAATTAAATTCTTCCAAGGGCTAGGAGGGGTCTTTCTTGACGAGGAAGACTGTCAAGAGGAACAAATTGGTCCCTAAGTTGCCAAATTGACAAACTTGTGAAGAACGAGTCATCCACATATAGGACAAGAATGAGTACATCACCCCCAACCACCAAGTAGTAGAGGTTAGCATCTTCCTCAATCTTCACAAAGCCCATGCCCTGCAAGTATCTATCGATGTGCTCATACCATGCCCTGGACTCTGCTTGAGCCCAGACAAAGCTCTCTTCAATCTACACACGTGGGTCTCAGTGTTGTGTGCCACAAAGCCCTCGGGTTGCTCTGTGTATACCTCCTCCTCCAGTTCACCATTCAGGAACATTGTCTTGACATCCATTTGATGGATCCGCCATCCCATCAGTGCTGCTAATGAGATCACGGCTCATATAGAAGTTACCTGGCCACAAGAGAAAATCTCCTCGTAATCTATTCCCTCCTTCTAAGAGTATCCCTTGGCCACAAACCTAGCTTTGTATTTCTTGATGTTTCCATCTACACCATGTTTGATCTTATAGATCTAATGTCATCTAACCACCACCCTATCTGTCGGTATGGGTGCAACCTCTCACATGTCGTTCCGCATGATTAAAGAATACTCCTCAACGATCACATCTCACCACACCTGTTGTTGTGCGGCCTCCTAATAGCTGAAAAGCTCGCTATCTACCAACTGACTAACCAACATCATGTATACAATGTACTTTGGATGTCTCCGCTCTCTCCTACCCATCCTAGGAGTCCCCACAAACTCTTGATCATCCTTGAGTGTCTGTTGAACCTCGCAGTTCCTCCTTCCAACAATGGAGTTAGGATATCCACCTCAATGTCCTCCTAATGCATATCATTAATCCGTTGCATCTGGTGCTCCATGCTCTGTGAAGCCTTAGGATCACTACACCTAAACTCATGCTCTACTGCTACCCCTGATTTTGTTCCTCAACTTAAGAGCTTCTGTTGGTTGCTCACTTTGATCTTCACCTACTAGCAATTCTCTAGATCTCCTATAAGCCTTGCCTCCATGAACTTGACATCCCGCCTGACTATAATCCCCCTGGGATGAAGATCCTGTATGCTTTTGAGATTTTTCTATATCCAACGACGTAACCTCGTTTTGTGGTCTGATCCATCTTGGATCGTCTATCTCCTAGAATGTGACAATACGCTAGGTAGCCAAATATCCTAAAGTGGCTAACATCTCGCTTCTTCCTGGTGAATGCCTCCTCGGGTGTCATCTTGGCAAGCACTCTATGCGGGACCCAATTCTGGATATAAATCATTGTATTGCATGCCTTTGCCCATAAATAATGTGGGAGATCTTGGTCATATAGCATCACACATGCTGCCTACAAAATAGACCGATTCTTCCTCTTAGCAACCACATTTTGTTGCGGGTTGTAAGGAACTGTCCACTCTCTCCTGATTCCTTCCCTGGTAAAAATATCCTGGAACTCTTTGTTGGTATATTCACCTCTATTGTCCAACTGAAGAGTCTGAATCTTTCTTCTTGTCGCATTCTCCACTAGAGCCTTTTACTCCTGAAAGAGACTAAAGACTTCATCCTTGGTATTCAAGAAATAGATCCAAGTCTTCCTGGAGAAATTGTTGATAAAAGTAGCGAAGTACACATATTCCTTGAGAGACTTTGTCAACATCGGCCCACATATATTTGAATGCACAAGGTCAAGTATCCCTTGCAATCTACTGTCACTCCTTGGAAAAGTTGTTTTCGCAAACTTCCCCAACACACATCATCGTGATTTGTGCTCATCTCTAGAACACCTCCCACCATCTTCTTAAACAATCTAAGTGCTCCATGATAAATATGGCCCATCCTCCTATGCCATAGCTCCTCCACTCTCTTAGACTATTGTTGCTAACTAGTGCCTTTGGAGTGTTCATTTGCAACCCATACAATCGGCGTCTCACCCTAATTCCAAAAGGTGACCTCCAATCCTTGTGCTTCAACAACACCTTTGCCCCTATAAAGATAACATTGTATCCTTTTTCCTGAAGGATGGATATGGAGATCAGATTCATCCCCAAGCCTGGCACATGCATCACATCATGGATAGGTATTTTCTTGCCATTCAACATTTGAAATAGAACATTCCCTCTTGCAACTGGGTTACATTTAGACTTGTTCCCTTTCGAATTTGGAACTTGATGTCATCCTCCTTATCGCTAGACAAGTACTCTTTAACTCCCATCATATGAAATAACGCTCCACTATCTATGTACCAGATACTCTATGAAGTCGAGCTCGACAGGGAATCTATCAATGCAAATTCTTGTTCCATCTTGCTGGAGAACTCATCTACATGTCTAAAGCTGCAACTTGCTTCTTGTCCTCCTTCCTGTGAGGACAATCACTGACATAGTGGCTGACAATCACTGATAATTCTTTTTCTAGTTTACTTTTGCAAGAGGTTTGGTGAGTGATCTTTTTATGCTCTTTCTTAAAGGTCCCATTTCCATCAATGGCTTGAGGTACGTTTTCTTTACTGGCATATAGTGGTAGGTCATTTTGCCATCTCCATTGCATTTTGACCGTTAGTGCCATTATTACCCCTTAGGTCTAACCCTGTCAAGTTGCGGCATTAGCCATTCTCCTTTATGCATGTCATAGCTTGGCAGTAGAGCTTACCCGCTCATGGATACCCTAGTTAGCAACTCTCTTCCATCTTCGTGTCCATGCAAACATTTTATTACCTTTCAGAATCCTCCCTCCTTTTGACCCGCCATGACCTAGAATCTAAGCCTCATGTCCTCTTCTTCGTCATATTTCTGGCCTTAATCCGAGAGGATTCGACACTTTATCCCTTGTGATTGCCACTTTTTATCAGCCTATTTTTCACAGATTGAGCCTTGGTTTCGCTCATTCCATCTTCATCATCTACTTGGCCTATCATTTGCTCTCGCTTGGTGTTTCACCCGTTCCTAGTGGAACTGCTGCGATGAGTGGTTCTATTAGCTGTGAAAATTACAAAATTGGAATCCTATTGCAACAACTGGAAATTATTCTCCTAATTGTTATTTTAATTTAACAATTTATTTATTGTTTCCTACATCAAATAATGAATAACTCACACTGCAACCTACACAAATAAAACTGCAATAGAATAAATGTTGGAAGAAATGCTAGCACACACATAAAATAACACAATTACTTTTGGATAAATGTCCCCGAAAAAACCCAACTTGGGAAAACCAATGCAACAGCTGAGGGTTTTAATATTAAGCAACAATGAAATAATCTGAGTACAACTGGATGTCGAAACTAGCAATCCTACAAAGAAATATTGGCAAGAAAAATCTAGTAAGGAAATTTCTGCACTCCAGAGGCAAATTCGGGCTCTAATCTCAACTCATAATTGAGTTGTCCAAATTCGCTCGACGTAACTATTGCATCACCCTAGCACAGTCCCTTCTGCACTCAGTTCAAACCAGCTTCTCCTCAAGTCATCTAGTTTGTTGTTGTCTGGGAAAATGTCTCTACTGGCCTTCGAAACCTTTGTCCAGCTTCGGGCACTAAAACTCGGCTTTCCCCAACAGATATGGAATTGCCTCTAGAGGCTATTGCGTTGCTTTGCGTCAGCCTCACTGTAGCTCACTTTCCTCTTTGCAAATGCACTCACTGGATCTGGAATCCTTCCTCCAACTTCACTGTCCCTACTCCTCTCTCACTGCTTCGATCTCACTGACTCTCTCTCCGGCAATTGATTACTGCTACTCTAGAAATCGATCTGTTCATAAAATTGAACTGTTGAAGTGTCTTCTCTAAGTGCCCATTGACTTGTTCTTATAATCCTCTATTGGGACTTCAACGACTAAGATTAAATCTTAATCGATGGCTAGGATTAACTTGAAGTCGAACCGTGTGAGTTTCTAGTTCATTCATGCCTTGACTTAACTAATTCTGATTAATTAACCACATTCCCTAAATTTACACTTAGGAAATATTTAAAAATTGGTTAATAATCTAATTAAGCAATCTCTAGGCAGAATTTCTAGAAACGATTTCTGGGTTTTGGAGATCTCATGTATTCTAGCCTCTCCCCAATTTTTTGTGGCTAGAACAGATCCGATGCTACAAAAACTAACATTAGATAACCTCTTGTGTCTTCATTATGTCATGAGCGATTCCATCATCACCAGAACCAGTTGCTATTCTTTATAGCACTCGTTCCTCTAGGAGGAGTTTTCTTTAATATCTTTTCAGACTCCTTACTTTAGAAAAGATTGCCAAGTGAACTTGTCTCCTTCACACTCATAAAAGTACCAGAAGGGTGTCTATCCAATATAAGTTTAACCCTTTTCCAGACTAGGATAGACTAGTTATGAAAAAGGAATACCCTAGTCTACTGTGGCTAGGAGGTTCTCCCTTGTATACTTTTAGCTCTTTTTCGGGCTTGGGGGACAACTCTGTGAAAAAGAGAAGGGAGGGAACATTTATTTCCATTAGTCATCAAATGGTAGCATCTTTTACATCACTCTTGAACATGGCACCTGTTTGTTTCATTGTCTCACAGTTGGGTTTTATCTTTCTTGGGAGCCGTACCATATAATGAGTTTGTCTACTCCTCCAGTTGGTTACTCTTCCATTCATATGGAGCATGTCTCGATGCCTCCTGCATTGTTGCATGATATCATTTGGTGCTCATTAGTCATGTTGCCAAGTCACTTTTGTGTCGTGCCGCTATGTGTTCAAGGGAAGTCTCAACCTGTATCGGCCATTTGCAGTAACCTGTTGACCTTTTTGAGTCAGCCATTCATGTGTCACTTGTACTTCGTCCGTACTTCACATCGTCCTGGTCTGTTCTGTGTTGACTGATAGGGGATACATCAAGGCCCTCCTTCAACGGATCTTCTCCTGTCGACTTCAGCGCATTATTCAGGAGCTTGATCTATGAACAAGTAGTACCTTGGAGCTTGCAGACCTTAGTGACAGGCTTCCTCGTGATTGACAATGGGTTTACATCATTAGCTCTTGATTGGTCGAGTTCACTGGTGTTCGATGTCAGATCATTTATTCACCCTTAGTGGATTGTACTAGGTACCTTGGGGTCAATTTTCCGCATGTGGATTCCCTCACGTCTGTCACTGGTTTTACTCATTGGTTAGTAACTAGGCGATTTCTACCATGCTCGACTTTAGTTCATCTATTCACATGATGTAGATTAGTACCATCAGGGTTATGTCAAAGACCCTGGGTTAGGGATATCTCACTCTTATATGACATCCTTCCAAAGCTGCATTGGACTTGTGTATCATTTATGTACTTTGAGGGCTATCTAGGACACCTCTATGTTTGCCATGTGTCCATAGTCCTACTGATGTATACTGACATAGATCCACATTGTATTTTCTTGTGGCTATTCTCTATCTATTGAGTCACATGGATCCACTGTGTATTGTTCGTAGCCATGTTCTAGCATTTCATGTCATGGATCCACAGAGTATTTTATGGCAACCATGTTCAGTATTTTCTTATGACCGAGCATGGGTATGCCCTCCTTGGGGATGTCATCAGCACAGATGAGACTTCAACTCTAGTGTCTTCCAATCTGAATTCTCGGCTTTGTCTCCTCACTCCTACATTCACCTCTAAGTATTTTCATAAAGTATTTCGGCCATCAGCTTCTCTTCTGACCTCATACATTAGGGGGCATCTGTTATCAGTGTATTTTGCTCCCTAAGGTTTATGACTTTGAGACATTATGCTGATTGACCTTTTACTTGGGCCTTAGACCCTTTTCCAGTAATGACACCCAGTGGCACTAATGATGACTCTGTGAGAGCAACTAGAATCTTTCAGTGGCTCGCAAGACCACCTTATGGTAGAGACTACAGTATTTTCCCTTATGTTTTGTGCTTGCGACTAAGGAATCCTTCTAGAGTTTCATGGTTCCTGTTAGCGCTTGAAATTTCACCTCAGGCTGAGAAAGGTAAACTCCAAGGCAACATCAAACCACTTAGCCTCGTAGCTAGCCCTACGGGACAGGAGAGGGCTCTCTCCGGTCTATCTCGGTAGGGATCTTCAACGGGCGAGATAACCAATGAGGAAACACTGATTTTAGGCTAGTAAACTGATAAAAAGAGTTTGTTTTGGGATTTTTTGGATTTTGGTGGAAAATCGGGGAAAGGCAATTTTGGGTGCGGCGATTGGACACAGTTTTTGCAGGGGGTTCTTTGGGGCAAGGTAGGAGACTGTATTGATGCCTTGAAATTAAGTGAATGGGTAGGAATGACCGGTGAGGAGCTAAGGAGAGCAAGCAATCACCTTGAGTTCTCCTTAAACAGATGAAAACATTGATATTAAGCAAATTTAAAAGCAGAGCATGGAAATCATGAATTCTACTTTAACACTTCATTTGCCTAATTTCAGAAGAAAAAGAAAGAGGATGATTTCACATAACACACTTACAAGTACAAAGAGAAGCACACCATCAATACATGTAACCACAGGAATCCCAAAAAGGACTGCAAAACCCTGGTCTTTCTTCCTTTGCCAAAATTGCAGAGATACAATGAATAATACAATAAAGCTTTCTCCCTCAAGAGTCCAACCATGAAAATGACCAAGAAAGTACATAATATAGGCAATCTAACATCTTTCCTTGCCTCTAGGGGTCGAGCTCATCCTTCTAGGAGCTGTTTCAACCAATTCTAAACTGAGCACTAAAATCTAGGCAGTCAAAACAACTTGCCTCTATAAGCTAGGAAACCAATTCATTCATTAAATGTTTGCTATTTCATGAATGAATCTTCTAGAATAGGTAAATAAGTGTCATATTAACATGAAAATACATTAATTACATCAAAGATGGTGAAAAATCCCATCCCAAGTCAAAACTGGCCAAAGTTGGGCGAATTCCTGAGCTGTAGGTGAAAAATTATGAAAATTGCCTGATAGGTCGCGCTTCTTTGGAGCTCCGTTTGAGGCACTTCTAGGTGTCCAAATGAGGCAAAAGTGGGCTTGTTGGAAAGGTCTGGATGTCTACTTTCCAACCCAACTGGAATTTCTGAATTCGGTGGCCATTTGCCCCTCCAAAATTGCAATCTCCCAAGACTGCTCCATGTTTGTCAAAAAGGTGGCAGAAAGTCAAATTTTGCATGTTTTTTGACCTTCTGGAGGCTCAAAACTTGATGAAATCTCTTGGTAATTGCTGAGCAGGTGTATCTTTGCATGACAAATCCAGAAATGCTGAGTTTTCCCAAAATGAAGTTGCCCATCGAATAGGTCGCGCGCGGCGCGCGACCTATCAAGGAGAAAAACCTGTTTTTTGCCCAAAAATTCATAAGTGACCAAAAATACTCAAAAATTTTTGAAATTTGTGTTGTAGTGAGGTCATTTAATATCATGCTCCTTCAAGGAAGCCTCAGCCAAGATGTGCAGGGGATCAGGCCTTTTCCTTCGTTTTAGTGCTTTGGCCAGCAACCTCTCCAAATGAGCATTGACCTGGAGAAGCATAGCCTCTCGAGAAATAAAATCCTCCCATGGGATACCCTGCAGTTTTGACTGTTTAAATGCTGCTCCAAGGGGACAAAAACACAAGGGAGATGTTAGGGAAGGGAGACTTCTAGGGGAATTGGGGAAAATACATGAAAAAGGGAATTAAGGAAAGGAATCATGACATATACAACATCATACCAATATCATTGCAAAGGTTTTATGGGAGGTAGAGTTTAGGGTTATATTATTGATTTTTTAGGAATAGGGGTAGGGTTTTAGGGCTTTTGGTATTTTTGGTAGGGAGATTAGGTAGAAATGATATATAGGATGTGGTAAAGGGAAGTGGGAAAAATTGGGGGTGACAAGGATGACCTTGAAACAGCAAACAAACCATAGTTCTACAAGCATTTTGACATTTTTAAAGCAAATATACATGAACCTCTCATTTCAACTTGATGGCATTAAAACACATTTCCCATGCTCATGCAAGCTTTAGCAAGCAATAAACCTTGATGATTAGAGGCTTACCAGCAACCTTGAAGAGATTTGGGATCAATTTGCAGTTTACAGGCAATTTTTTGTGAATGAATTCCCAACAGGTCGCGCCAGTGTATTTTCTCAACTGGTAAGACCCCCCTGACAGGTCGCGCGCACCCAACAGGTCGCGCGCTTTTGCAGGAGGCTTTTGGAGGCCTTCCCAGTCTCGGAATCGGGTGCAGGATAGCTCGTTGGAAAGGTCTTTGAGTCTACTTTCCAACCCAACTGGAATTTTTCAATTTGGAGTTCATTTGCCCCGTCAAAAATCAAATCTCCCAAGACTGGTTAAAAAGTGCCAAATGAGGCTGCCTCAAGGAAGAGTGTTGTTGCAGTCAATTTTTGAATGCCTTCCTCAACCCCAAATTGAGCTCATGATAGCTCATTAGAAATCTCTTTGTGTCTAGTTATCATTTTACCCATCAAGCAAATCATTTGGCCAACCAAGCTAGGAGAAAATTTGATTTTCCCAAGGTCACTTCAGAGGTGTCTTTGATTCTCCTGAGGCAACAGTATTCTTAACATTTCTCTCAAACCATGACACCTGTGCAAAAATTGAAGGAGGTTTTTCTTCTTTGGTATGTTGTGGACAAAATCCTCTCTCAGTTTCCCAAAATTCATCTTTGATTTCTCTAAAACATCTTTTGAGTGAAACTTGTCCCGATGTGTGAAACAAGGAATTTTGTCGAAATGAAGCGAAATGAAAGGGATAAGGGGCTTCTAAATTCTTGGGGAAATTTTTGGAAGTAGGGAGGGATGTTAGGAAATAGGGGAAAGTGGAATCGCGGAGATTGAGCGAGGGGAAGGGGTCCAAAAGGGCAAAACACAGGACAAACCTAGAAAATTGTCAGGTTGTAGCAAGAAACTAGGGTTTGTGCGAAAATGAGGAATTTGGCGGATCTAAGGGATGGGAAGCATTTAATAAGGTACATGAAGGATAGGGGAAGGTGTATGAACATCTGGATACAAGTTTTGCCGATGATTTGACCGTCCAAGAGAAATTAGCTTTCAAAACCCTAGGAGAGGGAAATGACCCTGCCTAGGCGCAACTGAAGCATGAACAAGGTGTAAAATGACTCATTAGACACTGACATGATAATGAAAACCCTATGAATGATGATAGACTCAGCTGAATGATGACATGGACCGACATTTGGACAACTTTAGAAGGAGTGAAAGCAAACCCTAGACCTAATGCCTAGTGACCAAATTTTGCTTGAAGACTCACTGAAATGACAAAATTTGACCTTGACACTTCAAAATCACTTTGTAAGAGCATATTTGATCACTGGAGGAAGGCTGGAAAGACTGACACTAACAGTTCCTAGGAGATCAGCTTGATTCATCACTTATTCGAACTCGTCAGGGATTATCAAGGAGAAGTTTCCATAACTTCTCATCGTCCTAAGCGTCCACATTCATCCTCTTAGGAGCTCTCTTCACCTTATTTATACTGGACCACATAGGGGGGTCAGGCTAGACACAAAGAGCTAGAGTATTGGGTACACTGAGTTTATGCTTTAGAATTAGATTCTTGCTAAGTGAAACAAAGCTTACGAGGGTTATTTTGTTAGAGTCCATATTTTGCCTTTTGTAGTGGGGAGACTCTGTCAGTTTTTGGAGAGGAGGCCTTGAGCAAAGGTGTACTTGTACTTTGCTTTTGAGTTAATAGAAATTCATGTTCCTTCTCTGTATTTACATATTTGCAGTAATATTTCTTATTATATCTATGATGTTTTGAGTTAATGCTCTTCTGAGGAAGATCGTTTATCGTATTTACATGTTTGTGATGTTGAGTTGGGGTAGCATCAGATGTGCTTTAGCCATGAAAATTGGTGGAGAGGCTAAAGCATATGAGATCTCCAAGACCCAGAAAATATTAAATAATTAATATTTTTAATGGAGTTCCTAAGTCTAAACTTAGGAAAAATAAAATATTAATGGGTATTAATAAAAAACTAGGTTAGAAGGTTCCAAAAGTCATGGATCAAGCCAAATCTAATCTTAGTCGTTGATTTGAGATTTAATCTCGGTCGTTGATGGACCAACGAGAAAAGTATAAGAGGAGGCTTGAGGGTCAGTTGGAGAACACACCAGAGTGATTAATCATTCATTTTGCTAGAGTGGGGTTGCTAAGCAAAGTTGAATCAACGATCAGCAACGAGGGGCAGCGAGTACGAGGCAGAGAGGCAGGGACAATATTGGGAAACCAGTACAGAAGCATAGAAAGCAAGAGCAACAGTCAGTCCAGGCTACGCAGAGCCCAACAGAGGCCGCGCAGAGCCCAGAGAGACTGCGTCATCCACACAGAGGGCAGAGGGAGTGATGCAGAGGCTGCACAGTGCCTCAAAGGGCTGATGCAGTGGGTCCTGGGGTTGACGCAGTGGCCAAAAGGGCCAGCGCTGAACTTCAATTGTGTCGGAGAGGGTTTCGTGGGACAGGTTTTCTGAATACCTGTTTCCAGATATAGAGATATTGCTGCTGTATATTTTTCTCTGTCGGGTGAGCCAGTTTAGGCTCCTAGATGTACTCAGATAAACTGCATAATAATATAACCCTCTGAATAGCTGCACCGGTTTTCCCGCATTGGATTTTTCTGGGACATTGGTCCAAAAATAACAGTGTCACTTGTGTGCTTGTTTTCTTTCCGTTGATGATCTATAAATGTTGATATTGTACTTGTGTTTATTTTCAATATTTAGATGGTAAATAACCCGTTAAGTAATTAAACAAGTAGGAAGAAATAAACCAGATAGTCCAGGAATAATTTCTAACGGGTTAAACTTAGAAATTCCAACATGGTAGCAAAACGTGGTTGCAGATCACATGATAACTGAAGGCATCAGCCCAGCAGAGCATCTGCAGCAAATTCAGCTGTCCCAAGTGACAGAGCTAATCCTTGCAAAAGGCAACAAAGGAAGGAGTGACGCAGAAGGGACTGTGTCATCGTTCTGGGCCAGAGAAAGGCAACGCATAGGCTAAGGGAGGCAAAATCAAGCTCACGCAGAGGCCAGGAGGGTTGACGCAATTGGCTATGGGAGTTGATTTGCCGGTGTCGGGATTTCGCAGAGCCAAGTGGCTCAATCCTTCAGTTGCTGGGGTATAGGATGTTGTGGGTAATTTGCGGAGCGAAGCTGGTGGGGTACTGTGGTCAAAATAGTACCTAATAGGGCAGGACCAAGGTGGAGGGAGTTGTTGCCAAGGCAGATTTCTAGCCAAGGAATCCGGATTAGTGGTGCAGTTGCACAGACGATTGGAGTGGGGAAATTAACGTTGACAGAGGGATTTCCAGAAGGGAAATCGAGACTCAGAGGGAGTCGAACCAAGAAATTCCAGATGGGAAGTTAAGAGACTCAGCGATTGTCGAATAGAGGACTTCCAGGAGGGAAGTAGAGAGACTCTGAGGAGTCAAAAGAAGAGCAGTGATCTGGTCGTGAATGGGCTGAGAGATCAGGATAGGCTGGACGAAGCATCCAACTTTGTGGTCTAAAAGGCTAGGATTTTGTCCATTCTAAACAGACATCACCTCAAGGGTTGTCCTAGTTGACCCGGTAGCTAATGAAAGGTACGAGGAGGCAATGGCGAAGGCTAAATGCATCATCCTTGATGGGGTCAAGGATCATGTGGTACCACATATTGCCGAGAAAGAAATGACAAAGGAGATGTGGGATGCCATAAAGACATTGTACCAGCATACTTCCGTGCAGAGGAAGATGCTCCAGGAGAATCAGCTAAGGGCATACCAGATGCAGAAGGAAGAGTAGATAGATGTCTTCCTCAGCCACTTGAAGGAGGTCCATGACCAGCTAACTTCCATAGGGGCCACAATGGATGAGGAACTGATGGTGAGGACTGCATTGAACGCAGTTTCCGAGGATTGGGAGGTATTTGCCCAGAGCATACTGGGCAGGACGAGTCTTCCAGATTGGGAAGAATTGTGGGCGGCTCTTCGTCAAGAAGAGATCAGACGGCTGACCAAGGCGGGGAGTAGCGGGTCATTGATGGACCAACGAGAAAAGTATATGAGAAGGCTTGAGGGTCAGTTGGAGAACACACCAGAGTGATCAGTCATTCATTTTGCTAGAGCAAGGTTGCTAAGCAAAGTTGAATCAGTGATCAGCAGCAAGGGGCAATGAGTACGACGCAAAGAGGAAGGGACAATAATGGGAGACCAACACAGAAGCAGAGAGAGCGAGAGCAACAGCCAGTCCAGACTACACAGAGCCCAACTTAGGCAGCGCAGAGCCTAGAGAGACTGTGTCATCCACGCAGAGGCTCCAAGACGCTGAGAAATGCCTCAGAAGGTTGACGCAGTGGGTCTTGGCGCTGACACAGGTTAGCAGGAGGCTGACAAAGTGACCACAAGGGCCAGCACTAAGCTTCAGTTGTGCTGGAGAGGGTTTCGTGGGACAGGTTTTCAAAAAACCTGTTTCCGGATATAGAGGTATTGTTGCCGTATATTTTTCTCTGTCGAGTGAGCCGATTTAGGCACACAGATGTACTCAAATAAACTGCATATTAATACAACCCTCTGAATAGCTGCACTGGTTTTCCCGCATTGGGTTTTTCTGGGGACATTGGTCCAAAAATAACAATGTCACTTGTGTTCTTGTTTTCTTTCAGTTGATGATCTGTAGATGTTGATATTGTACTTGTGTTTATTTTCAAT
This sequence comes from Pinus tabuliformis, assembly GCA_031772625.1. Classification (NCBI taxonomy): domain Eukaryota; kingdom Viridiplantae; phylum Streptophyta; class Pinopsida; order Pinales; family Pinaceae; genus Pinus; species Pinus tabuliformis. Next base: position 614,072,665 of record CM062806.1, on the reverse strand, counting down.
ATTTACATGGTAAATAACTTGTTAAGTAGTTAAAAAAATAGGAATAAAATTTAAATAAACCAGAGGAAGAATTTCTAACGGGTTAAACTTAGAAATTCCAACATGTGATTGTGTGCAGATATTGAGATCAGGTGTAGATGATGTAGATCGTTCAAGTAGAGGGTTGGGATTCTGCATCGAGCTCAAAACCCTTCACCGATTTGCGAGGAGGCTAGGTGCACATGTTTTCCTCATAACATCTAGATCTGTTTGTATGTTACATTTGTGAGCATTGGGTTGGGAATTTTCTATCGATCCATTAGCCATCTTCCTTTTGTTGTTTGGTAATCCTTTTAGACAAAGGATTGCAGAGGAATAGCTCCTTGCGTAATTAAACGCAGCAATTTTGGTTTTTTTATTAGGCAATGCACTGTGTTGAGGGAGCTACAGTCCAGTCCAAAGTATGCAGAGCCTGGAATTTTTTAAAATTTTGGTTAGAGGCCAAATTTTGCCCACAAATCGCACCAGTTGTACGTGATAATGTCATTTTATTTTTAGCATCATACTGTTCTATTTTTCTTTTTTTTCAAAGAACCCATACAACACAAAGAAAGAGACAATGTTGTAGCCAAAAAAATCCAACCCAGTGGAAACGATGAAATCCAAACATTCTTGTAGCCAAAAAATCCAACCTAGTGGAAACAGTGAAATCCAAACATTGTTGTAGCCAAAAAAAACCAACTCAGTAGAAACAGTGAAATCCAACAGCACCGACAAGTGACAACATGCAGAGAATCTAAGCAGATGCAACGGACATGGATAGTGGAAGAAGGGAGGGAAGAATAGAGATGAATGCAGGATGCAATAGATAGTAGAAAGAGTAGAGTAGAGGAGAAGAAGAGAGATACGGTCTTGCGAGCAAGAGGTTGGGACATCCATAGGAAGAGAGGAAGAGGTGTGCAAGAGAGAGCGTAGAGTAGAGTAGTTGGTATGCAACCTACAATTTAGCATTCCGAAGTGGTTTTGGCTCACACAGTGGCGATGCAAGCGAGCATGGTTGTCGAACTGAACTTGGCTCAGGAAGAGCCAGGATTTGTGCCAAAGCCTGTTGGAATGGTGAACTTGGGCTAATTAGAAAAACATTAAAATATTCCACAGGGAGGGAAAAGTAGTTAGTGATATTTCATTAAAAACATTAAAATATTCCATCCTACGTTTAGAGTTGGGGGTTTCTTGAAGTGTGGGTGTAATGAGATTGGGAGTTCGTCTGTCATGCGAATTGGGGATAGGATTTTTGGGAGTAGCATGTGAAGAGTTTTTGGAGAGGCTATGCAAGCTTGCAGATTTTGTAAATGTTGTTTATGTTAATGGAGGAGTTCGAATTCCAAAGTGATGTGTTTGTTTTCAGCAGTTATGTTTGGTCGGAACAACATTATGTGTTTAATTCCAGTCGAGTGGTTTTACATGAAGTGACTTGTGTTTATTTTCCGCTATTGTGTAATGTCATTTTCTGATTTTAATTTGTTACGTAGTAGTGTATTTATGAAACTGTCTGTCCATATATGGTGTTTGTTTCTTGCTACAAGTAGTTTTCAATTTCATTTATTTTCTCTTGTTGGCCCTCCTGGCCAGAGAAAACCAACACAGTTTCACTAGGGATCATAGAAGAGTGTAAGAGGGATCTTGCAGTGATCCAAGTGGCTCCAGACACATGCAGAAGTCCCAAAGGACTCAGAAAGGGACAAAATTCAAAGTGGTCAGAATACTCCCAAACTAGCACCAAATCGAAGTGCTCATCGCCCTAATTCCAACGGTGCGAACGACACTCAGATCTGATCTCATATGGAGGAGATATAGGCAGTCAAAGTTGCGGTCAAAGTTGGGTAGTGGGTCAGGTTTAAATGTCCTACAAATTCACTATTAACTAGCGTGGAAACTTAACTCTCGAAAATGGGCGAAGTTGTGGCCTCTTTAAATTGCCCAATATCCCTTATTTTTGTTAAAGTTAAAAATGACCATTTTTTTATATAACGAAAAAAAAAAATTATATATATATATATATATATAAATGAGGTGGCGAGCCATGATCCCTGCCACCCCCCTCCCAAACCACGTATATATTAAAACAAATTTTAAATTAAAAATGGGCCGACAGACTGTGAGCCCCACCGACCCAACCAAACATATATTACGTATAACATTATATATTACAGGTTGGGCAGGCCACCTCCGGTGGACTCGACCCACACCCAACCTCCGCCTTTGACACCTATTATTCTGAGGGCGGCAAGGCTTGAAGCCGCCCAGGAGGCAGGCCTTTGACACTTATTATTCCAAGGGCGGCAAGGCTTGAAGCCGCCCGGCTAGCCCACCTCCCAGGCGCCCTCACAACAACGACGTAAACTGTGTACCATTTTCGCGCTCAAAATGGTTACAACTGAAACCGCGTGCCACAATTTTATATGCAACCAAACAAACCATCACCAAAACCACTATGTTAATCACATACAAGTGACCGTTGCAGATTAAAAGGTCGGATGTGTTAAACTTGTTTGAGTGGGGATTCGACCCCGGAACCACCTCCAACCCAGGCACTAGACTTAAACAGACGTCTTTGTAACGTTTGTGCACAAAGTATATTAAAAACCAGCACTTGCCATTCACACGAAGGGAGGAAGGGCACGTGAGGCCGAGCGGCGGATTGCAGAACTTTGTGACGGAACCACGAGCAGCGGAATTTTGACAGGCGGAACCATGCTTTGCCCAGATGCAAGGGTGGAACCTTGAACTTGGAGAATTTTACCCAGAGGTAAAAAATCATTTTGTCAGAATGTAATCAAGTTTACAGTCATTTTTCTCATATTTTTGCAGGGAAGGAAATGGTGAGGTCAAATTCGCCTTTTGAGTAGCAGATTTTCAGATTCTTAGCCGAGGAGAATCTTCTAGAATCTTGAGGGAATCTTCCAAATTCCTTGGAGGTTAAAATTTCCCAGATCCAGAATGCAGCCAACTTTATACTCATTCTTCTCAGAATCTCGCAAGGATCTCAGTGGCAAAATCAGTTTTCTAATTTGAGTTGTAGATCTCCAGTCAACCCAGAGAAGGGAATCTTTGGAGAATCACGGGGGAATCTAAAAGATTCCTACAAGCCCAGATTTTGTCGATGTCAGAATTCAAAAAATGGATAGTCGATTTTACAATTTTCGACGACACAAATTCAGTGGTGTAGTCAATGTTTGCCGCTGAGCCCTTTATTTTTCGGCCATTTTCCAAATTGGAGTGACGGTGTCAGATTTTAGAGTGTGGACAGTCGATTCTATGCCATTCGACACCACGATTTCGATGGTGCATTCAGATCCAGCAGCTGAGTATTCCATTCTTCAGTCAACATCAGAGTTGAGGTATATGAAGTGTTGTTGTCATGTACTTCTTTGATCATTTGCTGTGAGATGTACTATGTTGTTTCGATTCTTGCTTGATGTATGATGCAAAATATTTGTGTCTATTTCATGTGAGATGTATTCATCATGGATTTTTATGTATGTTTTGACTGAGATCCCTTTGTTGCCATGATGGTTGGATACTCATTGCCACCATGGGTGTTCTGGTTGAGATCCCTTTGATACCATGATGGCAGATACTCATTGTCACCATGTGTAAGATTATGTCATGCTGATAGGAGGTATATTGTGAGTGATAATTCCTATAGCGGAACGTCTCGTAGAGAGACTTTTCCACTCATGCAGAGGGCACATATCCTTGTATGACAGAAAACATAGTCCATGTACATCTTCACCATTTCCAGCACTAAATGAAGCGGCCAACGCTATCTTGACACCAAGCCCAGAGACGTAGTCCACACTGGACGAACTCCGTTATCAACGTCTCATGTCTATGATTTGTTGATAGTCATTATCTTTCCATTTGATTAAGAATGCATATGCTCATTTATGCTCTGTTAAAATGCAAGTCTAACCACATCACGGGAGTAAAAGATCTTGGTTAAATCCGGTAGTTGAGTCAACTCGGATCAAGTTTGTTATTAGAGCGGTCTTCGTGTGGATGTGAACTGCAAGCGTGAACAATGGAGCGTGTAGCAATGGAGGATGACAAAGAGATGTACGAGACCATGCTTAGAGTGTTCAAAAAGATGGACATAATGTATGAAGCTCTACAAGAAGAGACAGAGGAAAAACAACGATTGCAGCTTTAGTTGCGAGCCACGGAAGAGGCCCTGGAAGAACTGAAGCACAACAACTAGAGTCTTCAAGCAGATAACGCTGAATTGAAGATGCTTCTACAGGAAGAGAAAGAGGAGAAACAGAGGTTGCTACGACAGCTGCAAGCTAAGGACGAGGCATTGAAAAAGCTGCAGCATTTCCCATGTGAGGTAAAAAGTAATTCTCCAACTTCATGTATGTTTCCTAATGATGATTTCGCTGTTTTTGAAAATCATACCACTGGAATTGGCTCCAAACTGCTGAAGAGAATGGGGTATGAAGGGAAAGGCTTGGGCATTAATGGCCAAGGCATTGTCAACCCCATCAAAGTAGAGGAATTACCCCATCAGGAAAGACTTGGGTATGTTGGGAAGGAAGTTGGGGAATGCGCCAAGATAGCCAGCGAACCACCAACAACAGATGATGAGAAGCCCTCATCAGTCTTTCCAACTCGACAATGGAGGTAAAAGATGTTGATTTCCCTTCAGTTTCATCTTCACATAGTATAATTTCTGTTGGAAATATGGAATACCAATTACAAGGATAAACATGAGGCTCCTTACCAAGATGAGGTACAAGGAAGAAGAAGAAATTGGTGTTAATAGCCAAGGCATAAATCAGCCATTGGAGGTCATGCAAAGACCTCTATTCGGAGGCTTGGGATACACCGAAGGAGAATGCTCAAAGGTGTCAGATGCTTCCGAGACATCGTTGAAATTGTCGAGGAAAGGGAATGATGGGAACACATCACCATCATCCCATGGAAATGCCCATTGCAGGGAAAGAGCTGAGGCAAGCTCTCATCACCATAATTACGCTAGAGACAGCAAGGAAAGGTATAAAAAGTCTCAATATTCGAATGTTCATTTCGATTACAATCATGTTGTTAATGATGAACGTAAAACATGGCATCGAAAAACATGTACTTTTTGTGGTTTACATAACCATACATTTGTTGAGTGTTGGAAGAGAATGACAACACGAAAAAGGATGAGGCATGAAAGACCCTCTCAACAGCAGGCAAAGAAGAAGGTAAAGCAAATCTAGAGGAAGGAGACCTACTGTAGTCATTGCAACAGAATAGTCATTGCAACAGAAGTGGTCATCAAAGAGTCGTGTGTTGGAGGCTCCATCAGTGCCTTAAAGACAAAGCGTCGGTGCATGAACCAGTTGAAAAAGACATTCGACAAGCAAAGCCACCACAGGGAGATGACCCATTCACATTGATAAGTGAAAAATGGTTTCTAGATATGTCAGCTTGTCATGGCCGTGTTTTTGTAAATCATATGTTGCATTTTAAACTGTTAAAGTGATGATGTGTTTTCCATCACTTGTTGCAGCAACAATGATGTCTAGCCTTATCTTGTAATGCATTTTAAACTGTGAAAATGATGATGTGTTTTCCATCACTTGTTAAAGCAACAATAGTGTTTGGCCTTATTTTTGTAAATCATGTGTTGCAATGATGATGTGTCTTCCATCACTTCTTGAAGCAACAATGATATTTTGGCCTTGTTTTCATAGTTGGGGTATTATTTCCATTTTGATGTAAACTTGACCACAGAGTATGTGTTATAAACTCATGGCAAGTATGGGATGATTGGGTCATTAGTTGGTCTTATAAATCAAGCATGTAATTTACAAAATTGTACTACAGGTTTGTAGGGGATGCAGGTGTCGGCTCATCGCTTATGGCTCTGAAGGACAAAGGTGAAGAAGAAGTGTTAAAATTGGAAACTAGGGCCAAACTCCATGTAGGTCATCTTATTAATGGAAGCTAATAACAAGACTTGGGTATGTTGGGAAGGAAGTTGGGGAATGCGCCAAGATAGCCAGCGAACCACCAACAACAGATGATGAGAAGCCCTCATCAGTTCTTTCCAACTCGACAATGGAGGTAAAAGATGTTGATTTCCCTTCAGTTTCATCTTCACATAGTATAATTTATGTTGGAAATATGGAATACCAATTACAAGGATAAACATGAGGCTCCTTACCAAGATGAGGTACAAGGAAGAAGAAGAAATTGGTGTTAATAGCCAAGGCATAAATCAGCCATTGGAGGTCATGCAAAGACCTCTATTCGGAGGCTTGGGATACACCGAAGGAGAATGCTCAAAGGTGTCAGATGCTTCCGAGACATCGTTGAAATTGTCGAGGAAAGGGAATGATGGGAACACATCACCATCATCCCATGGCAATGCCCATTGCAGGGAAAGAGCTGAGGCAAGCTCTCATCACCATAATTACGCTAGAGACAGCAAGGAAAGGTATAACAAGTCTCAATATTCGAATGTTCATTTCAATTACAATCATGTTGTTAATGATGAACGTAAAACATGGCATCGAAAAACATGTACTTTTTGTGGGTTACATAACCATACGTTGGTTGAGTATTGGAAGAGAATGACAACACGAAAAAGGATGAGGCATGAAAGACCCTCTCAACAGCAGGAAAAGAAGAAGGTAAAGCAAATCTAGAGGAAGGAGACCTACTGTAGTCATTGCAACAGAATAGTCATTGCAACAGAAGTGGTCATCAAAGAGTCGTGTGTTGGAGGCTCCATCAGTGCCTTAAAGACAAAGCGTCGGTGCATGAACCAGTTGAAAAAGACATTCGACAAGCAAAGCCACCACAGGGAGATGATCCATTCACATTGATAAGTGAAAAATGGTTTCTAGATATGTCAGCTTGTCATGGCCGTGTTTTTGTAAATCATATGTTGCATTTTAAACTGTTAAAGTGATGATGTGTTTTCCATCACTTGTTGCAGCAACAATGATGTCTAGCCTTATCTTGTAATGCATTTTAAACTGTGAAAATGATGATGTGTTTTCCATCACTTGTTAAAGCAACAATAGTGTTTGGCCTTATTTTTGTAAATCATGTGTTGCAATGATGATGTGTCTTCCATCACTTCTTGAAGCAACAACGATATTTTGGCCTTGTTTTCATAGTTGGGGTATTATTTCCATTTTGATGTAAACTTGACCACAGAGTATGTGTTAAAAACTCATGGCAAGTATGGGATGATTGGGTCATTATTTGGTCTTATAAATCAAGCATGTAATTTACAAAATTGTACTACAGGTTTGTAGGGGATGCAGGTGTCGCCTCATCGCTTATGGCTCTGAAGGACAAAGGTGAAGAAGAAGTGTTAAAATTGGAAACTAGGGCCAAACTCCATGTAGGTCATCTTATTAATGGAAGCTAATATTTTTCTTGGATCCCTCTCATCGAGAGGTGTAGGATTGATCTAAAGATCATCCGATTCCGATAAGTATTTATGGAGATATGAAGTTATTTGTGTTATGGGACAATTCGTTAAGGTTGGCCAGCAACCAAATATACCCCGCTTGTGCTCAACGTTTTAGTATAAATAAAGGAGGACTTCAAGTCATTTGATAATCATATCTTGTGATCTCACTCTCCACTTGTTTGGGTTTTTAGTGGAAGAGGAGGTCTAGAGGAGATGCATTCTACGTAGCCCTAAAGAAGGGTCATCTAGGAGAGCCCTAGCCACAAACTTGTAGGAGATTTGGTTGCAGATCTAAGAGGCCCTAATCCGCGACTAGAAGAGCCCTAATCTGTAGCTAAAGAGAGGCCCTAATCCGCATCTAGAAGAGCCCTAATCCGCAACTAAAGAGAGGCCCTAATCTGCAACTAGAGGAGCCCTAATCCACAACTAAAGAGAGTCCTAATCCACAGCGAAGGGAAGGCCCTAATCCGCAACTAGAGGAAGCCCTACGCTGCCCTACCTAAGGGTAGTATGGATATACCCTAACCGCAGCAACCTAGAAGAGAACAAGAGGAGTTCTGGAGTCTAGACAGAGTGGGAAAACAGGGATCCGAAGTCTGCTACAGGAGGCTGAGTGGCTGAGGTAAGTGTGGATAGTCTTAGGGCTGGAACAATGATATAACCAGGATCCGAGTTCGCTGTGAAGAGGGCCGAGAAGGCTGACTCTTAGGCCGAGTTCCTAAGGGTCAAACACGTTGTTGTTTGGAAGTTATTTTGGCACATTTTTGGAGGTTTGTTGCTACAGCAATCTGTTCTGCTAGGCCGCAGGCCATAACACACAACGAGAGGCTGTGCTAGGTTGCAGGCCATAATACACAACTAGAGGTTGTGTGAGGGTTGTCAAGGGTAGACAGTACCCTAAGCAAGCAGCGTGGGTTAGGAGGAGACCTATGAGGGTATGTCGCAGCCCTTAAAGGGCTACTTTGTTGACTGTGGGATAAAACTAGGGCTGCTACAAGTTCCCTAATCAAGAGCGCAGCAAATAGTTGTGCAAACAAATGACAGCATGACCTAATCACTATTTGGGCATGTTGTTGTTGGACATATCATGGGACAACAGCTAGTACATCATAGTGCTATCAGCATATAGTGATGGGTAGCAATGCAACATAATGTAACAAGGGTGCAGCATGATGTGATGCATAGTACAACACTATGTATGATGTAGCTACATGACTAGATCAGTGATGAGTGCAGCATTGGGTGCAGATCCGTGATGAGAGCAGTCCAGTGATTGAGAAGCACAGTGACAGGAGAGCAGCATGAAGTGCATGGCATGGTCATTAGGTCCAACACTATGATGATGAGTGCAGCATGCTGTAGCACTGTGAGATGAAGCATATGGACGAGATGCAGCACAATGATAGGTGAAGGAGTCACCTTGGAGAATCAGTTGAAGCAGCATGACTTCAACTAATCTCATGTAGAGATGATCGATTCTCTTATCTAGAAATTCAAAGTGTTGACTTCTGTTGTAAATGTACTATCTCTCTCTCTCTTTGTTGAACTATTGAAGAACATATAAGAAGAATTGATCAAGGGTTCCCCACATTGGGGTTTGTCCCTGGCTAGCGCCACATCTTGTGTCCTCTTGTCTTGGCTTGTCTTCTGCGATTTATGTTTATGTTCTATCTATAGTTTACTTTAATGCTGATGTGAGAAAAGATATTGAGCTAACTGTGAAAACTGAAATAAATTGCTCTACGCATAGAACATACCTAAAATTAGCAAGAAGGGTTACTTATCAGACACTTGTAAGTGCAGACAAGGTACAAAGAAGTGGCAAATTATTTTCATGCTTTTGGAGGACCAAAAGCTCCTTAGTGGGGAGGATTGATCCAGGTGGCTCCAGACACATGCAGAAGTCCCAGAGGACTCGGAAAGGGTCAAAATTCAAAGTGGTCAGAACACTCCCAAACTAGCACCAAATCGAAGTGCTTGTTGCCTTGATTCCAACGGTGCGAAGAACACTCAAATCCGAGCTCGCATGGAGGCGATAGAGACAGTGAAAATTGCGGTCAAAGTTGGGCAGTGGGCCAGGTTTAAATATCCTACAAATTCACCATCAACCGGCGTGGAAACTTAGCTCCCGAAAACGGATGAAATTGTGGCCTCTTTAAATTGCCCAATATCCCTTATTTTCGTTAAAGTTGAAAATGACCAATTTTTTATATAACGAAAAAAAATATATATATATATATATATATATGAGGTGGCGGGCCATGAGCCCCGCCACCCCCGTCCCAAACCACATATATATTAAAACAATTTTTAAATTAAAAATGGGTCGACAGGTTGTGACCCGCGCCGACCCAACCAAACATATATTACATATAACATTATATATTATGGGTTGGGTGGGCCACCTCCGATGGACCCGGCCCACACCCAACCTCTGCCTTTGACACCTATTATTCCGAGCGCAGCGAGGCTTGAACCCGCCCAGCCGGTGTGGTCAGCCTGCCTCCAGAGTACCCTCACAACAACGACGTAAACCGTGCACCATTTATGCACCCAAAACGGTTACAACCGAAACCGCATGCCCCAATTTTATATGCAACCAAACAAACCATCACCAAAACCGCTATGTTAAACACATACAAGTGATCGTTGCGAATTAAAAGGGCAGATGTGTTAAACTTGGTTGTGTGGGGATTCCACCTCGGAACCACCTCCAACCTGGGTGCTAGACTTAGCCACTAGGCCAACAGACGTCTTTGTAAAGTCCGCCCACAAAGTATATTAAAATCCAGCGCTTTCCATTCGCACGGAAGGGGAAAGGGCACGTGAGGCCAAGCGGCGGATTGCAAAACTGTGTGACGGAACCACGAGTGGCGGAATTTTGATAGGCAGAACCATGCCTTGCCCAGATGCATGAGTGGAACCCTGAACTTGAAGATTTTTCCCCAGAGGTAAAAAATCATTTTGTGAGAATGTAATCAAGTTTACAGTGATTTTTTTCAGATTTTCACAGGGAACGCAATGGCGAGGTCAGATTCTCCTTTTGAGCAATGGATTTACATATTCCGGGCGGAAGAGAATCTTCTAGAATCTTGAGGGAATCTTCCAAATTCCTTAGAGGCTGAAATTTCCCAGATCCAGAATGCAGCCAACTTTATACTCATTCTTCTCAGAATTTCGCAAGGATCTCAGTGGCGAGATCAATTTTCTGATTTGAGTTGCAGATCTCCAGCCAACCCAGAGAAGGGAATAATTGGAGAATCACGGGGGAATCTAAAAGATTCCTACAGACCTATATTTTGTTGGTGTCAAAATTCAAAAAATGGATAGTCGATTTTACACCTTTCGACGACAAATTCAATGTTGCAATCAGTTTTTGCAGTTGAGCCTTCTATTTTTCAGCCATTTTCCAAATTGGAGTGATTGTCAGATTTCAGAGAGTGGACAATTGATTCTATGACATTTGACGCCACAATTTCGATGGTCCATTCAGATCCAGCAGCTGACTATTCCATTCTTCAGTCAACATCAAAGTTGAGGTATATGAAGTGTTGTTGTCATGTACTTTTTTTATCATTTGTTGTGAGATGTACTATGTTGTTTCGATTCCTGCTTGATGTATGATGCAGAATCTTTTTGTCTATTTCATGTGAGATGTATTCATCATGGATTGTTATGTATGTTTTGACTGAGATCCCTTTGTTTCCATGATGGCGAGGATACTCATTGTCACCATGGGTGTTTTGGTTGAGATCCCTTTGATGCCATGATGGCAGGATACTCATTGTCACCATGTGTAAGATTACGTCATGTTGATAGGAGGTCTGTTGTGATTGATAGTTCCTGTCGTGGAACGTCTCGTGGAGATTTTGCCACTCATGTAGAGGGCACATATCCTTGTATGACAAAAAACATAGTCCATGTACATCTTCACCATTTCCAACACTGAATGAAGCGGCGAATGCCATCTTGACACCGGGCCCGGAGAAGTAGTCCACACTGGACGAACTCCATTATCAACGTCTCATGTCTATGATTTGTTGATTTTCATTATGTTTTCATTTTATTAAGCATGCATATGTTCATTTATGCTCTATTAAAATGCAATTCTAACCACATCACAGGAGTAAAAGATCTTGGTTAAATTTGGGAGTTGAGTCAACTCGGATCATGCAGTTGAGTTTGAGATGAAGGATTTGGGGCTCGTGCACTATTTCTTAGGCATGGAGGCATGGCAGATAAATGGTGAGATTTTCCTTGGTCAAGGGAAATACTGCATTGAGATACTTAGGAGATTTGGGATGGAGGATTGCAAAGTCGTGTCTACTCCCATGATCACTAATTGGAGGAAAATAGATGCATCCAAGGAGTTAGACCTCACCTTATACAGGAAGTTGATAGGATCAATCGTGTATTTGGTCAACACCAGGCCAGATATATTCTATGCAGTAAATTCTTAGTCAGTGCATGGTGGTGCAGAGGAAAGTGCATTAAACTGTGGCAAAACATGTCTTGAGGTATTTGCGCGGCAATATTATGGGATCCGATATGCTCGAGGTGAGGTCTTTCAGCTCAAGCAGATGCTACACTAACTACCACCTTACTTGAACTTTTTCCACTTGTCCTTGGTAAAGATGTGTTTGATCTCAAAAATCTCAATTTACAAAATGCTAGGAGAAAATACTTTAAACAGTTGTTATTAATGCAGCAACGTCTGAACATTTCAAAAAAAGCCACATATTTTAAAATATTAATATAGTGATGCTTGATATTAAATTGTGAATGGTCTAGGAGAATACCATAATCTCATGTAAGTAGCAAGAAGAATGAAACCCTATCCAGGGTTCTCTTTGATGAGCATTCTGGGTTCTGAGAAGGAAGTCAAATTTTTGAAGCAGTTTGCATAGCTCAGGAGGCTCTTGATTCAATCAAAAAGAAGATACCAGCCATGGTCATCAAACTGGAATTATCAAAATCCTATGATAGGGTAGACTCAGTTGTTGTTACTCCACATACACATTTTGAGCCTCTTAACTAACATTTTGATAAAGTAATGCTACTCTACAACCACTTGTGTAGCATTGATAAATGGCTTTCCCACACATTTCTCCAAACCTGGAAAAGGATTAAGACAAGGTTGCCCTTTGTCTCACATTTGTGGGTGGTAGAAGGCCTGAGAAGTACATGAATAATCTAAAAGTAGACAGGAACTTCAAAGGAGCACAATTAACACCATTCCCCAACAATTCTCACATGTTTGTAGATGATGTTCTCTTTGGAATGGCAGCAGTCAGAGAAACAAAGTACATAGGGAAAGCAATAGAGTATTATTGCTTCGTAATGAGGATGGAAATCAGTCTAGAAAAATCTAGTATAATCATGTATCAGGTTAGTGATGACAGATAAGAAAGGATCAAGACTTCACTGCCTTTCCATGTCAAAAAAAACTGACTACTCTATGAACTTTGAAGTACCTAGGTTCCCACCTAATAAAAGGGATAAAACTCAACTGGTGATGCAACAGGTCGATATCTATTAAAAGCAGACTGACATTAATAAGTACTGTGATAGAGGTAACGCCATTTCATTTGATGGCATGGCTATATACCTAAAGGGATCCTCAACAACATTAGTAAGGTCTGTTTTAGATATCTATAGGCTAGAAAAAGAAACAAAGGAGGTATTCCCCTAGTTTGTTGGAAGAATATTTCAAAACCCAAGAAAAAAAAGGGGAGGCGGGGGATTGAAGGTAATACCCATTTTATCAAATGATCTTGCTGCAAAATGATTTGGAGGATCATGTCTACTAAAGAGATTTGACAATCATTTATTGAAAAGAATATATTGATGCCCTAACCATAAAAGAACTGGGACAATTGATGGAAACATATTTTCTCCCAGGAGACAATCTCAACTAATTAGTAGGAAATGCACAGTGGGTCTGAATCAGAAGCGACCCTTGGATTGGAGGTCTAGAGGTGCCCATGTTATCTCAACAAGTCATAAATTTCCTTCATGATAGAAACTTACAGCAGAGATGTTTATAGTCAAGAACAAGTTAATTGGTGGACAGTAGGCTATAGAAGAAGGCTAGTGATTTGGGGATTCAGGCCCATATAATAGAGTAATGGAAGAAAGATGCAAATGGGCTAAATTAAACCTTCAACCAGAGTACTTGAACAACCTAACAACGTTCTCTAGACAACAAACAAGTAAGGAGGTTTATATGAAGTGAAAGTTGGATACGATAGCCTTGAGGACCCATAATGATGAAATATGGAGATGACACTTATGAAAATTTCATGCTACTAGGATATTTCTATGGCTTTCCTTGAAGAACAGAATCTTAACATGGGATTATCTACAAAAATTATCATAGCAGTGTCCTGGACTTTATTTCCTCTGGAAATAGAATAGAGGAAACATAAATCATGTTCTCCTTAACTTACTAAGAAGGTACGGTCTGCTGTAAAAGAGATGAACGGAGGAAAAGGAAAGTGAGAAGGAGAACTGGTATATGATGCTCGGGGTTGTTGGAGGATAAAAGGGTCCTACAGAAATTTTGATAAGGCAGATAAGTTTTAAAAAGGGGCAGTCAGGGAACCTACAGATCAACTCTAACAGTCCTTATGGCTGTTTTGACAGTGCTACTAACAAAAAACAATCCAAACACATGTGGAGCAGGAGGCGGCCTAGATATCTTTAATGAGCATGGAATCATTTTGAATGTGATCTGGCACAGGGCACTAACAATTTCGCAGAGATTACTGCAACCACCATTCTAATGACCATAGCTTAAGAAACAGGATTAAATGATATCAACTTTCATGGGAATTCCAAATTAGTAGTGGACCATGAAATCACTGAATGGAGAAGAAAGATAAGTTTTGGACTGCATGGCTATCTTCAACTGGCAGGACCTATGAAAACCAATTTTAAATTTATACAGTAAACGGTTTCATGATACAACTCCTACAGCTATCTGTCATTCTCTACCAAGGCGGAATCCCATTATCCATTAAATAGATATGCATAACTAAAATTTTAAAGCTCGTATGAACTATATAAATTAGAAAAGAAAAATAACAACATCGATATACATGACCAGAAGTTTAAAGCTCGTCTGAAATGTATAAATTAGAAAAATATATAAATTAAGAAAAAAATTAACAACATACAAATTAAATTGCCTAGCCAATGGATAAAAATGAAAAGGAAAAAGACAGCCAACATAAAGCATCCAACCAAAACAATGTGTACCTACATGACGGAGGTTCGTGATATTCTTCAGCAGGCTTGTATCCATGACTCCTTCCAAAAGCTCGAACGATAAGAGTACTTTCAGCGCTCCATACAAATTAGTGCAGCCTGTTAACTAACAAAACCGTATCTGGTGGTCTATTCTGGAAAAAGAATGCGAACAGAAGAGGAAATATGGAAAAAATTAATGTTAAAACTCATCATCTAATATGTACCAGCAAAGACTACGAGATACCGACATCAATGAATGTTTTCGTCTCTTTAGGAAAGCGAGAGTTGAAAGGTCCGTACCTTCCTTACTCCTTATAATGCACGAAAGGTGTACGAACATCTGTTCGCCGGATTGAAGACAAATCAGGTGCCTGTCGACCTGTTAACAATATTATTAAACGAGATTAGTGAATGTTTTTTCTGTCTTGGAAACCGAGGATCGTCGCTTACGTTAGGTAATGATGAAGCGAAGGGCGTACGAGCATCCTCCGGCACTTTGCCTGTCCGGCGTGTCAAGCTGACTCCACCTGTTACAATATTATTACAATATTGTTGAGAATGGTGAATGTTTTATGTCTTGAAACCGAGAATTAAAAGATGTAAGTTGGCTTACCTTACCTAATGATGAGACCAAAAGGTGTACGAGCATCCTTTGGCACATTCGTATCCTGTCCTGCGACCAAAAGATGTACGAGCATCCTTTGGCACATTCGTATCCTGTCCTGCGTTGCAATCTCGTTTTCCCATATTCACTGCAATGCAAACCATATAAACACCATTTTAGATATATTTGAACTCCGCACCTGAGGCAGATTGAGGCAAGTAAACATAAGACAGAACACCGCGCCTGAGGCAGATTGAGGCAAGTAAACATAAGACAGGTATAGAAATCAAAGTTTCTCGTCTATAAACCCCCCTTTCACCTGCTGCAAACCCTCCTTTCACCTGTGGCAAAATTATTAACCAGGTCGAAACCCATAAGCAAGAAATGCCAAAGAAATTAAGCATTATATCTATGGTAAAGCCCTTGCAATTCTCACAGCTTCATTGTGAAGTAAAAATAATGAAGACAAACGGTTTAATGATTAGGGCTCTATGCAGCTAAAACCAGAAAACAATTATTAACCATTATCTACCAGAAGGTTTCTCACTGTACAGATTTATCAATAAAACTACCTGAACATATATAAATTGAAAAACAACCCGATACCTGCCCTCCACTCCAATAGGTAACATGTGTTCATCTATTCTCCTGCTCTACGTTACAGGAATAAAATAAAATCACCAGGGCAATCGATTCAAACACCCGTGACCCAGGGCAAAAGAAAGAATGATGAATTACGTTTAAAACGAAAAGGAACACACAAATTAATGCAGCCCGTTATCTAACAGGCAAAACCATATCTGGCGATCTATCCTGAAAAAAGAATGCGAGCAGAGGAAATATGGAAAAAATTCATGTTAAAACTCATCATCTAATATGTACCAGCAGAGACTACGAGATACCGACATCAATGAATGTTTTCATCTCTTTAGGAAAGGAGGAGTTGCAGGATCCGTACATTCCTTACTACTTATAATGAATGAAAGGAAAAGGTGTACGAACATCCGTTCGCCCGTTTACATCCTGTCCTGTCTCTTTCCGCGTGTCCAAGTTCGCTGAAACCATTTTACAGAAACTAATTGAGAAAATAAAAGACAAATCAGGTGGAGACTCTGCTCTCGACCTGTTAACAATATTATTAAACGAGATTAGTGAATGTTTTATCTGTCTTTGGAACCGAGAATTAAAGGATCGTCGCTTACCTTACGGAATGATGAAGCAAAGGGTGTACGAGCATCCTCCGGCGTTTTGCCTGTCCCGCCGCCTGCGTGTGAAGCTCACTCCACCTGTTACAATATTGTTAAATAAACTAGATTGGTGAATGTTTTATGTCTTCGAAACCGAGAATTAAAAGATGTTCGCTTACCTTACCTAATGATGAGACCAAAAGGTGTACGAGCATCCTTTGTCCTTTGGCACATTCGTATCATGTCCTGCGTTGCGATCTCGTTTTCCCATACTGCAAACCATATAAACACCATTTTAGAAATATTTGAACACCGGACCTGAGGCAGATTGAGGCAAATAAATATAAGACAGGTATAGAAATCAAAGTTTCTCGTCTCATAAACTTACCTTTCACATGTGGCAAAATTATTAACCAGATCGAAACCCATAAGCAAGAATTGCCAAAGAAAATAAGCATTATATCTATGGTAAAGCCCTTGCAATTCTCACAGCTTCATTGTGATGTAGAAATAATGAAGACAATCGGTTTAATGATTAGGGCTCTATGCAGCTAAAACCAGGAAAAAATTATTAACCGTTATCTACCAGAAGGCTTCTCGCTGTACACATTTATTAATAAAACTACCTGAACATATATAAATTGAAAAACAACCCCCCTACCTGCCCTCCGCTCCAATAGGTAACATATGTTCATTGATTCTCCTGCTCTACGTTACAGGAACAAAATAAAATCACCAGGGCAATCGATTCAAACACCCAGGGCAAAAGAAAGAATGATGAATTACATTTAAAACGAAAAGGAACACACAAATTACAGTCAAAACGGAAAATCAGATGAAAATTAAAAGACTATAAAAACCAAGATGCATGGCCATGCAACAGAGGAAACAAACATCTACAGAAAAGAAAGAAAAGAAGGCAAGCCCATGCAATGTAAAGAAACAGAAGAAAAGATGAAAGTCTGGACATGTTTGGGATGCGAGAACGTCTTATATACTCTCCCTTTCAAACGGTCAAGGCACTCTGATAGCTTATGGCGTTTAGATATGATATCGAGGCCAGGCATTCCATCCGCTTACATTCCAAATTTGAATTGGCTACACGAAATAGAGTAGAAACAGATCCTATGCTTTTGTAAATATCCTTTGGCCAGCTTTTGTCTGGATTGATTTTATTTTTTTAAGCGTCTTTCCTTCTTCGTGATATCCTCAGCATATTTAT
This sequence comes from Pinus tabuliformis, assembly GCA_031772625.1. NCBI lineage: Eukaryota > Viridiplantae > Streptophyta > Pinopsida > Pinales > Pinaceae > Pinus > Pinus tabuliformis. The sequence continues at coordinate 614,054,942 of CM062806.1, read as the reverse complement.
TTGGCTTTAAATTATAAATGTTTTTATTTAATTTTTAATATTTTTAATAAAAAAAATTGATTTTAAATTATATATATTTTTATTTGATTTTCGATATTTTTAATTATGTTTATTTTTTAGTTGTAAGATTTTATTAGATATATTCGGATTTATGAAAAACCATGTTATAATATATGGGATATATTATTAAAAAAAAATAGAGTATGAATAATAGGGTAGCAGAAGAATATTTAGTTTCTAGAAGGCAACGGAGTAAAGGACACATTTAGTTTCAAGAATATTTGGTTATAAAGGGAAGAAGAAGAATAGGTTGCATATTTATTTTAGTGATAAAATATTTTTAAATGGAGGAATAAAATTTGTTTAAAATATTTCATATCAAAATTTAGGAGAAAACTTTGATAACAAAGTATTTTTTAATAAATAAAAAAGAAAAGAATAAAGTTTTATTTTTGTATTTATATTGTAGAGATTTTAAGATGAACTAATTATATGTTTTCAATATTTTATTCTTCAAAGTTTCTTATATTATGAATTAAGATAGATATGAAAATTATAAAATTCAATATATTAAATAATTTTTTATGATAAATATATATTAGAAATTTTATATATGGTGATGATGATGGTGGTGGTGGTTAACGTCCACTAAGATCAAACTTTGGTCTATTGGACCTAGAGAAACAAATTATTTAGTTTGATTTAAGGTTTTATTTCTATGCTCAAAAAGCTTGGAGAGAAAAGAGAAGCTTCCCAAGCTCACTGTAATTTTGACATTGTAAAAGGCTAGGAAGGTTAGTATTGCAACAAAGATTAGAAGAAAGAAAGAAAGAAATTATTTTAACGTCCACGAGGCTAAAGATAGCCTATGGGACAGAGATCTAATGTGGTTGTACACGGGGCACTCTAAGAGGAAGTGGTTTTCATCCTCAATGTTCCCATTATCACAGAGATGGCAGATTCTTTCCGTCCATGGTGTTTTAGGAACTGTCCAACGACCTGTTTCACTATTGAGCTCATGAGAGTTCGTTCTAAACTTTGCTAAATTAATTTTCTTCTTTGAGCTATGCCACCACTGTTTGAGCCTTAGATGATTTTCGATGGAATTTAAAGCTAGCTTGGGAAGTCTATGATCTCCTATGTTATTAATGTATTTGTACAACAGAAACATAAATTTACTTAGATTTATTTGGTATAAATATTAAGTAAATGTAACCATCATAATCAATAAATTTTATATAATATATATATAATTTATTTATATTTATTAATGGTTAGAATATATGTAAATATTATAAAATTAAATGTAATTTTGATATAATAAAATAAATCGTATATATTTTTTTATATAATAAAGTTATATCTAAAAATATAATTATGATATCATATTTTTAATATAATAAAAATATTTTTTAATATTTAAATTAAATAATAATAATAATAATAATAATAATAATAATTATAATTATTATTATTATTATTATTATTAAAATTACATTTTTAGCATGCAAGAATACTCTCCCTCCCTTTCAAACTGGCAAGGCGCCTTGAACGGAGAACTTACAATATTTTTGATATGATAATAGGCATTCCATCTGTATATATGAACTGATAGCTTATAGCTTTTTTGATAGCATAATAGGCATCCCATCCGCCAACTTTCTTCTGGTTTGATTTTACTTTTTCTAGCCTCTCCCTTCTTCTAATTAGAAGAATACAATCTTTTTTCTTGTAAATATCATTTGGCCAACTTTGGTCCTTTGTCGGGTTTGATTTTTATTTTTATAATTTTTTTTCCTAGCTATTTTTTATAGATATTTTTTTTTATATTTTTAATTATTAAAAATATTGATTTTAAAATATTTATATTTTTATTATTAAAAAAATTATTTGATTTTAAATTATAAATATTTTTATTATCAAAAATTTGTATTTAAATTTTTATTGGATTAATAAATATTTAAATTTATAAAACATTTAGGTAAAAAAAATGAAAATCCACTATGCCTTTACTGTAAAAAAAATTATTTGAATTTTAATGTGAGAATTTTATAAAAGAAATATTTAAAAAAATTTAAGTATGGATAACATTGCAATAAAGGAATATTTAGCTACCACAGGATGAGGAAGGGAGTGGAGTAAAGGACAAATTTAGTTGCAAGAATATTTGGTTATTAAGGGAAGAAAAATAGGGTCTAGATTTACTTTATTGATAAAATATTTTCAAAAGTGATTGGAATAAGATTTTATTAATAATTTTATAGTATGAGAAAACAAATTATAAATAATATGGTATTTAAAATTGTAATACTTTTTAGTGAAATGTAAATGTTTAATTTATTTTTAGTGCACTAATTTGGGAGACTTTGGGCTATAAAAAAGGAGTGACATAAATAGGTAACAAACATGAATGTTTATTTTATGTTTAATTTTATTAATTAAAATTGGTTGTGGCCTGCTAAAGACTTGCTCAAGAGAAAATATGTTAAGTGAGAGTCTCACTGACCAAACAGCTAAAAGATGGTTATTCCTAGTTAAAAGGCAGTTATTCGTCTCGCTAGAGATAAATTATCTTAGATAGGGGGAGCCAAGAGAGTGAGAGAAAAATCATGAGGCGACCAAGAGACTTGGAACCTAGTTGGTGGAGGTCCAAGAGAGGAAATGGAAATGATTCCTTAGAGAGGACATTGTTGAGGAAGGAAGGGATGCTTGCACTGGTTGGCCATTGGAATTCCCTATTAGACCTGTAAGGTCAATGACAAACCTAGACAAACTTGGTGTGGTCAAATAGCTCTAGGTGGACCTGTTTTGGTCCCTATCAAAAGAACTATTCTAGAAGTGCACTGGGTCAGGGGAGTGTTGGTAAAGGGTACTTGAACTCATTGGTTGGGTGGAGCAGTATTTTCTCCTTAGTAATTTTGTGGTAGCCTAATTGATTAAAAATAGATAATTGATTCTACTATTTTATTGTGTTTTCATTAAATGCAAACGATTTTGTTATGTATCTATTATTGCAACAGCCCAAAAATAAACAAGTAATTAATTAGATTAATCAAGTAATTTATAATCAACATGCAATTATCAACTAATTAACATCAAAGTTCAAAATTATGAGTAGAGACACTTACCTGTGATTTCAGTTGAAGTATGCTAACTGCAACAAGGTTTTGGGGATGACTCTCCACCCAACCGTAGGCTCAGTTGCACAAAATCTTGCTACAACTGGCCACCCCCAAGCCCTCAATCAACATGCTACTACCAGGGTATCCTTTGTCTCACAACACTATTCTCCCAAGAGAATGGATGGTGGAATCATGGAATGATGGAATGCCTCTCATCTTCCTCCCCATCTATTAAATAGAGCAAACATTGGAAAGGGAACCACATGCACACACTCCATGTGTCAACATGCAACTTTACTGCTTTCTTCTTTTATTTCTTATTTATATTTATTTAGAGCATGTAATTAAATTATTTTATTATTATTTATTTACTATTGTTATTTTTTTATTTATTGTTTATTATTTATTTAATATTATATTATATTATTTATTATTTTTATTACTTACTATTTTAATTATTTATTATTTATTATTAAGGAACATTATATACTCCCCCACTTTAAGAAACTTCGTCCTGAAGTTAAGTTTTTATTATTTTCAAAACTATGAGTAGAAACACTTACCTGTGAGTCTGCTAACTGCAACAAAGTTTTGTGGACGACTCTCCACCCAACCGTAAGCTCAGTTGCACAAAATCTTGCTACAACTGGCCACCCTCGAGCCCTCAATCAACGTACTACTGCCAGGGTATCCTTGGTCTCACAACATTATTCTCCCAAGAGAATGGATGGTGGAATCATGGAATAATGGAATGCCTCTCATCTTCCTCCCCATCTATTAAATAGAGCAAACATTGGAAGGGGAACCACATGCACACACTCCATGTGTCAACATGCAACTTTACTGCTTTCTTGTTTTATTCGTTTGTTTTTAATTTTTGATAGCTTTACTGATTTTTACTGCTTTCTTGTTTTATTTCTTATTTATATTTATTTAGAGCATGTAACTAAATTATTTTATTATTATTTATTAATTATTTACTGTTACTATTTTTTTATTTATTGTTTATTATTTATTTAATATTACATTATATTATTTATTATTTATTATTTTTATTTTTATTTTTATTTTTATTACTTATTATTTTTATTATTTTTTATTAAGGGACATTACATTTATTTTGTTATTTATTACTTCATGTAATAATCCTGGCACCCTCTGCTAAACTAGTATAACCAACAGGCATCGAAAGTTTCACAACACCCGAGAAATCCCAAGGAATCTCTGTCATTTTTCCCACTTTCAGAATCAGGCATAAGCCTCCTTAGTCTGCATCCTAGTCCAAGGTTGGCCCCAAGGCTCGTGCCCGACTCAAACCTCATCTGCCCCAAGGCAGGCATCCGATACAGTACTCAATGACTCCGGGTATCTCGCAAGGTTGGCCCACTCCCTCCACAACTCACTAAGGCGCACAACCCCAGGCATCAAAGTCCTTACACCCCCACCAGACTTTAGCATCCCAATCCAATAACAGGCACCTAGCCTAGAACATCAGGCACTTGGCCTCCTCAAGATGGTCCCATAGCCCTTCAAGAGCTACACAAGATAAAGGAACCACTGGCATATGTAGTGTTGATTGAGTTTGTCCCCAACCCATATGGTGTTACTTATTCTCCCTTGTGCGTATGGTGTTATGAAACCAGCTCACAAAAAGATAGAAAAGATAGATCAACGCCTTATAATTCAGCCTCTTTGAGGGGACAACCTCCTTTACATTACACAAATGAACAATTCTTGGATGATACAAATGGCAAGACCTCCTTTCTATATATAGGATTCTAAAGGGTCATAATATAATCAGAGCCAACATAACAATAATAATATAAGGGCACAACAATAACAATAATGGGCTTCAATGGGGCATAATAATAACAATATGGGGACTACATGGGCACAACAATATAATAAGGGGGTTGTAATAATAACAATAAGTGGTTACACTAGTAGTATAGGGACCTAACATGTCCCTCTCCTTCAAAAAGTGTTGTCCTCAACGCTTGAGTAGTTCTCGATGCTTCTATATAAAATTATTGTCCTCCCATGTGGAATCTTCAGTGGGTAAGCTCTTCCACTTGATGAGATACTCTAAAATTGATTGATTTCGTAGCTATCGAGTTCTCGGTTCTATAAATTCTCCAGGTTCCAATATGCTTTTTCCTTCCTTGTCAAGTTATAGCAATATTGTTGGAACTGGGATATTCGACGATTTTTGAATGAGTTCCCACCATGCTTCGTCGTGGGTTCGTCTCCCACTATGGTCGCCATTCTTCCATTCATACCTTCCTTTGTTTATCAAATTTGGTTGGATAATTGTACCAACCATTACCATTTCTGCAACCATATCTTCAATTTCACTCCTTTGGGCATATGGATATCTATAAGGCTTGCCATTTGGAGGAACACATCCTAGAATAAAATGAATACCATGATCATGATCACGAATACGTGTGAGACCTTTAGGAGTCTCAAATACCTTGGAATGATTGTCCAAGACTTTTTGGAGATCTGGGGAAATACATGATTTCGATGTGTGAACAGTTAGCAAACATAATTGTGCAATTACACCTCGTTGTTCTTTCTTTAGAAGCTTTGTCATTCTTTCAAAGTTGATTAGCTTTCCTAGTTTCCCTGTGATACCCCTTAATTCAACTTCATTTCCTTCCGAAGAAAATTTCATAAAATTTTCTTGAAAATTAAAAGCTATTGTACCCAAGGATTGTAGCCATTGGACTCCTAGTACAACATCAGCACCACCCATTGGAACGGAAAACATTGGGCTATTCAATACATATTCTCCCATGGATAGCTTGATGTTATGGCACTTTCCAAAGCAATTTGTGGTTCCTCCACTTACAACTGTCACTTGACACTCTGGTGCTGGATCTAGGAATCAATTCAAGTCCTTGGCTATCTTACAATTAATAAAATTATGGGTACTACCCGAATCAATCAACACTATTACCTTTTTCTTCTTGATATGTCCTTTTATCTTTACAGTTTGAGGAGTGGTAATTCCGATGAATGCATTACAAGATATGGTTGGATTCATTTCTTCTTTCTCTAGGGTTGGTTCCTGGTGAGTATCCTTTTCTTTTGATGTTTCTTGATACTTTTCTTCCTGATATTTCATTGTTTGAACCTTTTTCTTCTTGATATGTCCTTCTATCTTGAGAGTTTGAGGAGTGGTAATTCTTGCCAATGCTTTACAAGATATGGTCGAATTCATTTCTTCTTTCTCTGGGGTTGGGTCCTGGCGCATATCCTCTTCTTTTGATGTTTCTTGATCCTTTTCTTCCTCCTCTTCATACTCTATGTAAAATAATTTCTTCTCAGCACACTTTTGACCTTTAGTGCATTTCCTATCACAATTGTAACAAAACCCTTTTTTTCTTTTTTCTTCCAATTGTTGTGGTGTAACCCTTGTAGGTTGAGGAAGGATAGGAGAAACAACACTTCCATTATTATAGTTGTGAGGGGTAGACTTCATTGTTGCCATAATTTTACTTTCCACTTTGTAACAAAGCCCTTTTTCTCTTTCCAATTGTTGTGGCGTTGCTCCAAAGAAGGTGTTGCTCTTTGTATCCTCGTAATGTGCTATCATTTCCTCCATGAAAATTGACCAGGTAACAAATTGTTTACGAGAACAAAGCCCTTTATACCATAAAAATTGATCTTGTTCTAAATATGAAGATGCAATACATGCCTTTTGTAATAGTGGTACACCATGTAGATCAAAATATTTCTCCATCTGTAGTATCCAATTTACTGGATCCCTGCCATCAAACTTCCTCATCTCGCTTTTTCTTGATTTCAAGAGCCCGATCTTGAAACTACTGTAACTCTGTACTTTCGGATCTTTAAGTTCTGAAATTGCGATCAGCAGTAGCCCTCTGTGTTCTCTTTCTAATGCCACCAGTCTGATTCAATTTAAATTCTCCAAGAAAGAGTTATGAACAATCTTCCAATATGACCTGATTATATACCTTTTCAAAAGAGTGAACTTGTATGAAGTGCCACGTGTCACTGTTTTGACCTTAGGATCTAAAAAATATACACAGGAAACTACAGTCCATCCTCTTTCTGCAACTTCTTACGAAATTTCAATCTGATGCTCAAAACAAAAGTTATGACTATTTTCCTCAAGTCACCTATTTGTAATATAATTTGGGAGTCTACAAAAAGGCCAACTTCCTAAGATCATATCTCCGCAAATATAGTGCAAAAAGCTCTAAAATTCGGACCTAGGGTTCAGAACGATTTCAACCTAAATGGGTTTTTTTGTTAGCATCTGAAACATTGCAGAAAAAAAGTTATATCGAAAATGCCACAATGACCTGTTTGGAGTAGCAAAACCCTAGAATCCAAAGCTCTAATACCAAATGTTATGAAACCAGCTCACAAAAAGATAGAAAGATAGATCAACGCCTTATAATTCAGCCTCTTCGAGGAGGCAACCTCCTTTACATTACACAAATGAACAATTCTTGAATGATACAAATGACAAAACCTCCTTTCTATATATAGGAGTCTAAGGGGTCATAATATAATCAAAGCCGTCATAACAATAATAATATAAGGGCACAACAATAACAATAGTGGGCTTCAATGGGGCACAATAATAAAAATATGGGGACTACATGGGCACAACAATATAATAAGGGGGTTGTAATAATAACAATAAGGGGTTACACTAGTAGTATAGGGACCTAACATATGGGCTCGCACGAGATCATGAAATAAACCGGCCCTCTCGGCCCATTTGTGGACTCCTGTCAATCATCACACCTCAACATGCAACCAATACATTAGCTATACCATCATAGTATCATATAAAATAATCCACATGCCAAGTCTTGCATGTCATCATGAGAACATTCATCATTGTTAATCGCAACATTATGAATAATAACGAATTGCATGTTCATGCATGTCATAAATTTGTATGCAACTATCACATGCTTCACTCATGAAATACCATCATAAGTCATAGCATCAACATATTTGCATCAAAGACATATGATGACTTCACATAATAAATGAACCACATGTCAATAAACCTCATATTAAAGCATTATCATTCCTATGCCATGTTATGCATATCATAATCATCATAAGGATACATCATCAATATTGTAACAACTATATAAATATGAAACACATGTGCATGATCACCCTCATACCATCATATCATGAAACATGAGAAACATCTCAATACTTATCAACTATAGAATAATACTCTATAAGCATTCTTATCATGATTCATCAGAAAAATGAATTTCATTTACTTTACAAACATTCAACTATGAACTAAGATTATTCAACATCCATCTAGGATCAATGTTATCTCATTAGTGTTATGTTTCCATCAAGATACCAGTTAGTTTTTCAGTAGTCATTTCCACTTCTTTCAACTAGGAAGTTGACCATTTGCACCATAGGTATAATCATCTAAGTACATCGTTAAATTTCACATGAGCCTCATCATATTGAGTCTTAATCTCTCGTCATATTTTCTTCCTTCCCCGAGGAAATTCTGGTGAAATTCATTGTTAAGATATTACTAGTTATACAATAATTATTTAAATCATCTATCTCAAAATTAAAATCCCTTGGTTTTTACATCCATTTACCCTTTGGCTTACTGATTCCAATATCGCTATATGCAATTGCATATAAACATTAGGTCATCATGATTTAATTTTATATCGTGCTTAATTTACTTGCATGAGGGTTTGTTGATCCATCACTTATCAATTATCATTTCCATCCACAAAAAATATTTTCTTATCTTGTCAAGTTCCTAACTCAATACCATTTGATTGCTTTATCATAAATTCACCCTTCTTCAATTTGGACAAGAGATTCTTGCTCATTAAATAGTATCTTTATTTTAGATTTTGAAACAGTTGGAAACACTACTACCATCATTGTCCATGAAAAATTTAGATGTGTGGTGTTCTGTGGAAACAACCTCTTTTAATGCTATGGGAACAAACTTGATAAGTTTCTCTATGTGAAGTCTTATTCATGAAACAATGAGTGTAGTTTAGTAAAGTAAAGCCTCTATTAGTTGACTCTCACTTTGTCAATATCCGCACAATACTTCTCATAGTCTACTTATAAAATTTCTAACAACATTCCTTCTTATACTTCAACTGTTTTTTTTACCATTTATATCTTTAAACATTTCCCTAGTTTATCATTGGTCATTCCTCAATTACGAGCATTCTCAACTTCCTATCTTGACACTTTTAAACTATGTAGATCATCATTATGTCCTTTACTAATCATGTTGCTTGGTTCAATCATCAATATCATTAAGAGAACTTTCTTCTTGACAAAAACATCCCTTCACTTCCTCCTATCATTATATCCCGAAACTTCATGTAACATTTATTCAACATCATAACAGTTAATTAAAATTAAAATGAAATCATAGTGTACGATTTAGATATATCATAAAGTTTAAACAATAAAACATGATTTAGATGCTCCATAAAAGTATATGTCTTAGCTAAGTAAGCACTCCTAATTAGTTCATCACACAATTTGTATGCTACAATTCTGATATAATCTATTTATTTGCAAGTTTCAACATCTAGAGCCTTAACCTCTAATTAAGTTATTATACTTTGACGTATCCAAATACATAACTCATCAATGACACATCTACTAAGGAAACTTCAATATTTTCCTATGTTATTTATGAAAATTGACTTGTTATAGAGAGCGTAATAAAAGTTGATCTTACTTCTTTCTTATCAATTATTTCATACTTTTAGCTACATCTCATGAGTTTTCCTTATTATGGTTAATAATGTGGATCATAAAATAAAACAAATGCAATATCGCAATATTTACGTTATTTAGTGCATTAATTATCCATATAAACACAACTTTCTTATCCTAGTTACTACTAAGCAAATGTAGAAACTAATCATCAACATTGAATACAAAATTCGATAAGGAAAAGATTCAAAATATTTTCAAACAGTAACGAATGAGCTCTAGTTGTCATAATCAAGCAAACCATGAACATGAAAATTTCTCCTCATGAAGAGCTTGTGCCATCTGTTATTGTTTTCAAGTTCTTATTATTAAAATAAATGAAATCTTAAATTTACGTTATCACCGCAAAACTGTGAAATCAGACAATGAACAGAAGGAATCCGAGGAGGAGCCCAACATTAAAGGACAGTTGGCTGGTATACCAACCGGACAATTGATGACTTACCTTCACGAGATAATAACTATGCACATACACTAAAACAAACCACTACTACAACACCTTTGTTATGGAGAGGTTGCAACCAAACACTACTAGAATAATGCAACCAAACACTGTAATAATACTATCAATCACTCAATATCAAGATTCATCACTGAAAAAGCATAAAATAAGAGCCAAGATACTTAAATTATTGTTGTGATAATTATGTAGTGAATTTTTAACCATATATGTATTAACCATGCCAAATTTATTTTTATAACCTTACTGAGATCAAAGATTCATGATATTAAAAATCGAAACAATGTCTCCAGTTTTATTGTTAACATTTGCACTGCTTGGATATTGTTTTTTCTACATAAGAAATCAACTGATGGTTTGTTCATAAACAAGAGCCTGAAATTTGTTTTTGAATGGTTACAAGACCTAATGCCTTTTTAAATTACATAAATTTAAAATGATAAAGGGCATGGGCTTCCATTATATTGAGATGGGGCATAATCACGTGACTCAGACTTAGGAGCCCCAGGAAAAGCCAAAAAGCAAGAATATGAATGGGACAGTAAATCTTGGAAAAACTTGGCAAATAAAGAAAAACTCAAAAAAAAATTAAAATAGGATACATGGTTTTCACCCAGGCGATCCAGGTTCAAATCCCGACAACGGAATGATACATTCTATTGAGATTTCAAGTCAAATCATGGCAAAGAAATGGTGGATATTTGTTTATAAAGGAAGTCAGTTTCAATAAAACTCATCAGAATTTGCAGTGTCTTGGCCAAACCATCAAACTCATCACGTCTTGTTGAGTTTGACCAGATTTCACTGAAATTTTGTCCAAATGAACTAACTCACCTCATTGATTCAAACTCTGTTTTGAAAGCTTCTATTAAACCAATGCGGATGACCGCCCTCCTCCCCCAAATATTAAACCAAAGAAAATAATAAAAAAATAAAAAGATCATATCATAAAATTAAATTAGAGGACCTCAATACAGATACCACATGGATTCAAAAAAAACATACTGGTCAGAGTGAGTGAGGAACTAAAATTCCATCAAGATTACAATTTCATAACATGAAAACCGATATCAAGGCATAACTAACTTCTTGAAAAAAAAAAATCTCTGAAATTGAATTTTTTTTTTATAATATTAACACAAACCTATCGAAATCCAGATCTGATATGCCCTTGGAGACATTGCAGATCTCGAATTCCAATATTCAATATACAGTAAATTGTGTAAACTCGATATATACATCCTCAAGCTTTGCAACCTTGACGTGCATATCAAACATTGGTTTAGACAGCTTCATGCTCATGTCCACATTCAATTCACCTTGTCTAGATTCGATTCAGTGTTGATGGATCTCCACTCCTACCCAACTTCAAAGCAGCTCTCTTATTGCAATAAAAATATATAAAACCAGAATCAACTGATGAAAGTTCAGGGAATCTTTCTTTGCTCTATGGCTTTCCTCACATGTGTTTCTCTTATGTACAGGAAGCCTTCTCTTGGTGGGGCTCTCAACGCCCCATTTGGCAGGCTCTCTTCATCTCCTCCTGCTGGTACATTTGGAAGTGGAGGAACAACCGCATTTTCCAATCTTGTCAGCTGCCACTCGCCTCCATTCTACCTTCTATTCTGGGGTCTTTACCCTCTCCGAATTAAATTGCTCTACACTGTCCATATTGGCTTGGATTCATGTCATCCGCTTGTCCTTTGCTGCGGACTCTTTCATTATATATGCTCTGCTCAAATGTATGCCAATGCAACGCTCTTTTTTGGTATCCGGAACAGTATTTCCGTCAATGAGCTCATATAGCTCTTCTAGCTCTATTTTATTTGGCACACTCGGATTCGTTTATACAGCTCTACACTGTGCTGCGGATTCTTGCTCCCATCGTTATATTCCATTATATATGCTCTGCTCATATGTATACCATTCTCATCAAAATATATGCTCGGCTCATATTGCCTTCTATGTATGCTCGGCTCTGTAAAGCCTTCAATGTACTTATGACCATTATATACTCTCAATATAACCTATTCTGTTTTTTCTCTCTTAAAAAAAAAAGAGGTCAAATTTGAGACCGGTCGTGGCGAGGATTAATTTGATGTAAAGATAACTTAGTATGTACTATTTAAAAGGATGTGATTGCCTCTCAGGTTTTTCAAGGGTTACAACCATTAAATTATTAAATTTTTTTTTAATAGAAAAAAGGCAAAAACCAATTTTAAGAAGAGAAAAAAGCAATCAGAATGAAATTTTCATATCAGAAAGTACTAACCAAAGAAGAATTTCCCTGAAAAAACGCATAAATTAGGCTATGCCCTGGATAGTAAAGCAGAGACAGATACCCAACAAATATTTTGCCTTAGGGACCAGAATATGAGCCATAACCAAGCTATAGGTCATGCCCCATAAATTATAGCACATATAAAGTAATCCCCAGTTGTTGTAAAGCCATGCACAGACGACTGCAATATATATTTCAAAAAGAGGACCAGGAATTGAAACAGGACATACTTGGCTCGTAAATTAGATAATGATTTTCTCCATCGAGAGATCGGAATCTCCAAAAGCCACCAAAGTTTGGCTGAATCTGTTCGTCACTCACTTCACTAGCTTGTTTTAAACAATTTTAAAAAACTACTCGCCAAAATCTTAACTTTAATTATAGTCTCACTATTCACATTCTATTTTAAAACCTCTTTCTATTTTAAAACCTTAAGAGAGTGATCATAGTGTTAAAAAAAAAAAAAAAACTTTTATTTTCTTTATAACATAATTATTACTTTTAAAACAAGTTACAAACACAAAAGTAAAAATCTAAAATATTAAAAATAGCCTCCAAACCACTATCCTCTTTAGAAACAAATTAATAACATATTTAATATAATCAATTATTTTATATTCTATAATTATAATAATAAAAATCCATTTATAGCTATCACATATCTTAAGCATTGCAAACACTAAAACTTTTATATAATAATAATTATTTACGCTCTAATTTTATTTTTCTTGATCATCAAAATAATTGAAAAAAAAATTAGTATTTTTCTCAAAAATTTTACTTAGAGGTCACACAGAGTTGAAATCCACTCTAATACCATATGTAACAGTTCAAAAATAAACAAGTAATTAATTAGATTAATCAAGTAATTTATAATCAACATATAATTATCAACTAATTAACATCAAAGTTCAAAAATATGAGTAGAGACACTTACCTGTGATTTCAGTCGAACTATGCTAACTGCAACAAGGTTTTGAGAACGACTCTCCACCCAACCGTAGGCTCAGTTGCACAAAATCTTGCTACAACTGGCCACCCCCGAGCCCTCAATCAACATACTACTGCTAGGGTATCCTTTGTCTCACAACACTATCCTCCCACGAGAATGGATGGTGGAATCATGGAATGATGGAATGCCTCTCATCTTCCTCCCCATCTATTAAATAGAGCAAACATTGGAAGGGAAACCACATGCACACACTCCATGTGTCAACATGCAACTTTACTACTTTCTTGTTTTATTCTTTTGTTTTTACTTTTTGATAGTTTTATTGATTTTTACTGCTTTCTTGTTTTATTTCTTATTTATATTTATTTAGAGCATGTAATTAAATTATTTTATTATTATTTACTATTACTATTTTTTTATTTATTGTTTATTATTTATTTAATATTATATTATATTATTTATTATTTTTATTACTTATTATTTTTATTATTTATTATTTATTATTTATTATTAAGGGACATCACAATTATATTTATGATGGAAGACAAAGATCTGTTATGGATGATTCTTAATCATAAATAGAGGAATGTTTCAGTGCTTGTCTTTTTATATACCATATATGTTGATGAACAAACCTCAGTCTATTAGCCTAGAACAGTCCAAAATCCAAGTAGTAGAATCAGAAGAAGAGTGGCAGGTCCCACGGTCAGAACCCACCAAGGTTTCCAGATTCAATATACTAATAAATGTGTGTGTGTGTGTGTGTGTGTGAGAGAGAGAGAGAGAGAGAGACTCGTATCAATTAACTGAGTAATATATGTAATAAACTGAAAAGCTTCAAAAAAATACAAGAATCATACAAAGTTGCATAATGTAACTGAAGAATGAACCTGGATTTGAAAAAGGATGAATCTGTTGTTTTTATTTTGTGTAAGGAACCAACAGGAAATAAAAGAGAATTCACAAACATTATACCCATAGCAATGGATGTTTATGTGGGAAGATACTGGACAAACCATAACTGGAAACTGATAAATTAAAACAATAAATAGACAATATGCAACTAGAAAGGGACATATAAGAATTTGTTGCACAATGGCTCAGGGGAGTGTTGGTAAAGGTTACCTGAACTCATTGGTTGGGTGGAGCAGTCTTTTCTCCTTAAGTAATTTTGTGGTAGCCTAATTGATTAAAAATAGATAAGTAATTCTACTACTTTATTGTGTTTTCGTTAAATGCAAACGATTTTGTTATGTATCTATTATATTTATGATGGAAGACAAAGATCTGTTATCGATGATTCTTAATCATAAATAGAGGAATGTTTCAGTACTGTATTTTTATATACCATATATGTTTACGAACAGACCTCAGTATGTTATCTTGGAACAATCCAAAACCTAAGTAGTAGAATCTAGAGAAGAGTGGCGGGTCCCAGGGTGGGAACCCACCAAGGTTTCCAGATTTAATATACTAATAAATATTTGTGTGTGTGTTTATATGTGTGTATATGTGTGTCTGTGTGTAACTCGTATCAATTAACTAAGTAATATAGGTAATAAACTGAAAAGCTGCAAACAAATACAAGAATCATACAATGTTGCATAATGTAACTGAAGAATGAAACCGGATATAAAAAAGGATCAATCTGTGGTTTTTATTTTGTGTAAGGAACCAATAGGAAATAAAATATAATCCACAAACATTATACCCATAGCAATAGATGTTTCTATGGGAAGATATTGGGCAAACCATAACTGGAAACTGATAAAGTAAAACAATAAATAGACAATACACAACAAGAAAGGGACATATAAGAATTTGTTGCACAATCTATATGTATATGAAAACATAAATATTTTCATTAACATAGGATATATTCCAAATGTAATTCCAGAAATAGTAGTTTAAAAACCAACAACATGTCGTTGAGTAGTCCACTAACAAATATCCCATGAACATGAGTTATGCAATCCACCTAATTAATTTAATGGAGCATCGTCTATAATGACCTCAAAAATCAGGACGAAAATACATAAAATAATCCTTAACAAGAGGGTCAGAACCCTTGAATGCATTAAATGATATGTAACTAGGAATAAGGCCAACGACCAAAGCCGTAGTGGCAATTTAAACAATTTTTACAAAACCCTAGTCAAGTTCCTAGAAAGCCCTTACTCGACTTGGAGTTAAAATCAACCTGTAATCAGAAAAGAAAGGAAATTGAAATTAGAGAAACATGGAGTGTGAAGTGGCTTGTGAAATTGTAACACTTGATCTCGCTCTCATGTATAACAAATATTTGTGCAAGTTGCTACATAAAAGTATTAGAAAACTACATAAATTTGTGATTAGCACGACCTGTGAATTTACAACTGAGAAAATTGTAATTGATATTTACTTCAAATTGGTCTCGGAAGCATTATGTGAGAGAACCTTTTCAAACAGAGAAGAAAAAGCATTAACCCTAAGTCCATAAATGAAAAACCCTAAAGAAATTTGAAGCATTTTGTGTAGGAGGATAATCCAAACTTACCCTGTCTCACTAGAAATTGGGAGTAAAAATTGCATGCAAGCTCCAAGCACAAGAGAGACCCTCAATGAAAGCACCGACATCATAATTGGGAGCCTATTGGGGGCGTAAGAAGAAATGTGAGGAGAGAAAATCAAATCTAAGAATTAAACATCAAATAAAGGACCTTGATCAACTGGATTATGGCAAAATTGATAGCCGGCACTTTCACTTACCTTTGTGAGCCGTTAATACCTCTGAAAAAGAAGTTGATGGAGTGGAGGCTCAATAAATATCAAACCCTCAAGGTTGAGAGAAGACCTGAGCGTATGGCTCTAACAAATAAAACAAAATTAATACTGTTAAATATAAATTAATCACAATTTTTCAAAACTGTAACAACCCCGGGCTAGAGTTCATGAAATAAAAGTTAATAAAGGCAAAATAAGACCAAGGATATGGGACACGTGATCCAGATTCTCTTAGCTATGGGAATTAACCAAGATCTTTTACTTTTGTGATGTTAGTAGAATCGCATGTGAAAGAGTTTGAAAAACCATATGTGTGTAATTTAAACAAGATGAAACATAAAAGAAACCATCAAATCAAAGAACACACACAGCTTGATAATGGAGTTCACCTAGTGTGGGTTACATCTTCGGGCCTGGTGTCAAGAGCGGGGAGGTTGCTTCATTAAATGTTGCAAGATGATGATGAATACACGATGAATTATTTGTTAATACAAGGAATAACTTCCTCAACTAGAGTGACATGTCTCTCCATGAGACGTTCTCCTATAAGAACTCTTACTCGTAAAATCTCTCCACTAGCATGACAAAAAATCAAACTCTCACATGAAGTGGCATACAAGGATCCTCCAACACAGTAGCAAAAAAGTATCTCAACATCAAAGCATCATCTCAAAAAAAATCAAAGAAGACATGGGATTAGTGCATCTTATACCTCCACATTCGAGGGTGGCCTGAAAATGCACACATATGCTGAAGAAACAGATTGCACAGTTGAATTCCTAGTGAAAAACTGTGAAATTTAACTGTAAACTCGACCCCTTTCTGACTCGATCAAATATGGGCTGAGATTCCTCAAAGATTCTCTTCTGTGGGTTGACTGGTATTCGACTGCTCAAATGAAGAAAACTAAGAAGAATGAGTATAAAGTTGGTATGGTTCTCAAACTGTCAATTTCGGGCCTCAAGAGAATCTTAAAGAATCCACAAATATTATTTTATGCAAATTGACTAAAATTATCTTGCCCATATGAGGAAATTGATTACACCATCAGATTCCTTGCGAACAACTTAGAAAAATGAGTATAAAGTCGGTTTGGTTCTTAAATTTTCAATTTTGGGCCTCTATGGAATCTTAAAGGTTCCTCAAGATTATTTTATGTAGATTGCCTTAAATTATGCTGCTTAGATGAGGAAACTGATTATACCATTGTACTCCTTGCGAAAAACAAATAAAAATGAGTATAAATTCAACATACTTTTGTCACCTTCAAAAAGTGGCCTCCAATGAATCTTTTAGATTCCATGTAGAGTCTTGGGTCATGGTTCCAACTTCATGGTTCCACCTTCAATATTATGTTTATGGAAATTCCATTGCTCAGATAAAAAAACATTCTGCACCACCAGAGTCCTGACGAAATTCTGAGTAGTCTGAATATAAAGTTGGCATATTTCTGACACTATTAAAATATAGTCTCTAAAAGAATCTTTTAAATTCCTCCAAAATTCCTTAGATCATGATTCCACCTCCTTAGTTTACGTGTCCTCTCAAGGCTCCATGACTACTCTAGGTTTCACGCTCCTCTCCCTCAACGACAAATCATTGATGGATAAATAGTTTCATTTTCAATTGGTATCATGGTTGGTGCGCATATATTAAGAATTGGAAGTTCTCATGGGTCATAGGTTCAATATCTGCCCCATATCAATTTTAAACAAATTTTGTTTTATTTTTTACTTTAAGTCCATTTGCATAAACATTAATACATAACCTCCCGTTCAATGTGATTGACTCCATCATCATAACATATGGTATTAATTAACCATACTCGTTGGGCCTTTAAACCATTATAATATGCCCATCATAACCATTATAACATCCTGCCATAACCAACCATTTAAAATTATTCGTTGGTTTAGGGTTTTTTTGGATTTTTGTTATATGGTTAAAATAGCCTATATAACTTTGTTTTAAATGGTAATATATTTATATATTATTTTAAAATTATTTGTTTTATATATTTTCTTTTTTAATATATTTTCGTTTTTGAGATTTTATATATATATATATATATATATATATATATATATATATGTCTATTTTAGGGACAAGGAGCTAATGATTGGATTCCAAGTGTCAATAATTGATTTTCCAGTTCACTGCCACATAAGCTTTGTGGGTCCCATGTAGTATGTTGTAGGCCCCTATTTCCTACGTAATTAGCCAACTTCCAACTGCAATAAGTTGCTCATATGGACTTGGATTTGAATGTCATCTGTGCCACTAGATTCAAAATGACAGGATCTACAAATTGGACTTAGTTTCGCTGAGAGTTGAATACTTAAAATTTTTAGTATTTCTGGGGCACTTGGATCATTCCTCCCCACAATGGAGCTTTTGGTTCTCCAAAAGCATGAACATTATCTATAATATATTGTATTCCTTCATCTACACAACAAGTTCCCTGAAAGGCCGCATTTCCTTCTCCTTCACATTTTTTCTTAAAAGCCATAAGTGATGAACCAACACCTGCTCTCTATGCAAACCTATAATACATCTTGGAAAATACATGTTTAATTACATGACCTATCTTGACCCAAGAAAAACCCATACTTTCCAAGAGTTTATAACGCACCTCTTTTGTCAAGTTTACATTAGAATCACAGCATCAACCAATGCCTGGTTATCAACAAAAAAGGCCAGAAACATCATCATGTTTCTTTCATAAGTGATGGAAAACACATCATCACTTTTACAATCATTTCTCAACATATGATTTACAAAAATGTGGATAGGACAAGCTACTATATCTAATAAAACCATCTCTCACTCATCAAAGTGAATGGGTCATCATTCTGGAGCTGATTCACTTGTTGAAAATCTTCATTGAATGGTTCTTGCACATGCATTTCATCCTTCTTGATATGTTGTTCTAGATATAGCCCCCAATATGTGGTTCTCTGGTGTCCACCTCTGTTGCAATGACTGCAAAAAGTCTTCTTCCTCTAGACTCGCTTAACCTTCTTCCTTTCCTGATGTGGAGAAGGTCTTTCACGTCTTGTCCTCTTTCTTGCTACCATCCTCTTCCACCACTCGGAAACCACATGGTTTTATAAGCCACAAAAACTACATGGTTTTTCATGCCACAAATTTTGTTCATCCTTAACAATGTGCTTGTGATCGAATTGAATATTATCATAATGAGACTTTTTATACCTCTCTTGGTTGTCTCTGGTGCAATCATGGCGATGAGAACTTGCCTTAGATCTTCCTCTGTAATGTTCACTGTCATGGGAGGATTGTGATTCGTTCCCATCATCCTCTTTCCTTGATGATTTCAAAATTGGCTTGGAAGCTTCTGCTACCTTCGAACACTCTCCTTCAATGTATCACAATCCTACAAATCGAGGTCTTTATACAACCTCCAATGGTTGAGTCATTCATTGGTCATTAACGCCAAGTCCTCCTCCTTTATATCCCATCTTGGTAAGGAGTCTCATGTCGATTCCTGAAATGGGTACCTCATGGATTCCAACAAGAATAACATCACGTGAAAATGAAATTGAAGAACCATCAACTCTATTTACCTCAGTTGTTGATTCTGAAGCAGGTCATGATGGCTTTGTTAAGTCTTCGTTGCACTTAAAAGTTTCCATAGCTCGTACTTGAAGTTGTAATCTCTGCTTCTCCTCTTCTACTTCTTATAGAAGTCTCTTCAATCCAGCATTCTCCACTTGAATACTTTCCTTGATCTCTTCATTTGAATTATGAAATGAAGATGAAGAAGAAGTATATTCACTCAAAGATGGAGATGGAGCATCATCCTCTACTCTCTCCTTGTCATGTCCATCTTTTTCCATTTTCACCTCTTAATTTGCATACATTATATCTACCATGTGTGCCATCCCGAGGACGTCCTCATATGGATCCTTGTAATTCTCCATTTTCAATCTAGGGTTATCATTCACATTCGCAATTCGCAACAACAAAAATACCGCTCAGATACCAAACTTGATGTGGATTCTCTTAGCTACCAGAATTAACCAAGATCTTTTACTTCTATGATGTTAGTAAAATTGCATGTGAAAGAGTATGAAAAACCACAGGTGCATACTTTAAAGAATATGAAGCATAAAAGCAACCACCAAATCAAAGAACACACAGAACTTGATAACGTAGTTCATCTAGTGTGAGTTACATTGTTGGGCCCAGTGTCAAGAGTAGGGATTTCTCTTCATTAAATGTTGCAAGATGATGATGGGTACATTATGCATTCTTTTTCAATACAAGGAAGAACTTCCTCCATTAGAGTGACATGTCTCTCCATGATACATTCTCCTATAAGGACGCTCACTCATAAAATATCTCCATCGACATGACAAAATATCAAACTCTCACATGAAGTGGCATACAAGTAACATCCAACAGAGTAGCAAACAAGGGTCTCAACATCATAGCATCATCTCAACAAAAATCAAAGAACACATGGAATTAGTGCATCTTATACCTCCACATCTGAGGATGGCCTGAAAATGCACACCTATGCTGAAGAAATGGACTGCATGGTTGAATTCCTAGGAAAAAAAATGTGAAACCTTATTGTAAACTCGACCCCTTTCTGACTCATAAAATATGGGCTCCTTGGGAATCATAAAGATTCCTTAAAGATTCTCTTCTTTCGGCTAATTGACATTTGACTGTTCAGATGAAGAAATTGACCACACCATCATGTTCCTTGAGAAAAACTAAGAAGAATGAGTATAAATTATGCCTTGTTCAGAAACTATCAATTTCGAGCCTCCAGGGAATCTTGAAGATTCTTCAAGATTCCACAAAGATTCTTTTCTGCATATTGATTAAAATTTGCTGCTCATATGAGGAAATTGATTACACCATCAAACTCCTTGATAAAAAACTTAGAAAAATGAATATAAAGTTGGTCTGGTTATGAAACTATCAATTTTAGGCCTCGAGGGAATCTTAAAGATTTCTCAAGATACTACAAAGATTATTTTATGTAGATTAACTGAAATTATGTTGCTCATATGAGGAAACTGATTACACCATCAGACTCCTCGCGAAAAACTGAGAAAAATGAGTATAAATTCAGCATACTTCTGTCACCTTCAAAAATTGGCCTCCAGGGAATCTTTTAGATTCCATGCAGAGTCATGCGTCATGGTTCCACCTTCAACATTCAGTCTCTAGAAAATCCACTACTCAGATCAGAAAACTATCTACACCACCAGACACCTGGGAAAATTCTGAGTAATCTGAGTATAAAGTTGTCATATTTATGACACTATTAAAATTTAGCCTCTAAGGTAATCTTTCAAATTCCTCCATGATTACTTAGATCATGGTTCCGCCTCCTCAGTTTACGTGTCCGCTCAAGGTTCCACGACTTCTCTGGGTTCTGCGCTGCTCTCCCCCGATGCACAAATGATTGATGGATAAATAGTTTCATGTGTGTGGACTTACCAACATGATAAATTGACATCATGGTTGGTGCACATATATTAAGAAATGGAAGTTCCCTTGGTTCACGGGTTCAATACCTGGCCCATGTCAATTTTAAACCATTTTTTTTGTTTTTTTGTTTTGTTTTTGAATTCAAGTCGATTCGGTGGTCGACGGTGGCCATATATTATTATTATTATCATTATTATCCATTTTTAAGGCCATGACCAAACCATACACCAAATTGGTGTATGAGACCCCCTCGTTTGTGGGACAAGGGACCCACCTTCACGCAACGATTTGACTACTAAGTATACGAAGGCATACCTACTCTACCCCCCTCTAGTTTTGAACTTGTGACATCTTAGAAGGAAACACATGCTCTTAAACATTATATATATCCTTCTAAGAGTTTTCAATATAATCATTCACCCTTTGACCGTTTAACAGCTAACTTTTTTCCAATTGCATACACATTAATACATAACCTCACATTCGATGTGATTGGATCCGTCATTATAACATATGGTATTAATTAACCATACTTGTTGGGCTTTTATACCATCATAATATGCCCATCATAACCATTATAACATCTCGCCCTAACCAACCCTTTAAAATTATTCATTAGTTTAGTTCTTTTTTTGGATTTTTGTTATATAGTTAAAACAACCTACATAACTTTGTTTTAGATGGTTATATATTTATATATTCTTTTAAAATGATTTTTTTATAGATTTTATTTTTTAATATAGTTTGGTTTTTGAGATTTTAATTATATTATTTTTGTTTATTTTAGGGACAAGGAGCCAATGATTGCGTTCCAAGTGTCAATAGTTGATCAGAAAGTTTTCTACAGCATAATCTTTGTGGGTCCCATGTAGTATGTTGTAGGTCCCCCTTTCCTACATAACTTTCCAACTTCCAACTGTGATAAGTTGCTCGTATGGACTCATAATTGAGTGCCATCTATGCCACTGGATTCAGAATGAAGGGATCTACATACTGGACTTGGTTTCACTGAGAGTTGAAGACTTCAATTTTTTAGCCTTTCTGGAGCCACCTGGATCAACACGTTTTTCAAGATGGATGCTAGGAAAAGCACTATAGTAGGCATCACTTTTGGTTTATTAGTGGCTAAATAAATTGGCAAAAGCATTGACAAAGGCAAAGAGGCATTAATTGGAATTTTATTTATGAAAATAAAGGAAAATAGGAGAAAAGGAAGGTGAAGAGACACTAATTTGCATGAGAGGGAAATTGAAGGAAAATTAAGAAAATAGAGGCCTCAATGATAAAAAGGATTATGAGGATCAATTCACAACCTTTTCGTCAGTTTAGCTTTACTCTCTCACACTTTTTCACACTTAGAGAGATCTTGGAGAATTCTTGGAGCACTTGGGAATTCATATGGATTGGAGAAGGAAGGCAAAGGAAAAGTAGGGAAAACAAGAAGAAGGTCGGATCAACAGCTTCAATGGGAGGATTTTGCAAGTAATAGGTTGCATGTGTGATTTCCTAGTTGAGGCATGAATGCATGGTACATGTATTTATTTATTTCGTTCATTTGTTGTCATTAGCATGGGGTTTTTCAGGTTTGACAATGGTTTCAAACTTGCCTTGCCATTTTCCTAGATATTCATGGTGTGATGATTCTTTTCTTGCTTGAGCTTTGGATTGTCATACTATTTTGGAACTAAGTGAGGTGGTCTCAAGAAAATTCCCAAGGGTTGGGGGAGGAGACGATTTTATATGGCAAGTCCTCTATAGGTGGGTGGAGACAGGGAAATTCCTCAAGGTATGGTGAAGGAATTCTAAGGCATCCAATCTTGTTTTGGTTTTGTGATCTCTTTACCAATTTTGACAAAATCGTGGTAGTTTGAGGGTGGAGGTGGCTTAAACTTTGGATTCCCTTGGTTGTTTATGTCTTGGTTTATCCCATGATATCCCACATTCATGCTTGGAATATGGCCCGAGGGTGGTTGGGTGAAGGAAAGATTTGGTTTAGCCCAATCTATGGTCGGGTGGTACGTGGAAGTCATTGACTTGGTTGGATTTTGTATAAGTTAACAAGAGTTTGTTTTCTATTGTACTTTATGAGAATTTATACTTGTTATTATGTGGCTCTGATGGTTGTTCTGTCATGGTTAATATTTTGATTATATGTTGGCTATAAGCATGGTTCTATAACATGTTCTAGATATGGATCTTGTTATGTTTTGATTGGTTGATGGATGCATAGGCTAACAAGTGTTGTTTCAACTACTTGAGAGGGAATTAGACCTTCTCGGTGATTCACAACTAAAGGACAAAGTTTTACACTCAGATATGCATTCATGACCCGTAGCTTACATGTTTACCATGTGTTTGACAGAATGCCTAATATGTTATGGTCAGTCTAGGTCAATTTTTTGACTCAAGTTTATATGTTTAGCCTTGGCATTATGTCATTTATCATTATGAGAAGTTACAGACAGTTCTTAACAATGGTCTGGAGGCTAACCTAGAAAGGTGGATTAGATCTCATGACCATGCCCTTTGATCTTGAGATTTTTGGCTTTAATCGCACTCAAACAGTGTTATGCATGCGGTTGGAGGTCTATAACTACACCCTGGCCTTGTCGTGCATGTAGTTGGGGCTCTAGGTTAGTGAAATAAGGTTCCAGCTCAGGGATTGACCACCTGGGGTGTTTCTTCAACTCCTTAGTGATTTGTAGTCCCTATAGGATGTTAGTTTGTGGTAAATAAGTCTCAGTTGTAGGCCCCTCTTCCTTAATTGGAACTAGGAGGTCGGGTCACGTCATAGTGGCACTCCACTTCATATTTACTTGGAGGGCTTGTAAAAGAAGGTAAATTTGGGAGGGGTCATGATATAGATTGGTAATAAAACTTTCAGGTTCAAACACTTGGATTGCATGGGCTAGATGCATGTTGTTATGCATGCATTGCCAAGGTTATGGTTGTCATGCATGAGGTCATTGTATGCAATTAGCGTTATCATGCATGATGTCGACATGTTGATATGAATATGTATATGTATATATATGTATATATATATATATATATATATATATATATATATATATATATATATATATATATATATATATGTGTGTGTGTGTGTGTGTGTGTGTGTGTGTCATGCTAATATGGATTGATTTGTGCAGGTGAGATAACCTCCCTTAAACTTCACCAAGGTATGTTTATTATATTTATATTTGGTTATATGACATGGTATTTTTGCAGGAAGATCAAAGATGGCAAGCAGAATGGTGGATTACATATCACATGACTCTCCTTATAGATCAAATGAGCAACCAAGAGATGAGTACTCTCTTGACATAACATATACCTTGATAAGCATAAAGGCAGAAATTAGAAGTTGCAAGGCGGATAATGATAGGATCATCCAGTCATAGGAAAGACTAGATAGGGCACAAGAAAATCAAGTAGAGTTCAATGTAGTGATCCTTCAGAGTTTTTCATATTTTCAGAGATAGGGACAACCACAGATCAATTATGGACGGGAGGAAAATACAAATGAGTCATATGGTAATAAGTTTTGGGGAGGACACAGGTCGAACATGGATGACATGATAAGAGGTGGTAGATGGATGGATACACCTGATTGGAAATGTAGTGGTTATGGGTTCTATTCTAGTTCTGGATCAAATAGATAGCATGGTCGCCATCATTATCATCCTTATAGGAGAAGTGAGTGGGGATACTTTCCATATGAGTTCAAGAAATCAAAGCCTCCTACATTCAATGGAGAGTTGAAGAAACCAAAAGATGCAGAAGCATGGTTGATTGGGATGAAAAAGTTCTTCGAGCTGCATGACTACAAAGAGAACATGAATGCCAGGATAGTTATGTTCAGTCTCAAAGGAAAAACATACATCGAGTGGGAATATGTGAAGTGTGTCAGAGGAAACATGACTAAGAAGTTGAGTTGGCATGAATTTGAGAGACTCTTTTGGAATAATTACTTGTCAAAGAGGTACTATGATGATAAGGCTAATGAGTTCTACGAGTTGAATATGGGATCTATAATAGACGAAGAGTATATGACTAAGTTTATGGAATTGTTGAGGTATGTGTTGTATCTTAAGGACGAGAAGACAAAGGTTCAAAGATTCATAAGCGGACTACCATTAGCATTCAAGGATCAAATTGAGCATGATGAGCCTCGATCGTTAGAGGAAGTTATATGGAAGTTGAAGCATTTTTATGGGAAATCAAAGTGCAAGACTGAGCCTAAGCATGACTAGAAAGGAAATGATAATAGTAAAAGAAAATGGCCTCTAAAGCGGGAAATACCTCAAGATATAGGTGAGAAAGAGAATGTGGCTCCTTACAAGAAGTTTAACACAATACAGAAAGGACATGGATCTCGGCCTGGAGAGCAACAAAATAAGGGTAGTGGAAGAGAATCGTTGTAGTGTTAGATTTGTGGCAAGGATCATTGCAAGAAGGATTATTCGTTGTATCAGTGTGGTAGACCTCAGATCTACAGTGCTTGGGAGGACATATAATTGGGGATGTTGGATAGAGTGTTCCTCGTATTTATGTAGCGTTTGATAACAAGCAGGCAGATCACCAGGAATCCATTATTGAGATGGAAGGTAAGCTTTGTGATCAAGTTGTTTCCATTTTTATTGATCCCGGATATAATTATAGTTATGTTAATCTTGACCTGGTGGATAAGTGTGGATTAAGTAAAGAAGTGCATGCAGAGTCTTGGTTGGTGTAGTTGGCTATATGTATTAAGAAAATAGTTCATCATTGGGTGAGAGCTTGTGCATTTGATATGAATGGTACGCCTACATCATCACATTTTAATGTGCTTCCTTTGGGTTCGTACAATATGCTTTTGGGTATGGATTGGTTGTGCCTTCACAAGACTAAGCTAGATTGTTACGAGAACTCTATTGAGTGCTTGGATGATGATGGAGAGAAGAGAATCTTGCAAAATGAGAAGAAGCATACATCAGTGAGAATGGTTACAGTGATGTAGGCTAAGAACAGTTGCAGGAAAGGATGTGTCTTGTTTGAAATTCATATTTATAGTGACAAAGGGAAAGATGTTGAGGATGCCGAAGTCTTGAAGAAGTATCTAATTGCACAATAGTTTTAGGATGCATTTCTAGCAGATATTTAGAGTTACCACATCATAGGGAAGTGGACCTCTCTATTGAGTTGGTACCAAGAGGAACATCAACATCAAAGGCACCTTATAGGATGAGCACTCAGAAGTTGGTGGAATTGAAGTTGCATTATAAGGAAATGCTTGATAAGGGATAAATTAGGCCAAGTGTGTCACCTCAAGGTGTAAAGAAGAAGGGTGGTACTCTAAGGTTATGAATTTATTATAGGCAATTGAACAATGCGACGATAAAGAAAATGTACCCTTTTCCATGGATTGATGACTTGTTTGATCAGTTGAAAGGAGCAACGATGTTGTCAAAGATTGAACTGATATCAGGACATCATTAGGTACGCATCAAAGAAGAGGACCTCTACAAGACTGCATTCCATACCAAGTATGGGCATTATGAGTTTTTAGTGGTTTTGTTTGGTATTACTAATGCTCCATCTAATTTCATGTGTTTGATGAATTGTATGTTTTTTCCTTATCTGGACAAGTTTGTCATAGTGTTCATTGATGACATATTGATATATTCTATGAATGAGAAAGAGCATGCAGAACACCTGGAAGTGGTGTTAATATTGCTAAGAGAGCATTATTGGTATGCCAAGCTTAGTAAGTGCAACTTCTTTCAAACAAAGGCTTGTTACT
This sequence comes from Pinus tabuliformis, assembly GCA_031772625.1. Lineage (NCBI taxonomy): Eukaryota > Viridiplantae > Streptophyta > Pinopsida > Pinales > Pinaceae > Pinus > Pinus tabuliformis. The sequence continues at coordinate 614,027,318 of CM062806.1, read as the reverse complement.
TGGGACATGTTGTTTCCAAGGAAGGTATAATAGTGGACCCAAAAGAGATCATATATATCATGGAGTGGGCAGGTCCTAGGAATGTGGATGAGTTCATATCATTCATGGGACAAGAGGTTCATCAAGAACTTCTCACAGATTTCCTATCCTATTACATCTTTGTAGAGAAAGTGGAAGAAGTTTGAATGGACTGAGGAGTGTGCAAATAGTTTTGAGAAGTTGAAGCATTTGCTTACAAATGCTCCAGTCTTGAAGATTGCATATCCATACAAAGATTTCATGGTATATATAGATCCTTGCAAGAGGGGACTTGGTGGAGTCCTAATGCAAGAGGTACAAGTGGTATGTCATGATTCAAGGAAGTTGAATGAGCACGAGCAGAACTATGTGACTCATAATCTAAGTTGGCACTTATTATTCATGGCTTGAAGATGTGTAGAAATTACCTTCTTGGGAGGCAATTTATTTTGGTGAGTGATCACAGTGTACTGAGGTAATTATTTGATCAACCCAATTTGAATGTCAGGCAACCTAGATGGTTAGATATCCTTAGTGAGCTTGATTTGGAGATTAGGTACATCAAGGGAAAAGAGAAGAGGGTTGTAGATCCTCTTAGCCAGAGAGTTTAGGTGAATCACATTGCAACAATGATTTCTTATGGGATATATTTACAGGATTGGATCATGCAAGTAGGACAACATGATGACATGTATCAACAGTTAAGGCATAGGTTACAACAATAGGGTGAAGGTGATAGGGATGAGGAGTATCGCCTCACAATAGATGGCTTGGTCAAATTCAGGAACAAGATTTATGTACCAGATGATAGTGAACTCAAGAAGCTTATCTTAAGGAGGTTTCATGTCAAGCCATATTCAAGTCACCCAGGATATAAGAAGACATTGACAACAATTAAGAAATTCTATCATTGGTCGAACTTGAAGAAAGAGGTGATTGATTTTGTTGTGAGATGTTTGAATTGTTAACAGGTAAAAGCAGAGTGTAAGCATCCAAGTGGTTTATTACATCTGATTCCAATTCCAAAGTTAAAATGGGAGGTCAGTTCCATGGACTTCATTACAGGTTTTCCAAGGACATCAAAGTAACATGATTCCATCATGGTTGTGGCTAACAGGTTAAGGTAGCTCACTTCATTGCAGTAAAGTCTATGAATTCATCTAGTAAGGTAGCTCATATTTTCATCAGGGAGATAGTGAGATTGCATGGTGTTCCTAAGAAGATCATATCCGACAGAGATGCCAAATTCACTTCTAGGTTTTGGGAAGAGTTGTTTGTAGGATTTGGGACAGAGTTGGCCTTCAATACAACTTATCATCCATAGACAGATGGATAAATAGAGAGGGTTAACAAGATTCTTGAGGACATGTTGAGGATGTACATCATGCATCAACATTGGAAGTGGGAAGACTATATTCCACTAGTAAATTTTGCATTTAATAATGGGTATAGGGAGTCCTTGAAGATAAGCTCGTTTGAGGTTCTTTATGAGAGAAAGTTGTAATAATCCTATCAGATGGAATGATCTAATGAAAATCATATTGATTGGACCAGATATGTTTGTAGAGATGGATGAGGAAATGAAAGTTATTAAGAGGAATTTGAAGGTAGCATAAGATAGGAGGAAGAGATATGCAAATCAACACAAGGTATTTAAGGAGTTTCAAGTTGGGGAGAATGTGTACTTTCTCATCAAGCATAAGAGGAGTTCCTTGAGGAATGGATCACGTGTCCATTTGGCACATCTATGTTGTTGGCATTTCAAGATCCTTGAGAGGATTGGACCAATGGCCTACAGACTTGCACTACATCCAAAAATGAAAATCCACGATGTTTTCCATGTTTCATTGCTTAAGAAGTATGTCCAAGATGTTGATCATGTGATTGAATCGTCGGTATTACAGGTGGAGTTAGAGGGAGAATTCAAACCAAAGCCTCATTGCACATTATAGCGAAAACAATTCATGCTCCTAAACCGAGCAAGTTAAAGTGCAGTGGAAGCTCTTTGAGCCCGATGAAGCTACATGGGAGATGCAGGATCAGATGCATGATTTATATGATTTATTATTTTATGGGTCAAGCAAATGAGTTTTGGTATATGTATATGTATATGTGTATGGTTGTAGATACTGCAATGATTTGTGTTATAAAGCTCAAATAAGCAGTATGATATTCATGTTTGTGATGTTGGTCATGGTTTGCAGTAGATGTTCATTGTAAATATTCGTAGAGCTATGTTATAAAGCTCCATAGGAAACATGTTTTGGTTTTCAGTGGTTTTTCTAGTTATATGTGTCATTGAACATAGTGGAAGGTGTTCCCCTAAGGGGGAGGGGTTTGTAACAACCCCGGGTTAAGGTTCATGTAATAAAGGTTAATAAAGGAAAAATAAGACCAAGGTCATGGGACATGTATTCTGAGATGAATGTTGGGAAAAGCACTATGGTGGGAATCACTTTTGGTTTATTAGTGGCTAAGGAAATTGGAAAAGGAATTTACAAAGGCAAAAAGGAATTAATTGACATTTTATTTATGAAAATAAAGGAAAATAAGAGAAAAGGAAGGTGAAGAGACATAAATTTGCATGAGAGAGAAATTTAACAAAAAATGAAAGAAAATGAAGAAAATAGAGACCACGATGATAAAAAGGCTTATGAGGATCGGTTCACAATTTTTTTGTCAGATTAGCTTTTCTCTCTCACACTTTTGCACACTTAGAGAAAACTTGGAACATCCTTGAAGCACTTGGGAATTCACTTGGATTGGAGAAAGAAGGCAAAGGACAATCAAGGAAAGCAAGGAGAATGTTGGATCAACAATTTCAACAAGAGGATTTAACATGTAATAGGTACCATGTGTGATTTCCTAGCTGAGGTGTGAATGCATGGTACATGAATTTGTTTATTTGGTTCATTTGTTGTCATTAGCATGGGGTTTGTTGTGTTTGACAGTAGTTTCAACCTTGCCTTGCCATTTCCTAGATAACCATGGTGTGATGAGATTCATTTCTTGGTTGAGCATTAAATTGTTGGAATATTTTAGAAGCGAGTGAGGTGGTCTCAAGAAATTACCAAGGGTTGGGGTTGGAGATGGTTTTCTACAAGAAGCCCTCAATAGGTGAGTGGAGATAGGAAAATTCCTCAAGGTATGGTTAAGGAATTATGAGGCATCCAAGCTTGTTTTGGTTGTATGATCTCTTGATCAGTTTTGGTGAGATTGCGGTAGATCGAGGGAGGAGGTGGTTTAATCTATAGATTCCCTTGATTTTTATGTCTTTGTTTATCCCATGAGATCCCACATTCATGCTTGGAATATGGGACGGGGGTGATTGGATGAAAGAAATATTTGGTTTAGCCATATCTATGGTCGGGTGGTACGTGGAAGTACCTGACTTGGTTGGATTTTGCATAAGTTAATAAGAGATATTTTTCTATTGTACTTTATGAGAATTTATACTTTTTATTGTGGCTCTGAAGGTTGTTCTGTCACGGTTAATATTTTGATTATATGTTGGTTATAAGCATGGTTCTATAACATGTTCTAGTTATGGCTCTTGTTATACTTTGAAAGTTTGATTAGTTGATGAATGCATGGGACAACAAGTGTTGTTGCAACTACTTGAGAGGAAATTAGACCTTATCAATGATTTACAACTAAAGGACAAATTTTTACACTTAGATATGCATTCATGATTTGTAGCTTGCATGTTTACCATGTGTTTGACAAAATGACTAGTATGTTCTCGTCAGTTTAGATCAAGTTTTTGACTCGAGTTTGTATGTTTATCCTTTTCATTATGTCATTTATCATTATGAGAAGTTACAGGAAGTTCTCATAGTCTTCTGGAGGTTGACCTAGAAAGGTGGCTTAGATCTCGGGACCGCATCGTTTGAGCTAGAGATTTTGGGCTATAACTGCACTCGGGAAGTGTTGTGTATGCGGTTAGAGGTCTATAACCTCACCCTGGCCTTTTCATGCATGCAGTTGGGGTTCTAGGTTAGTGAAATAAGGCTCTAGCTCAGCGACTGACCACCTAGGGTGTTTCTTCAGCTCCTGGGTGATTTGTAGTCCCTGTAGAATGTCAAGTTATGGTCAGTAAGTCTCAGTTGTAGGCCCCACTTCCTGAACTAGAACTAAGAGGTCAGGCCATGTCATAGTGCCACTCTGCTCCACATTTACTAAGAGGGATTGTAAAAACGGGTAAATGTGGGAGGGGGCATGTTTAAAAAACAACAATAGTCTGCAAATTCGTAGAGTAAAGCAAACAATGATAAATGAAATTCATACCTCTAGGAATTGCACCATGATGTAGTGACGAAACCCTCCTAGTTTAAGGGCATAATACATGTAAGTGATAGGTAGGTTATCAGTCTCTGTAATTTGGAGTAGCAAAGCCCGCCAAAGCAAGAGAGGAGGAACAAAATGAGCCGAAAGGAGCGTGACAGAGACAGGTTAGTTACCAAAACTAACCAAGATCATTTTCCACCATTGATTGTAAACCTAAACTCAGTAAGTGTTTGATCAATCAACACCTTAGTAAATTCGTAGATGAGACACGTTGTGTGATGGAGACAACCTGTGTGTGACAACTCACGCATCTGGAAGTTAGATAGCAAAGGTTGTGCAATTGTAGAAGGAGTGGTGGAACCAATAGTTTGTGCAAACCATAATATTAACATGTCCTCAGATCAAATAATATGAAACATCATAAGTTGCGCTAGATTAAATATAGACATTATAGTTGTTGCATCCCACATGAGACCGAAGGATAATGATCCTATACATATAAATATATAGAAATTACAAACCATACAATAAATAATAGGGGAAGCACGATGAAAGGGTATTATAACTTTCACAATGCCAGGGTTATTATAATCTTTGTATAAAGGAAAATGGCGTATATCAATCTTTAACCAAAAACAAGTAATCCAAATCTTATACAATATGTCTGTTATGCAAGTTGAAACAATGATTTTTTGGGTGTAATTAGGGAGATATTACAAGTGGTATTAGAGCCATAGTTCCCACTCTATGGCCTATGTTGGGCAGATTAAGGAAATAACAAATTGTATTTTATTCTCCATAGAGGAAGGGAAATGAGGAAATAAAGTGGTATGATGGCCACACCACCAGTAAGGCCCGCGTTAGGGTCTGGTTTGATACCATTTCCTTGACCTAATCCATAAATGTGGGTCTAGTTGGGGGAGGAACGTTAGACTACCACTGCTATGTTACTAGAAATTATATAACAAATGAGAACATAAATGGAAAACTTGAGCAAAGTAATGAATGACTAATGCGAGAGAAAGAATGAATAATGAAGAGTTTAACTAACAAACAAAATCATAGGAATTATGTTCCCTTGCCTGACAATGGGCACAAAGCAGAGTCAAACTGAGAAAGGGAGGACAGTTTACATGAGACTAGTCACACACAAGAATCAGAAGGGGATAAAAATGTGAATGAGGAGGAACGTGGAAATGTTTATAGGCAGAAAGGGACAAAAAGAAAAAAGACATAATTACAAGGGGAATTCAAGAAAAGTAAACCTCTAATATTTGATGGTGAGCCAGAGGAGGCAGTTGGATCTTGGTTAATAAATATGAATAAATATTTTTAGATTTAAGAATATGATAATAATTTGAAAACTCATTTGGTGATTTACTCACTCTAGGGAAAAACCACCTTATGTTGGGCAGAAGTTAAAACTATGCATGGAATCGATGAACAGGGAATATATTGGGGGAATTTTCATTTTTTTAAACAAATATTTAACTGAACGATTTTATGATTATAAAGCCAAAGAATTTCATTACCTTAGACTGTGCCAATTAACTATGGACGAGTGTGTGGAAAAATATACTTCTTTATTAAGATATGTCTCGTATATACAAGAGGAGAAGGCTAAGGTGCAACATTTCGTAAGTAGTCTGTTGATCCAAAATGGATCTGACATAGACTTCTAAGTCTATGAATATTCCTCACAGAGGAAAATGAAAGTCAAAGGGTGCTCTTGGAAATAGTCTCATTGCATAGATCTCTTCATTTTGAATCTAACGCAATTTGAATGGGCTAAAATGGACTTCGGATGAAGAAGTTATTGTAAAATGAAATTTGCCCATTATCCTTAGAAAGGGAGGCAAATCGTTATAAAAGTGGACTTAAGGGCTCCTTAAAGAAAATCGCATCAGAAAGGTTCAAAGGGAGGACTTAACCAAAGGCAGAAGGAATCCTTTATAGCGATCTCCGATATATCGCATCAGAGGAAGGCCTTCATTCGATATCGGAACCCTGGGCAAGCAATTTGCTATTGCAGTCAACGGATCGACAATCGGCACAGTCAAAGGGAAGTTGTATAGACCCCGAGCCATTATAACTTGCGATAGGCAATGTGCAGATAGCGCGATCAGCGTTTGGGATCACAACTATACAAAGGGACCATTCCATTGTGACTTGCGATGAGTGATGATGCGATCACATCCGAACCGTTAGATTGCGAGCTTGATCAGACGGTGGAGGATCAATGACAGGATATCACATTGCTATTATGTTAATTCTATGAAACGGAGCTCCTGCTTGTTGCGATTGCGATATGCGATCAGAGCCCAGACCCGATAGGATTATAAACACGATTGCATATTATTTGAAGTCTAGATTTTCGGATTTTTAGTGTATTCCCGTGCATTGATGCTTTTGGCCATTTCTTGGGTTTTAAGCATCCTGCCTGTTGCGATTGTGATAATCAATCAAGAGGATAGACCCGAGAGGATTATAAGGGCGATTGAACTTTATTTGAGTTCCACCTAAAGGCTCATGATGTGTTTTCGTTCATTTCTTGTGTACTTCCGTTATTTGGCTATTTCGGGAGTGAAGGCCAGAGGAAGGCAAAACGATTGGGTTTCCTGTGACCGCCGGTTCATTTCCATTTGGAAATAGCCATCACACCTATGCCACGCAATGAGTGGGCGTTTCTGTAATAGGGATGCGTTATGTAATGCGCAGAGCCACAAAGCCATAGAGCCAGAGGGCCAGACGCCGAGCCATAGAGCCAGAGGGCCAGACATCGAGCCATAGAGCCAGAGAGCCATAGAACTAGTTGAAGAGACATAGGGATGATTACACATAGGTAAACAGACATGAAGTCGCAGAGCCAAAGGGATGCCTCACAAAAGCCAAAGAGTGCAATTGAAAGGGGAAGCTTAGAGTCGCTTGGAGGTCGAGCAGACCTAGAAGCTCATGAGAGCCAGGCTGAGGGCCAGAGCCAGAGCCAGAGCCAAGATCCAGAGCCAGAGCCAAAGCCAGAGCCAGAGCCAGAGCCAGAGCGAAGAGCCAAAGACAGAGCGAGAGCCAGAGCCAGAGCTGAGAGCGAGAGCCAAGAGCCAGAGCCAGAGCCGAGAGCCAGAGCCAAAGCTAGATCCAGAGCTGAGAGTCAAATCCAAGAGCCGAGAGCTATAGAGCCAAATGGCCAGGGATAATATGGTATTCTAAAACCATAGGTGCAGTTGTAAACTAATGGAGTTAAGTGTGGAACTTGTAAAAGAAGCATTACCATAATCCCAAAGAGCCTAGTTGAGTTGATTAGAGCTCAAGGAGACATAGCCCAAGATATCAGGGTGAACTCCATATTACATTGTTGTCTTTTGTGTTTGCTTATTTGCTGCATTATTTACTATTGCATGTATTTAAATATCAGCATAAGCAAAGAACACAAAGCACATAAACAATCTAAAAACAAACATAATCATACACCTCTTTCAAGCACTTTTAATTCCGCAATTATCAATCATAAGCATAGATCTTGGGAATATATAAGCTTTGGAGTGGGAGAGGTTCTTGTAAGTTGACAAGAAGCCTTTAGTGCCCCAATTTAGATCAGGTGGTATCAGAGCAAGTTATACCAGAGCAGGTGGTATCATGATACAAGTGGTACCAGATCAGGATGCTTGATTGACAGAGCAATCCATATGCTTATTTGACTTGAAAGGTGTTCAAACAATAGCAAGGATTTTGCTGTTTGATTGTTTGTAAACTGATTGTTGTTTGAGTTTGCAAAGGTGAAGGGAAAGCTATCGATAGCTAAGTCCAGGAGAGGACAAGAATGAAGAAGGGCTGAAGGCATTCTTCTTATCCTAAAAGACCTCAAAGCAATCCTTGAAGCATAAGAGGTTTGTTGCAAAAGGTTGCTTGAATAAGTTCTTTGTTAATCTTGTTTGAAGTTCTTTTGTTCATTTTGATAATGACAACTTTACAAGTGAGTCCTCAAATTCTTCTTTCTTCACAAGAGTCTTTGATGAAGACAAGAAGCAAGACTTGTTCACCATGATGGATATGGTGAGAGAAATGTATGAAGATGGGAGGAAGAGCATCATACTTAGAGAGCAGTTGAATTCCATGAAGGAAGAGAAGCAGTTGCTTTCTAACAAATTGCAGGAAATGGAGAGGCAAATTCATATTTCAAATATGGATCTGGAAAGGATGCTGAGTTGGAGACATAGCTCCTTGTTGCCAAAGAAGCCTTAGTCAAGTATCATCTTGAAGAAGAGGTAAACAATTCCAGTTTGTCTTCAAATTCTTCTAAGAATGTTTATATTAGTTCTTTTGAAAAACATACCAGAGGCATAGATTCCAAGTTAATGTCCAAAATGGGCTATGAAGGAAAAGGATTGGGCAAACATGCACAGGGTATAGTTGAGCCAATAATGGTTGAGGTAAGGCCTAAGTATTTGGGTCTTGGCTATGGACAATCTTATGGAGAAAGTTCCAAAGATGCCATGAAGACAATTGAAATAGTTCCAAGAAGGAGTTTCATTTCAAGTCTTCTACCTCAAGAGTGTAAAGATTGTATTCATGGGGAATGCAATAGCTTGAAACATCATTTTCAGGATGAATATGTTCATAAGCATGCACTTGAACTAGATAGTTGTGGAAACTATGAAACCATTGAAGAGGTTGATGGTTTTCCAAAGGGAGCTACTTCTTCATTCAATCCACCTCCTCATGAAGGCAATAAAGGTGAAAGAGAAAGGTATAAATCTAGTTTTAACCATATTCTTTTTTATTATGTTCAGCATGATAAATTTCCATATAAGTATGGGAAAAGAATTGCATGTTCCTTTTGTGGTTTGGATAACCATAGTGTTTCTAGATGTTGGAAGAGAATGGCCACATACAGGAAACTTTTGAAGGAAAGGAAGCAAAAATCCAAAGGTCCACTGGACAGGTAAATCATGTTGTTAAGAATATGCACATGTGTTGCACTTACTGCCATAAGCAAGGACATATTCCTGCAAAATGTTGGACTCTGAATCCAACAATGCTTCCACGAAACTTGAAGAAGGTGGAGAGAGAAAATGGCAGGAATGGAAAGAAAGATTCTATGAATGATGTGTTTCAAGATGATTCACATGTGGATGCTGATGTGCAAACAAAGGAAGGGCCTTTGAAATGGATTGGTAAGAAATGGTTAGAGTTCTTATCCAATTAAGGTTGCATGTTTTTTGAAAATGCATCAAATCAATAAAATGCATTTCTTTGTTAATGAGATGCAAGTTGCAGGGTTTTACCAAGAAGGTGAATGGAAAAGTTGAGTAGGAGACTCACTTTATCGTTGCAACATTATGTTCATTTCAGCTTTGAAAGTACAATGTACTTAAGCGAAAGTTGAAGGATGAAATGCATGCATAAGCTTGATATGCATGAACACAGGGATGTTGATGATTTCCTTGTATTTGAACATGTGTGTGTAATTAACTTGAAGGGTTGATTGCTTTGTTTTAAACATGCATGTAATGTAATATTGACTTGGGAAAAGTTGATTTGGTCTCCAAGATGGAGATAATGATGAAGTGTTTCATCTTTGAAAAAGAATCCTAAAGTTCTTCTACATGCTTGACTTGAAGGGTCAATTGTTTTAAAGGCATGTTTTGTTGGCTTGTTATCTAGTCAATCATTTGTATGTAGATGTAAAGACATGGAGGTGTTCACAAGATATGAAATCTATTTCTTTTGATGAAGCAAGAGTTTAAGCGATCCAGTTGTTGTCTGTAATCTTGTTGTTATTGACAGTATGTCAAAAAGGTACAAATGAAAATTTTGTGAAGCAAATGTAACTTCACATTGGTTTGAGCCACCTTGGATCAATGATCAAGGAATAGAAGTTCAAACTACCTTTTGTGACCTTCTCAACAGGAATTCTGCAGGAAGTGAAGGAGGAAGATAGTTCTTCCCAGGAGGATAAGCACATCTAGGAAGGAAAGTGTTTAAAGGCTTTGGTTCAGAGGCACTATGCAAGGCAAGTGTATGGAGGCTGAAAGAAGAGGGCGATATACTCTCATTTAATGTTCAGATCAGTATATCAGTATTTTGGAGTTCAAAAGCTTTTTAGTGGGAATGCATGATCCAAAATGGATCTAACATAGACTTCTAAGTCTATGAATATTCCTCACAGAGGAAAATGAAAGTCAAAGGATGCTCTTGAAAATAGTCTCATTGCATAGATCTCTTCATTCTGAATCTAACGCAATTTGAATGGGCTAAATGGACTTTGGATGAAGAAGTTATTGTAAAACGAAATTTGCCCATTATCCTTAGAAAAGGAGGCAAATCCTTATAAAAGTGGACATAAGGGCTCCTTAAAGAAAATCACATCAGAAAGGTTCAAAGGGAGGACTTAACCAAAGGCAGAAGGACTCCCCAATAGCGATCTCCGATATATCACATCGGAGGAAGGCCTTCGTGCGATATCGGAACCCTAGGCAAGTGATTTGCGATTGCGATCGGCGGATCGGCAATCGACACAGTCAAAGGGAAGTTGTATAGACCCCAAGCTGTTGCAACTTGCGATATACGATGCGCTGATAGCGCGATTGGCGATCAGGATAACAAAAATGCAAAGGGAGCATGCCATTGCAACTTGCGATGAGCGATGATGCAATCGCATCCGGACCATTGGATTGTGAGCTTGATTAGACGGTGGAGGATCAACGGTGGGATATTGCATCGCTATTGTGTTAAGTCCATGAACCAAAGCTCCTGCTTGTTGCAATTGTGATATGCGATCAGAGTCCAGACCCGATAGGATTATAAACACGTTTGCATATTATTTGAAGTCTGCATTTTTGGATTTTCGGTGTATTCCCATGTGTTGATGTTTTTGGCCATTTCTTGGGTTGTAAGAATTCTGCCTATTGCGATTGCGATAAGCGATCAAATGACGGACCCGAGAGGATTATAGGGGTGATTGAACTTTATTTGAGTTTCGCCTAAAGTCTTATGATGTGTTTTCATGCGTTTCCTGTGTATTTCCATTATTTGGCTATTTCGGGAGTGAAGGCCAGAGGAAGGAAAAACGACCGAGTTTCCTGTGTCGCCGGTTCATTTCCATTTGGAAATAGCCATCACACCTGTGCCACGCAATGAGCGAGCATTTCTGTAATAGGGATGCGTTATGTAATGCGTAGAGCCACAGAGCTAGAGAGCTAGATGCAGAGCCACAAAGCTAGAGGGCTAGTTGAAGAGACAAAGGGATGATTACACACAAAGAAATGGGTAGGAAGCCGCAGAGCTAGAGGGATGCTTCACAAAATCCAGAGAGCACAATTGAAAGGGGAAGCTTGGAGTCGCTTGGAGGTCGAGCAAACCTAGAAGCTCGTGAGAGCCAGAGCTGAGGGCCAGAGCCAAGAGTGAGAGCCGAGAGCCAAGGCCAGAGCCAGAGCCAAAGCTAGAGCCAGAGCCAAGAGCCAGAGCCAGAACCAAAGCCAGAGCCAGAGCCAGAGCCAGAGCTAGAGCTAGAGGCAAGTGCCAGAGCCAGAGTCGAGTGCCAGAGCCAGAGCTAGAGCCTAAAGCCAAAGCCAAGAGCCGAGAGCCAGAGAGCCAAATGGCCAGGGATAAGAAGCTATTCTAAACCCAGAGGTGCAGTTGTAAACCAATGGAGTTAAGTGTGGAACTTGTAAAAGAAGTGTTAACATAATCCCAAAGAGCCTAGGCGAGTTGATTAGAGCTTAAGGAGATGTAGCCCAAGATATCAGGGTGAACTCCATATTATATTGTTGTCTTTTGTGTTTGCTTATTTGCTGCATTATTTAATCTAGATACATCAAACACCATCTAGTGTCTGCGCTAACACTTGCAACCATTCATGCAATCAAGCAAACACATGTACCAAACTAAACATATGCATCCACATATAGTGAGTTGCATCTCATGCTACCATCATGATACTAGGTTGACATTAATGCCAACCAACAACACTACAACACAACACCAATGACAATAAGCTCCCCCTTTGGCATTGATGTCAACCTCAACCTTATCTCCAACATCTGAGACTGATCTCCATATATATTCCAACTCTGGAGCTGCAACTGTGAAGCTAATATCCACAATCCAAAATCTCTCCCCCTTTGACATCAATGTCAAAAGTGCCACACCAACACTGAAGACCAATTCCAATAATGTGTCAGATGAGAGAGGTCTGTTAGACTTTAAGCTTCTGTGGTAGTTTTTTGGAGTAGCGTGATTTGAATTATCCACAGTATTATGTTTCTTATGTCGACGTTTCGAACCCCAAAGGGGGTCCATCATCAGGACCAAAATTGATAGAATATGAATGATAGTTATTTTGAGAGAAGAATCTTCCGACCAGAGTATATATACAAAAACCTAGAATTTTATTTTTATTATATAGAAGCCAACCCTTACATATATGAATTTTTATTTTAATTTTTAATTATTTTATTTTAAGTTTAATTACTTTGGTTATTAATTATTCCAATTATAATTTTTATAATTATTCTAATCCTTAGGTCCGTGTTAGATTTATAAGGCAAAGAGGGGGAAGTTTGGGATCTATTTCCCAAGGGATGATATCCACAAATGGTGGGATAGGGGCTCCACAAAGAGAGGGAGGTAGCTCGGCATGATGGGAGGGATTAGAGTCGAATAAGTATCTATTTGAAGTGTGTTAGTTGGGAAATATTCAACTAACAATGCTTCTAGACTTTACTTTATATTTTTACATGCGTTAAGTCATGCACAATTTCTAATGAAATCTTCTGCGTATGGGCATAAATTGACTAGGGAATTGCGCAGGAAGTCAAAAATAAGTTTTTGAGACTTGGGATCTAGGAATTTCATCCTCTTTGGCATAGTTTGGATTCTAGCCTTACATGCTTTGGAACACATTGATGGATAACGAAAGATCCAAACCGATGGTGATTTGCCTAATGTGACAAAATGGCGTGTAACAAAAAGGACGAAAAAACTTCAAAATGCAAAAAATGAAAAAACCTCTAATACTAAGAATTTACATAGAAACCAACAATGAAAATTTGCAGGGAAAAATCAGTAGAAGCTCCAAGGGCAGTGCGAGTTAAAACCAATAGGATTATCAAGTAAACTTAAAATTGGTCAATTGTAAAACCCCCCATTGCAGTGTTGTGGTTGTGGGGAACCACACCATGTTAAAAATTGACCCTATCATAAGAGAATAGAGCAAACCACAAATATATAGGAAGAATATGCCATAGGTGAGGTGGCTACTAGAAACTAGATCACTACTGAGGTGGGGGAGGGGTTAAATCAATAGTGATGGTACTTATAATTTTTTTCTTCAATTAATTAAACCTTCAAACCATGCAATAGCTGAAACACATAAGCAAATATTAGAGCATCATCCACAAATAAAACAATGCAAGCATTCAATAGAAAAGACACAAATATTTCTAGTTGAAAACCCTTCTCCAGGCAAAAAACCATCTGTGTTGTTGTTGCTGCTCTGCTTCAAATTTTATTAATCAAAAAATCATTATACATCATTATTGTTGACTATGTCAAGCAAGTAAGTTTTTCACACTAAATTGACTTTTTGAACACCCATCCCTTATTTACTATGTTATCTCAACCCGTTGATCATCTAGGGCCTCATTTCATAATGTTTCAAACTAGACCCCTTGGAAAAACAACACGAATTTATTTCTCAAATGAACTCTCAATCAATCAACACCAGCATTGTACAAAATAATCTGCAAAATGCATGAACAAAACCTTCTCTACAATAATCAATCTGCTCACAAACAACTACTGCATACAACCAACAAATACTAAATGTTACCAATCTCTAATAGGACTGCAACCAATCATTAGTTTATCTCCTCAGTCTATGCATAATATGCTGGTTGAAATAAGCATTGGTTATTTGTTGCAACATCTACAAACTGCTTCAGAAATTCTGCATCACACAACTCACATAACTTGCACACAATCCTTCAAGCTCACACTCACTCCACGCACTAAGAGAATCAACCCAATATTCTCACAAAAGTATATGCCAAATTATCCTCAACAATCTCCAAATCAATACCACAAGAAAATACCATGGTTATACCAATACTCAAAACACCTATACCATGGTAATATCCAATCGAATACCATGGTTATGCCAATACCTAATACATTTGTACCATGGTAATCTCCAAACCAATACCACGGGAAAATACCATGGTTATGCTAATACTAAGGACACTTGTACCATGGTAATCTCCAAACAATTACCATAGGAAAATAACATGGTTATCTCGACACCAAGGACACCTATACCATGGTAATATCGAAAACCAATACCATGGGAAAATACCACGGTCGTGTCAATACCAAGGCTATTTATACCAAGGGAATATCACATGACAACTTGCTCCAACACAAACCAATACAATGGTAATACCAATACCAAGAATACATGTACAATGGTAATACTATACTCATGAAAGTATGCAATATGCACAAGTAAACTAGAGAAAATGCTCAAACTGCAACACAATCATCTGCAATAGATCTAGATACATCAAACACCATCTAGTGTTTGCACTAACACTTGCAACCAATCATGCAATCAAGCAAACACATGTACCAAACTAAGCATATGCATCCACATATAGTGAGTTGCATCTCATGCTACCATCATGATACTAGGCTGACATCAATGCCAACCAACAACACTACAACACAACAACAATGACAATAAGCTCCCCCTTTGGCATTGATGTCAACCTCACCCTTATCTCCAATCTGAGACTGATCTCCATATATATTCCAACTCTGGAGCTGCAACTGTGAAGCTAATATCCACAATCCAAAATCTCTCCCCCATTTGACATCAATGTCAAAAGTGCCACACCAACACTGAAGACCAATTCCAATAATGTGTCAGATGAGAGAGGTATGTTAGACTTTAAGCTTCTGCGGTAGTTTTTTGGAGTAGCATGATCCGGATTATCCACAGTATTATGTTTCTTATGTTGATGTTTCGAACCCCAAAGGGGGTCCGTCATCAGGACCAAAATTGATAGAATATGAATGATAGTTATTTTGAGAGAAGATTCTTCTGACCAGAGTATATATACAAAAAGCTAGATTTTTTTTTTTTTATATATATAGAAGCCGACCCTTACATATATGAATTTCTATTTTATTTTTTAATTATTTTATTTTAAGTTTAATTACTTTGGTTATTAATTACTCTAATTATAATTATTAGAATTATTTGAGAGAGGTACTCCCCTTATCAAACTCAACACCATGTCAATGCAAACCAAAGAAGTCTCTCCTATAAAATAAGCATGTAAAATAAGGAAACTAGCGGCGAGCAAGTCCCTATCCAATGCCATGCAATCTCTGAAAATTGACCATGCTCCCCCTAAGCATGTAATGAAGCTGCAATCACAATCTCTATGCTATTGTAGCAACACATCTGCTTGTTGCAATAAGCCTCCTTGTCAAGTGAAAGAGACTACTACTCATGAACCATGACTCCAACTGACTTTGGACAAGATATACAATGAAGTAAAATACATACAATGCTTCATAGAGAAAATACATGGCTATGAAAAATACATAGGATTGACCTATGAATCCTCTATAAGCACACCTATCACTAACCATGACTTTATGGACCCAAGTTTACATCATGCACCCTATATAGTGGGACTACACCAATGATATTCAAAATAATACATAACTTGGACTTCCATTGACCCATGCATAGCTAATGAAAAAACATATTAGACACCATGGGTCTCTCCATGAGAAATATGCCAACAAGATCGAACAATAAAGGTACATGGCTTTTACATTTGCACATAAGTGTGGTTTCTTCTATGCATGCCCAAAATAATGATATAACATAAGTACATGATGTCCATGAGAAATGACATATGATCCATACAACAACACCAATGAAGATTCAATACATGACATGTGCATCAAATATATGTCCTCCATAAGCAAAGATATGGGATCTAAATGTAGTAGCAATAATAGGAGTACTATCCAAACCGTATGCTAGTGCATGACCACTCAACATTTTTTCCATCACCATCCCAACAATGAAGATCCTGCAGGAAGATCATAAAATCCACTAGCAACCACCACCATGCTCCACACGTGCATCAACAACAATATCAAATGAAAACATCATCATAACAATATGTCATATAAGCAAGAACAAATACATCCTCGTCATCACAAAACATCCATGAGTCTCATCAATATAGTAGCATCAACATAAGATCTGAACAACAAATGAATAGGAAACAATAACATCACTAGTAGCATATGAGTGAATATGAGTTGTATCCAAGGAGCATCAACAAGGAACTATGCATCAACAACAATAATATAAGATTTAGCAATAGAGCACCATCAACTATATATACTCATCATATTCTTGACCTCATGCCATCAACCCACACTCTCTCTATGTATGAGCGACAATATAAATCATCACGACTTAACCATTTAATACATATCAACAACATGCATGTTCATATAGAAAAGAAAACATAAGCAATAAGGTGTATACTCTAGTCGAACCAATTCTAACACATCATCTAATCTTCCATGGCAACTACATTGTGAAAATTCCTTAAATCGGAATCCCTACTGCAGCAACTGATGATATTTCTCCTACTTTTTAGATTTACATGAACAAGTTATTTACAGTTTCCTACGAAAAACATCGAAATACATACACTACAACCTACACCATTTAAATAATATGCCGAAACAAGAAACTGAAAAAGAGAAAGATATAACACAAATGACAATTATTTTTGGACAAATGTCCCCGGAATAACCCAATGCAAGAAAACCGATGCAACAGATCTGATGGTTTTTATTATTAAGTAGAATTATTTATGAATACAACCTCTGGATGCCTTTTTGGCAATCCAATGCATAGAATATCACTCAATAGAAGAAATTAGTGAGATTACCTCACTCTACATTGCAAGTCCTGGTTGATCCGGTAGCTGAACCAACTAGTTCCCCGACTACTTTGGCGTTGCCCCTGCGTGGGCCTGCTTCAACCTCTAAGGCACTGCACCACTCCTTCTAGGAATCTATTTTCCATTTGGAGCTGATTCCAACCCTTCCAGCTCAGCCTCCTTAGTAAATTCAGACTTTTGCATGGAAACTCTACACTGCACTACGTGGGCCCTTCCAGGCTCTGTGTCACCCTCTCTGGCCTCTGTGTTACCTCCTCTTTGTGTGTCTCTGCCTCTCCACTGAGTATTCATAGCTTTGGAGAAGATCCTCTAGCTAAAACTCCCTCTTCCCCTCTATGCGTGATCACTACAAATCACTGCACTGCCTCTAGCTTCAACAATTCGATTTGACTGATCAACTCTCTGTGTGTCTTCCAAATGACCCTCAAGCTTCCTTAAAGAATCTTCTCATTGAAATTCAACAACCCAGATTAGAAGTTAATCAATGGCTAAGATCATTTCTACTTGATCCTCATATTCTTCTAGAAGTTACACCCACAGTTACATTAATACTCATTCCTTATTTTAATTTCCTAATTTTAGACTTGGGGACCCATTAAAAATAATTAATTATTTTAATAAAAATCTCTGGGTGGAATTTCCCAAAACACTTTTGGGGTTCTTTGGAATACATGTGCTCAAGCCTCCCTGCAAAATTTGAGACTTAGAGCACATCTTATGCTAGTAGAAATCATCACTCCCTCTTAGCGAGGAATGTGCTCTAGCAGTGCCTCCCACTAAAGCATCACCCTGACATCATAATATCGTCCTTTGCGTTGCTGATATATGACATGTTGTCCACCAACTACTTCATTGCTATTGTAACTGTACTGTGATTGACACTGCTACTGTCAACACTGCAACTGTACTACAACTCCCTCTGAATTTCTGCATCCATGTTGTTGCTGGCACTGCCATTGTCAACTGCCCCTGCTTTACAATTGTTGCTGCTTCTGTATAGCAACGAAAAAAATCATAAATTACTAAGAAAGTGGTCAACATAGATGCATATCGATGTTGAATATCTGACTGCTGCTAGTCCCACGCTATCCCTCTGAAGCCACTGCGCTGCTGTTGCTACTACACTATGCCTCCCCGCACTATTGCAACTCTGCACTACACTGCTGAGACTTGGCGTTATAGCCACTGCATCTATCACTTCAACACTCCTTTGCTCTAACTGACACTAATCCATCTTGATACTTTTGATCTGAGCTCCACTAGCAAGGAATTTATCCAAGAGGTGGGCTCCTCAAGGATCCTGCCCATCTATAGCTCTTTCGCAATACAACTCTAAATCATCCCACCTCCCTCCTAGAGGTATCTCAGATGTCATGGCAAACTCCTCCTCCTCGATCTTCAGAGGTGCAGCCTTCGGATCATGCTTCTCATATTTGTCCTTCTTCCTAGGAGGACACTGCGTTGCGTAGTGACCCATTTCACCACACCTGAAGCATTTTATCTTTGATACATCCTTCTTCTGCCTCCACTACTCCTAATGCCCCTTGGATGCAAGGGTTGCATTCTCATCCTCCTCCTTGAGCTTCGACCCACTGTTGGTGCTTCTATCAAGCTTACACTTGACTAGATCTCTCCTCAAATCCTCTTGCTTAAGAGCTTCCCACATCTCATCCCAATTTGGCAAAATCGCCCTACGCAAGATACTCTAGACAAAGACTTTCCACTCATCTGAGACTGAATTAAGGGCTAGTCTAACCAACTCGGGCCCTTGAGGCATAGTTCCCACAAATTCTAACTCATGTCAAATCTCCTGAAGCTTCATGAAGAATGGGTCTATGTGCTCCCCCTTCTACATCTGTGCAGATATTAGTTTCTACTCTAAGTAAATATTCCACTGCTCGGAAGATCCTTGGTATAGCGTTGCCAAGGCATCCCACATATCCTTAGCAGTCCCTCTACTAGCGATGTGAAAAACCACATGATCCTTTACTCCATCTAGGATCATCCTCTTGGCCTTCACCATTTATGCTTGGTACTTCTTGAGCGGACCCTAATCTGCAGGCACAACCCACCGGTTTCCATCTTTGCCAGAAAATGTTGAACTGCTCCTCTCTGCTTCTTATTGTTACACAATATTTTGTCACGCCTCCTGCACTTCCTTGTGAAAATATGAAGTTGCGTGCTGACTTGGATTCAGACTTGGTAGATCCTTTCTAATCTGTTCCGCATCGGACAAGTAGTTCCTTCCTCGACCTTCCCATTTTGAAAAGGTGCGAAGCCGCTTGTCCCTCCGGGGGGCAAGGAGTGATGATTTCTGAGGTCGGTCCTCAGGCCAATGGTGGGACTAGGTATCTGGTGTTTCATCCGGTTATCTCAATTCCATAACTACTGTCCCCAACATGTGCGGTCCGTTCCAGTGACAGCATTCCTACTCTTATCATCACTTCCGGTACCGGCAGGGGAAATGACCAAGACCAGGACCTTCCCTTCGCTATCTCGGGTAAGTGACCTTACCTTACGGAAATAGCTTCCCGCCCTTTGGAGGCTATTTCCCCTTCTCCTCCCTCTGGAACCATGTCCGTTTAAGCCGCGAAAGGAAAATAATGACTAGTGGATAGATTTCTTAAATATACTGGGTCATAGCCCAAAGTTCCCAAAACATGACCATTATACAATATACTCATCCATGTATACAACTCAGATCCCTCCTTTAACTTTGTTTGGAAAATGTCTTGAGCTTTCCTTGAAGAAACAACTCTTAAAACCCTAAAATGAGGGTCATCACTCTTATGAAACTCAAAATTGTGATCGTCGCTTGTTGCACCATGTTTGACCCACGATGGCATCGCTATGTTCCTTGTCATATCCGTAATGATCCCAAAAAGGTAATTTTCCCTAAGAGGATGAGAAGCTTTGTGATCTAAGAGCTTTCAGAGCGGTGAGCTGGAGGTGGTTTCACATAGATGAGGTTGAATCCTCCTAACTTGACCTCTTTGTCTTATCCCTATGAGCTACCTCCTTGAGATGTGGGCCTAATCCTATCTTTGAAGAAGTCCTAACTCCCTCTCCCTGCCTATAAATTCCTCCTCTCCCATTCCCAAATGGTTGATCTATGTCCATTTGCACCCCTATGCTGAGCTTGTGCTTAGAGGCTATTCATTATACTTGGAGAAGGAGTGTTTGGAAAGTTTCTTGGCTTGGACTTGGATTACCACTCAAGGAGAGCCTTTCAACATCAAGGATATGGTTGTAAGCTTCCCTTTATTCTTTAAATAATATACAACTGCTGGTTCATCTTCCCAAAATATATATGTTCATGTATGTATTAGCTTGGCATTCCTTGATCAACTAAGTAGGTCATTATTGGATTTGCTATTGGTTTTGTCATTATTTGTTGTCTCTTGATCACTTGTGTAGGTACATAAGCGTTGATAGAAGTAGGAACAAGTTTGTGACACAAGCGGTTCAAGGCTCTCAACAAAGGAAATCAGAATAACATCAAAACGAGGTAGGTCATCTCTCTTGTTCTACTTTTCACTTATAATCTAGGAAGATGTCTAGTTGATTGTCACTTCAGTTGCTAGACCCAATCATTGGGCTAGAGGGATTGTCTTTATCCACAAAGAGGATTAACCTTGTCAACACTTACTACTACTACTCAACCAATAAGAAAACAAACTTCTTGGCAGGAATTCTACTAAGGAAAAATTCCCTCATTGTGCTTCTCTTCTTTCTTCCGACGTCTTTCTGCCCAGCAAAACGACCTGCAGAAAAACTGCATCCCACCAGCTCTTCCTCACGCTGAGGCTCAACACTGCTCTCTCTTCCATGATAAGATTTTGATCTGGAATCCCTTCCTCTTTGTTGACTGACTCAGAGAGAGACTTCCTCGAAAATTCAGCCATCCTGGCTTGGACTACGCAAACCCCTCTAGGGATTCGAACTGCTGCCTCCTGCAACTATTTCGATCTCCTTTTATGCTTAGCAATGGATTCTCTAGCTCTATTCTTCTTGCTTCACCTGAACTCCTTTGATACCATGTGAAAATTCTTTAAACTAGAATCCCTACTGCAACAACTTATGATATTTCTCCTACTTGTTAGAGTTACATGAACAATTTATTTGCAGTTTCCTATGACAAACATCGAAATACATACACTGCAGCCTACACCATTTAAATAATATGTTGAAACAAGAAACTGAACAAGAGAAAAATACAACACAAATGACATTTATTTTTGGACAAACGTCCCCAAAAAAACCCAATGTGGGAAAAAAAACACGGGTTTTGTTCAGCAGGGGCCCAATTAGGTTGCCATTGAACAATTTTATCAAATTCGTTACCATTTGAGAGATTTTTGAAGTTCTTTGGAGCCTTATTTTGCAGATTACATGGATATCCAATTTTTCAATTTTTCAGTTAATGCACAGTCAACAAAAAGGCATGAACGAGATGTTCTTTAGCAAATTCGTGGCATAGAGATACGTTTGATCACATTTGGGTTGATCTTTGATCCTAAAATCCATGAAATTTTATTTGGTTTGATCTCATGACCAAAACTCAAGCAAGAAAATTCTGAGTTTGTTAATTCTCTCAAAATTTTATAAATTATAGTCCCTTTAATGAGAGGAGGGATGATTAGAGATGTCAAGGATGATCTTAATTTGTAATTGTTGCTGCTTATTGAAGGAGAAGAACTCTATTTTTTTTCATTGAATGTAATTTTTTTAATATGACACATATTTGAATGAAATTGATGATTTAAATCTCTTCTCTTGATCTAAGTTTTCAACACCTTGCAGTCCTCAAGAGGCCCCCCTGGAGATTTGTGAGAATAGTATAAATGCTTCCCATTGCTTTCATATTCTCATGAATGGTTTGTTTTACATAGATTAATTGTTTATGCTTATCATAGATTACAAACTCATGTTTTCCATAGATTAAATGTTTATGGTTTCTTAGATTAAAATGTTCATGATTCCATAGATTAAAGTTTGTAAGTTTTATAACAAAATCTCCATGCTTTCATAGGGTAAACTCTCATGTTTTCTTAGATCAATAATCTTTATGTTTTTTTTTTCTTTCTAATTTAACATTAATTTCCTTTTCAAAAACTTAGTACTTTCATAGTTTATATTAAAGTATCTAATTCCCTTTTGAAGTTTCCAATTCATTTAAGTTATGCATAAATATTGAAATCTAATCTCCTAGCACATACAACGTAATGTAGTTTGCAAGCTCATGTTCCTGGATTGACATATAAATGCAAGTAATTTAATTGTCAATTAAATTACCCAACATTTTGGCGTCACTGCCAGGAAGTATACATAGGTGTTAGCTTTCAGTTGCATCTCATTATTAGTTGCATCCATTTAGTTTCATAAGACTAATTTCATTTTAGTACATCCTAGAAGTAGATTCATTAAAAAAGCAAAGAAAATATTCAATCACCTACCACCCCCACTATATCACGTGGTGTAGTAAGAGCCACATCATCTTCCATATCATGAATTATTATTTTTTCAGGTAGAAGAAGAGGCGAAAAAGAAGAGGTTGAAGAAATGGATGGAGATGATGACAATGAGGAAGATCCTTTTGGATTTACCATTCAAGAAACTAATGTCAATGTTCATATGTAGAACATCCTTTCATCCGTACTTCCTAACTTCAAAGGTATGAGGTTAGAAAGCCTAAAAACCATTCTTTTTTAATTTTAAGTAATTTTTAGATCTTATGGACACTCATTACACATTCAAAAAGTTGAATTTGTTTCCAGAAACATTGAAGGATAGAGTTCTTAAATGGTTCGTGGCTTTAGGAACAAATTCTATAAGGACATGGGATGATATGAAAAGAGTATTTTATGGAAAAATATAAAGATTATTGCATAGACCATGCCATTAGAAATGAAGTCTTTAAGATGAAACAAAAAGAGAATGGAATCATAGAAGATTTAGTGGAGAGATTTACTTATAATATCAAAAGATATAAATTGCATAATTTAAGATCAGACACATTAAAAACTCTCCTACTAAATGTTATAAGAGATGAATGGATTGATTTTCTTAACTTGGTGGGAAAAGGAGATGTCTCTCAATTGTCATTTCAAGATATTTGTGAACTATGTAGGAACATATCAATAGGAAAAGAAAAGTATGTAAGATCCCCTCAAGATCCATTTATGGCAAGAGTAAGTAAATCAACATGAGGTTTGGTAAGTCAAACTGAATTTAACAATTTGTTAGACATTCTTGGTAATTTAAATGAACAAATTAATATGCTAAGAATGCAAAACAAGCAAAAAGTTGAGATTGTTGCTTCATTTATATTTTAACATAAATGTAGAAAGCAACATGCTTTTCATGAATGTCCACTTGATAAAATTAAAATTTGTGAAATCTATTTAGGATCACATACTACTAAATATTGTCCATCGTTACTAGGGTTAAAGGTAGTTTACCAAGGATAAAATAAAACATTGAAACAATCCTATTATGTAGATCCAAGAAGACCATGGCAGACTCATCAATCTGGTATGATGCATGATCTTAATTCACATTATGCACAACAATCACAAAGTAATTGGAAAACACCCTTACCTTGGCAACATTGGCCATCTCAATCCCAATCTCAAAACCAATCTTGGCAACAAGGTTGGCAAGGTCCTTATAGAGGAAATACACCATATCCTCATTCTTTCCTTTACTATCCTCAATACCAATATCAATGTTATCCATACCATTCACCTCCACCACAACACCATTTTCACCATCAGTTGACCTCAATCCAACCTTTCTCTTTACCAACCACATAAACACCCCAAACTTCCATTCGCACTCCACTACCTGCACAAGCATTTCAAATCCCCAACAATAAACACCTCAATCCACTTACGATTTTGAGGTATTGCAAAATTATTCTCTAGATGTCATTGAAGAACAACAACGAGAAGAAGAAGAATAAGATAAGGTCCAAGAATCATGGATGCATGTTGATAAAGAGCAGTTGTTGGAACCTGAGATTGAAAAGTTTCATGCATGCCTATCACCATATTCTATGAATGGAGATCACATCTCTGAAGACTTGCATGGCATGATAGTAGGAAGCCAAGGAAGACAAGATTACATTGAATCTTGGTTCAAGACAGTCATTGGATCCCAGTACTCCATTCTTCAGTATCTTCTGACATCATCTCAATCAAGGTAGTTGGTCTCTCATATACTGGTACATATCAAAGAGTATATTTCAAACCTACATATGAGTTTATCTATCATCTTGTTTTTTTTAACAAGGTCGGGTAGTTGGTATATTATCAAAATCTTTGTTGGAGCAAGCTCCTATTACAAGCGATCGCAAAAAGATAAACATCTAAGCCAGGAGATGGGAACATAGTCCCTTCTCCTAGGCTAGTGTTCAAGACTTCATGTATTTTTATGGGTATTCTAGTGTACTGACTAACAAAATGACCTATTAGAAATAGAAATTTACATGCCATGGATTCTCTGAAAGTTTTTCAAGGCTTATAGACTATTTGCTCCTGAGTTGGTTGTTTATTCTTTTCATATTTTACCAAGTTCTCTCCTTCATTACTTGTGCTGCTGATTTTGTAATATGCCACTGTGGTTCCATTTGAGTTGATTTCTTGTTCGTCCTTTGGATTTGCATTCTGCTCCTTGTTTTGTTGTGCTTCCTTGGATTTGTTATGCCTGAGGTGCTTTTTCTCCTTCTGGTGTTGACTGCGTTCCTTTTGTCGGGCACAGGGGCCATTGGAATCAACGAACAGGGTTTTCAGTTTAATATCTGCCAAGTTTAAGTCACAAAGTTCGGATTCATGGGGTGGACGGTAGAGATTATCTAGAGGCGCTGTTATCTGGAGGAATCGTTACTGCCGTCGATGAATCAAATCAACTGTTGTCGGGTGTGAAAAGGTTTGAACGATAATCAATGAGAAAGGTGGGTTTAAAATCGAGGGTGGTATTTCGAGCGGATAAGAAACTGTGAGTGGTAAAAAGGGGAGGATGCCCAATTCCATTGATGGGGCGACACGTAGCAGCGGAGGAGAGGGAGAAAACCACTTTTTGGGCGGGTAATATTTGAGCTTGTTGTCAGCCCGACATCAATAAAATACCATTTGATCTGATGGGGACAGATTGACGGTGGGAGAAAGTTGCACAAGTTTGGATGGATGGGCTGATCACCAATCGTCGGATCAGGTGCCAGATCAAGGATCTAGCTTTGATCGGAGATCGGAGAGAGGAGAGAAAAGAGATGTTGTGGAGGCTTGAGGGGGAGGACCTGAAGATATATTTAGGAGTGAATGAAAGCTTATTTTAAGTCTGAAATAAGCACTCAGTCATGATATTCCATTGTATTTCGGTAATAATGAGGTACCAGGGAGAGGACCAAACTTTGGACATAACAGAGGCTTTATGCTGCAATGGGGTGCTGGGGTGGAGGGAGTGGAGAGGATGGGGGGATATGGGGTGAATGATTTGGGTAAGAAGAGGGGAGGGGGCTTAATATGAAGTCTACTCGCTTAGTAGAGGTAACACTGAGGGCTATTATATAAGGCAGGAAGGGGCTTTGAAGCCAAAGAAGCACTATATTGACCTGGAAGGTGAAGATTTCTTCACTGATATTTCTTCTGCGATGATTGCACCCTCTGTCCTTATAGTGCTTTAACGTTGCCCGATCCCTGCATTTGATGAAATAGTTTGCAACATGGTTCTTGTGACCATGGTTGCAATCTTCCTTCCTGCTGTTTCTCATGCTAGAGTCTAAAATTGCATGGATTTTCTTATATATTTCCATGACTTCCTGGCTGTTACTGCAGTGATGAGTCCTTTGTTGCTTTTTGACAGTTTTTATTTATTTATTTATTGCTTTTATCCTTGTGGTTTTTCCTTGATTTTAATGATCTTTATTCTTTTGCGTTTTGCTACTCATTAAGGAACAAAGTTATGATATTCTTCCTGGTTTTCACGAACATGCCCTTCATTTTTTTCCACTGCTTGGTTTGCAAAATAATCCACCTGTTGATTGTGAATTCTCAAGATATGTCTGAAGATTATATTACCAGAGCCTTCCAAGTTCTTCCTTATTCTTCTAAGAATTCTGTTCATGAACACATTGCTTGGGTTTTTATTTCTTGCCATTGCCTCTATTATTATGGCTGAGTAACCTATTATGATAGGATTTTGAATCTCTCTTTTTTTTATTATTCTTGTTCCCATCAGCAAGTTTTATGCTTCTGCCTTATTATTTGAGAGTTGTCCCAATCCCCATTCATATGTGACATTTTCTTTCCCATCAGGATCTAGGATTATTCCCCCTGTCACTGCCCTTCCCAAGTTATGCTTTGAGGCCCCATCAAAGTATAGGCAATATCTGTTTTGATTTTTCCTCCAGTTTGTCAGTTCCTCTTCACTCATTCTTATTTTCCAAATATTTCCTGAGTTTATCTTCCTATTTTCTTTTTGTCCATTATTGTTTATTATGGCTTTGCCGAGCCAACATCGCTCTTCCTGCTAAAGAGTGCTATAATTTGTTGGTGCTGATCCTTTGACATTGAGGATTTCAAAAGTTAAACCCCACGTTTTTGAGAGGGTCTTCCCTATCCTTGGAATTTGATTTTTGAAAATGCACTTATTTCATGTCAACCAAATTTTCCAACATAGAACTACTAGAATGCACTTCCATATTCTCTTAATTGTGACTTTCTTCTTTGTTTCGTATGGATAGGCCTTCTCGAGGGTCTGAAGAAAATCCAGCAAGTACTTTTCAAAATTTGTTCTTATTTCCAAAGGACTTATCAACTGCTACCAAAATTCTTTGGCAAAGGTGCATTCTTGGAATAAGTGTTGAATATTTTCTTCAGCTTGCATGCATAATGGGCATCGTGTTGGGCCTTGAAAGCCCTTTTTTTAGGTTGTCACTAGTCAATATTCTCCCTTTTAGTAGAGTCCAAATGAGCATTTTGATCTTAGGCAGACTTTCTGATTTCCAAGCTATTTTCCAAGAATCCCAGTCTTGTTGATTTGGTTGTTCCTGAAGGATTTTATATCCAGTCCTAACTGTGTAGTTTTCACCACTTGGGTCCCAAAGATAAGCATCTTCCTCATCAATGTGGATTGGCACTGCCCCTTTTAAGAGCTGCCTTATTTTGCTCCATTGCCCTTCCAGATCTGTCGGGATTGCTAAGCTTTTCCAATCTTGCCACTCCTTTTGATTCCAAATAGATATAGAGTGTAAGGTGTTGAAACCTTTATCTCTCATCCACTCTTGTATGTCTTCAGTTTCTGGATGATTCTGTAATGGTTCTTTTCCCATGATTCTATCCTCCCAAATTGAAATTGTTTTTCCATTGCCTGAGATTTTAGAAATATATCTACTCATTAATGGAATTGTTTTTTTAACCAGCTTCCATACTGTGGTACATGGTCTTATTGGGACATTTCCAATTGAGCTATCTTTTCCTGGTGACATCCATATATTTTTTTATAAGAGTCTTTTTCCACTAGCTCTCTTTTCCTATAATTAGTCTCCATACTATTTTCATTCCCAGTGTTGCATTCATGAGCCTAGGTATCCGTATTGATAGGCCTCCTTGCTCATAAGGTATTACTACTTACTCCCACCTGACCAGGCTAAATTTTTTGTTTTTTTGCTTCCCCCCTTGCCACATAAAGCTTCTTAAGATAAGCTCCATTTGTTTGTGGTCATTTTCTGAGGCCATGATTATCGCATATTGGTGGATAGGTAGTGCTGCAAGGAGTGCTTTGATTAGAATTACCCTTCCTGACATATTCAGCCACATCATATCCCAGCTTTCAATTTTTTTAGTCCATATTTTTATCTTCATGTTCTCTTTTGAGATTGGAAGTCCCAGATAAAAGAAGTGTGTCCATTTTTCCTGTACAAGGATGTCTAATATTTGTAAGATCCTTTGCATAGTTATGGGAGGGGCATTCCATCCATATATCCTTAATTTTGTATTGTTTAATAGCCCACCTGAAACCTGTAAGAAGTCATCCAAAACTCTTTTGAACATCCTTTCTATTATTGTTGATGCCCCTCCCAGTAGCAGTGTGTCGTCAGCAAAGAGTGATTGGTTTATTGTTTTTACTCCTTTTACTATTCTGATCCATGTGATATTTCTTTCCTTTCTTTGATTTTCGAGAGCCCTGCTTAATGTTTCCGCCATTATAATGTATAGGAAGGGGGAGAGAGGACAACCTTGCCTAAGGCCTCTTGTGCTTTGAAAGAAATCATTGGGCCTTCCATTAGTGAGGGGGGCAATCCATGGAGTAGAGATGCATGCATGTATGACTTCCAGTATTTCTCTTGAGAATCCAAGTTTCTAGAGGACAACCATTAGATATGGAAGACTAACCCTGTCAAATGCATTTTCCATATCTAGTTTGATTATGAGGCCTTTTTCTTGCTTCAGCATACTAGAGTGAACCGCTTCCTGTACAATAATTACATTATCTATGATTTGCCTGTTGGGCATGAATCCTCCTTGATTTTCAGATATGATTATTGGAAGTACTTCCTTGATTCTATTTGCAATTATTTTTGTTATTATCTTATATGATGAATTGCAGAGAGAGATAGGGCGAAACCTCCTGAAAGTTGTGGGTTTGCTTCTTTTGGGATAAGAGCAAGATAGGAGGATTTGGTGTTGCCTCCTATTTTTTTTTTTGAAAACATTCTTCACCATTCTTAAGAAATCCTTTCTAATGGTATACCAATGAAATCTGTAGAATGCTATTGTGAAGCCATCTGGCCCTGGGGCTTTATCCGGATGCAGGCTCCATATCGCTGTCACTACCTCTTCTTCTGTGGGATCCTTGCACATTGCTGCATTTTGTTCTTTTTTTTTTCGTTTTGTGTGTTTTAAGAAATATTCACTTTCAACCATTTCTTCATTGGCTGAAAGTAGGTTTTTAAAGTGTTGATAGGCTACTTTTTTTTGTTCCTCCGCTCCTTTGACCTCTTGGCTTTCAACTTGAATTTTTTCTATTTGGTTTCTTTCTCTTCTTATCTTCATTGTGTTATGGAAAAATGATGTGTTTTTGTCCCCTGCCTTGAGCCACAAACTTTTTGATTTCAATCTTGCCTTTTCTTTTTCTTTTCTGTTTTCCCTATATATTTCCTAGAAGATTTCCTTCTCTCTTAGATAATCTTGCTTGCTTTCTTCTTTGTTTTCCTTTTCAGTTTGCATGCTATCTGTTTTCTATTGTAACTCTTTTCTCTCTCTCCCTCTCTCTTTTTTTTTTAAATTCATTTGCTCTTGCCCATTCCTTTAATTTGTTTCTTGCAGTTTTTAATATTGTTTCCCAAATATACTGTGGTGATCCTATTACTCTTGTCTCCCATGCTTCCTTGACTAATTCGTTGATTTCTCCGTTGATGTCCCAAATTGCACTGTATCTAAATGGGAGCAGACCCTGATTTTCCATTTTTCCCATGACTATTATCACTGGTTTATGATCAGATGCTGTGGTATGTAAAATTTTTGATTTTATGGAGCTGTGCACTGCTGCTATATTTTCTTGTATCAGAATTCTATCCAGCCTTTCTTTTATGTTACTTTAGCCCACTCTTTTATTGCTCCAAGTGTACTTCCCATTGTTTGGCAGAATACCTATCAAGTTGTGTTGTTCCATTAATTCTTCTAGAGTATCCCTGGATGGGTCTATGTGATATGTTCCTCCAAACTTTTCTTCTATGCTTCTTACCAAATTTAAATCTCCTCCTAGTATTATTTTCCCATCTTGCACTTCTTTTAGTGCTTCTTTTAAGGTGTCCCAACATTGCTCGTTTTCCTTGTAGTGATTTGGGGCATATATATTTTGACACTGTACTTCTCTTTTGTACTGATTTGCATTAGATCCGTTTGGATCTAGTGCAAATATTTTTTTGTATTTTATTAATTCCCAAGTTCCTTTTTTCCATATTGTGCATATGCCTCCTAACGCTCTTGATGCCTGTATTGCTTCCCCTTCATAATTTCTGATTTTTTTTTTTTTTTTTTTCTAATTTTCAGTTTCTTGGCTATTTGTTTTTGTCTCCTGAATCATAAGGATGTCTAGGTTTTCTTTTGCCAGAATGTCTCTTGTGGCATTTTCCTTGATGGGCGATCCCATTCCTCTACAATTCTAGGAGACCACTATCATTATTTGCTTGTTGGGTGGTGCATGGCTCCTTTCCCTCTTGGCTGACTTTTTTCGTTGTTTCCTGAACTCCTTCCTAAGAAGGTTTCCATAGGTTGCTGTGTTCCTAATGCCATTTCCTTTGTTGCTGCTTCATCCCTGATTTCTTTGTTTGTCTTCTTCCTGATTTTTTTTGGTATTCTACATTTGGGGGTACTTCCTTTGACTGCTTTCTTGTTAGGATTCTATCTACTGGGGGGGGAGGGGTATGAGTGTTTAAAACCAGAGGGGATGAGGGGGGATTGGGGGTATTTTGTGGGGATTTGGATCTGGATCTGGATCTTGGTCTAGGGGATGCGGGAGCTGAAGGATCGAGAAGTTCAAAAGGGTTAGTGCTAGCAAGAAGGTTATTAATTTTTGGTGATGGGGGATGGGGGTCAGAGGATGTGGAGGGCTGTGAGGAAGAGAGATTTGGTTTTTTGTGGACTATCTTCTTTCTTTTTACCTATTCCCATTTGTTTTCCAGATCTTCACTCTTTTCATTTTCATTTTTTTTTTGTACATCTATTTGTAAAATGACCGTATTCATGACATACCTTGCATTTGAAGGGGAAACAATATCACCTACCAAATAAATGGAACTCCTATCTAGTTGGATCATAAAGTTTGATCAGTGATTTTTTTTGCAAAGGAAAATTGGGGTTGAAGCTTGTAATCGTGGATTTTTTCTCAAAGTGGGGAATCAAAACCTATAAGTGAATTCTTGTCAGTTATGTGGTTTTCATTGAGTGACATAAATATTTGTAGGAGGACTATATTCTTGAGACTTAGCTTGTGAATGATATTAAGAATTTAGTTAATAGTGCTATGTGAATAATTATGATCTCACCTGAGTGGTATAAACAAAGAGTTAGAGAGACTAGGGAAATCTAAAAACCTTAGTGGAATATGATCTATAGAAATCCTATCTTCCAATAGGATACAGGTAATAAATACAGAAATATAGATTTAGATAGGGGAAAGGAACATCCCATAGTACACAGATTATATGATGCTTTTAAGATGATCCACAGGAAAAAATGAAGTGAGATTTGGTATTGGATAAGTGGAGATGCAGTTGGTATTATTGCAAAGGGAGAATATTGCAATATTTTCTCATTAAAGTGGAAGAAATTCAAAGCTTGCAATAGTCCGAGTCTAGAAATATAATGAGTAAAATATTTTAATTTGGTTTGAACAAAGAATTGATGACTACAGGATTGATCTCTTTTAAAGAAAGGGGAACATTGATGCTCTTTAAGTTTAAGGTTTCCTACTTTGGGAGGAAATATAATAGTTTGGGATTGATTAGCAAATATGAAAGAAGAATGTTTTGAGGTTGAAAGGACATTGAAAGGACTACAACAATAGTGTGTAGGTTCATAGGGGTTGAACATAGAGGTATGGTTTTTGAAATTTGAATTTTGCAGTTGTTGAAGTAACAAGATATTTAGAGAAGCATGAAGATTGTAAGTTGTAGACAAAAGATAATAAGGTAGAACTAAAAGAAAGTGAAGTAGTGAAGGTAAGGTACATTTATGATAATTAAACCTCTATATTTTCTTAACAATTTTGATGAAAATTGACAGGTAGTAGTAATGGGAAGAGACCTTGTGGCATTAGTGACAACTAGGAGAGATGTAAGAGGGAGCAAGTTATGGTCTCAGAGAAGTACTAGTGAGAAAATAATTAGTGACAATCATTAAAATCATAGGAGTTGTGACATAAGGAAAGAGCATGTGAGGCTCTTGATGAAGTAAATCTTGTGACAAGGAACCCTACAATTAGGAAGCTATTAACAAATTTTCAACCGAAGTTGGGAAAGGAGAGAGGAAAACTGAGTGTTCTTAAGAAAAGGTGAAAGTGTAGAAGTCTAAGAGGAGAAAGGATTGTTCAAGAAGGTTCAAAAAGAGAGAATATTGGAATACCAAATGGCTAGGATAAGGATAAATCTTGGTGAGGTATTGGTTGACAGGCCAATGGAGAAGGATTTTTATGTAGGCTTGAATGTAGCTCACAATGGGCAAGAGGAAGATCACAAAGAGGGAAAGAAAAAGACTATTGATAGTCAAGGCGAATGTTCAAGGATAAGACACATAAGGATGAGAAATTAGGATTTTGATAGAGAACTCGTTGAAATAAAGGTACAATTGAATGTACTAATGGAAGTTCTACACTAAGGTGAGAAAGACCGGAAGCGTAGATTGATTTTGCGGAAGAAGGTGAAGTGGAATTTGTTGCAGGTAAAGTCGAAGGAAAGGATGAATGCACAATTAGGGAATGGGAAGCTCATAGGAGTTGAGCTTCAACATGTGATAATGATTGAAGGGAGAGTTTTCATCTGTGAAACAGAGCAAGGACCCTTATTTAGGGAAGAATATGATGATGATGATGTAGACAAGAGAATTTATTAGAGTCTCGTGAATTGCCTTGAAAGTTTAGATCAATATGAAAACATAATTTCCAAGGCACCAAAAGAGGCCATAGAGTATTTTGTTTTCACAACTAATGAATTGTGCATGTATACTGGTTATGTAGTAGATGATGAGGGACAACCACCTACAACTATCATAAATATTAAGGATGATGGGAAATGTATTTTCAATACATTGAAATATAACAAAGTTTGAAGTATTTTATGAGGGAACTTGTTACTACATTGAGTAGG
Organism: Pinus tabuliformis; assembly: GCA_031772625.1. Taxonomy (NCBI): domain Eukaryota; kingdom Viridiplantae; phylum Streptophyta; class Pinopsida; order Pinales; family Pinaceae; genus Pinus; species Pinus tabuliformis. The sequence continues at coordinate 613,994,153 of CM062806.1, read as the reverse complement.
ACGAAGTTGCCTTATGGAGATGGCCAAATAAAGGAAATAAAGAAACATTTAGATGAAATGTTTACGAAGTATGAAAAGGAAATAGAGTTGCTGGAAAGGTTGTTGAGAAATTCAGAGGTAGGAGGAGAGACGACAACTAGATATGAAACATGTAAGGAAGTGATGCTTACAACATCTAAGGAACGGAAGGTAGATTTTAATTTTCTCATTGATGATAAGGTTGTTGAAACTAAAAATGTAATCAAAGAAGAAAAATATGAACTATTTCATGAAGATAAAATTGAGCCTCAGTTACAACATTCTAAGCCAGTGTTTGGATATTTTAAGGAAGAAATAAGGTACTTAGAAGAATGGTTGAAAAAGGATACATGTAGTAATTTGGAGGAGCAGATTAAAGTACCATGCAACAATGACATAAATGAAAGGGAAAATACAAAGTATAATCAAGAACTTGAATAAGAGGTAGAGAGAAGCAAGGATTTGGAGAATGAAAGTCAATCTTCCATAGATCATCCCTGGAGAAGACAACTAAATGCTTTAAACACTTACGATGAAAGGTATGAAGATGAAAGGACAGGAAATATCAAGAATAAAAATATTATTGAGACAAGGGATGAAGTCAAAATAAATATTGAGATAAATGAACTATGGAATCTTATGAAAAGGAATTCCAAAAAAAAGAGAAAATGAAGGAAAGCAAGCAATCAAAAATAACATCCACTTTATTGTGGAATATTTTGAAGGCTGGATGTATGGGATATTGTAGAACAAGATGTGGGATCTTGGAGGATTCAAGAATTAAATGCATATGACCAGGAGGTCATGAATTTTTTTACATTGGGCATTTGATGCAGGAGCATCACTCTGAAGTTTCCATCTTGTTAATATACCTAGAGGTTTGAAATTTACCGAAGGAATAATTTCTCTAATTTTGTAATTATTTAGATTATTAAGTGAGATTTTAAAAGAATTAGTTGCGTACCTAATCTATCTTGTTAAGTTAAACTATGAGAGATTGTAGGAGAAGAATATTGGCATAAGATTTAAATCGAATTGTTTAGGTTATCATTTTTGAGTTTTAATAGAAGCATGGTAAGCCTACAAACACAAAATAAAGGATGGTCAATCGAAGGATAAATCAAGCCACAAAGTGAAGACTAGAACATGAGAATTTTCTAAGTGAAGCTTATGTACAAATTTTAATGGGTGGAATGGCATTCATACCATCAATATTTAATTTCTCTATATGATTGTTGATGAGTTCCAGTTTTTGTGCATTTGTAGAATCAGTGATACATTAAAATGTATATGTTATATAAGTGAGGTCAATCTTGGAGGGTTTAAGACAATTGAGTGAGAGGAATAAATCCTGCACATGTGTATTTGTTTCACAATACAGGTAGATGGAGAATCTGTAGGGATAGAGTGAAGATCAAATTGATGCTAGAATTTGTGAAGAGGCTTAGTGCACATGAAATTTGTGCCTAAACTGATGAGAAATATCTCTATAAGAAAGAAGCAAACTCATCTTGAGAGTTTGAGGAGGATTGTATGGTTATAAAATTATAACACAAGAATAAAAATTTTGAATGGGTTGGCAATCATTGGATTAGAGAAATTGAGTTTGTTAATCGTTGATAATTTATATTTTGTGGATGAATTCCATTTATTAAGAATCATGTGAATTACTTGAATAGTTAGTAGCAATTTCATGTTGTAAACAAATGCCATTTAAAACCCCAAATATATATTTTGAATCGACTGAGATTCTAATCAATGGAATCAAGAGTTAATGGATGGTTCTCTCTAAAGTAATTCATGTTATTTCTGTTAGCGACTGTTTTATTCCTACTATAAACGGTCCAACTTTAGTTTCATTACCAAGTGGAACCAACATTGTTAAATCTAAATAATTAATGGAAATGATTGGTTTATTAAAGAGAAGACAAAATTGAAGCAAGTCAATTTGCCTCTTATTAAGCCACCTCTTGTTGAGGAGTTTCAACATGAGATGAGATTATGAGTTAGGTGACTGTTAGGGAATGTGAAATCAATCACATCATTACTCTCAAGAGTTATGGTTCTCCTGTGGCTTTCTGATGACCATAGGTGGATTCCTGTTATGGGTGTATAAATCATGTTACCATAGTAGAGCATATTAAGACTAGTTGGTTCAGAGAAAGAAGGGATGAACAATTAGTTTTCACTAAGTAAGAATGATCTATTCAAATGAACATGTAAATCTCATTCTGAATATTAAGACGAGGATGATGGTGAAGTCTAGGAGTACTTGGGTATGTTATTGTTCTAATTGAGGAGTTGGAATTTTTTGAAGATGTAAGAAGTGGGGATTTATTGCATTACCAAACAAGCAAATGATTGTAAGACTCAGTACTTGAAAAACTAATTTGGTAATTATAGAAGGTTAAATTAAATATAAAAGATAATGCAATGCAAAGTTAAATGAGACAAATGTGAGGAAAAATAAAGAATTAAACAAAAATAGAAAATGGAAATAGGAGAGAAAAGGATAAGGGATGGGAAATGAAAGGTCAGGTTTGTTGGCTTCCCACTTCCCACTCTCTCTAATTCTTATTGGAATTTCACTCTCAAAGGGATTTTATTTTTATTTTTTATTTATTTATTTTCTATTTTCTGTTGATAGATGACCAAGGAGAGGAGGATATGTAAAAAACTATCAAATTGCATTGTAAATATGTTTGTCAATATATGATTGATTAAACTGTTTGATGTTGTTTCTATTCATTTTTTTCCCTTTCAGGTTTTGTGAAATTAAATGTCAATGTGAGATGGAATTTCCCTGTGGCTAAATTGATTTGTTCTTGAGTTATTGGTGCTTCTCTGTGTCTAAAATGTTGCATGCAATTGGATCAAATGATGTTAATAGTGAAGAAAATTTACCATTTTACATTATTATTCATTAGTAATTCATTTTTCATGAACATTTTGTGATAAACAACAATTATATAATCACACTCTTCTATTCTCGTTGAATTTTGAAATCAATGGATGTGATAAATTTTTTGTTTTAAATTTTTTGTTAAGTTTTCATTCTCAACCCTTGGATCTAGCTTTTCATTGTTTAAAGTAAATAATTCATAGAATTAAATAATTCACCATTCTATGAGACTACTAGTTGGAAATTAGTTGACCAAAGGAGATCATTAGTGGTTGGATAAACAAATAGTAAATTCTTTGAACTAGAGAGTCATATACATCACCCTAATCAAAGTTATAGTTTGAAACTATGTTAAAGGTTGTTAGTGGTTGTCTAAATCATACATAGAATACGATATATCGGTTATAAATAGGATAGTAAGTTGCAATATATCTCTTTGATGTCGTATAATATGGCTAGTAGTTTAAAGTTCACTATGCACTAATTGATGAATAAGCCATTCTTATCACTTCACATTTTGTGGTGCTTTTAAACTGAGAAAAATTATATTTCTTGATTGACATATTGTAGAGCAAATAATGTTGCAATAGAATTTATGCCTAGTGTTATAATTTAGGACATAAGCCTCATAATCAATTTTAAACTTAGAGAACTTAGCATCAAAATGCGAATAGAGACTAGAGACTCATTTCATAGAGAATTTGTAATAATCAAGTAAGTGAAATTAAATTCTATCCTAGATAGGTCAATTCTCCTTAAAACCCAAGTTTGACAACCACTTTATAGTCTACTACTTTCTTTATTACAAAATCATATAATATTTGGTCTCCTTAAATATTCATTTGACTCTCTTAAAACGCTTATGAAAACCATAAACACTTAGCCCTCTTCCTTTAAATAAAGAATATAAATATTGATAAATTATTTGCCTAAAAATAATCTCCTGATACTTACTACCCTAATAAGTTGATTGCCTCATATTTACCAGCATATTGTTTCCTGTTCCAATTCCTTTTTGCTGCTACTACTAATTCTTGCAGTTAGTTTCAACTACCTTAACCAGGCATTCCCATGCTTTCCTGTACTAAGCACATAACTGCCATTAGATTCAAAATAAATTTAAATAAATTCAAATAATGCCTCATTGGTTGTCTGTCAATAAGGTACACTTGCAATTTTATTCACTTACTATCATAACAAGTCAAACTACCTCTTTGATCAAACCATCATGTATAAACATATCACATCCGATGAGTTCAAAACACAACCATCATATATCAAACTCGTAGATCACATGCAATCATCACACATCAAAATCATAGATCACATTCATAATTAGAAACTGAAATAAAATACTGAGACTTATCCTTCAATTGGTCCTTTTCTTCTACCTTTGTTATTTTTCCTCATCGTACACACACGAGATCAGTTGCCACATTCAACAAACACCAAGTACTTCTCTTCTCTTTAATGATGAACACATACACAGAGTGTACACCACACACACCACACACATACAACTACACATGACAGACAAGACAACACATACATGCAACTACACTTAGCATACACCACAACACATACACCTAAACCCATTGTACAACGCAACACATACACCTACCCCCAGTGTACAACACGACATAATACACCTACTCCCAGTGTACAACACAACATACACACCTAGACCTGATGCACAACACAACATATACACCTAGACCCAGTGTACAACACAATACATATATGTACATAGAGTACAACACAATGAATACACATGTCAAGGTACCACAACTACACAATACACATACCTAGTACCACATGTACACAACACAACATGTACAACATGCACACAATACCACTTGTATACATGCACACAATTCCACATGTATAACATGTACATAATACCACTTGTACACAATACTACCTGCGCAACATGTAGACAACACCACATGTACGCGACACCACCTGCACAATGTGTACACAACACCACTTGCGCAACGTGTACACAACACCGCTTGCACAGTGTGTACACGACACCATGTGCACAACACCACCTACACAACGTATACACAACACCACTTGCATGATGTGTACGTCACACCACATGTACACAACACCACCTGCACAACGTGTACACAATGCCAAATGCACACAACACCACATGTACCACGTGTACATAACACCACATGCACACAAAACCACATGTACAACACACACATCGCACAATATGTACACAACACCGCATATACAACATGCACCCAACACCATATATGCACATCACCACACATACAACATGCACACAACACTATATGTACACTGTATTGCATATGCAACATGCACACAACACCGCATATACGACATGTACACAACTCCATATGTGCATAACACTACATATATGACATGTACCCAACACTGTCTGTACACAACAATGCATATAAAACATGTACACATATACAAAATGGTAATACTGCACATCTAGAGACCACATTGAATCTACCAAGAAACCTTGATTCTAGTGTGTTTTCACTATCCACGCTTGTCCTAGTATGTCGCATATCTCCTTGCTTTCATTCCGTTGATGTATCCTTCAACATAGACTGTCCATAATATAAACATAGGCATAGTATAACACATAATATCAAATTATATCCACATGATACTAACCTCATATATCTGTCATGCCACTCTTCCACTTGATTCTTTATAAGACTAGGAACCTCTTCCTGCCATTCACCTGCATAAGCAATCATTCCTCTGCAAGAATAATCCCTGATGACCTTGTTAGATAATGACATACATACATACATATATAGATATAAATATTATCATAAAGCAATTATAATCCTTAACGACCCTATCAGAGAAAAACATACATACATACATGCATACGTATAATCATTAGCATAAAACAATCATGATCCCTGATGACCTTGTAAGACAACAACATACATACATGAATATATAAACATATAGACATCAACATAGCCATAATCACAACATAATTACCAAATATCACGAGGTCAAGTTTAAAAGAACTTTCTTTATTCGTGCACAACATGCACAACCTTGAGAAAAACAATTCCTAACATATCCAAGGCATCTGACGTGTTATGAAACCAGCTCACAAAAATATAGAAAAGATAAATCAACTCCTTAGAAATAAGCCTCTTCGAGGGGACAACCTCCTTTACATTACACAAATGAACAATTCTTGGATGATACAAATGACAAGACCTCCTTTCTATATATAGGAGTCTAAGTGGTCAGAATGTAATCAGAGCCGACATAGCAATAATAATGTAAGAGCACAACAATAACAATACTAGGCTTCTATGGGGCACAATAATAACAATATGGGGACTACATGGGCACAACAATATAATAAGGGGTTTCATTAATAACAATAAGGGGTTACGCTAGTAGTATATGGACCTAACATGCCCCTCTCCTTCAAAAAGTTTTGTCCTCAACGCTTGAGTAGTTCTGGATGTTTTTTTTATAAAATGCTCATCCTCCCATGTGGAATCTTTAGTGGGTAAGTTCTTCGACTTTATGAGATACTCTAAAATTGATCGATTTCGTAGCTGTCGGTTTCTTGTTTCCGTGACTGCTTCAGGTTCCAATATGATTTTCCTTCCTCGTCAAGTTCTGACAATATTGTTTGAACTGGGATCTTGTCACTTATAAACTTCTTTAAGCATGAAACATGGAAAACTGGGGGCACTCGGGAAGATGCAGGAAGCTCCAATTTGTATGCCATAGTACCAATCTTTTGCAGTGCCTTGTAAGGACCATAGTACTTTGGTGATAATTTATTATCCTTCTTAGCTTGCTTGAGGGACATTTGTTTGTATGGTTGTATTCGTAAAAATACCCAGTCGTCTATATCAAAACTTCTTTCGCTGCGATGTTGATCTGCATGTTGTTTCATTCGATTTTGTGCCAAAGTGAGGTTATCCTTTAAGAGTTGGAGAACTTGTTGTTGTTGAGGGTCTACCTTAACACCTTCATGAGATACAATATGACCCAAGTATTCCACCTCTTGTACTCCAAAGAAACATTCAGAGGTTTTTTCATATAATTGTTTCTCGCTCAATAGTCTAAGAACTCTATCAACATGTTGAACATGATCCTTCCAAGACTTGTTGTAGATTAGTATATCATCAAAAAATACTAACACAAATTTTCTAAGGAAGGGTTTGAAAATGGAATTCATCAAACCTTGGAATGTAGAAGGTGCATTGGTAAGGCCAAAAGGCATGACCAAAAATTCATAATGACCCTCATGAGTTCTAAATGTTGTTTTCAGAATGTCTTCAGTCTTCATTCTGATTTGATGATATCCTGCATGAAGGTCCAACTTGCTGAAGTAAATTTCTCCATGAAATTCATCCAATAATTCATCAATGAGAGGAATGGGAAATTTATCTTTAATAGTGAGCTTGTTGAGCTCTCTATAATCTAGACACATGCGCCATGATCCATCCTTCTTGTGCACCAATACTACTGGAGCAGAGAAAGAACTTTGACTAGGTTGAATTATACCAACCTCTAGCATTTCTGCAACCATATGTTCAATTTCACTCTTTTGTGCAAAGGGATATCTGTAAGGCCTGATGTTTGGAGGAACACTTCCTAGAAAATGAATAGCATGATCATGATCACAAATAGGTGGGAGGCCTTTGGGAGTCTCAAATACCTTGGAATGATTGTCCAAGACTTTTTGGAGATCTGGAGAAATAGATGATTTCGATGTGGGAACCTCTAGCGAACATAATTGTGCAATTAGGCCACATTGTTCTTCCTTTAGAAGCTTTGTCATGCCGTTAGAGATGATTATCTTTCCTGGTTTCCCAAAATATTGTAGCCATTGGACTCCTAGTACAATATCAACACCACCCATTGGAATGGCAAGCATTGGACTATTCAAAACATGTTCTCCCATGGATAGCTTGATATTATGGAACTTTCGAGAGCAATTTATGGTTCCTCCACTTGCAACCGTCACTTGACACTCTGGTGCTGTATATAGGAAGAAATTCAATTACTTGGCTATCTTATAGTGAATAAAATTATGGGTACTACCGGAATCAATCAACACTATTACCTTTATCTTCTTGATATGTCCTTCTATCTTTATAGTTTGAGCAGTGGTAATTCTGACCAATGCATTACAAGATATGGTCAGATTCATTTCTTATTTCTCTGGGGTTGGTTCTTGGTGAGTATCCTTTTCTTTTGACGTTTCTTGATCATTTTCTTCCCGATATTTCACTGCTTGAACCTTCTTCTTCTTGATATGTCCTTCTATCTTGAGATTTTGAGGAGTGGTAATTCCTGCCAATGCAGTACAAGATATGGTAGGATTCATTTGTTCTTTCTCTAGGGTTGGTTCCTGGTGTATATCCTCTTCTTTTGATGTTTCTTGATCCTTTTCTTCCTCCTCTTCACAATCTATGTAAAATAATTTCTTCTCAGCACACTTATGACCTTTAATGTATTTGATATCACAATTGTAACAAAGCCCTTTTGCTCTTTTTTCTTCCAATTGTTGTGGTGTCAACCTTGTCGGTTGTGGAAGGCTAGGAGAAAAAGCACTTCCATCTTTATAATTGTGAGGGGTAGACTTCCTTGTTGCCATAATTTTTCTTTCCACTTTTCTTCCCAACCTGTATGCCTTCTCCAATGAATCAGGTTCCAAAGGCGAACCTCATGTTGGATGTTATATTTTAAAGTCCCTATGAAGACATCAATCCTATGCTTTTATGGAATATCATTTACCCTTATATTCAATTTTTGAAAGTCCTCAATGTGCTCTGCCATTGAACCCTTTTGTTTAAGATTTATCAATTAGCTAAATAAGGTGTTTCTCTTTGTATCCTCATAATGTGTTATCATTTCCTCTATGAAAATTGACCACGTGACAAGTGGTTTACGAGAACAAATCCCATTATACCATAAAAATTGATTCGGTTCTAAATATAAAGATGCAATACATACCTTTTGTAACAGTTTCACCTCATGTAGATCAAAATATTGCTCCATCTATAGTATCCAATTTATCGGATCTTTGCCATAAAACTTCCTCATATCGTTTTTTCTTGATTTTAGGAGCTTGACCTTGAAATGACTGTAAATCTATAATTTCTAATGTTTTAGTTCTTAACTATTGGTTTGTGATAGCCCTATGAGTCCTCTTTCTAACCCCACAAGTTTGATCGCAACTTGATTCCCGAAGTAATAGTTATGCCCAATCTCCCATGATGACCTAATTATAGACTCATTTAGTAGAGCGAATTTGTACAACGTGCCACGTGTCACTATTTCAACCTTAGGTTTTGAAACTGATACCCAACAAACTAAAGTCCGTCTTCTTTCTGTTACTTATTATGAAATTTGAATCTGATGCTCCGAGAGAGAGTTAGGATGATTTTTCCAAGGTCACCTATTTGGGATGTAATTTGGGGGCCTTCAGAAACCCTAAATGTCTTGGACCATATCTACGAAACTATAGTGAAGAAAAATCTAAAATTCGGGCCTGAGCTTCACCAAGATTTTGGCTCATATGGGTTTTAATTTTAGAATCTATAACTTCGTAGAAAAAAATTATACTGAAAATTCCACGATGACTGGTTTGAGATGGAATTCTGGAGCTTGTAAAAACCCTAACTTCCTTAGATCATATCTCCGAAAATATAGTGAGACAAGATCTTAAATTCGGACCCGAGGTTCAGAACAATTTCGTCTCAAATGATTTTTCTTCTTCTTCTGAAATGTCGTAGAAAAAAATTTATAGCGAAAATGCCACAAAGGCCTGTTTAGAGCAGTGAAACCCTAAAATCCAAAGCTCTGATACCAAATGTTATGAAACCAGCTCACAAAAAGATAGAAATGATAGATCACCGGCTTAGAAATAAGCCTCTTCGAGGGGGAAACCTCCTTTACATTACACAAATGAATAATTCTTGGATGATACAAATGACAAGACCTCCTTTCTATATGTAGGAGTCTAAGTGGTCATAATGTAATCAGAGCCGACATAACAATACTAATGTAAGGGCACAACAATAACAATAGTGGGCTTCTATGGGGCACAATAATAACAATATGGGGACTACATGGGCACAACAATATAATACGGGTGTTTCACTAATAACAATAAGGGGTTACACTAGTATTATAGGGACCTAACATGACGCCTCAAATCCATTTACTTTACCTTCCCTGTTACCTTTCTCATGGTTGTCCTACCACCGTCTATTTACCCCAATGTACCCAACGAATCCAAATGAATGTCATATTCTTGTCTTCAAATGCCCTTTATTCATGCGTCCAGCTTCATCCAGGTCTTACATTATCTGTTGGGTTTCATTTAGCTCTCCCTGAGATCCATTAACTTTCCTATTTGCCCAACCAATTCCCAAGGCTCTCAAACATAAAAAGGAAAGAACAAGAAACAAACAAGAAGGAAACCATGAAAACCAATAACAATACGACACCACAAACAAAGTGGCAGGATCATGCACCAGACATAAACAAAACTACAAATCAAGCGCAAATAAATCATAAAGTACCAAAAACACAAAACTAGCAACAAAATGCCATGACCCAACCCCATGAATTCCCAATCCTTCCAAGGGAAATCTCAACCCGGGCCTTCTTCAAGATTTCATGGCAGTCTCTTTTTCCATGAAACTCCTACATCATATTTCCATCAACACATAACTGTCAGTGTATAAATAAATATAATAACTGAACACATACATATATCATCTCTCAAGGGACTCCAATTCCTTGACGAATCTAGACATAACAAGAAACCTACTATTATATCTATCAAATACATGTCCATGAATATAACACATATCCACATAATTTCAAACAAAATCAAGTTTAAGACGACTTCTTGTATTCATGCAAAACACTCATTCGTTTGGAATTGTGGTTTCCAAACACAGCCAAATGAATTCTCACCCAATTCCTTTATTTTACCTTGTATCTTGGTGCAATAGAGTTTTATTATGTGCTATCACATCACCCAACTGTTAGTTATATAAAAAAACCAACTATTACCTTGTCATGCTAATACCGAGCATGTTCCCCTGCAACTATTCACACATGTCAGTCACATGTTCCAAACACCAAGACATCATACCTATTAATCTGAAATCATCCTTTACCAGGACTAATAGCCATGTCATAATCTGTAATCAACTCACAGTTATGTCATAATTACAACTAGTACCGACTCACACTCAAGTGGATCTAATTTTTTTTTGTCTTAAGAGATTCTTGATGTAACCACCCTCCCACATTTACCCACTTCCATCACCCTGCTAGGGTAAAAATGAGATGAGGGTTACTATTACATGACTCAACCTCCTAAGTATAGTTAAGGAAGTGGAATTGACAAACCAAAACTTTACTGACCTTCCTCAAGAGCTACAGGGCCCCCGAGGAGCCAAACAACCACTCCAGGTGCCATAACCCTGAGTTAACTTGCCTTTTTAGTGATCTGGACTCCTAGTCACTTGCATAACAAGGCAAGCCAATGACTATAACCCTCCAGTCACATGGATAACCTTGCCTCCCAATGAATGTAGTCTAGACTTCCCAGTTTTTAGCATGTGACCCCGAAATATGAGCAACTTTTTCAGGGCTAGGATCCATACCTTTGCCCAGAACTTGATATAAATTTCCAGAATTATGAATGATACAAAGACAAAGCCACTAATACAAAACTTAGTCAAGAAATTGACCTAACTAGGCCTAACCATGACATAAATTTCATCAAACACATTGTAAACATGTAATCCACAGGTCATAAATGCATATCAGTACATAGGGGTCTCATACTTATTTGAAAATCACAATGAAAGTCTGGTTCCTTCTCAAAATAGTTGCAATAACATCTATTAGGCCATGAATTCAATAACCATTCATTTACTAGTCAAAACATGTTAGGATCCATAACTAGAATCTGTCATAAATCCATGCTTTTAACCAACATATAACCAAAATACTAACAATGATAGAACAACCATCAAAGCCACATCATAAAAAGTGAATTTACTTATAAAATACAAGAGGAAAAGAGATTTTATTAACATATGCAAAATCTAACCAAGTCAGGGACTTCCACATACCACGTAACCATAGATTGGGCTGAACCAAATTTTTCTTTCATCTAATCACCCCTGTGCCATATTCCAAGCATGAATGTGGAACTTAGAACAAAAAAAATAGGGCTTCCTCAGGCTTTACCTCAATCCCACCAAAACCGATCAAGGGAATACTAGGCCTGAAACAAGCACCTACATAACCATAGTTTACCGTAATCCTGCCATTACCGGTCAAGGGATTCCTAGGCCCAAAAAAAAGAAACATACAATACCAAGGTTTACCACAACCCGGCCAAAATTGGTCAAAGGATCACTAGGCCCTAAAAAATCTTGGATGCCTTTGGATTTCTTCACCAAAACCTTGAGGAATTTTCCCATCTCACCCTTAGGCTTTACTGAAATCTCGCCAAAATCAGTCAAGGGATTCCTACGCCCTTGGGAATTTTCCTAATACCACCTCACCCAGTTCCAAAACCATTTGTAAATCCAAATCTCAACAAAATAAAAGAACCCCATCACACCATGGCTATTCAGAAATGGAAAAGCAAGACTAAAACGAGTGTCACACCTGACAAACCCGTGCCAAGTAAGGGGGAGAACCAAATACACACATGCATGCCAAAACTAGCAAGGAAATCATACATGCAACTCCATACTTACAAATAAATCCCGATGTAGCCGCTTGATCCCACTTTTCCTTGGTTGATCCTTTATTTCCTTTGCTTTCCTCCTTTTCCTTTGCCTTCCTTTTTCCAATGCTAGAGTGCTCCAAGAATTCTCTAAGTGTGCAACAGTATGAGAGAATAGAGAGAGCTCCAAGCAAAACTGAAAAAAGTATGTGAACTGATCCTCAAAAGCCTTTTTATCATTGAGGCCTCTATTTTCTTCATTTTCCTCTATTTTTCCTTCAATTTTCCTCACATGCAATCCTGTGACCTTTCACCTTCCTTTTCTCTTATTTTCCTTTATTTTCATAAATAAAATTCCAATTAATGCCTCTTTTCCTTTTCCAATGCCTTTTCCAGTTTCCCTTAGCCATAATAAACTAAATGAACACCCACTAGGATGTTTTTCCCAACACTAAGCTTGGAATATGTGTCCCATGGCCTTGGTCTTATTTTTTACTTTATTACATGAACTTTACTTGATTTGGGATAATGAGTTCATTTTTGGTGGAGATTTTGTGTTGGGAGAGATGGAAGAAGCTAGCCCATCATGTTTCACAGGATATATAAATGCTTGGTTTGCACATTTAAGTTTTTGTTTAGAAACCTTTGCGAGGATGTGTTCACACATCATAGATTTATGTTGAGATAATATTTTTGTCCAAAGTTTGGTGTTCTCTCTAAGATTCTCGACAATGTGTCTATGAACCATATATTAATATTGTGATTAAATTATAATTTGAAATTCGATGGTATGTATGAGCTTCTCGACAACTTTTCCTTGGGTGTCCTTTTTTTTAAGCACTATCTTCTTCCTATCCCCCTACTTGCGATAAATTCAAAATAAAACCATTGAATTTGATTCGAAATACTTTTGGTTAAAAGGCCACCATGTGGATTATATATTCCTCCAAGGACACCCAGGACTTGCCCCCAGTCCTAATGTTTTTTTGTAGGCTACTACCTCTATAAGCATGAGCACAAACAAAAACTCACCATTAGAGAGACTTGAATACTAGTAGGGGGAATATCGGGGCCAAGCTTTCAGTGATGTCATCCTTGTTTAGGAGAAGGTAGGCCTTATCCATATCTAGGAAAAAATGCAACTGACACCATTCAATTCAGAATATTAAAGTGAATCCTTGGTGAAGAGGTTGGATGTGTTGTATATCTTTCTTTAAAGATACCCAAGACTTTAACTAGGCCCCATTTTTCGTTGTTTGCACCGGTGCATCCAGAGCATGATTGCAAGCATGAGATTGCCATTGGATAGGTTAGAATGTTGGTGGGGAAAATATCATTGCCCAACTTTCACTGAATTTATCCCTACTTGGTAGAAAGTGTAACTTACACCATTCGAAATCCTTTGGATGAGGGTTTGTGTGTTTTTATTTATTTTTCCAAAGGTTGTAAACGTTCGCACCTATCTCCAACTAGTATTGTGTGTTGTGGTGAATCCATGAGCATAAGCACAAACATGAATTTGTCATCAAAGACAATTGAATGCTAGTGGGGGTAATACCAGAAAAACCAAATCCCACACACCTTACCCCTAGCTAGAAACCTACTAGCTTCCTTAGAGATGAATAGCCTTGGAGCCTAGAGTTCCATTGCAAACATGACTTCACTTCACTTACTTGTGCTGATAGCTCTACATGGAGAAACAACTTTGAAATCTAGAGCTACAAAGGAGGTGCACAATAACGCAACAATTCTTTCCTTTATATCTTCATGTTTGTGCAAGTAACTTGGATGTCTAGAATTCTTATCAATTTTTTATATAGAAAATAACTTAGATTATAACCATACGTTCCCATCGATTTCAGAAGATGGTTTTGGTGGCCTGCATTACAATGTCATTTTTCATTTGCACAAGCATGAAAATAGATATGGTGCATGGAAACTATTACTTGAGTGCTCCGTCCTTCTCACTTATTATCATCATCTTCAATGGCTATGTGGAGATAGCCATGACCATGAATTGACTGCCCATATTTTTCAGCCAAAAAGACCTTTTATTGTACCCAGCATGGACATCCACTATTCCAATATTTGTCCTGAAAATTTCTATGTCTTTGATTGGGTATTTTGCTTGGATTTCCATTACATATTATGCCACTGAATTTGCCCCTAAAGCTAGTAGGTTTGTATTGTGTATATGATATTAAGTGTAAACAACTCAAATTCCTACAAGAATAATTGTTTTTATTAGATACCAAGAGTAACCAGAAAGAGTTATTTAACTTATTATATTCTTTATCTCACATTACAATTGTTTATCACCAAAAATGTCCTCAAAGTTTATGATGTCTAGCTAGTGCAGTTGAATACATTGAAGGAATTAGGTTTATAGATAAGAAGATTTATGTTCAAATCACATGGCATTCATTGTACTTATTTCAATTTTCTATTTTTTACAACTTTATCCTTTCCCTTGCTTTTTCTTCCTTGACTTGTCTATCCATATATCTCTTTCATGTGGAGTGAGGAATCTAACATTAATGAAGAAAAAATAAATCCCATACTTTAGGAATGCATTGTTTGATCAATATCCAATCAATTGTAATTAGTTGTTCTCATCTTGATACCACCACAAGTTTTTTGGGAAATTTCTAGTCCTCTTTTGTCTGCATTAGTTATCATCATCATTATTTTGCTTTATATCTAGGATTTGCATAATGATGGTAATATCTAATATTAGAGGATCATTCTGTCTATTGATTATCTTCGTACTTAGTGGATTTATTATTCCATGAAGTAAGGCTATTTTGTCCCTTTCTTCTTTATTAATTTCCAAGGTCTAAGGAAAACTTAGTAGACATCATTAGCGAGTCAAGGAATTATACAATGTTTGATATTTGTCTGTAATTTTATGCAAATTTGGTTAAAAAATGGTGCCTATGGGGCTAATCGATCATGCCATTAGCCTATGCAAAGACAACAATCATAATCAATGAATTTCTTACTCCCTGCTGGAAAAATGTATGGATACTAAGCCCCTGTTTTGATTAATGCATCCCTGCATGCCCCATTATAATATACTTTCATTTTATAATTTTAGTTTTCTTGGATCAAATTTCTGAAGATTATCATTGAAGTCTTGATTATTGGGGAACTTTATTCCAACATCTAGTTAACCATGTTTTTTTAATGGAATCCATTCTCTTCAAACATGACTATTAGGAAATTTGTTCTTTAGATTCATGGTCTTTTTGAGAAAGCTCATTTCTATTGGGTTAGTGTAGATGTTGTGGTTGGATTTACAATTCTCTTTAATATTTCGCTGGAACTTTCCTTGACCTACTTGAATCATAAGTCCTCTCACGCAACCTGATAAAACTCCATTTTCTTTCTAGTATTTCTAAATTCATGTAACAAAGAAACACTCAAAATTATTATTACCTTGCAATTTTTGGAAAGGTCTATTAATGATTTCTGAGGATAGATTTGCTGAAATCCAGGATAGGTAAGGCAATGTTTTTATTGACAAAAACATGCCATTGAACTATCAAGAGCAAATGTTTCTACCTTATTCTTTACCTTGACAAGAAGGTACGATTTCTGGCAAATCCGACCAGATTTATTCAAATACGGGTTGTGAATGTGGTAAACTAGATTGTGTTAGTTAAAATCTGTAAAGAAAACAAAAATAATAGAAATAAGGTCTGAATTTTCAAAGAAGATCCTTTTATACTTCGATTCTAATTTGTTTCCTCCATTTTGAATGTATATTTTTTTGTACAATTGAAATCCAACCCACAAGCTTCAGCGAATCCATAAGTAAAAAAAGGATTCATAATATGATGTATCCTTTCACTCATGAACATCCCAAGAGAGGAACGATCTTGTCTTTCCCGCCCTTGGCCATATTTTTTTGAGATTTGTAGTATTTTGTTGACAAGCCAATGGTATAACTTGCCTAAACTTTAGTAAATAATATACATTATTTGATCTTGACAAATAATTTTAATAAATCATAATTTAAATGCATGCTAAATTTAAGGCTTTCATGCAATATCGTAAAAATATAAAGCTTTTAACATTTGCTCTAAATTCATGATAGAAGTTTGATAATTTTCATGTAGCACACCAAGCTGAACAAAATTTCCCAGGACCCATAAAAATTCTAAAGCTTGATTCCCTTTGATATGGCAATAGGAAATGAAAGCACTAGGAGCTACAGAGAAGAGGCTCTAGCTACTAAAAGATATAATAGGAGCATTCATATCTGGTATTTTAATTGCATTAATGGGTCTTAATGGTGCTGTAAAGACAACTCTCATGGATGCGCTATCTGGAATAAAAACGAGAGGTTATATTGAGGGGCATACTCATATCTCTTGTTTTGCGAAGGTACATGAGACATTTGCCATGATTTTAGGTTATTGTGAGCAAAATGATATTCACTCTCCTTAGATAATAGAACGTGAATGTAATAATTTATCAAAAATCAACCATCTACGATTAAATTTAGTCCATTTAGAAGAAAATACCACTAATAATTAAGTGTTGTGTTTTTTCAATAGAATTAAGTGTGGAAATTGCACATGTTTTTCTACAGTTTCTTCAAAAGGAAAAACCATTAATAACAAGGTGTTGAAAATGCATGTGTTGCCTTCTTTATTTTGGAAAGTTCACTTCATGATTTTGAATACATATGAAGAACTATATGCACCCCTACTTTTGAAGTGTGAAATGGCTTATGAATGTTAGAATCACAAATTGATTTTTTTTCCCGGTAGGGTTTATTTTATATGTAGTTTATTTTAATTTTCTCTCTTTTCAAAAACATACACACCAAACATATTTTTCAACAATCAAATTAGACATTATGTCAAGAGAAAATTTATAGATTAGATATTATGTCAAGAGAAAATTTATAGATGAAGTGAGAAAATTTAATACTTAATGTGTTTTATTTTTTTTAAATTAATTGTCTTAAGCTTGTCAATTTTTTTTTAGTAATATTTAAGTTTTTTATGCAAAACAAGCAATATTAAGTATGTCGTGATCATGATTTATGATTTTAAATGTTATCGTTTTCCCAGTAAAAAGGTTAGTGTGATATATATATATATATATATATATATACACACACACATACATATACATATACATATACATATACATATAACTATGGTGAATTGATAATATATTGGGGCAATCTTGAAGAGTTCTAGGGGATCAAATCTTCCTACTACCACTATAACACCAAAAATATTTTCAAGATTTGACTAAATGATTTTAAAGAGCCAATTGCAAATTCTCTCACCAAAGATTACATATTGACTTCATTACTTCAAATAATTCATTAAGGGGCCACCTATTGCTTAGTCTTCTAAATAAAAATTACACACATTAATATATTACACTTGTTTCCCCTTTATCTTATGACTCTTTGTCCAACCTGCACATTAGTTAGACAAAATGAATATTTTGATAATGTTAATTTTTTAGATTAGTCAAAGGGATTGATTTCCTTTACTAGGATGTATTGGCCACCCCATGTCTTTGTGTTTCCATTCCAATGGAATAGTGAAGGTGAAAATTGTTAATACTACTTCTCATCATAGTTAAATTTTTTTTTACTGATATGATATACAAAGATTAACAAGATAAATGATTGTGGACAATAGACAATGCCAAATTATAACAATAGTTTTTTTTTAAAGTAATTTGACAATTAATAACTTGATATCCCTAGGAGACTATACAAAGGAGTAACATAGGATTTCATGACGGGAATTGATTGGCTATGTGATGATACTGACTATTGCTTCTTCAACAACTTCTTGAATCACATTGTCTAGATTGGAAAGAAAGAGGAGTTTAGAATATTTTCAAGTGTCTCCCTTCAATTAAGAGAAAACTCACATATGCTAAGATGTGACACATGAAGAAAAAGAATTAATGGAATCATAATGTAGAGAGCACTAAGGGTGTGGGGAAAAATAAGTAGAGATGAAGAAACACTTTGTACTTCACTATGAAATATACATCCACCTTACAGAGGGCTTCATGTTAAAAACATGAGTTGGGATACAATATATTAAGGTTCACAAATAGAATACATAATGAAAGTCCAAACAAACATGACGTGTATTAAGACAATGATGTTGTGATTCAACCCAACTAGAATAAGTGACCCTCCTTGAGGGGCATACCTTGATAAATAAAGCAACACCTCAAGAAAAACTGCATATGAGATACCATGTGTTTACCCCTTCTCTTCCTTTTTGTATTCAAGTTTTGTTACTTTTGTGTAGAGATGTTAGAATGTTGAGATATCCCCTCGCTTGATGTTTCATGAAATTAGATGTGCATATGTGCGTTTCTAGTTTAATGTCTTACTTTGAAATACATTTTAAAAATTTTAATTATCGGTAATTTATTATTAATAATAATTTATCGTAATATTGTAATTATGATGCTTTAATTTGTAAATAAAGAAAATATGGAAAATTAGTTTTTGAGTACGAATGGATGAAAGAATTGAGGCTGCAAATTATTGTGGAATATTTATTTCCTGTCAATATGTCCAATGCATCTAATCTTGATGATTATATTTAATTGAGGAAATATGATATTGGCCAATTAATCGTTTTCGTAGAGCAGATTAAATTATCTTCAGGAGTGGGAAAAGAAAGATCGTTAATGAGATGATAACTACTTGCCACTTATTAGTGAGGTGGAGGCAGTTATTAACCACTAAAAGAGTGGTAGATGGGAATGGATACAAATATTTTGTTTTACTTGCTTTTGTCTTATTGTGAGAGTAGAAGAGACTAAAGATAAGCAAGAAAAAGAGACAAAAATAAATTGCAGGCCTGTTATGCTCGGGGGATATTCATAGTGTTGGCATTATGACTAATGTGTTGTCCTTGATGACAACCTACTTGATGAGTTGTCCTTTGATAGCAACCTACTTGATGATGATGTTAATAGGATGTGTCTACATGTGACAGAGAGTTTTGGTCGAAGGCACAACAGTTAAGAGATAGAGGATTGATAAAGTTGAAATTTCAAGAAGTATACATGGGTTCTGTAAAGTAAATACACAGACACACACAGGTATGAAGAAGGAAAGGTGCGTACAATTTCTGCACCATGGTATTCTAAATACCAGGGATCTTTACCATGGTATTGACCTGTGGTATTGAGCCCAACAATAGATATTTGTTCCCATCTAAGAATACCATCGACATTATTATGGTTTTGAACTATGGTATTGGATAAGTGCTAAGCTATATAAGGAGATGAAGATCAAAGTGGTAGAGGTGTGCAAGTGATGAATATTTTCATGAATAGTTAGATTTGAAGCAAGTGTGCATGTAATGGGCTATTATTGATTTGTTTTATCTAAAACTAAGTATGCACCTAGAAATTTGATGATGGATCAAATCCAATAGATCTGAAATGAAAATGTTGATTTGATCGGGGATGATAGTGTTTTTACATGTGATTTTTCTATGTATGTTGAGATTTGAGTATGTCTGAAGTTCTATGATGCAGTGGAGGTTTGCGCCAGTAATTGTAGATATGTATGCGGGTTTGATAACCTGAAAGGTGCGTGCACACACGAGTTTAACATGAGTAAGTCATGTATATATTCAGATATATATGCGCTTTTGTTTCATGACAAGCATGTATACATGCGGAAATGATTTGAGGAAAGTGCATATATAAGCTAGGGTTTTACTGGAAAAGATGTCTAATTAATTTAATCAGTGTTACTGTGTTTCTCCTGTCTGCCAATGAAGTCTTACCTGATGGTTTGGGCTTAATAATGATGTTTTGATTGAGGATTGATTGATTGAAGAATGATGAAGCTACTACCTATTTGTGATTGAAGATCAGGGATGGTTCTGTGATTATTTCAGAATGATGCAGTGGTTATGTGTATGATTCAATGTTTATTTTAGAGTGATAATGGTTCACTTTTAGGGTTCAATGATTTGAGAACTGTACGCGGGTATGCTTCAAGGAAGTCGCTTATACACGCAGGTTTGCTACAATAAAGTAACATATATATTATGATAGTTTATTGATAAGAGCTTTCAGTTGATTCAGTAAGGTGATGCAATGTTTGGGTTTAGTATTAGTACTCTGGTTACAGTGATCTAACTGTTCTAGTTGTTTGAGAATAAGTTGATTGAGATAGGTTTCATTTATTGGTTGATTCAGTTGATTCAAAGATTGGTTTTTTTAGTTGATTATTGAGTGATTTGTTGCATTGATCAGTTCCACATTTGATGTTTGATTTTGGGCTTAAATGTTGAGTCTGAAAATTTGATGAAACCTAGCCTACAAGTTGTGATGTTTTGTAGCAGACAGATCTAGTGTGAAAATTTATGAAACATGGTCCATGGAGGTGTTGAGGATTGGAACCTTTAATGAGGAAGTCAAAGCTTCCTTCCAGTGGTAGCTGGTAAATCAAAATAGGGGGTTGAAGCTCCCTTCCAGTGGGTGTTGGAGAGTGAGAGAGGGTTGTAGTCTTCTGCAGGTGGGTGCCTACGTGTTGGTATGAGTCTGTTCCAGTACAATATTATAAGAAGTTTTTATTTATAATAAAAATAAGACAAAGACGACAACAATGGTGGTTTTTTCCCACATTTGGTTTCCACCTAAAAATCCTAGTGTTCATGTGTGTTGATGTGTTGCCTATGTGTGATGGTTTATTTTTTTCTTACTGCACATGATTATTGTTTATTTAATGTCTAATGAAGTATTGATGCATTGGCTTAAGATAAACAAAAGGTGAATTAAATGAAAAGTATGTTAACTGGATATATGCTAGTTTTCTAAATAACGGTCATGTACATATGCGAGTTCCCTTCAGTAAAGTCACATATGGAAATATCGATATGCAATTTAAAAGTTTAATGTTTGAAAATATTGATTCACCCCCACCCTGCCCTTTTTATTTTTCCCAACAATTAGTATCAAAGGAGGTCCTTCAGCAAAATCTTGATCGCTTGAAGGAGATCCGTCAAGATGAGTATTCAAGAAGGAGTATTTTCTATCAGGCCACCTATATTTAATGGAACTAACTTTGTATTTTGGAAAGTTAGGATGAGAGAATACTTGTAGGCACTAGGAGATTATGTATGGGAAATCGTTGAAAGCGGATATCAATATCCAACCTCCATTCCCACAGATACTATAGGAAAGAAACAATATGAAATCAATACAAAAGTTGTAAATGCCATCTTGGGAAGTCTGGCTGAGTCCGAGTTTGTGAAGGTAATGCAACTGAACAAAACAAAGGGAATGTGGGATAATATTATCCAAAGTTATGAGGGCGACACCAAGGTAAAAAGTGCTAAACTCTAAACATTCAGAATACAATATGATACACTGATAGTGCATGATGATGAAAGCGTTGCAACATTTTTTTTTAGAGTAGATGAAATTGTTAATTCCATGAGAAATATTAGTGAAGAAATAAAATATGCTACTGTTGTTAAAAACATTTTGAGATCACTAACTCCAAAGTTTGATTCCAAAGTCTCTGCTCTTGAAAAAATGCAGGATCTGAAAACTCTCACACTTGATCAGCTCCATGGAATACTGACAACATTTGAGATGACGAAAGGTGGTCCTTTGGACATAAGAGAAGCAACCTTCAAAGCTACTACAAAAGGAAAGCAAAAGGAAGAATCAGGTTATGTATCAGAAGAAGAAGAGGTGAACTTCATAAAGAAACTCCAAGTGGGTATGGAAGATTCAGAGGTAAGCTTCCCTTCAAATGTTTTGCTTGTGGTAGAGTTAGTTATTACGCTGCTAAGCGTCCCTATAGAGAAAAATATGAGAAAGGAAAGAAACTGAAAAAATAAATAGGAGAAGGTTTGAAAACAAGATAAGTTTTTATACACATGAGGATAGTGATGGTATTTAAAATGTTGAAGAAGGTGAGTCTGATCAAGAATGTTAATTACTTATGGCATTTGTAGATAAAAGTTGTAATGGGTTTAATGGCCTAGAACAAAATAATATTTTTATTGAAAACTTTGACATTGATATATCAGATGCAGTAACAATTACAAATCTCAGCAAATATTCAAGTCTAGGAGTAACCTGCTTTCTATTGATCAAGAATGAAGAAGAAGATAATAAAGAATTATTAGGTATGGACCCTTGTGCTAACTGTGATCCATTTCCTTGTCTACGCAATAATCATAGTGATGATGAAAGTAAAGCAACTGAACTTGCACTTATGGGTAAAAGTGAAAGTAAGCACTCTACAAGGAAGACAAATTAAAAAATGATGTCTCTAGAAGCAGAAGATCAAGGAAAGTTAGAAACAATGGACAATGTAGATGTGCCTATGCTAAGAAAAGATAGTTATCAACAATGGAAGGAAAAGGTGAAGTCTAATTTAATGAATCTTGATGTTTAGTGTCTAGTATACAATGGCTACACCAAGTCTCCTCCATCAGACGAGGAAGTGAAAAATAACAGTAGGGCTTTGAGTAACATATTTTGTAGCATACCCGTTTCAACATTAAATAAGGTTATGCATTATAAATCTGCAAAGAAAGTATGGCAATCCATGAGGAAATCCCAAAGAGGGAACTATCAAGTAATCTTATTCTTAACAATGTGTCAACCTTTGTTATGTCAAATGGAGTTGTTGATTCAAAAGAAGATATGTTAGAAGAAATTTTCGATCTTAGAACAAAACTTGATCTTGCTTTGAAAAATATTGTTAATCCTAAATAAAAGTTGCAGGCTTATGATAAAAAAGATGATGCTGGTATGGTATCTAAAAAATATTGTGAAGGTCTTAAAGCTGAGATCGTCTCTCTAAAAGAATATTTTGAAAAATCAAATAAGCGAAATGAAAGACTACTTCAAGAATTTGAAGAACAAGAGAATGCGCTGAAAGAAGAGATTCTCAAATTAAAGCAACAAGTGGAGGAAGGATGAAGGGTTGAAGAAATTATGAAGAAGTATCTAGAAAAGGAAAAGCAATATTAGGTTGAGGTAAACATCCTAAAAGGTAAATTAGAAGAAAAGGATAAACATTTGCAATTTCAAGATAGTACTAAGATTTTGGATAATATTCTTAGTAGTCAAAGGTCTCCTGCCATCAAATCTGGTCTTGGTTTTCATGAAACTGTTGAAGGAGAATCTAGTTCACAAGCTGAGGCAAGGAATTTAAAGAATAACAATGCAAAATCTGAAATGCTCAACAAAGAGATAAAAAGTCAACCTGATCAACAAACAAGGAAAGTGAATCTTCAAAGGAAATCATTTACTCCTAACTATAGAAATGTTAATCGATTCTCTCCTCTGACCAACAATGTTGAATGTTTGATATGCCATAATTATGGACACATTGCAGCTAATTGCAGAAGTAGACTATTTCAATCACAAGCAAATAACTACTTCACAGAAAGATCCTCAGCTCCCAGGTACTCAAGTCTCTTTAAGGGATATTGTTTTTCTTGCAATGAATATGGTCACAAAGCTATTGATTTCTTCAGAAGGAATATGAAACAGAAGTATTATGATTTTTCTTCTCATATAAGATGTTATGCTTGTAACAAGTTTGGGCATGTAGCAAAAGAATGCAAGAACAAGTCTATGGATCGCCGCATACAACATGATAAGCAACCATATAAGAATATTGATGTCAGAAGACCTAAAAAAGATGGATCCACCAACATTTATCATAACAAGCAAAAATAAGAGGAACATATAAGGTGTGGTCTTGCACTTTGCTCATTTGAAGAAGATGATGAATGGTACATAGATAGCAGATGCTCACATCACATGACAAGAGATAAGAGTAAGATGGAGTCTCTAAAAAAAATCAATATGGTAATGTTATTCTTGGAACTAATGTTACAACAAAATTTTTGGGAAAGGATAAAGCCAAAATTAATAAACATAGAGGAGTCGTTGATGCTTTATTAGCTCAAGGTTTAAAGCATAATATTCTAAGTGTAGGTCAAATGGAAGATACAAAAAACATAATTGTGTTTACATCAACCAAGTGCAAGGTTATGGATGAAGAAACTAGAAAAGTCATAGCAAGAGGATATAGAAACCCAAACATATTATATGCGCTTGAAAAACAAAATTCTTGCAGATATGAGGAGGATTCAGATTCAGAGTAAATGAAGATGGTGCCCATTGCAGTCCATTATTATTAAAAGAATACTTCTCTGAGTGACTGTAGAAGTGATGTGAGGTACATGACCTTATGAGAACAGGAGATGATTATCATGTCCTCGGGATTAGTGATGTGTAATCTCAGGGGGAGTAATACATGTTTGGTCTTGATGATGATTCCTATGACTATTTTGATACTACTAAAATTGCATCTGGTGTAGTAGCAACGAACATGTACATACAGTACAGGCTCAAGGGGAGATGAAGTTGTGAAGGTTCAATATTTCACTTTTTGTATGTGGATCCTATAAGACAAGTCATGTATATACATGAGTTATGAATTGAACAGTCATGTATAGCTTGGTATGATGAAGAAACAAGATCTAATTTTGCTTACTGGTTCTGAATTGGTTGAGAACAATCTATAGATATAGCACAAGTTCAATGGGAGCATTTGTTATGCTTCTAATAATACATTGTTTGCATTATGTTTTCTTTGTAATTCCTTGGTACATATTAATGATTATCAATGGTGATGCTGCTTATGTTGCTAAAGTTCTTGAATAATGATGCATGAGTTGCTAATTATGGCTGATGCTTATCAGTTGTGGAAAGAACATGTAGATCTTGTTATCTCATGCTATGATTATTTGATGATAATGTTGCTATCATGGATGAAGTCTATGGGATGAGTGGTTGAGTTTCATAGTTTCTTATGTATGAAGAATTTAGGCCAAGAGAATGATGTTTCTACAATTTTCACAAAGACATGGTTGATGATGTTGAAGAATGATGCTACACTATCCTGCCTTACTTTATGATGATATATTTGGTACTCACTTATGTTGTTGTTGCATACCTGGTTACAGGTTGATGATATTGAAGCTACATTATCCTATCTTTCATATTGAAGATGAGTTGTTGCTAACAAATGCTTATGGTGCAGATCCTACATAGTATATGATGGTTTTTGAAGACTATCTTGGTCTTGTTACCTCACTATAGTGGTATTTGGTCTTGGTTATACATGTCATATATGTCATTTGATGTAAAGGTCATGTAAATATCTATGATGTAATCATTGTCAAATTCAGTCATGTATGGACTATTGTGGACAAGTCTTTTTGGGCATATGATGTAATTTGTAACCCCATTGTGATTGGGTGGTTGATGTCATAATATGTAAACCCACTGTGATTGGGTGATTGATGTAAGTTTGAGTCCTTGGTGATAGGAAAATTCATATGCAACTGAGTCATAGAGTCATGTATTTTATTGTACATCCTTCAGAAATTTCAGCATGTGCTCAGGGGAGCATGGTCAATATTCAATGTTCACACTCATTCAACAAAGGAAGAGAAGCCTTCATTCAAGCATGGGTCATCCCTTTGCCCTAGATGTCAAAGGGGGAGAGTAACTTGGTGTTTGAAAAGCTTGGTGCTTAGTTTGATGTGTTTTACAGATATCTATAGGTGGTGATGACTAAACACCAAAGTGGCTACCATCAAGTCCAAAGGGGGAGATTGTTGGCATTATGACTAATGTGTTGTCCTTGATGGAAAACTTCTTGATGAGTTTTCCTTGGATGGAAACCTACTTGATGACGATGTCAACAAGATGTGTCTACATGTGACAGAGAGTTTTGGTCAAAGGAAAAACAGTTCAGAGACAAAGGATTGATAAAGTTGAAATTTTAAGAAGTATACAAGGGTTATATAAATCAAATCCACATACACAAGTGGGTATGAAGAAGGAAAGGCGAGTACAGTTTCCTCACCATGGTATTCTAAATACCAAGGATATTTACCATGGTATTGACTTGCGATATTGAACCCAACAACAAATATTTGATCCCGCCTAAGAATACCATCGAAATTAGTATGGTTTTGACCTATGGTATTGGATAAGAGCTAAGCTATATAAGGAGATGAAGATAAAAGGGGTAGAGGTGTGCAAGTGATGAATATTTTCATGAATAATTAGATCTGAAGCAAGTGTGCATGTAATGAGTTATTATTGATTTGTTTGATCTAAAACTAAGTAAGCACTCAGAAATTTGATGCTGGATCAGATCCAATAGATCTGTAATGAAAATGTTGATTATGTGTTGATCAAAATGATAGTGTTTTGACGTTTGATTTTTCTATGTGTGCCAATATCTAGGTATGTCTAAAGTCTAATGATGCAGTGAAGGTTTGTGCTACTAATTGCATATCTGTACATAGGTTTGATAACTTGAAAGGCACGTGCACATGCGAGTTTAATAGTGGTAAGTCACGTATATATTCAGATCTATACGCGGGTTGGTTTCCTAAAAAGTGCGTATACACGCAGAAATTATTTGAGGAAAGAGCGTATATAAGCTAGGGTTTTGTTGGAAAAGATGTTTGATTATTTTATTCTGTCTTACTATGTTTCTTCTGTCCGTCAATGAAGTCTTACTTGATGATCTGGGCTTAATAATGATGTTTTGATTGAGGATTGATTGATTGAAGAATGATGAAGCTACTAGTTGTTTGTGATTGAATATTAGGGATGGTTTTGTGATTATTTCATAGTGATACAATGGTTATGTGTATGATTAAGATTTTATTTCAGAGTGACATTGGTTTAGTTTCAGGTTCAATGTTTTGAGATTTGTACGCGGGTATTCTTCAAGGAAGTCACGTATACACGTGAGTTTGCTACAACAAAGTAACGTATATATTTTGATAGTTTATTGATCATGGATTTTAGTTTATTAAGTAAGGTGATGCAATGATTGGGTTCAGTATTAGTACTCTGGTTACAGTGATCTAATTATTCTTGTTTTTGATAGTAAGTTGATTAAGTTGGGTTACATTTATTGGTTGATTCAGTTGATTCAGAGATTGGTTGTTTCAATTGATGATTGAATGATTTGTTGTAGTGATCAGTTCCAGCTTTGATGTTTGATTTTGGTCTTAAATGTTGGTAGTGGGTCTAGTTTGAATATTTGATGAAACACAACCTACAATTTGTGAAGTTTCGTAGTAGGTGAATCCAATGTGAAAATTTATGAAACATGGTCCATTGAGGTTTTGAGGGTTGGAACATTCAATGAGGAAGTCAAAGCTTCCTTCTAGTGGTAGCTGGTAAATAGAAACAGGGGGTTGAAGCTCCCTTCCAGTGGGTTTCGGTAAACAAGATCAGGGGTTTGAAGCTCCCTTCCAGTGGGTGCTGGAGAACAAGAGAAGGATGTAGCCATTTGTAGGTGGGTTTCCGCGTGTTGGTATGAGTTCATGCTAGTACAAGATTGTAAGAAGTTTTTTTTATAATAAAAAGAAGACAAAGATGAAAACAACATTGGTTTTTTCCCACATTGGGTTTCCACCAGGATTTGTTTCTTATGTGTGATGGTTTATTTTGTTCTTACTCCACATGGTTATTGTGTATTTAATGTCTAATGAAGTAATGATGCACTGGTTCAAGATAAAAAAATGATGAATTAACTGAAAAGTAAGTTTACTGGATGTAAACTAGTTGTCTAAATAACAGTCGCGTACATACGTAGGTTCCCTCAGTAAAGTCACTTACATAAATCTAGATATGGAATTGAAAGTTTAATGGTTTGAAAATACTGATTCACTCCCCCCCCCCCCCATCTCAGTGTTTTTCCCAACAGGTTGTTTAGTAGTGTCAAGGTTGGGAGGATCCAAGTACTTGACTATTAATTTTCCAGATAAATATTTCAAGTTCGTATCTCTACTTTCAAAATTTATTTTTGACAAAAGGAAATATTTGAGTTATGTTTTGTTTCTCAGATTATATTTAGTGGATAAAGAAAGAAAAAAATCAATCATATGTTTATTTTTAGTTCTTGGAAGTATGAACGGAAAATGAACTAACTGTCTTTCTTTTAAACCCTAAATTTTGTATAGGAAAAGGAAAATAATGATAATAATAATAGAGTACTAATTATGTTTCCATAATTATATTCTAACCATTGAAAGAACAAGGTTTATCTATGATGCATAATAGTTTAGAACATATGAGTTCATTTCTAAATGAGGTTGTGGAGATATATAAATGTATATGCACTCAAACAAGAAATAAATCTTTGAACTAGAATAAAACATCTTTACAATATAAACTATATGTTTTGTTAACAAACATAAGCATGCAAAGAGTATATGAAAATCCAAATAATAATGACAAATTTTTTCATATATATATATAGATAGATAGATAGATAGATAGATAGATAGATATATATGAAAAAATATACACTTATTATAAATTATATATATATATATATATATATATATATATATATATATATATATATATATATATATATATATATATATATATTATAGAGTATATAGTATAATTTGTAAGAAGTTTTATTCTTCGTGACAGGATTAGTCCGAAATCAGTGAAGATAGGTAAAGAAAACAAATAACCTTCCTTGAAAGAAAT
Organism: Pinus tabuliformis; assembly: GCA_031772625.1. Classification (NCBI taxonomy): domain Eukaryota; kingdom Viridiplantae; phylum Streptophyta; class Pinopsida; order Pinales; family Pinaceae; genus Pinus; species Pinus tabuliformis. The sequence goes on along the minus strand of CM062806.1, from coordinate 613,964,889 downwards.
AACAGTGAGGGAATCAAACCATTTTCATTTTATCATTAAAGAGTTTGTATTTCACACACACACACACACACACATATTATCGAAAATCAATACAAATATGTTATAATCAAAGAGAATTCATATGGAAACAAATTGTCAAGGGTTAGAGTAAACATTGTTGAAAAGTGTAACTAGGTTCGGTCTTCATAATGACATATGTAATCGTGATTTTATGTAATTGATGAAAAGAAGAAAAACAAAATTATTATTTTAATTCTTGTCTCATGAGTTTCATGAGCAAGGAATTTTCTTTTAGTGATGGCTCCCATTGTGAGCCTTTAGGATTTGTCATCTAGTCATAAAAGTCAATTTGAGTCTATATCATGTATGAAGGACCATTATTAGGCATATTAAAGTTTGTATGAGTCATCAGATAAGTATAAATAGCTCTCCAAGATAATCATAGACATCTCCCTTCAAGTTGGCTTCAAAAAGAATAAAAATAGCTTCACTAAAGGACACGTTGGCTCACCCTCTCTCAAGTATGCTTATTATAAGGCTACAACAATTATAAATAGGGAAGCATGTCTTCATTTCAGAACAAAATTTCAGACAAGTAAAGAACTGCAGTAAAAAGTGCGAGTAGGGACTATTTGGGTCTATTTTAGGGTTATCCATCACTCGCACGTGCAAGGAAAGGGGATTTTTTCTATTGTAGAAGAGGCCAAAGTATTGCAAGAAGGTCAAAGTGAGAGGATATAAGGGTATATCTCTAGCTGAGTTTCCAAGGAGAAGATATCCCACTAAAGAGAAGGGAATCAAGTCATAATAAGAGGGTCTTATGCATATGTTAGGGTTTCTGAATTAGGATTGTAGACCTAATTCAAGGAGGCCAAAAGTCTAAAGTAAAAAGGAAGTCGTAGTTGAAGAGGAGATAAAAATAAGAAAGGAGCAAAAGGTTGACTATCATTTACTAAGGATCTCATCAAGGGAGCTTGTGTCTTGGTGTTGGACTGGAAAATAGGTCAAGGGTCTTGGTATTGGTATTCGTCAATTGGAATCTCTATAAGAAGAATAATTTGTTCGGGTTTTCCTTTCAAGTGGGAGAGGTTTTGGCCCTAGATGATAGCCTATATTCTATATCTCTTGTCTCTTTATGATTTATGCATTGGTAACTGTTTGATGAATAAGAACACTAATAATCTAAGTAAAGGAAGATCCTAATCTAAGAAGTAAAAAAGTCTCACAAGAAATTACTAATAGAAAAGAAATCACTTAATCCCGATGCCCTAGATTTCTCAACATGGCATCAGAGTCGAGGTAACAAATTCAATGAAGGGAATATTACCCAGGGACACTCAAGGATCAAATCTCGAGGAAGGCATCAAAGCAAATATCATCTTTAAGACAAGATCTACAAAGGAAGCCTTATAATCCTAGATTGAAGAAGGAGTCTACAAAGAATTCTTGGGATCATCATCAAGAAAAGAAGTCCAATTTGAAGAGATGTATGAATCAAGGTGCTTACCATTGAAGACATCACCAAGAGGTCATCATTGATCTTCATCAAAGGATCCAAAGAGATCTCACTCTATGTGGGATCAAGGATCATAAGGAGAAGTTTTCTATTTTCTATATCAAGATCAACATCAAGGAAGAAACAAGGAGAAGGAGCATCCTATCAAGTAAGTATATTTATGTCCACATATAAATTTGTCAATTTTTTTTTTTGCAAGGAAAGAAAAAAATTGGTTGGGACTTCAAACTATCTTGCATGGAAGAAAAGGACATAGCTGAATCTCATTGAAAATGAGGTTATGGAACATGTCAAAGGATCTACCACTAAACCAAGAAACAAAGATGCTCAAGCTCTTTAAAAGTATATGAAAGGGGAATTTAGGGCTCAAAGGATTCTCATAGATTCTATCAAGGATCCCCTCATCACATATATATCCAAACTCGAAACTTCAAAACAAATCTATGACAAACTGGTAGAGTTGTATTCCGTAAGCATTGCTGGAGAAGTCATACCATTAAGGAAAGAACTCTACAAGCTAAAGATGTCAAGGGAAGATGGAATAACCTCATACTTTATGAGGATATCTAAAATCCAGGATCAACTAAAAGATCTGGGATAATTCATGTCTGATAGAGAAATGACTACAGTTGTATTAAATGCACTACTAGAGGAGTGGGGTAACTTTACTTTAAGTATTTATGGGATGAAAGAAGATACTCTATTCCAGAATCTATTATCACTGTTCAAGATTGAAGAATCTAGAATAATGGAAAAATCTGATGTGGGAGCATGTGAGAAAAATCAAGCATATGCTGCTATGACAAAAAGAAAGGGAAAATTTGGAAAGTTTGGTCCTTAGAAAAAGAAGAAGAACATGGCTAAAATACAATTCTATAAGTGTCAATAATATGGGAACTATAGGAAAGATTGTCCTAAGCTCAAGAACGACAATAAAAAGAGAGGAAGAGAAGAAGCCCACATGATCGAGGAAGTGGAGCAATTTGAAAAGAAGAAGTCTAAGAAGGAGGAATTTACAAATCTCCACTATTGAGATAGCCTTCCTCACCTGGTTCTTTTATAATTTCTAAGTTTTCCTATTGTAAAGTAGGAGAATGATAGGATGCATAATGGAATCATAGAAGAATTGAAAGTTTGATCTCAGGATATCATCATAGAGAAGCATGAAACATGGTTATAATCTATGGAAGTCAAGGATATAACTCTTGGGAAACTCATTGGGAACATAAGTGGCAAGGTCATCTAGTACAAGGTTCATCAAAAGGAAACATCTGCTGATGGGGATACTTTAGATCCTCAAGGTTCTCTAATGGAATATTCATTGAACGGTTGACCGATCATGAAGGGAAGCAAGTGTTTCATCAATAATTCCAAACTTGTGGAATTCATGGGATGATGGTATGATGACATAAAAGTGAATCAGATCAAGGGTTTGAAGCTCTTTCAATCAAGGAAGCTGTTGCAGGAAGTCTGGATGACCCAAAGGAAAAATGAAGTATGCATGCTTACATTTGATATTGTAGAAGTCATGTCATATGGTTGCATATATAATAGACCAATGAGCATGATCAAAAGAAATGATCTACTCCATCAAAGGTATGCAAGAATGCATGGGTCACACATTCACTAGATGAAATCAACATAATATGTCCTCATATGAAGTATGAGGTGGTTGACTACAATTGAGGAACTCTGATTGGAAGCTCCTGAGAATGAAATATGTGAATAAAGGAAGGAAGAGATCATGGGATATGCAACCATGGAAGAAGGAAATAAAAATCTAAAGAACAAGAAGATTTAACTAGGATATCTCCATGAAAGATATGAAGATTATGATGGAGTCTGAAAAAGAAAGAAACCCTTGACAATATATGTCTTTGGGAGATTTGTCGATATGTATGTAGGATGATGATGCAAACTAGAAGATGACATGATGAAATACCATCACAAAGGTAATATTGATTTTAATATGCATTCCTTTATTTTTGAACAAATGTATGGATGGATTTATGCAGGGCTGCCAAGGGAAGATCTATGGATGTCTTCTGTTAGTGTCAGTCTTTCCAGCCTTCCTACAGTGATCAAATATGCTCTTACAAAGTGGTCTCAGAGTGTCAAGGTCAAATTTTGTCATTTCAGTGAGTCTTCAAGCAAAATTTGGTCACTAGGCATTAGGTCTAGGGTTTCCCCAAATGTCAGTCCATGTCACCATTCAGCTGAGTTTATCATCATTCAGAGGGTTGTCATCGTCATGTCAGTATCTAATGATTCATTTCACACCTTGTTCATGCTTCAGTTGCACCTAGGCAAGCTCATTTCCCTCTCCTAGGGTTTTGAAGGCAATTTCTCTTGGATGGTCAAATCACCGGCAAAACTTGTTTCCTGATGTTCATACACCTTTCCCTATCCCTAAAGTACCTTATCAAACACTTCCCATCCCTTAGATCCGCCAAATTCCTCATTTTTGCACAAACCCTAGTTTCTAGCTACAACCTGGCAATTTTCTAGGTTTGGCCTGTGTTTTTTCCTTTTCGACCCCTTCCCCTCACTCAATCTCTGAGATTCCACTTTCCCCTACTTCCTAACATCCCTCCCCACTCCCAAAAATTTCCCCAAGAATTTAGAAGCCCCCTGTCCCCTTCATCTCGCTCCATTTCGACAAAATTCCTTGCTTCACACATCGGGACAAGTTTCACTCAAAAGTTGTTTCTGAGCAATCAAAGATGAATTTTGCAAAGCTGAGAGAGGTTTTTGTCCAAAACATGCCAAGGAAGAAAAACCTCTTTCACTTTTTACACAGGTATCATGGTTTGAGAGAAATGTCAAAAATACCGGCGAGAACGAAGGTGCTCCAAGGACGGTTGGCCAAAGCACAAAAACGAAGGAAAACGCCCGATCCGCTCCAAACTTTGGCCAAAGCCTCTTTGAATGAGCATGGTACTTGATTGGGGACTCCCAGCCCAAATTTCAAGAAATTTGGAGAAAATTTTGTCATTTGTGAATTTTTTGTGCAATTTACAGGTTTTGGCCATTGGAATGGTCTCACCCCGGGTGAGACCATTTTGGAGGACTGCTCGGAATTTTGAAAACTTGGCATTTTTGGAAAGGGCATGCAAAGAGAAAAATTACCAATACTTGGGAGAAGCCTGATTTTGAGATTTGAGCCTCCAAAAGCTCAAAATACATCAAAAAAATGACTTTCTGCCCACTTTTTGAGTTGCAGAAAGTGACCTTGGGAGAATTGACTTTTGAGGGGTCAAATCAACTCCAAATCCAGAAATTCCACTTGGGATGGAAAGTAGACAGACCAAGCTTTCCAATGAGCCATCTTGCACCTGATTTGGACCAGTGGAACCCACTCAAAAGTTGCTGCAAAGGGGCGCGACCATTCGAGCCAGCTTTGCCAGAATTGACCTTTTTTGTCAAAAAACACTGTTTTGACTATGGTTGACCATTTTTACTTGTAGATGATGGATAAATGTAATATTTTCATGGCAATTTGATAGATTTTATCTCTCTTTACCCTTCTAGAAGCTTCCTTAATGTAAAAAGTGAATAATTAATGCATGAATCAGTTAGCTAAGTAATAGAGGCAAGTTGTTTGGCTGCCTATTTTCTAGTTCTTAGTTTAGAATTAGTTCAAACTGCTCCTAGGAAGCTGAGCTCGACCCCTAGAGGTGGGGAAAGGAGTTAGATGGTCTAGATGGTCTATATTATGCTCTCTCCTTCTCATTTTCATGGTTGGACTCTTGTGGGAGAAGTATTATTGTATATTGTACATCTATTACTGCAATTTAAGGAAAAGGAAGGCCAGGGTTTTGCAGACATCATTGTGGATTCTTGTGGATTGATGTGTTGATGGTGTGTTCTCTACATGTTCTTGTAAGTTTGTTTATGTATTCCACATCTCTCTTTTGCTTCTAATTGGACAGATGAAGTGGTAAAGTTTGAATTCATGCTTTGACATGCTCAGCTTTTAATTTTGTTCAATATCTATGTTTTCCACTGTCTAAAGAGGATTCAAAGTTGTTGTTTGCCCTCTTTAGCTCCTCCACTATCATTCCTGATCATCCATCTCAGATTAAGGCATCAGCACTCACTCCTACCTTGCCCCAAAGATCTCCCTGCAAAAACTGAGCTCAATCCCCACACCCTGAATTGCACTCCCTCCAATTGCCACCAAAAAACCCAAAAAATTTAAATCAACCCTCCTCATCAGTTTACTAGCCTAATATCAGTGTTCCTAATTGGGTCAGCTCATCCTATTGAAAGATCTACCGAGTTTGACCGGAGAGAGCCTTCTCATACCCCGTAGGGCTAGCTACGAGGTGAAATGGTTTGATGTTGCCTTGAAGGTTTACCTTCCTCAGCCTAGGGTGAAATCTCAAGCGCTAACATATTGGCGACCATACTGAGGAAAACAAACTTGTTTGTGGGTTGATGTGTTTGTTTCATAAGTCTTAGACGGAGCCTGAAGTTACGCCAGAAGCCTTCGAAAACGCTCTTGTTTTACATCAGCGTTAGTAGATAAACGCTGCTTCAGTCAATCTCCGTGAGCTTGTGAATACGACCACTTCATTTGCATTTCACCCCAGTATATGTATCAAGTTCAGATCTGATTGTTGATAGTGGACAACGATCAGACACTGACAAGGCTGAAATCATTCACTGGCGACTCCTTTCACCGAAGAATCCAAAGATCAATGCTTCATGGTGACTTCACTGCAGGAAGATCAGTAGCTGTGAGATTTTCATGATGGACCTAATTGCAAGAAGATATGCTCCCTTGAGCCGAGATCACATCCTTGGTTTTCCAAATAAAATTCCAAAGGTAGATTGGTCAAGGAATCTGCCTACATTTAATGATGATGGTAAGAAGGATGCTGCTTTACATCTGGTTAGATTTCATATGCATATTCGCAAATTCAAGGTCGATTTTCCTGAAGATTGCTTGATGAAGATATTCTTGGCCACTCTGGAAGGTACATCTCAATCATGGTATGAAAGTTTGCCGCCTGCTTGTATTTACTCTTTAAAGGATTTTCATGCTATGTTCATTGAAAGATATAAGGACTCTTATCCATCATTGAATTTGGTTCATGACTGTTGCAAGCATGCTTATACTTTTATTGAAAGCCTTGAGAAGTTTTATGAAGATGATAATTTCATGGATGAAGAGATCATGGAAGCCCTGTATGAAAAGCCGTTTCAGCAGCACATAGAAATCTTAGAGGATATTTGTCAAGATCAGCAGGCTGAAGATTTCCATATGGTTGTAATTGATGAAAGAGAAGAGCTTGTTTCAGATTTACCCACAGAAGAAGACAGCAGCATGCAACCCATCAAAGAGAGCTCTACTGTTGAGATCATAGACAGAGTTTTGGATTCAGATGTTCATGAACAGCAAGGTGAGATCTTTGTGCAAGTAAGTGATGAATCTCCTTTCAATAACTCAGTAATAAATGATAGTTTGAATGCCTTGTCTATGAAGATAATTATTGTTTAAGCAGAAGAAAACAAAAGGCATTGTCTCCTTTGTTTGAAGAGGAGATAGATTAGCTTTTGAAAGGTCTTGTTACAGCCCAAGCTACAGCAGATTTGCAATGCACACATAGTCAAGAAAGTGTTGGGGAAACTTCTTCCTCTGTTGAAGAAGATGATTGTCTTGTAGATCAGCAAACAGATAATGATAATCCGGCTGTCATATCATATGAAGATCACCTACCATATTGTCTGACTACCGAATATCATAGCATACAGGATTACCTTTCAGATTCTTCATATGTTTCATGTGCTGAAATGTTTTTCCAAGAACAGATCTGCTCATCCATTTGTTCAGAGATTTTTGAAGCCCATGAGCATACTTTTACTGGAGCACATGATGAAGGCATATCAGAATTTGAAACAAAGGACACCTTGTTCTTTCAGCGGGAGGTGGCAGTGGCAAATCTTCATGTTTTTCACGATCCTCTAGCAAGTTTGTTGCAGCCAGCAGTGATAGTGTTTATTGCAGTGTTCAGTGATGAAGGAGAATATGGTCAGCTATGTTTTTGGATGCCCAGTGATAGGTTTGTATTGTTGATCATGAGATCTGATTGGGAGAATCAGTCAAGAAGGCATCTGCTTGATTGGTTGCATTGGCATTTTGATATAGTTTGATGTATATAGTCTTGTAAGAAACACAGGTGGTTGTCATCATGATTTCAAATCTTGATGGATTGCTGCCGTTTTTCCAAAAGCTTTGTAAAGTTCTGTTTTAAGTCGGTCATGAGTCATTTGTGTTTGGTCTGTTGAGTGAGTTTTTTCAAGTTATTTCAGTTTGCCATCGAGTCAATTTGAGTCAAGCTTCAGTTAAGTTTCAGTCAGTTTTCAGTCAAGTTTTCATTCAATAAATGTGTCAAAGTTCTGTGTCAAAGGTGTAAATAATGACTCCATCGCCCAATGGTTGCAAGCACTGGTCTGCTCTCCCAGAGGTCTAAGGTTCTTGGCACCTCCAAGGAGCTACCATCCCCATTGGAGCCAATGTTAGTGTCAGTCTTTCCAGCCTTCCTACAGTGATCAAATATGCTCTTACAAAGTGGTCTCAGAGTGTCAAGGTCAAATTTTGTCATTTCAGTGAGTCTTCAAGCAAAATTTGGTCACTAGGCATTAGGTCTAGGGTTTGCCCAAATGTCAGTCCATGTCACCATTCAGCTGAGTTTATCATCATTCAGAGGGTTGTCATCGTCATGTCAGTATCTAATGAGTCATTTCACACCTTGTTCATGCTTCAGTTGCACCTAGGCAAGCTCATTTCCCTCTCCTAGGGTTTTGAAGGTAATTTCTCTTGGATGGTCAAATCACTGGCAAAACTTGTTTCCTGATGTTCATACACCTTTCCCTATCCCTAAAGTACCTTATCAAACACTTCCCATCCCTTAGATCCGCCAAATTCCTCATTTTTGCACAAACCCTAGTTTCTAGCTACAACCTGGCAATTTTCTAGGTTTGGCCTGTGTTTTTCCCTTTTCGACCCCTTCACCTCACTCAATCTCTAAGATTCCACTTTCCCCTGCTTCCTAACATCCCTCCCCACTCCCAAAAATTTCCCCAAGAATTTAGAAGCCCCCTATCCCCTTCATCTCGCTCCATTTCGACAAAATTCCTTGCTTCACACATCGGGACAAGTTTCACTCAAAAGTTGTTTCTGAGCAATCAAAGATGAATTTTGCAAAGATGAGAGAGGTTTTTGTCCACAACATGCCAAGGAAGAAAAACCTCTTTCACTTTTTACACAGGTGTCATGGTTTGAGAGAAATGTCAAAAATACCGGCGAGAACGAAGGTGCTCCAAGGACGGTTGGCCAAAGCACAAAAACGAAGGAAAACGCCCGATCCGCTCCAAACTTTGGCCAAAGCCTCTTTGACTGAGCATGGTACTTGATTGGGGACTCCCAGCCCAAATTTCAAGAAATTTGGAGAAAATTTTGTCATTTGTGAATTTTTTGTGCAATTTACAGGTTTTGGCCATTGGAATGGTCTCACCCCGGGTGAGACCATTTTGGAGGACTGCTCGGAATTTTGAAAACTTGGCATTTTTGGAAAGGGCATGCAAAGAGAAAAATTACCAATACTTGGGAGAAGCCTGATTTTGAGATTTGAGCCTCCAAAAGCTCAAAATACATCAAAAAAATGACTTTCTGCCCACTTTTTGAGTTGCAGAAAGTGACCTTGGGAGAATTGACTTTTGAGAGGTCAAATCAACTCCAAATCCAGAAATTCCACTTGGGATGGAAAGTAGACAGACCAAGCTTTCCAATGAGCCATATTGCACCTAATTTGGACCAGTGGAACCCACTCAAAAGTTGCTGCAAAGGGGCGCGACCATTCGAGCCAGCTTTGCCAGAATTGACCTTTTTTGTCAAAAAACACTGTTTTGACTATGGTTGACCATTTTTACTTGTAGATGATGGATAAATGTAATATTTTCATGGCACTTTGATAGATTTTATCTCTCTTTACCCTTCTAGAAGCTTCCTTGATGTAAAAAGTGAATAATTAATGCATGAATCAGTTAGCTAAGTAATAGAGGCAAGTTGTTTGGCTGCCTATTTTCTAGTTCTTAGTTTAGAATTAGTTCAAACTGCTCCTAGGAAGCTGAGCTCGACCCCTAGAGGTGGGGAAAGGAGTTAGATGGTCTAGATGGTCTATATTATGCTCTCTCCTTCTCATTTTCATGGTTGGACTCTTGTGGGAGAAGTATTATTGTATATTGTACATCTATTACTGCAATTTAAGGAAAAGGAAGGCCAGGGTTTTGCAGACATCATTGTGGATTCTTGTGGATTGATGTGTTGATGGTGTGTTCTCTACATGTTCTTGTAAGTTTGTTTATGTATTCCACATCTCTCTTTTGCTTCTAATTGGACAGATGAAGTGGTAAAGTTTGAATTCATGCTTTGACATGCTCAGCTTTTAATTTTGTTCAATATCTATGTTTTCCACTGTCTAAAGAGGATTCAAAGTTGTTGTTTGCCCTCTTTAGCTCCTCCTCTATCATTCCTGATCATCCATCTCAGATTAAGGCATCAGCACTCACTCCTACCTTGCCCCAAAGATCCCCCTGCAAAAACTGAGCTCAATCCCCACACCCTGAATTGCACTCCCTCCAATTGCCACCAAAATCCCCAAAAACTTTAAATCAACCCTCCTCATCAGTTTACTAGCCTAATATCAGTGTTCCTAATTGGGTCAGCTCATCCTATTGAAAGATCTACCGAGTTTGACCAGAGAGAGCCTTCTCATACCCCGTAGGGCTAGCTACGAGGTGAAATGGTTTGATGTTGCCTTGAAGGTTTACCTTCCTCAGCCTAGGGTGAAATCTCAAGCGCTAACATCTTCCACCACCAATGTCCATGTAGTAGGATGAAATATCCTTATGGAAAAATGGTATGCAAGAGTCATCATGGCATGAAGGAAGGCCATATATGAACAGGTGGATCACTTTACGATGATGACATGACTGATTCATGGATGAAAGTGATGGATGGTCTGTGCCGTATGAAGAAGTCCCAAACATGAATACTCCTAGATAACGAAATAAGTTCATGAAATCGTGAGGAGGAGTTCTTCAAGCAGATGGTTGTCCCATCATCTCCACCTAAGGACCTGTTGTAGGTCCCTAATTAAGAGGGAGCCTGGAAACAAGTTTCTTACTTTATAGAAACTTGGAAGAAAAAATTCCTAAGCCAAGAGGGAGCTTAGGTAAATTCCTTTTGTAGGAATGAGTACATTCCTTTATTGGAATAGATATTTCCTCCTTAATTAAGAGGGAGAGATAAGCACATCATTATTGTCTTCACCTGGGAAGACAATATTGAGGATTGGGTAAACATCTGGCATCTGATGCTCTTTGAGGATGTATTAGGGAATCCAAGATAAGAGTAGTCATAGAAGACAAATATTCTTTGAGGACTGGGAATCCAGGATAAGAATAGTCCTGGTGGAACACACCCTGAGAAAGTGGGGTGTGTTCCGAGAGAGACAATGATGAGGGTGTCTATACATGATTGGTCTCGCCAACATTGTGCTCAGATCACGTGGAGAGATAGAGTTGTTAGTCAAGGCCTTGCTATGTGTTAATGCTGGTTGATGTGATGCTATACATATGGGTTATCAATTTGACTCTTCTTATGAGAAATTATTCATATTGAGAATGACCAAGTACCATTTTGAATACCTCCCTAGTTAAGAGGAAGTGTTGAAAATTGTTACTAGGTTCGAGTAACTAGGTTCAGTCTTTATAATGACATGCGTAATTGTTATTTTATGTAATTGATGAAAAGAAGAAAAATAAAATCTATTGTAATTCTTGTCTCATGAGTTTCATGAGAAAGGGATTTTATTCTAGTGATGGCTCCCATTGTGAGCCTTTAGGATTTGGCATCTAGTAATAAAAGTCAATTTGAGTCTATGTCATGTATGAAGGACCCTTCTTGGGCATATTACATTTTGTATGAGTCATTAGATAAGTATAAATATCCCTCCAAGACACGCACAAGCATCTCCCTTCAAGTTAGCTTCAAAAGGAGTAAAAATATATTCACTAAAGGACATGTCGGCTCACCCTCTCTCAAGTCAGCTTATGATGAAGCTACACCAACTATAAATATGGCAACATGTCTTCATTTTAGAACAAAATTTCAGACAAGTACAAAATTGTAGTAAAAATTGTGAGGATCACTTGGAAGGAAGCAGTATAGCCAACGAAAGGAAGGAAGGAAGAAAGATGATTGTTTGAGTCTATTTTAGGGTTATCCATCACTCACACATGCAAGGAAAGGGGACTATTTATATTGCAAAAGAGACCAAAGTATTGCAGGAAGGTCAAAGCAAGAGGAGACAAGGGTATATCTCTAGCTGAGTTGCCAAGGAGAATATCTCCAACTAAATATAAGGGAATCAAGTCATAATAAGAGTGTCTTATGCATATGTTACGGTTTTTGAATTAGGATTGCAAACCTAATTCAAGTAGGTCGAAAGTATGAAGAAAAAAGGAAGTCTAAGTTGAAGAGGAGCCGAAAAGAAGAAAGGAGAAGAAGGTTGACTATCGTTGACTAAGGATATCTTCAAGGGAGATTGTGTCTTGGTCTTGGAGTGGAAAATAGGTCAAGGGTCTTGGTCTTGGTATTCGTCAATTGGAATCTATATAAGAAGAAGAATTTTGTTCGGGTTTTCCTCTCTAGTGGAAGAGGTTTTGGCCCTGGATGATAGCCTACATTTTGTGTCTCTTGTCTCTTTATGATTTATGCATTGATAATCGTTTGATGAAGAAGAACACTAATAATCTAAGTAAAAGAAGATCTTAATCTAAGAAGTAAAAATCACTCACAAGTAGTTACTAATAGAAGAGAAATCACTTAATCCCTATGCCCTAGATTTCTCAACAAACACTTAGGATTTTTCTAATTGAATAAGTAAATATTATACAATAAAATATATGGTATATGGAAAGCTATGTTTTCACAAGAAATTAGAATTACATTAGAGGCTTAAAGCCTCAAATTTTTTAGATTGTTCAATGTTGTATCAGTTACTTTAACCCAATTTATCCTTTTTATTAACAATGCATCCAATTATTAGCAGTATAATCAATCATAAACGTAACTGAAGAATGAACAATAGGAATAATGATAAAGAAGACAATAGCACACAACCATAAGAGATAGCATATTGGTCCAAGACCAGGAAAAAATCCCACAAGGGGGAACCCTTTGAAATATTCTTCTTCTTTAGTAGATTGTCATAAAAAGTTACAGCAGTGAGTAAAATGATCTCAATACATATAATTAGAAATAGGTAACAATAAACCAGATCTACATATCTTATATAACAACAAAGATACTAAGATCTACCAATATACAATAGAGAAACCCATATCCATAGATCACTGATGCCGAGATGTCAAAACCCCATATCTTAATTGGGTTGCTACCATCAACACCAAATGTGTGTGATAGAAAACTTCAGGGTCGCACCCACTAAGACAGTATGTGGGCGACTGTAACATAAATGTCTCTCTTAGGAGGTCTCTATGCATGCGATTATGGATCTGAACAAAAAATATCCAAAGTCAGTCCCTTGCTGGGCTGTCCAAGCGACTGATTAAGGCAAATTTGTGCTCATGCAATTCTATCCAAGCGACCAACAAAGAAAAGTCACTCTCTAGGCTACCTGAAGCCAACGACCAGAGACCAGAATCTTCTAAAGGCAAAGTCACTCCCTCTGAAATACCTCCCCGCGACCAGAGAGCCAAAGTCGCTCTATTACCCACTCCGTGCCAACGACTATTGGTGGGCCCCAGTATTGCAGCAATAATGCTGCAACTCCTCGAACTCCCTTCTTTAATTTTATCAACCCGGTAGTTCGTAACAAACTTGGAAGCGACGGTGTTGTATGCACAAGTACTAGCTCTTGTCGTAGCTGTCACTTGGTCAACTGGCACAAGTCCGCTAGGAGCTTAAGCCAACTTCTATGAGCTCTTAGAAGAAGCTTTTTAACTGATGGATGAAAGCTAACTCAAAGAAGGCTAATCTACTTGCAGAAAGAAACTGGAAAGCTGAAAGGAAATGTAAACCCTAGCAAACCCTAATTTTACCAGCTAGCCCTACTGATGCAAGAAAGAGGATGCAAGCTACTGAAAGAGATGCCATTGACTTCTAGGAAGGTAAAATGCATGTGTCTAGACTACCTCTATCTGAAGAAAACATCTTTTTGTATTTTTGATTAAGTCGCCTGTTTCATCATGCATATGCTTTCACTATTCTTTGACTGTGTAGGGGTGGATCAAGGAGGAGAAATGCTTGGAAGAGGTCAGGAAGGTTCAGAGAGGGTCTAAGGAGTCCCTAACACCCTTCCAAAGAGTTTCACAAAGTTTGGCTATAAAGAAACCTCATTTGTGAGCTTCTACAGGAAGTCTGCAAGGGTTCTACATGATGTTCATGAATTTCTACAAGATGTTCATAAATTTCTACAGGATGTTTAAAAATTGGATTTTGGAGGATGGGTGAGTGAGGGAAGATGCATGAATGGATATGGAGGTAGGATAGGGGTATGAAGTGGCTCAGGGACTGGTGGATGGAGTGGTGAGAAGGTGTAGATGGCTAAATTGGCTCAAAGAAGGCTGAAACAATGATTGCACAAAGAGGTAGGGTTATGTGGGCAAGAGGACAGGTGTGAGATGAGGAACCTAGCTAGGAGATGGAGCAGATGGCTCTGATGAAGCTTAGGTGGACGAAAGAGTGGTAGAGATGCTCTGCACCGTATACATTCAACTGAATCAACAAAGTCTTGCAAGTAATCAAAGTCCTAGCTAATCTAATCTAACTAACAATAAAGTGAATGAACAACAGCTTTATTTGGAAGAGAACCATGTATATCAACTATGCAATGAAACATTTCAGAGATCTGAACACATAACCAACTTCTGCAAATGAAAACAATACACTAAGGATTGCATGGTAAAGCAAACTAGTGTTTTTGTTTGGGACAACACGGTTACTTCAATTCCAGCCCCTGATCCAATAAGGAAGAGGTGAAACCAAAAGTGTTTGTTGACCCTTTTTTGGAGCCTTTTTCCTGTTATTATCCTACCAATCTATTCTAAACATAAGAAGCTACTTTAACCATCAAAAGCAATCTAAATAACAAAGCAAGATTTAAATCTAAATAGCAGATTTTATTCTAAGAATGGAGCAAAGACACATAAAGGTAAACAAAGGAGGTACTGGGCACTTGAGATGGGCCCAACCCCAAGAGCTACAGCCTTCTAAGAGAGACTTAGAACTGGTGCAAAGCTGGATTCATCTTTATTGATCAAAAGAATAGTTACATTCCAAAAACTGTCCACAAGGAAAACTTGAAAATGTGCTGAGATGCAAAGCTAATCTACTAACTAAAATCAAAATACAAACTAGCTAACTTCTGCCTACAAAGTGACTAACTACTGGCTAAAAAAAATGAGGCCCTAAGCCTTCTTATTTATACAAATTGAGGACCCCAAAAGCCCTCCTAAACTTTAGGAACTCGGCTGCCAAAACTTGTAGTTAACAACACTTTTACTAGTACTTGCTCGGCTGCCCTTGTGATGATCGATTTGGTGGACCTTGAACTCCGAGTTGATGGTGGAGAATTCGAGGTAAGGGCCCATAAATGAAGGGGACACCTTCCTACAAATCCTCTCCCTTTTTCTCCCACGAATTTGGTTGCCAAGTGCTCATTAAAACCTTTGATTTTGTCTCCAAATTGACCAAAAAGACTACACAAAGCACACATTAGACTTGTTGGCATAATGACTAACCCAATTCACTCTATTAGCATAAATATAATAAAAAAAATGCAATAAACTAATGAGAATGATGGATTAAGTTGAATTAGGAGGTTGAATGAGCCCATATAATTATCCATTTTTGGGGCTCATCAACTATGGACGCAAAAAATTCATATCTGTGCCAATGACCAAGATCCAGAATACCCTAACTCAGAGCGAACCTTTCGCTTGTGATGTCAGACCCAAGGAGGACTTCCGCGGATGAACTTGTGTGAGCCAAGACAAAGTAGAATAAATAAAAACATAACTTGAGTGCGTGTCCAAATGAGCTTGAGGTCGCTTCCTTTTATAGGCTTCTTGAGGGTTTACTTGGGGTTAAGGATGACCCAAGCAGTTACCCAAGTGGTTAGGGCTGACCCATTCCATAATGAATGAATTAATAAAATAATTTAAAACTTAACTTCCACTTGACCGAATCAAGTGATCTTTAGGTCCATTTTGATCCTCTCGAAAAGAGGAATTTAATGCAAGCATAATCTTGGTTATTTGAGGTGTCCAATGTGGAATTTTACCATAGTTGCAAAAATTAACACTCCCTCTCAACTAGGGAGAATTCCACTTGCCCTTATCTTTATATCATCTTATCAAGTTGTTGTAATGCTTGACTATCTGTGCTCAAATCTAATCACTGAAATTTTCTAATCTACAACAACAAGAAGAAGTTGTTACCAGAGGGGAGCTTAGTCTACCACCCTCTATCCATCAGGTTGTTGTCTGAAATCTCTACTATCATGCTACCACCCAAAGTATCATCATTAATCGTCATCAGAGAGTACATGATCAGGGAGCACATCTCAACCTGGAACCATGTTATGGAGAAATAACTTCCACCCATACCGAGCAATAGGATAACTCTCCTCACAAGGGGGTACACCCTCAACCCTAAAATCTCATCGGGGAGCTTAATTTCAACCCAAAACCATATCGGGTTATATCAACCCATCCTATTTCCTACTGATCTTCCCATCACACCTGCTTCATAATCAACTTGGATTGTACACCCCAAGTACACTCTCAACTCGTTGGCCAAAACAAGGAGCGATATTCCCATCAAGTTGGCTTGCTTGAGGGTATGATGCCAACTTGGTATACTCTACAAAGACCAAGAGGGGAGCAACATTCTCCAACCCTATAAAGATAGGGTAGTAGCATTCTTCAACCCTGGGTAATAGATAGGGTACCGCACTATTGTCTAGAGATCCCTCAACCCTAGGAACCATGTATCTTAATGCCTCACCCTAGGAGCTCAAGCAGGGTGGGAAGAGCATGCTCAGTGTCCCCGATCAGCATTGCCCCTTATCCAGAGGGGCTACATCCATTAGTCCAAGTTGTTCTCTAAAGAACGAGAAATTTCTCTTCGATAATGCCTTGGTGAGAATATCTACATTTTGATCATATGTTGATATGTGTTGGAGCTTGGCGGCTCCTCTCTGCACTATATCTCAAATGAAGTGATATCAAATTTCAATATGTTTGGACTTATCATGGAAAACAAGATTTTCTGCCAAACAGATCCCACTCTTATTGTCAAAGTATATTACTGTGGTGTTTAGGACCTGCTCAAACAACTCTCCAAAGAGATTTCTTAACCATACTACCTCACAGCTAGCCATGCTAGCGGAAATATATTCTGCTTCGGTTGTGCTCAATGCTACAAACTTTTTTTTCCTGCTCATCCAAGATATCATGGCAGATCTAAGGCTAAAACAACATCCAGATGTGCTTTTCCTGTTGAAAGTGTTTACGGCCCAATCAACATTAGTATATCCATGAAGCTGAACATTTCCTGCAAAATATCTCAAGCCAAGTGTAATTGACCCATGCAAGTATCTCAATATGTGTTTGGCAGCTATCCAATGTGAGTGGTGGGGTTCGGTCATAAACTGACTCAAAGTGTTTACTGCATAGCATATATCTGGATGGGTGTTCACAAGGAACATCAGAGCCCCAATCAGTTGTCTATATTGAGATGGATTTTCTAAGTCTGGTCCTGCAACATATCCACATAATTTCTTGAAATTTATTTCCATAGGAGTGACCATGGATTTACATTCAGTCATTCCAAATCTTTCCAGTAACTTTATAATGTATTTCCCTTGCGAGAGGAAAATTTCACCAAACTTTTGCCACACTTCAAGGCCCAAAAGGTAGTGCATAAGACCAAGGTCTTTCATTCCAAACTCAGAGGCTATCTTCCTCTTACATTTGATCATAAGAGGCTCACTACCTGTTAAAAATAGATCGTCAACATAGAAAACCAGAATCAATGGCATACATTGGATTACCTTGAAGTATAGGTTGGGATTGACACTGCTTCTTATGAATCCCAACTTTATTAAGTAGCTGTCAATACACGCATACCAAGCTCGAGGAGCTTTCTTCAAACCATACAATGTTTTCTTCAACCTACACACATGTGTTTTTCGGTCTTCGACTTCAAATCCTTGTGGTTGTTCAACATATACCTCTTCCTGTAACATGCCATGGGGGAAGGTGGTCTTTACATCCATCTGATGAAGAGTCCATCCCTGACTTGCAGTAAGAGAAACTATAGAGCGATGGTTGTATATAAATCTACAAGAGAAAATATGTGATCATAATCTCCTCCCTATTTCTAAGAGAAGCCATGAACCACAAACCTTGCTTTCTATTTTTTGATGTTGCCATCACTTCCATGCTTGATTTTAAACAACCATTTTGAAGTCACAACAGACTTCCCTTTCGGTCTAGGTACAATATCCTAGACATCATTTTTCATAATTGATTCATATTGTTCAGCCATAGAATCCTTCCAAACTTGTCCTTTTGTTGCTTCTTCGAATGAGGACGGCTCAACATGAATCATAATACTCATTGCAGCAACATATCCCTGATACCTACAAGATTGTTTCCTTTGTCTGAAAGATCTGCGGATGGGGACATTCCTTTCAGTATCCTGTAAAGTGCCATGGAGCCATGGTGATATCTTCTTAGAGGGAGGACCACTTGAAGGAGGATATAACAGATCCCTAGGCTCTATGGGATCATCAACCATATCAGGTTTAGGTGAAGTTAGACCATCCAGAATATCCTAGTCATCATTCTCTTCCTTGGGAGGAGGAAGTGGAGGAAGATCTCTTGCTTTTCCAAGAGCTACATCTTCATCAAATGTTACATCCCTGCTAATTTCGACCTTTCTCTGACTAGGAATATAAATTCTATAAGCTTTAGAATTATCACAATAACCCACAAATTTACCTTTTTTCTAGTAGATTCCAGTTTGTTTCTTTTGTCTTTCGGCATGTGAAAATATACTAGGCATCCAAATACACAAAAATGCCTAATATCAGGTTTGATCCCTGTAAATATTTCTTTAAGGGTCTTGTTTTCCAATGCTTGATGAGGCACCCTGTTTTGAACATATACCATAGTAGATGTAGCTTTGGCCCAAAGGAGTTTTGGCATCTTTTGATCATGGAGCATAGCATGGGAAACTTCTAATATAGATCCGTTCTTTCTTTCGGCGAGACCGTTCTGTTCAAGAGTATATGGCACAATCATTTCCTTTTTGATTCCATCTTTCTTGCATAATGTTATGAATTATTTTGTCATGTATTATCCTCCATTGTTGGACCTGAAGTCTTTGATTCTCTTACCTGATTGATTTTTAATCAATGCTTTGAACTCCTTGAAAGTTTCGAAGGCTTGATCCTTGTGCTTAAGATAATATATCCTTGTATTTCTTGAGAAGTTGTCAATGAAGGTAATGTAGTAGAGATGACCACCAATAGAATTCACAGGGATCAGACCTCATATATCATAATGAATGAGGAAGAATGTCATAAGTTTTGTTCTTACCGGAGGGAAATGGTCCCCTTGTTTGATTTCCACTTGCACAACCTAGGTAGACTCCATCATGTTGAGCCTAAACATCGGGAATACCAGAGACCAATTTCTTCAATTTCGGAAGTGCATCATAGTGAATATGAGCTAGTCTGTGGTGCCATAATTCTCTCAAGTAATTTTTATTATGAGCCAATGCAAGGAGATGTCTTCCTATGACCCCGGAGAGTCCTTCAAATCTCGATCATAGTGTAAAGGCATCTTGCATAGATGAATCAACAGGCCAAGATAGAACTTTACATTTGATGAAGGAAACCCTCATCCCTTTGTCTTCATTTGTCTTCCAATGCAGATACAGATACAGATTCTTCATTAATCCTGGTACATACATGACATCATGCAACATAATAGATTCCCCAGAGTTTAGCTGAAACTTGACAAACCCAAAACCTTTCACAAGATGAGTAGAATTGTCTCCAAGAATTATCCTTAACTTAGTCTCCCTCTCTACCAGATTAGAGAGGACTTATTTATAGCAAAAAAAATGATGAGTGGCCCCAATATCAACTAGCAAACTATCCCACGAATCTAGTGGAGAAGAACTAGTAAGAGCAGAAATGAGAATGTATTCAGATTTATTTGCAGTGTTACTTTCATACTTGGGTGCCCTTTGTTACTTTTGAGGAGGATAATTTTCTTCACAATTGCTTGAGAGTCTCTTTTTCTTCTCTCATATTTTCTGTCATGGTTCTTTTAGTCTTTTATTCCTTTGTTATTGTAGTTGTAGCATGATCTCTTTCCTTTCTTAGGAAAATCTCGTGCATACTGACCTTTCTTGTGACAATTGAAGCATTCAATATGAGATGCCAATATGTCTTTCTTCTGTTTTGAGTTTTGAAATAAGGGATTCCTTGAATAAATTCCACTTTTATTCTTCCTTTTTCCATAAGTGATGTATGCTGTGGGTTCTCCTTCTTCACGATTTTGAATTTGCTACCAATCTAGATTCTTCTTGAGTAAGTTTTCCCATTATCTCATCATATGTCAGGAAAACATTGCCATTGTTGATGGTAGTAATGAAGGTTTCCCAAATAGAGGGGAGACCTCTAAGAGTCACTATTACCAGTTCCCTGTCAGGTATATGTGATCCAACTCTTTGCAGTTGATCTCTAAGACGAGGGATCCTCGCAATGTAAGATTGAACAATTTCTCCTTTGTTCATATTAACTTCCTTGAGTTGATCTTTCAAGGTAATGATTTCATTTAGGTTATCAACTTCATACATGCCAGTTATATTGTCATACATATATTTGGACTTCCTTAAATTCCCAACATAAGCAAGTAAATGATCCTGTAAACCATCAACTATAATTTACTTTTATTTAGATCCGCCTTTCTTGTACCTATTCTTGAGTGTAGCGGAAGCATCTTTTGAAGGCTCGGGTATAATTCCATGAATATATTCTAGCACATCATGGTTGTTGGCTATGATCTCCAATCTGAATATCCATGTAGCGAAGTTTGATGCATCACCTAGCTTTTCATGCTCCTTGAAGGTATAGGATGACATCTTGAATTTGAATCAAGCGATCTGCTTTCTGATGAAGAGGTCTTCAAGACTTGTCTTCTCTTCGGCTTCAAGATCATTATAGCTCTGATTCCATGTTAAATTTTCAGATTGTTCAATGTTGTATCAGTTACTTTAGCCCACTTTATCCTTTTTATTAATAATGCATCGAATTATTAGCAGTATAATCAATCATAAATGCAACTGAAGAATAAACAATAGGAACAGTAATATAGAAGACAATAACACACAACCATAAGAGATAGCATATTGGTCCAAGACCAGGGAAAAACCCCACAAGGGGGAAACCCTTTCAAATCTTCTTCTTCTTTAGTAGATCGTCATAAAAAGTTACAACAGTGAGTACAATGAGCCCAATACATATAATCAACAACAGGTAACAATAAACCAAATATACATATCTGTTATAATAGCAGAGATACTCAGATCTACCAATCTACAACAGAGAAACCTGGATCCACAGATCATTGATGCCGAGATGTCAAAACCCCAGATCTAAATTGGGTGGCTATCATCAACACTCTCTGTGTACAACGAAAAAATTTAGGGTCGCACCCACAAAGACAGTATGCGGGCAACTGTAACAACAAAGTCACTTCCAGGAGGTCTCTCTACCTGTGACTATGGATATGAACAACAATTATCCAAAGTCGCTCCCTTTTCGGGTTGTTCGAGTGACCGATCAAGGAAAAGTCACACTCATGCAGTGCTATCCGAGTGACTGACAAAGAAAAGTCACTCCCAAGGCTACTTGAAGCTAGCGACCAGAGACCAGAATCTTGTGAAGGCAAAGTCGCTTCCTCTGAACTGCCTCCTAGCGACCAGAGAGAAAAATTCACTCCCTTACCCACTCTGTGCTAGTGACTATGGACAAAACAATTCAGATTTGTGCCAGCAACTGAGATCCAGAATACACTAACTCAAAGTGAACCTTTCCCCTGTGATCTCAGACCCAATGAGGACTTACGTCAATGAACCTGTGCGAGCCAAGACAAAGTAGAAGAAATAAAACATAACTTGAGTGTGTGTCCAAATGAGCTTGAGGTCGCTTCCTTTTATAGGCTTCTTGAGTGTTTACTTAGGGTTAAGAATGACCCAAGCAGTTACCCAAGTGGTTAGGGCCAACCCATTCCATAATGAATGAATTAATAAAATAATTTAAAACTTAACTTCCACTTGACCGAATCAAGTGATCTTTAGGTCCATTTTGATCCTCTCGGAAAGAGGAATTTAATGCAAGCATCATCTTGGTCATCTGAGCTATCCAATGTGGAATTTTACCACAGTTGAAAAATTAACATCTTCCACATTTAAGGAAAATAAATCTGGAGAAAAAAAATAAAATATAACATCATAACAATCATTATGTAAGTAGAATCAAGTAAATCTAGAAAATCCATTTCAAGCACAACAACGACGTCAGGAAGAACATTGAGCCAAAAAGGTGGAAATCTTTGAAATGGTGTAAAAACGAACCAGTTGATTCAGATTTGAGTTGAACATATAAAACAATGAAGGAAAAATTGCATTGATCCTGTGAGAATATATTACCTGAAAAATACATATATAGAATGTTTTATTAGTAATCGAATAATAGTCATGGAAGGAAATGCGAGGATTAAACAAAGTAAATAGAAACATGGTTTTAAAAGAATTTTATCTTAAAAATATTATGGTCCTATTATACTCCATTTACCTACACAGGAGTCTAACAAGGTAAATCCTTCATTTTATGTGGGTGATAAAAAAGTAAAACCATAAAAACAAGTAATAAAAATTAAATATACATGTCTCACGATACCCATGTCGGAATCATAAAAACAAAATGATACCTGAAATATGGACATTTAAAAATATGTCTATAATACATGACAGAGGAATACCCTCAACTGTTTGTACTCAAATATGAACATTATAACGAATTTATATACTTGTTATATTACTTAGAAATATGAAACATGTGTAGAGTTTTCTTTCGGAATCATCACATCCATAATTGTTAGAATCGACGTTTGGAGCCATCCACTGTTGGTCATCATCAGACAGATCAATAAGTGATGATCTATCTTGATGATGAGCCACGGTGGATGGTTCGAAACATCGATTCTAACAATTATGGATGTGATGATTCTAGAAGAAAACTCTACACATAACGCATATCGCAGAAGCCTCAAAACAATAGTATGAGACATGCCCAAAAAGACCATCGTTATTACTTGGTAATTAGGGTTTAAAATAAGAACCCCAAATTGTAATAAGTTACAAAACTGCCATATTATAAGCCTAAACACCAAAGAAAAACCCAATTAGCGTATGAAGGAAATTTAATAAATAATGGTCGAAAATTATTGAAACCCCTTGTCGTAAATTTTTAGAAACTAATGAAACCAAATTAAATTGGATGGAAAGGTGGCTTCTTATAACCATATATGTCTACACAAGATTTTGTATGAAGAGAACATTTAAAAAGATTAAGGGGTATAAACCATGATATAGCGACTAAAAAATAAGACTACAAAATATTCCACTTAGACTATTATCACATAACAATACTCAATTGAGAGTTGCGAAGAACAAAATGAATTAATTAACGAACTGAAGAATTTGGGTCATGGTTAAACCTAAGAGCCCCAAAGTCAACAGAGATTTCTTCATATAACATAAACCGATAAGAGTCCCAAATGGGTTTAGTGTAATTCAAATAAATAGAAAAGAAGATATACCACGAGGGTTATGAGACCTATTTAGAAATAAAGAACTGTGGAATGGCTTTATACTGCCACTAACCGAAACATCGAAATCGAGTTGTATCAACCCTAAAATTAGTTAGGGAAGGATAGTTCACAGGAGGTTGTCGGCGCATTGTAACTCCTGTAGCTAACCTCCACTCGAGTTAGAGAAAAACAATATTCGAAACAAAACTTACTGCAAGGGTTTTAAGAAATAACGTTGAAAAGAAACTGTGATATAGAGAGGTGTCTTTGTTGCCCAGAGTTAATGGGCAGGGTATTAAATGCCCGGTTATATGTGTTTTCGATAGTTGTTTAATGCACACGTGTGTGGTGATAGATAAATAAAAAATAAGTGCATGTGTATTAAACAACTATTCGAGGTGTATGTAGCCAGGTATTTAATGTCCAATGGTATGCCCATTAGCTCTTGTCATTTTTATTATCATATAAACACAAGTGAAAAAAGTCAAAGATTGTCCAAGTGGCACAATAATGGTAAGGAATGTAATATAAGTAAAAAAGACACAAAAAGGGTTTCAATTCCATTTACCTTTGCAAAATCTTTCGAAAGTAAAAAAGTGTCACTCCACTCGATAGATAATAAACCAAACACCATCATAAATGATTTCTACGAGAACGCCAAAGAAAAATAACCCTGGAACACTAGTTGTAGAGCAACATGACCGGCAAAAGAAAAAAAAGGGAAAATAATGGAGTTTGGTAAACACAAATGTAGTCATTAAGATTATGTGAGATTCGGTAGGTAAATGGTACTATACGTGGATACTCTAGCAAGCGATATGCATAGGTATAGAGTAATCTGGAGATTTCTCGACTAAATGCATAAACCTTATCGCAAGCGGTGAGTCAAACATCAAATTTAATACACACTCAACACAAGAGAGCAGTAAAAACCATTTATATGGTAAAGTAGTGCTTACTCGATGCAACTAATTTATTTGCGTAATATGATCCACGTTATTTGGAACGAGATTTGGTTACAATACAAGTTCATCACTACAACCTCAATAAAGGTAATAGCAATATAATGATCGGAAGGAGGTTTATATGTAAATATCAATTATGACATGGAACAAGAACCATATTTTATTGAACAAACAACGATTTGGGTATATCTTAGGTAGAATTGACTCGGGGTTTGAGTCAAGGTTGACCTGGTTAAATAGTAGTGGTTTTGGGTACATGGTATAGTGTACCCATGATATTATGGTTGTAAATATCAATTATGACATGGAACAAGAACCATATTTTATTGAACAAACAACCATTTGGGTATATCTTAGGTAGAATTGACTCGGGGTTTGAGTCAAGATTGACCTGGTTAAATAGTAATAGTTTTGGGCACATGGTATAGTGTACCCATGATATTATGGTCCTCACTTGGCCGGATTGGCCAATGCTAATGAGATCTCATTGGGTTGGGGAAAGAAGGCTCACTTGGCCAGATTGGCCAAGGTTTTGGCAATGCTAAGGTTTTGGGGTTTTTCTAGATAAATATTATGTGTATAATATTTATGTGTATTGTTGCCAGTTATTTATTATTCCTCTCTGTAAATCTTGCTAAATCTCAGTAATAATTTATTTCTCTTGCGTAAAATTTTTAACAAGTGGTATCAGAGCTAAGTTGGTTTCAGAAGGATGTTTTTTTTGCCAAGGGTTTGTATTGGCTTGGTAGATAGAGAGATAATTGAGTTTTTCTTGCAGATCTGGATCAAAAGCGATAGATTGTGAAGCAAAGATGCACACTATTGGGTCATGAGAGATCCAGTGGATGAGGAGGATATGTGCACGTGGATTAATTAATTAATGAACCATGTACTTGAAAATGATTCCTAGATAACTCGCAGTTAGAGCTGCTAGTGACTCATGTAATCCGGTAGATAGGTTCATTTTATATATATACAAAGACGACAACAAGGGTAAACAAAAAAAATTTATTATAATGGAGTGAAATTTTTAATTTGCATGTAAATGGGCATACTACTATAAAACCTAGTAAGGCATGGGTACCCCTGGGTAATTACCGATAAAGTCTGGGTTAGACCTAGGTAATAGGGGGGTGTCGGGTTAATAAATCCCAGGTAAAAACTTTGAAGGGGGTAAGGGCTAGAGTGAGCGGGATTGTCTCACTTAGCAGGTTTTGGCTGGATTTAGTCAAGGAACCCCAAGTCAAGTTTAAGGGGGGAATTGTTAGGTAAAATTGACTCGGGGTTTGAGTCAAGGTTGACCTGGTTAAATAGTAGTTGTTTTGGGCACATGGTATAGTGTACCCATGGTATTATGGCCGGTGGTATTGCATGTAATGGAGCCTATAAAAGGTTGGGAATAATTCATTGTAATGTAGATAGTGGTTTTGGGCACATGGTATAGTGTACCCATGGTATTATGGCCCGTGGTATTGCATGTAATGGAGCCTATAAAAGGTTGGGAATAATTCATTGTAATGTAGACTTAGAAGTGAGCGGTGAAAGCTCACTTGGCTAGATTGGTCAGGGTTTTGGCCAATGCTAATGAGATCTCATTGGGTTGGATTTTTCCCCGGTTTTGGGGCTTTCCTAGATAAATATATTGTTGTATAATATTTATGTGTATTGTTGCCAATTATTTTATTAATCCTCTCTGTAAATCTTGGTAAATCTCAGTAATAACTTATCTCTGTTGTAAATTTCTTAACAATATATACATTAGTTTAGTAATGGACTAGTGCAATGAGATACAAACTATATAATGGATAGTTCCAACCCTATGTAAATAATGAACAATATATACAAGCCCTTTTGAAAAGGGGATAAAATTTAAATGTTAGATTGAAGAATAATCACCTATATGGAACATGAGAAATAAGGATTATTGCATGATTTCTATAGTGTAATTCGAAGTAAAACAATAAAATATGAGAAATTTGGTAAGCTCAGTTCCATTAATAATAAAGAGATGGAGTTAATAAGAAAAGAAGAAATTTCTTAGAAAAACAAAAATTGTTGTTGATTACTTTACTTAATGAAAAAAATAAAAATAAAAATTGTGAGTGTATGTCAGGTATATTACAAGTGGTATCAGAGATGTAGGTTACAACAATGGGCCTTCTACAGGTCTTCAAACTAAAATTGTTATATATGTTATGAAGATATTGTATAAAGGACTATTAGCAGTTTGAAGTATGAATGAATAACTTAATGGACATGTTGATTTGGGGTAGCATCGTATGTGCTCTAGCCACGAAATTTGGTGGAGAGGTTGGGGCACATGATATATCTAATACCCAGAAAGGGTTTGGACCGATTCTAAACAGATAAGGAGATATTAAAATAATTAATATTTTTAATGGAGTCCCTAAGTCTAAACTTAGGGAAAATAAAATATTAATGTGTATTAATATGAATCTGTGTTAGAGTGGTCCAAAAGAAATGGATCAAGCCAGATATAATCTTAGCCATTGATTAGGGACTTAATCTCAACCGCTAATATGTCAACATGAAAAGTATAAGAGGAAGCTTGAAGATCACTTGGAGAGTACACCAGAGTGATCGATCATTCTATTCTCTAGAGCAGGGTTTGCTAAGAGAGATAGAATTAGTGATCAGGAGATGCAAATGAGGGGAATTTGAGTACAGAGAGATAAAGAGGCAGAGATAGTAATAGGAGAGCAGCACAGTAGCCAAGGAGAGTGACGCAGAGCTAGCCAGGACTCACGCAGGGCCACACAAAGGCAGTCGGGAGCTGCGCAGAGCCTCAGAGAGGCTAGTGTTGTTGATGCAGAGGGCTGACACAGTGCCTCCCAGGGTTGATCTAGACCCATCCGAGGTGACATAGAGCCAGCATGAGGTAGAGAGGGGCTGACATAGTCCAAAGAGAGGCTGACGCTGGGGTTCCTGGGGCAAATTTGTGCTGAGTAGCTGTCGGAAGGATTATTTGGGGTTTCAGCTAGTAGATTTGTTAGAAACTAAGAGGTATTACTACCAAGGAAATTCTCTATTGGGTAGGCCAATTTCAGCACCCAGATTGTACTATGATATTGCATAATAAGAGAACCCTAAGATATTTGCACTGGTTTTCCCACATTGGGCTTTTCTGAGACATTAGTCCAAAAATAATGGTGTCATATGGTGTGTTTGTTTCTGTTTCTTTTATTTACTGATCTGTAATATATTGAGCATGCACTAGTGTTTATTTTCAGTATTTACACTGTAAATAACTTGTTAAATAACCGGTAGGTAGGAATAAATCAGATAAAGTGCATGGAGGGTTTCTAACTAAGTAAACTTAGAAACTTCATCATGGTATCAGAGTGTGATTGCAGATCACAGGAGGATTAAAGGACATCAGCCGAGTGGAGCAATAACAACAGAAAACAATTGTCTTGAGGTGACAGAAGTTGTTTCTAGCATAGCAATAAGAAGGAAGGGTGGTGCAGTGCCTGCTGTTGATCTAGATTGTCATTAATGTCAATATGAAGCCAAGGAGCAATCAGGGCAGAGCTATCAAAGTAGAGAAGAGAAGCAAGTGTAAGAGTGGACGATTGAGGAGGAGCCATATCGGGAGTATCGTGTGTAATGTATGCCCAAGAAGAACCGAGAGGAAGAATTCATCAAAAGAAGCAAAGAGGAATCATAATGGGTCTTTGAATCCGGTTGAAGAATCAGAGTGAAGCTCAGAGAGAATCAACGATGTATGAATTCGCAAAAGGTAGGCTCAGAGAGAGTTGAGCAGCGGAAAAGTGAAAGGCCGAAACCCTGAAGAAAACCTGAAACCACAGGAAAACATTGAAGAAATGAATCAAAGTCAAAGTGAGGAGACAGATGAAGATTGAACGCATAAGAACTGTTGGATCTCAGAGATCAATGGACAAGGTCGAAGGAAATGATCGACCAAGATTAAATCGTGCAGACTGGTGTCAAGAAATGAACAATGAAGATTGATTTAAGCAGTAGTGGAAGAGGAATCCGGAGAAGGTGTCGCAACCGTCGATGGTAGAAGATCTACAGTCATCGGGTACAAACAAGCTCGGGCGTTAGTCAACGAAGGAAGGCGGATTTAAAGCTATAAGTGGGATTTCGGGCGGATGCAAAATGGTAAGTGGTATTTAGAGGAGAGCACCCGATTCCATTCAATGGTTGACATGTAGCAACTAGAGGAGAGAGAAAAACCACTCATTTCAGGCAGGTAACTCTCGTGTAGGTAGTCCACCAGAAATTGCTGTAGATCATCGGATTTTGCGGGTTGAAATCTACGGTGGAGAATGAACCCGATAAAGTTAAACCTCGGGAACTATGTCCGAGCAGGTTACATCATCACCATTGTAATACGCCCAAATGCTATATTGCGTTCACCGTATCAGAGGTTATGCATCGCAATTTATAAAGGAATGGCACAATATAAACTGTGATTGCGATATATATATATATATATATATATATATATATATATATATATATATATATATATATACGGACTTGATGGAATTATTAAAAACAATTTATAATCATATCACATCTAGTAGGGGCAATCAGCCATCGGCGATGTTATAGGCATGATATATAAAAGACCTCCAGAAAATTGTGATTGGGATTATTAATGTATATTATATGAATATTAAAAAAAGAGGGGGGCCTCTCTGATATTTTATTTAATATGCAACATTAGTGTAATTCGGCCTCTCTTCCACATTAACGTGTCCTGTGAGTATTGATGAATTTGAAGAGACAAAGGAAGTCGAATAGTGAGAGCAGAGGAGGCTGAAAATCAAGCCAGCATTGAGGAAGCTGAAGCTGAAGCAAGAAAGGTGGAAGCTAAAGGTCAGGCGTATCATGCATATAAAACAGAGAACAAGGAAAGTTTAATTGTGTTGGCGAACTGTAAGAAACAAAGGAAGCCGAAGTTCTGGCAGAAGTGGAAGGAACAGGAGGACAAAAGTAAGTCATAGGTACAACAAGGTTGGGAGTAGAGAATTACAACCAAACAGATCCAGACAGTTTATAGCAGAGGGTTGGAGCCCTTGAGGTTGGTGCCTCAGAATTGAAAGGATTGGTGTCTTGGGAGTTGGTGCTCCTAAATTTCAAGGTTGGTGCCTTGACAAGACAGAGTTGGTGCTCTGGAGGTTGGAGCCTCACAAAGAGTCCAAGTTAGTGTTTGGAAACTGATTGAAGCCATGTATATATATATATAGTACTTGATTTATTGAAAATATCAGTGATCACGTTAATAAAAGCATCTATTCCGGTTGTCTATTTATGTGTTCCAAATATAAATGTTTTTAACTGATAAAAATAATAATTGAAAAGAAATACTGATTCACCCCCCCCCCCCCACTTAGTGTTTCCAACAATTGGTATCAGAGCAGGCTTCTTCATATCAGCCTAACAGCTTGAAGAAGGATTCTTAGTCATGATGAGAAATCAAGAAGTGTCAGGAAGACCTCCTCTGTTCGATGGCACAAATTTTGGTTTTTGGAAAAAGAGAATGTCCTACTACTTAATGTCCCTTGGACCTGAAGTTTGGCATTCAGTCTTAAATGAGTACATAGCTCCTTCCACTCTTCCAACAGATCAAGACGAGAGGAAAGTCTACGTTGCAAATGCAAAAGCCTTAAACTCCATCACTATTGGAATCACTGATTCTGAATTTACAAAAGTCATGAATTGTAACTCTGCCAAAGAAGTATGGGATAAGTTAATTAGCTTATACGACGGGGACCCCAAAGTCAAGAAGGCAAAGCTTCAAACTCATAGAAGACAATTTGAAAGTCTAAAAATGGATGATGATGAAGATATTGCATCATACTGTCTTCGAGTAGCTGAAGTGGTCAACTCTCTTAAAGGATTGGAAGAAAACATTAAAGAAAGCACCATTGTTTAAAAGGTCTTAAGATCTCTCCCAGATAGATTTGACTCCAAAGTAAGTGCCACAGAAGAAATGAAGGATCTAGATACTCTCAAGATGGATGAACTCCATGGAATCCTCATTGCCTATGAGATGAGAAAAGGTTTCCCAAGTTCCAAAGATGCAGTATTCAAGGCCTCAAAATCAAAAAAGGGGAAAGAAAGAAATGTCAGTAGTGATGAATCCAATGTTGAATCTGAATTGGTGCAATTTGTACGAAGGCTGAAGAAAGGATCTAAGCTAAAAGGTAAATACCCTCTTATTTGTTTCAAATGTGGAAAAATAGGTCATTATGTTGCAAAATGTCCTCATAAGCATGATAGTGATGATGAAGAAAATTATAAAAGGATGGTATACAAAAAGAAAGGGTTCAATAAGAAGAATTTCCTCTCTAAGCAAGATGAGTCTAATGAAGATGAATTTGTAGTCATCAAAAAGAAATCAACTAACCGGTTCCCTCATCGCACAGGAGGTAATGAAGAATCAGATGAAGAAAATGACCATGCTGGAAGCCAAGAAGTATTATTCATGGCATTCACAAACGATAGTGACTCAGGGCTAGATGGAAATGTAGATGAATTGTTAATAAGTGCCATTGAAGAAAATGGGAAATTACGGAATAAAATCATTTCTCTGAAGGTAGAAAATGAGGAAACAAAAATAAGAGAAGATCTCTTGAAAACTAAGCTAAAGAAAAAGAAGAAGCTTGCGAAGAATGTGAAGCTGAAATAGTATCTCTGAGGAAGGAATTGGAGCAAGTTAAAAAGGGTTGGAAAAACTCTCAACTACTTGACACTATCCTAAATAATTAAAAACGTCAACATGACAAATTTGGAATGGGTTTTAAAGGAGAATCATCAAGTACTAAGAATAATGTGAAAAGCTATGCTGGCGTACTTTCCAGCAACCCAAAAGAAGAAAGATTATTTCATCAAAGGCTCATCCCAGATCCAAAGAATGAAGAGAGAGTAACTCCAAGGAATAATTTTGATTCAAATCATGGCTATTACAACATGTACAAAACTATCTTTTTTGGGCATTGTTTCCATTATAAAAATTTTGGTCATCAAGCTAGACATTGCATGGCTCGTAAGAATGACACACCAAAACTGAAGGATCAAATAAACAAACCATATGACCTCAAAGGGCAAGGACAAATCAAGACCTACAATTCTTTTGATCCCTTGGCCAAATTTGATATGATTTGCTCATTATGTAATAATACTGGACACAATGAACAAAATTGCCCACTCAAAAGAGGAAAAGCAAGAAGTGAGAATCCCAACACGGATAAATCTGGCCTAGCTCTATGTGCTCAAAATAATCAAAATCATTGGTTTTTGGATAGTGGGTGCTCCAGACACATGACAGGGGATAAAAGGAAGTTTGTCTCATTGAACAAAAAGGAAGGAAATGTATCATTTGGAAGTGGATGTGCCAAAATTGCTGGAAAAGGAATTGTTGCTCTTATTAATGGAAAATGAAAAGCTCAAAATTCTTTGCTAGTGAATGGGCTCAAACACAACCTCCTGACTGTTAGCCAAATCGGTTATCAAGGACATAATGTTGTCTTTAGAACCAAACACTGTGAAATAAGGAACCCTTCCTAAGGGGAACTTGTGGCGAAAGGGGTTAGAACACAAGACAACATCTATTTTCTAAACAAGATTCAAGATAAATGATACTTAAGTCAAACAAATGAAAGTTGGTTGTGGCACAAGCGACTTGGACATACAAGATTCGATAACTTGATCAATATCAGCAAGATTAAAGTGGTATGAGACATTCCCAAGTTATTCAAACCAAATCAAGGAATATGTGGTCCATGTCAACATGGAAAGCAAACCAGAACCAGCCACAAGACCAAGGAGTTTTCTACATCAAAGCCTTTGGAGATCATCCATGCTGATTTATGTGGACCAACTAGAACTCTGACACTCCAAGGAGAAAGGTACTTTGCTTTATTTGTTGATGACTATATTAGAATTATGTGGAAATATTTTATAAAATATAAATCCAAAGCATTTGAGTGTTTTAAGAATCTTAAAGCTCTTGTAGAAAAAGAAAAGGACTCAAAGATTAAGTGCCTCAGAACAGATAAAGGGGGAGAATTCACATCAAAAGAATTTTATGAATTCTGTAAAATACATGGAATTAAAAGAGAACTCTCTGCTGCCATAAAACCCAAGCAAAATGGGGTAGTTGAAAGAAGAAACCGAATGGTTCAAGAAATGGAAAGAACAATGTTAATAGCAGCTGACTTGCAGCCAAAATTTTGGAGAGAAGCAATTGGGACAGTTGTCTATACCTTGAATCGAACTCAATTAAGACCAAATAATGAAAAGACTCCTTATGAATCATGGAAAGGAAGAACTGCTTCAGTAAAATACCTCAAGATTTTTGGAAGCAAGTGCTTCATAAAAATCAATGATGGCTCACCAGGAAAGTTTGATTCTCGGGTTGAGGAAGGGATCTTCCTTGGATATTCTACACGGAGCAAAGCCTACAAGTTCTACAATAACTGACTATGGAAAATAGTGGAAAGCATTGATGTGAAGATTGATGAAGACCTTCCAGAGAAAGAAATTGAAGAACATGAAGTTGATCCTCTCATTGAAGAAGAAGAACCTGAAGAAGGAGGGAAAAATCAAGAAATACCCAAGGAAAAAGAACCATCTCAAACTCCTTCAAAGATGAAACTTCTCCAAAAATATCACCGGAAGAGTAGATTATTGGCAATATAGATGAAGGGATGCAAACCCGAAGAAGGATGACAAATGCACCAAAGAAAAATGATATTTCTCTTTTATCCATGATAGAACCAGAAACATTTACTCAAGCAAGGATCCTCATTGGGTAAAAGCCATGGAAGAAGAAATGTCTCAAATTGAGAAGAATGAGACATGGGAGCTAGTACCTCGTCCAAAGGACAAAAACATAGTAGGAACCAAGTGGGTGTTTAAAAACAAAATGAATGAATATGGACAAATCATCATATATAAGGCAAGGCTTGTTTGTAAAGGCTATTCACAAATTGAAGGAATTGACTTTGAAGAAACATTTGCACCAGTAGCTCGTGTGGAAGCTATCAGGATGTTCTTGGCATTTGCTTGCTCAAAAGGATTCAAAATCTATCAAATGGACGTAAAATCAGCATTTCTGAATGGGGAACTCAAGGAATAAGTCTACATGGAGCAACCAGAAGGGTTTAATCTAACAGAAGGAAAAGACTTTGTTTGTAAGTTGAAAAAGGCATTATATGGGTTGAAACAAGCTCCTAGAGCTTGGTACGTAAGATTGGATCACTATCTACAACAAGGCTTCAAGAAGGGGGTTGCAGGGAGTAATCTCTACATAAAGATGGATGAGGATAAGTTACTAGTCACACTTGTTTATGTTGATGATCTGATTTTTGCTAGTAATAATGATGAGATGAGCCATGAGTTTTCTCAAAATATGTCAAAAGAGTTCGAGATGTCAATGATAGGAGAGTTATCTCACTTCCTTGGACTACAAGTATCTCAAACCACGGCAAACATGTTTATATCTCAAGCCAAATATCTTAAAGACATGCTTAAAAGATATGGAATGGAAGACTGTGCACCCATGAGCACACCTATGACCACAAGTTGCAAATTGAGCAAAAATGATGACTCCCCTCCTGTAGATGCAACTCATTACAGGTCAATAATTGGAGCCCTTCTGTACTTAACTGCTATGAGACTCGACATTATGCAAACAGTAGGAATGGTGGGAAGATTTCAATAAGCTCCTAAACAATCCCATTTGTTGGCTATAAAAAGAATTCTTAGATACTTGAAAGGAACTCCTGATTTCAGTCTCTGGTACCCTAAGAGCTCAACTTTTACTTTGACTACATACACCGATGTTGATTGGGTGGGAAGTTTCGATGATTGGAAAAGTACTAGTGGAAATGCATTCTTCCTGGGAGACTGTTTAGTATCTTGGCTCAGCAAAAAATAGACATCCATATCACTATCTACAGTTGAAGCCAAGTATATAGCTGCCACAGATTTTTGTACTCAAATACTATGGGTGAAGGAAGCTCTAAAAGATGTCAACATAGGTACAAATCAAACAATTACCATCTATTGTGATAACACAAGTGCGATTAGCCTCAGCAAAAATCCAGTGATGCACTCAAAGACCAAACATATACCAATCAAGTATCATTTCCTTCGTGAACAAGTAGCTGAACAAAATATCATCTTGGAGTATATCAACACTAAGGAGTAGATAGCTGATATTTTCACAAAATCTCTTCCTCAAGAAGCATTTGAACGTCTTCGTCAAAAGATGGGGGTTATTTCTTTATCATCACTTAAGTTGATTCTTAAAGATGTTGCAAGATAGGGGGAGTAGTTCGACAGGGGGAGTCCTTGTACACTCCTTTGCCACTGATGTCAAAGGGGGAGAGAAGAAGAATATTGCCATCAATGACAAAGGGGGAGATTGTTGATCTAGATTGTCATTAATGTCAATATGAAGCCAAGGAGCTATCAGAGCAGAGCTATCAAAGCAGAGAAGAGAAGCAAGTGTAAGAGCAGAAGATTGAGGAGGAGCCATATCGGGAGTATCGCGTGTAATGTATGCCCAAGAAGAATCGAGAGGAAGAATTCATCAAAAGAAGCAAAGAGGAATCATAATGGGTCTTTGAATCTGGTTGAAGAATCAGAGTGAAGCTCAGAGAGAATCAACGATGTATGAATTCACAGAAGGCAGGCTCAGAGAGAGTTGAGCAGCAGAAAAGTGAAAGGCTGAAACCCTGAAGAAAACTCGAAACCATAGGAAAAACACTGAAGAAATGAATCAAAGTCAAAGTGAGGAGACAGATGAAGATTGAACACACAAGAATCGTTGGATCTCAGAGATCAATGGATGAGGTCGAAGGAAATGATTGGCCAATATTAAACCGTGCAGACTAGTGTCAAGAAATGAATGGCAGAGATTGATTTAAGCGGTAGCAAAAGAGGAATTCAGAGAAGGCGTCGCAACTGTCGATGGTAGAAGATCTATGGTCATCGGGTAAAAACAAGCTCAGGCGTTAGTCAATGAAGAAAGGTGGATTTAAAGCTATAAGCGGGATTTCAGGCGGATGCAAAATGGTAAGTGGTATTTAGAGGAAAGTGCCTAATTCCATTCAATGGTTGACACATAGCAACTAGATGAGAGAGAAAAATTGCTCATTTCGGGCGGGTAACTCTCGTGCAAGTAGTCCACTCGAAATCACTGTAGACTGTTGGATTTTGGGGGTTGAAATCTACGGTGGACAATGAACCCAATAAAGTTAAACCTCGGGAACTGTGTCCAAGCGGGTTACGTCATCACCATTGTAATACGCCCAAATGTTATATCGCGTCTGCCGTATCGAAGGTTATGCATCACAAGTTATCATGGAATGGCACACTATAAACTGCGATTGCAATATATATATATATATATATATATATATATATATATATATGGACCGGACGGAATCATTAAAAACAATTTATAATCATATCGCATCTAGTAGGGGAAATTAACAATTGGCCATTAGCGGTGTTATAGGCACGATGTATAAAACACCTCAAGAAAATTGTGATTGTGGGATTATTAATGTATATTGTATGAATATTAAAAAGAAAGGGGGCCTCTCTGATATTTTCTTTAATATGCAACATTAGTGTAATTCGGCCCCTCTTCCACATTAACATGTCCTGTGAGTATTGATGAATTGAAGAGACATAGGAGGCTGAAGAGTGAGCGCAGAGGAAGCTGAAATATCAAGCGAGCGTTGAGGAAGTTGAAGCTGAAGCGAGCAAGGAGGAAGTCAAACGTCAGGTGTATCAGGCATATAAAACAGAGAACAAGGAAAGTTTAAATATGTTTGCGAACTGTAAGAAACAAAGGAAACCGAAGTTCTAGAAGAAGTGGAAGGAACAAGAGGACAGAAGTAAGTCATAGGTCTAGCAGGGTTGGGAGCAGAGAATTACAACCAAATAGATCCAGATAGTTTACAACAAAGGGTTGGAGCCCTTGAGGTTGGTGCCTCAGAACTGAAACTATTGGTGTCTTGGGAGTTGGTGCTCCTAAAATTCAAGGTTGGTGCCTTGACAAGACAGACTTAGTGCTCTGGAGGTTGGAGCCTCACAAAGAGTCCAAGTTGGTGTTTGCAATTGATTGAAACTATATATATATATATATATATATATATATATATATATATATAGATATATAGATATGTATGTATGTATGTATGTATGTATATATATGTATATATATATATATATATGTATATATATATATATGTATATATATATATATATATGTATATATATATATGTATAGATATGTATATATATATATATATATATATATATATATATATATATATATATATATATATATTGTACTTGATTTATTGAAAAGATCACATTAATAAAAGCATCTATCCCTGTTATCTATTTCTGTGTTCCAAATATAAATGTTTTTAACTGATAAAAAATAATTGAAAAGAAATATTGATTCACCCCCCCCCCACTCAGTATTTCCAACACCTGTGTCATCAAGGGTGACGCAGTGCCTACATCATCAAGGGTGATGCAGTGCCTGCGTCATCGAGGGTGAGCTGGGAAGAGGCAGCGCAGAGGCTAAGGAAGGTAAATGAAGCCTCACGCAGAGCCACAGAGTAGCTGGGAGGGCTGAAGTAGTTGGCTGAGGAGGTCGGGTTGCTGGTGCTAGGATTGCGCAGAGCCTAGGAGCTCTCACCTTCAGGTTGCTGGGGTTTAGAAGGTTGCGGGAATATTGCAGAGTGGAGCTGGTGAGGTACTGTAGTTAGAACAGTACCTGACAGAGCAAGTCCAAAGGAGTTGCTACCGAGGGTTTCTAGCCGAGGAACCTGGATCAGTGGTGCAGTTGCACAAGACAATTGGAGTAGGGGGCATATTGACAGCAACGTAAGGATTTCCAGGAGGGAAATCAGGACTCAGAGAGAGTCCAGAAGAGAACTTCCAGGTGGGAAGTAGAGACTCAGAGGAGTCAAACAAAAAACTTCTAGGAGGGAAGTATAGGAGCATCATGGCACTACACGAAGTAAGAGACCAGGATAGACTGGACAGGGCATCGAACTTCGCAGTCTGGAAGGCCAGAATCTTATTTGTACTTGACAAGAATCATGTCAAGAACTTCGCCTTGAAGGTAATAGCTATCCTAGTCGACCACAATGATAATGACAAGTACGAGGAAGCGATGGCATGGGCCACGAGCATTATCTTTGATGGGGTCAAGGATCATGTAGTACCACACATAGCCAAGAAGGAAACAATGTTTGAGATGTGGGAGACTCTCAACAAGCTATACCAGCATACTTCTGTGAAGAGAAGAATGTTGCTTGAGAATCAGTTGAGGTCGTATCAAATGAAGAAGGGAGAATCGATTGACACCTTCCTCGGAGTACTGAATGAGATCCGAGATTAGTTGACTGCTATAGAGGCGATGCCAGATCAGGAGCCGATGGTGAGGAAAACCTTGAATTTTGTCTCAAAATACTAGGAGGTATTTGTCCAGAGTATACTAGGTAGAGGGACTCTCCCACCTTGGGACGAAATGTGGGCACCTCTTCGCCAAGAAGAGATCAAACGACATTCAAATACGGGTAGCAACAGCAAGGGGATCAAACTCAAGCAGGAGGAGGAAGATGTGGCCCTAACATCTAAGGGAAAGCAGGAAAAGTGGAAGAAGAAAGATCTCTCCAAGATCAAGTGCTTCCACTGTGGGGAGTTGGGTCATTATGTGACCCAGTGTCTAAGGAAGAAGAGTAAGGGAGAGTCTTCCAAGACTAAGGCAGTGCCAGCACGGGCAGAGAAGGAAGTTTTGACAGACGATGATTGTGCCATGAGTGCACATGCACCACTTGAGCGGAAGTGGGGAGACATCAAGCTGTCGTTAGATGGAATACAGTCAATGAGGGGCAGGATCCTCGAGGTACCCAGTCTCTTGGATTAGACCTTGCTACGGGAGCGCTGATGAGGAGTAGCAGGACTGGCTGAGTGGGTAGAGACAGATGCAGATGAAGTGGAAAAGAGAGCTACAGTGCAGGAGTCCCAAGACAACACAAGCCTAGCAGGCTGCAGTAGTGTGAGAGGCATAGGAGTGTTGCACCAGTGCAGGAAGTTACAGAGAGGTGTGCAACGGTGCGAGATGCAGGGAGTTGTTGTAGCAGCACAGAGGTCAGAGAGGGAGCACTTATCAGCGGTAGAGGGAGCTTAAGCATCATTGGGTGTCTCTAGCCCAATAGGGAGGTCAGTTGGGAGATCATTTACTTACTTCTCATTAACTCAGTTGCAGTGCAACAGTGGGCAACACAATGTAGTATGATGAGAGGAGGTGCAGTGCGGATGCAGTGCTGGGAGAAAGGACCAACAACAACACGAATGCAGAGGGAGTTTTCGTACAGATGTAGAAGTGGCAATGGCTTAACCATGGGCAATAGTACAAGATGCAATATTGCAAAGGATGTTGGGTAGGAAGGCCTAGCATCAATATAGGTACCGATGCCAGATGATCAGAGTAATACTTAGTGAGCAGTATTTCTAAAGGACAATCCTTGCTAAGAGGGAGTGTTGATTTGGGGTAGCATCAGATGTGCTCTAGCCACAAAATTTGGTGGAGAGATTGGGGAACATGAGATATCCAATACCCAGTAAGGATTTGGGCAGATTCTAAACAGATAAGGAGATATTAAACTAATTAATATTTTTAACGGAGTCCCTAAGTCTAAACTTAGGGAAAATAAAATATTAATGTGTATTAATATGAATCTATGTTAGAGTGGTCCAAAAGACATGGATCAAGCTAGATCTAATCTTAGTCGTTGGTTAGGGACTTAATATCACCAGTTGAAATGTCAACAGGAAAAGTATAAGAGGAGGTTTGAGGGTCACTTGGAGAGTACACTAGAGTGATCAGTCATTCTATTCTCTAGAGCGGGGTTTGCCAAGAGAGATAGAATTAGTGATCGGGAGATGCAGTTGAGGGGCGTTTGAGTATAGAGAGACAGAGAGGTAGAGATAGTGCCGGGAGAGTAGCGCAGTAACCAAGGAGAGTGACACGAAGCCAGCCAGGACTCACGCAGGGCCACGCAGAGGTAGTCGGGAGCTGCGCGGAGCCTCTGAGAGGCCAGCATTGTTGATGTAGAGGGCTAGAGGGCTGACGAGGGCCTCCCAGGGTTAACACAGACCCATCTGGGGTGACATAGGGTTAGCGTGAGGCAGAGAGGGGCTGACGTAGTCCAAAGAGAGGCTGGCGTTGGTGTTTCTGGGGCAGATTTGTGCTGAGTAGCTGCCAAAAGGATTATCTGGGGTTTCAACCAGTAGATTTGTCAGAAACTAAGAGGTATTACTACCAAGGAAATTCTCTGTTGGGTAGGCTAGTTTTGGCACCTTGATTGTACTCTGATATTGCTTAATAAGAAAACCCTCAGATAGTTGCATCGGTTTTCCCATATTGGGTTTTTCTAGGGACATTAGTCCAAAAATAATGGTGTCATATGGTGTGCTTGTTTCTATTTCTTTTAGTTGCTGATCTATAATATGTTGAGCATGCACTAGTGTTTATTTTCAGTATTTACATTGTAAATAACTTGTTAAATAACAAGTAGGTAGGAATAAATCAGATAAAGTGCATGGAGGGTTTCTAACTAAGTAAACTTAGAAACTTCAATAGGACATACTTCTATAAGATCACTAAGAGGTGGTGAGGAACCTAATACTTAATTAGGAATGATGGGTTGTGGAACTAACAATTCAAAAAAACAAGAATATGAGTTATTGCAAGTGGTACGAAGCCTCAAGGAAGATTTAGATGACATTAAGGAAAATCTAGAAAGGTCGTCTAAAGCTAAAGAAAAACAGGAGGAAATAAATGGCTACTTGTTGAGAAAACTAGAAGAAGATGTAATCAATTAAAAAGTGAAAAAGTATCATAAGAAGAGAGATAGAAGTGAATCAATAGAAACTACCAATTCTATAACTTCTAGTGGAGATGAGTCTCATGGATTTGAAGAAAATGAACAAAAATTTGAAAGCAGCACCTCTACATATAAAAAGAAGAAGACCACATCTCAGCTGAAAGGAAAATTTAAGAAAATTAGACCTCCTGATTTTGTTGGACACTCTGAAGAAGGAACATAGGCATGGCTCCTCAATATTTACAAATACTTTGAGGTATACAATTATCAATTAACTTGAAAACAAGGTTGGCAACCTACCAGTTGACTAGTAAGGCAACCTTATGATGGGAGGAGAACAAGACTATCAAGAGAATTGGAAGCAATAAATTAACTTGGAAATTGTTTAGAAAATAATTTAAAAATAACATCTTACTGAAAGGTATTTTGATGAAAAATCTAGAGTGTTCCATGAGTTGATATTGGGACAATTTACTATGGATGAGTCTATTAATAAATTTATGACCTTGCTGAGGTATGTGCGTTACCTAAAGGAAGAGAAAGATAAAATACAAAGATTTATGAGTTCCCTACCTTTCTCATCTAGAGAAAGAATTGAGTTTGACAACCCAAAAACTATGGATGAAACCATAAGAAAAAAAAAAAAAAAAAACTATTTTTCGCTCAAAATCAGAAAAAGAGTGACAATTCAAAAGGGCAGAGGACTGAAAAGCATAAAAAAATTACCACCAAGAAGAAATTGTTCAAGAAACCAACTTTTCCAAATACTTTTAAGAGTAATCAAGGTGGAAACTATAACAGAAGTGTAAATCAGCCAAGGAATTTTGGACAGAAAATGGGACAAGGAGCTGGAATGGGGAATAAAAATGTTTCTTAAGTAAACATGCCACCGATTATATGTTGGGAATGTAGTGGAAATCACTTGTGGAGAGATTGTCTATAAAATCCAGTAAATAAAAGGGGGATAGTGACTAATCTACAAGAATCTTCAATTGTGAATGACATTTTGTGTAACATACCAAGGATCAGTGTAGTGTTAGATGGGAGGAAATCAGACCACTAGTCAGTAATGCTAGAGGTCCAAGTTACAATTTTTGAATAAAAAGTTACAATTTATGAATAGAAAGATTCAGTATTAATAGATCCTGGATCTACTTTAAGTTATTGTTGGCTTGATGGGGCCTAACCCAGGTTCAACGTTATCTGTGCCAACCAACAAAACCCTAACTCTTGGCCCTTTCGGCAAAAAGTTGCATAGCGCAGGTTGCAGTCTCACTTGAAGCAGTATTGGGGGATTCTAGAACGAACTTTCTACATCCAAGGGCCTGTGTGATGTGTTCCTCTAGTCCTTATGGCTTAGATCTACCTTCGCGCACCTTTAACCCTTGCGAATAGATAACTATTGCAAATATATCTAAACAACTTTCAAATCTTCGCAAAGGTTCCTAATTATACTTATCATGCATAAAGATTACAAATATACTACTTTCATGCAGTAAACAAGCATTAATTCATGTAAATCATAACATAAAGAGAAGATACATAAAATTTTCAGAAGTAAATAATAAGACACACATGCATTCAAATAAGCTCAAAACAATCTTTATTAAGTACAATCATTTAATACAGACTTCTCTTCCCTACACACTCAGCTACAGGGGCCCGCGTAGTCAGCTTGCGTACTTACCAAGGTCTATGCACTCTCAGCTACAGGAGCCTTCCAATCTCACCTAAGTATAGAATTTTCTTTACAAAACCATGGTCCGCGAACCATGGGTAGGTCTTAAAACCACTCTATCACCTACCCACATAAGGGACTAAATTCCCTTTGACTCGTACTAGCTTCGCACTATGTTTCCATATTTTGTGGAGATTTTACATTTTCTACAAAAACATATTCCAAAATTGACCCAAAACTTGACCAAAATGACCCCATGGACCCCATTCCAACAGGCCCCCAACACAAATTGGGTGACTCGCCCTCGAGTCACTCAGCTGGCGCAACAATCTTGTATTGGAGTTCATTGAACTCCATCTTCAACACTTGCAAGTTAGCAGTATCGTGCACTGTGACCTGCTGCACTTCCTCGACCAGCTTCTCTATTGTAGGGCCTTCCACCTCGAGGCCCATTTCCCATTGTGTTTGCTGGATTGTCTTCAACTTCTCTTGTACTGATAGAGTAAGTTGACTTGCTTCCTCTATCCATGGCTGTGTCCCAGACTTCAAGATGACGTCTTTCCTATGTAGCTCCTCAATTTGTGTCTACAACTATTTTCCTTCTGTCAAGAGAGCAAAGCACTGGACCGATGCCAAAGTGCGTGTAGTCGCCCTAAGTTCATCAAATTGTTGCTGCTTCTCCCAAATATTTGTGCCAATTTTATGCAGAGTGGGGTCCTCTTACAGAGTCGTCCATAATTCCATTGCTTTCTCAAAGAGCTCTGTGTAGCCCTTGACCGTTGGATCTAACATGGCCATTCCCTCTTTGATGGCTGCTTCGCACTACTCCCAGAATTCTGGTGAAGTAGTTGGATGCATATTTAACTATAATTCAGAGATCTGCATTTGTAACTCAAATCGAACTCAGTAGATCTCCTCTTTTGGTTCTCTAACTGTGAAAACCAACTTTCGAATCTTCACTACTGATGTTTCATATTTAGGAATTTTGAGTTCCAGAAGCACATTACATGCCTCCATAATGGTTGCCTCCAAGGTCTGACTGCACATGGCCAGATCTTTCTTTTCTTTTAGCGCTTGTGCCTTTTCTTCAAATATCTGTTCTTTGATCGTCTTTACTTCACTGATGAATAATAGTGTGTGGTGCTTCTTGACCCTAAGCTCATCTGATACCCTCTCATATAGTTCGTGGAGGGTTTGAATAGGCAGCACAGCTAGGTTGACACCCATATCCTTGATTTGGGCAAGCTGGGTGTTCGCCTCTTCTAATTGTGCACGTAGTGACCCTTCTAGTAATGGTATAACACTAAGTTCAAGAGTCTTATCTGTCTCTAGCACAGTTGTGCTCGCTTACTGTAGGCTCTCTTGAATCTCACTCGCTTGTCCCATGCTTGCTTGTAGCCTTCTGGTTTGAATTTGTAACTCACGCGGATCCTTCTACACGTTCCTGAGTATCTGCAGGCACTGGTGTTCGAACTATTGCCATATTTCCATCGTGATGTCGCAAACCTTATCTTTGATTTCATCCAAGTCCCCCTCCGTGAGGATCATTGGCTCAACATGTGAGTGCTTGTTGAATTTCTGCTTCTTGCGAGGTCCAAAAGTCATCTCCTTGGTCCGCTTCTGTGGTTTAAAGGGAGTTCTCTGCTCCTCACCCTTACCTCCATTGACATCAAAATCATATTTGTCCTCAGTGTGCTTGGAGACAAACTCTTCAACATCAATAGTGGTCTCCTTAGCCACATGGTCCTTCTCAATAGTTGCCTTAGCAGCAACTGCTTTGGTAACAACTTCCTTCTTTTGTTGTGCAACTTTCTCTCGACTTATGGCCTGCTCGACCTCCGTATGATTTTGTGCTATTGTGGCCTGTGCGGAGGAACTTTTCTTGGCCTTGCTTGTACCTGTGCCGAGATCTAATGGTTGCATCCACCGTCCTGGCCATTTCCCCACAATCTCTTGTGCATCTGCCTCATTCACCAGGTACGACAACTTGTACCATGTTTTCTTCAGATCCTTCCTTGTGCAGATAGACACATTGTGAAAATCCACCTTGAATTCGACATAAGCCTCTAGTTGCTCAAAGAGAGTTTGTGACAGCTGCGGCCTCTGGTAAGTCGTCATCCTATGGAGGGAACTGACTGTCTTC
The DNA here is from genome assembly GCA_031772625.1 of Pinus tabuliformis. Taxonomy (NCBI): domain Eukaryota; kingdom Viridiplantae; phylum Streptophyta; class Pinopsida; order Pinales; family Pinaceae; genus Pinus; species Pinus tabuliformis. The sequence continues at coordinate 613,920,674 of CM062806.1, read as the reverse complement.
TTACAGTCTCCACGCAACTAGGGAAAGTAACAACAACAACTAGGCATAGTGGAATGTCTTTCCATCATCTTGTGCTTTGTGACAATTCAACAAAAAATCCTTACACAAATAATGTGCACAGTTATATTGTACCCGCTTCGTGCATTGGGAAGCAAGCGAAATAACTAGCGCCAGAACCTTGTTTGCGCGACACTTTCTCATGACCTTGTATGCTAAAATATGCACGACAAACTGTACCACCTTATCTGTGATTAAGAGGATGGAGTATCCACGCAACTTATTTACTAAGCAAAACTCACTCTTCATTCTGTTCGCGAGTTTATTTTCCTTGGTCTTACCTCCAAACTCCTTGGTTGGATCCACGCCTTCGTATGGAAACCTTGTGATGTAGTGGAATAGCATATCCATAATGGGGATGGGTCTACCAACTAGAGACACCCATCGTGTACCAAGGTAAGCAATTGCCGAGTGAAGACCATATTTATATTCGACCTGCTAAAATGTGGCACCCACAACATGTTCAACGACCCCGCCTTCTCAACCCCTGTGACACACTTCAGAGGATCCAATTGCATGCCTTCAGTCTCCTCATAGTATATCTTGGCCAAATACTTGTTTGGAGCTAACTGTGGGAATTTTTCATGGTAAGCCGGATCCTAGTCTTCAATTTTGAGTGTAGGAATGCACCTTAAGAGCACGCCTCCAAATACCACCTTCTGCATATGCTTAGGATTCAGATGATAAGGTCTACATTTCACGAGCTTCGCATCGAGCTTTAAGGTGATCTTCATCACTACCAGATCCCCTACTATTCCTTTCAGGTCCGAGAACTTGGTAGGAAACAAGTCCAGGTATTTGCACAATAGTTCCAACACTTTATCAAATGTATCTTCATCCCAATAATCACCTATCTTTGCAAACTTAGGCTGTGTGTTAGACACAATGTTTACTTACCAGTTCTTCAGGGGTTCTATTATATCAGGGTTCGCTTCTTTGGGCCCTTCCACCTCATGTTATCCTTTGGTCTCCGGAATGTTGATATTCTGTGGGTCCTCTTCTTCTACTTCTAAAGTCACATTATAGCATTCCAATGCATGGCGTAACTATGTGTTCCAGTCTGGTTGAACCCATTATACCGAATCCTTAGGCATCCTCAATATTGTGGCCTTGATTTCCTCGAGCACTTCACCAATACTCTCAAATTCGTCCTGAAAGTTGAAAGTTAACAAGAAACTTTCCCTTGGGATATCCCATTTGGATGTCCCACGACGTAGCTCTGATTCTAAGTACCAGTTCTTCGGAATAGTATCTAGGGTGTGATAAAAGATATGTACCCATTCCAGTTGAGGTTCCTCCCCCCAAGCTTTAGTCTGTAGAAATTCCCACTGTAGATCAACAGATTATGAAATATACTAAAACACAATACAAGATCTACTTCTACAACACTTTATGGAAGCTTAATCGAATTGAGAAAGATCAAGAGAACACATATAACTGAGAATGAGAAATCAATCACACATAACACAGAAGAAATATCACGGGGAAAGCCTCAGCCTAAAACCCCAACTCTGTATTATCATACAAGTGGAAATCTTGTTCAAGTTACAAAAAGAATCAGCTCTCAAGCTATCCTGCTCTCTCTGCAATCAAACAATACAACTCACAGACTGAATAGACATAGTATATGTCCTCCTCAAGCCCTCCAAGCCTCCTATTTCCTTGCACAATTTTTCTTGGGGTCCAATGATGTCACATGTGTGAATTGGCCTCATCACACTCACTAAACCTGAAGAAGTAACTGCACAATCCTCAAGGAAAGAATTCCTTCTGCATGCAAGGAATATTCATAATGGAATATTCTAGCAATTGATATTACATTGCCCCTCCATCTGATCTCAAATGGGTCTCTGTCTAAACTGACATGCATGAGTTATTTATGAGAGAATACTCAGTTATCTGAAGTGCAGTAGTTACATGCATGCAAGCATTAGCTAACTGAACTTACATGAATTCAACAAACTGTTTGAATTAATCTAACTGGACTTCACTCAGTTAACTAAGTCAACTAATTACAACTCATCCTTATCTCTTTAATTGATGGATAAATTCCTCAATTAATGGAGAAATTGTTGCATGTCCCCACATAGACTTCAAGTTTGATTTTTCTTAACTAATTAACTCAAGATGAATTAATTAATTATTTTACAAACTACTGTTAAGATCAAATTCGAATTTTACTTCACTATTTTAGTTTAGGGACTAACTAAAATAGGAAGGTATCCCAAAATTCTATTTATAGACTACTATTTTTAGCACTTCCATTTTTTCCATCCATTGTTGCTAAGATCAACACTGGCTGAACTACTATTTATAGTAGTGTTATTTTTAGCAATACTATTTTTAGCATTTCTTGTTGCTATTTTCAACATAGTCCATTGTGCCAAATGCTCGCATGGATAATCCTTGCCTGAATATTTCTCTGTCAGATGGGTATTCGCATACCTGAACTTTAGCTTCATCATTCTCTTGTACACTTTCCAGTTAGTGAAGCTATCCTTGTGCGTACCCCACCAACGGGCAGACGTAGCGCACACTGCCAAATCAAGTGCCTGGAATCGATGTTCTTCAGGCACCTCCCTTTCAAACTCATCCAAAAATAAATTAACATCATTTAAACCATCATAATGCGGGAGATTTCTTACCTTCGTGGATACACATCGCAACGATTCTATCATCATATTGCAACGTAGTGTAGAAACTTCGTGCAACCTATTATGCCAGTGCTCGAGTTCTTCATCTGAATCTGAGGTAAAGGAGCTATCTCTATCCCACATTATTCACCCATCTACAGTGGGATTGATCCAATCTTCATCGCGCACATTTATCTTGTATATCTGATCTAGATAATCATCCTCCAGATAGTCACGAACCGGTTCAGTGTAGTGCCTTCTTCTCAAATGTCATCCTTCGCTTCTTTAGATTAATTATGGGATCCATGTCGAAGGCCAAATCAATTCCTAGTAGTGCAGGGTAAGGATTTTTGTCATCCACTATTTCAATTACTTCAAAATCAAATAGAGTGCTCGCTCCCTCAATATCGATTGGTACCCCATACAGGCACCCCATTGGAATGATTTTCTATTGGTTAGCCATGCACAACTATATATGAGACCATTGTAGAGCAGGTCTCCCCATTATCTCCCATGTCTACTTAGGTAGTAAATTTACATCAGATTCTAGATCTAAGATGACATGATCCATTACATATTCTCCAATCTACGCGGTTAGCCTCATCTCGCACCCTGTCTATTGAAGTTTCTAAGTCTAACAGTTAGAAACCCTCCATGCACTTCACTGATTTACTCCTACCTACTTGTTCTATTAATTAACAAGTTATTTACCATGTAAATACTAAAAATAAATACAAGTGCGTGCTCAACACATTACAGATCATCAAGTGAAGGAAACATAAACAAGAACACAAATGACAACGTTATTTTTGGACTAATGTCCCTGGAAAAACCCAATGCGGGAAAACCGATGCAGATATATGAGGGTTTTATTATTAAGCAATTCTTTTTTTAGTACACTGGGTGCCAAACTGGCTAACCTGACAGAGAAAAAATCTGGCAGCAATACCTCTCTTCGGAAATAGGTATTCGAAAAGCCTGCTCCACGAAATCCCTCTCCAACCCAATCCAAAGCTCAGCGTCAGCCCTTCTAGCCTTTGCGTCAGCCTACTGAGGCTCTGCGTAGCCTCTCTGTGCCACTCCTGCAGCCTCTGCGTGGATGACACAGACCCTTATAGCTCTGCGTGGCTCCCTCTGGCTCTGTGTCTGCCTCTCTCTGCTTCTACGCTGTTCTCTTAGCACTGTCCCTACCTCTCCACCTCATACTCACTGCCCCTTGCTACAACTGATCACTAATTCTATCTCTCTTAGCAAACCCCGCTCTAGATAATAGAATGAATGATCACTCTGGTGTGTTCTCCAACTAATCCTCAAGCCTCTTCTAATACTTTTCTCGTTGACAAATCAACGGTCGAGATTAAGTCCCTAATCGACGGCTAAGATTAGATCTGGCTTGATCCATGTCTTTTGGACCATTCTAACACAGTTTTATATTAATTGACATTAATATTTTAATTCCCCTAAGTTTAGACTTAGGGACTCCATTAAAAATATTAATTATTTTAATATCTCCCAAATTGTTTAGAATCTACCCAAACCCTTTCTAGGTATTAGATATCTCATGTGCTCTAATGTAACCACCAAATTTCGTGGCTAGAGCACATCTGATGCTACCCCAAATCAACACTCCCTCTTAGCAAGGATTGTGCTCTAACAATAATCCCCACTGAGTATTACCCTGATCATCAAGCATTAGTCCTTGTGCTGATGCTAGGTCTGCTCCCCAACATCCTATGCACTGCTACATCCTGTACTTTTGCCCAAATATCTGCCACTGCCATCGCTGCATCTGTATGGCAACTCCCTCTACATCTGTGTCGCTTCTCATGGCCCTGCCACTTCCACTACTGCGTCTGCACTGCATCTCCTTTCATCATGCTGCATTGTGCTGCCCATAGCACTACGACTGCTAACTGTTGCACCGCAATTCAGTTACTGAGAAGTAAGTAACTGATCTCCCAACTCTCATTTCTTTGTCAGGATAGAGTAGTTATGATGCTGAAGTTCCCTCTGTTGCTGACAAGTGCTCCCTCTCTGACCTTTGTGCTGCTTCAACAACTCCCTGCATCTCGCACTGTTGCACACCTCTCTGTGCCATCCTGCACTGGTGCAACACTCTCGTGCCTCTCTCACTGTTGCAGCCTGCTAGCCTCACGCTGTCCTGAGAATTTTTCACTATAGCTCTTTCCACCGCTTCATCGGCATCCATCTCTACGCACATCTGCCAGTCCTGCTACTCCTCTTTGGAGCTCCCGTAGCATGGTCTAATCGAAGAGGCTGGGTACCTCAAGGATCTTGCCCCTCATCGCCTGTAGTCCATCTGACTACAGCTCGGTGTCTCCCCGATTCTGCTCAAGTGGTGTGTGTGCACTCAAGGCACAATCATCATATGTCTCCACTTCCTTCTCTGCCCTTGCTGGCGCTACCTTGGTCTCGGAGGCCTCTCCATTGTTCTTCTTCCTTGGACACTGGGTCGCATAGTGACCCAACTCCCCACAGTGGAAGCATTTGATCTTGGAGAGGTCCTTCTTCTTCCATTTCTCTTGCTTTCCCTAAGATGCTAGGGCAACATCCTCCTCCTCCTCCTCCTTCTTGACTATGATCCCCTTGTCACTGCTTCCCACCTTGCTTAGCCTTCTGATCTCTTCTTGGTGAAGAGCTGCCCACATTTCCTCCCAATGTGGAAGGGTTGCTCTACCCAGTATACTCTGGAAAAATACCTCCCAGTATTCTTGATCCAGGTTGATGTTGGTGGCCACCCACCTATCCCACTTGGACCCCCACAACCGTCTCTTTCAGTTTTTCAGTTTCCGTGATTGTAGCACAATTTACTATTTTTAGCAATTTTTTGGGTCTTGAACTTCCGAAACTGATTTGAGGCCCTAAACGACATTTTTTGGGAAATCTGGGAGCAACATGGGTCCATGGACTAATGTTTCTCTTCTCAAAGTTGTAGTGCTTGGATAGATCTTTCTAACGAGCTATTGTACATGTCAAACGAAGATCGGGTGCCAAAGTTACGACCCCATGAAGTTGATGTACCAACTTACCCAAAACGGGGCCCACAATTTGGCGTTTCGTCTTTTCCGGGGTTAGGTTTTGGGATGTTAAGTGTTTTCCATTGTTTCTCAACAATAAATAGGCCTTCGAGCCTCATTGTAACATAGTTCAAAGGCATCTAGCTACCACATCTCTTCTCAAAGATAAGCTACCATTGCCCTAGATGGTTTATTTCCATTTCTGTTTGTAAGCATATTTCAGTATTTTACATTAATGAAATGAAGTATTATTTCTACTGCATCTATGTGTTTATGGTTCTCTCTGTAATTTTTTGCGTTCCTGTTTAAATTCAAATCAGTGGTATCAAAGCGGTCTGCTTTTTCTCTATTTTTCTTTGCATGTCCCCAATGAGGTCGGGATATAAGGAGTTAGGGCTTGAACTGGCCAAACCTTTGCAAGACCAGCCTCACAAATCCCAGTGGCCCCCCATGGTGGATGAAAAGAAAGACAAGGGGGTAGGACATCCTATCAAAATCTTGCTCTAAGAAGCCCTCGAGTGACAAAGGAACGCGATGATGGACAACTTTTCCCAGATATTTTAGCGGCTACCCAGAGGTGACACATCGACTTCCAATAGCTACTCTAGAAACACCACACCATTTAAGGTACAAGTTAATTTTGAAATCCTCATATTCAAGGGTCAGATAGACACAGATGTTGTAGATAAATGGTTGAATCTACTAGAGGGTTATTTTTTTGTTCATAAATTTTCCAGTCGGGAAAAGATTATTTTCGCTCTTCTCAAAGCAGCCCCCCACGTCAAGGACAGGTGGGAAACCTACTGCGAGAAAAAGGATGAAAGTACAAGCTCACTATTTTCAGCCGCACCCACTTGAAATTCATTTCGGGATGCCGTCAAGGAGCAATACTACACTGTAAAAAGCTATGAGGACAATTACATAAAGTGGACCATGCTGCAGTAGGGAAGGGACCAAGATGTGCCGGAGTTCACCAACAATTTTCATACCCTTTGCACACAGTTGGGTATCAAGGATTCTGAGCTACATTTGGTACTCAAATATCGTGGTTTCCTACACAGATACATCTAGGAAGAGATGGAGTTCCTGAACATCTCCTCACTCGGCACGGCATACCGATACACTGTCAAAATTGAGCAGAAGTTCAAATAGAAGAAGCGAGACTTTGGATCTGCGAATCTGAAGACCAAAGCACAAAGCCAAGGCGGGGTGACCGAAGACAACCTGTCGAAGCCATAAGAAAATAAAAACACCACGAAGTCGAAGAAGGACACTGGAAAGTGGTGCGAGTTCCATAAGAGCCCCACTCACAACACAAGTGAGTGTCGGACCAAGTAGTCACTAGTGGCCGAATTGAAGGCTTCAAAATCAGATGCATGTTCCGACACTGAGTCAGAACCCAACAAGGGGAATGGCAAAGGGAAGTAGATCATTGATGCAAAGCCTAGCGCCATTGTTGCCACCGCCAAGGTCTAGAAGAATGAGCCCGAAGATCTAGAGGAGGGGGAGCGTCTTTTCCACTCACAGATGTGGTGAAGGGTTCACCTCTGCAATTCATTGTTGACAGTGGGAGCCAAAAGAACCTCATTTCAGTAGAGGTCGTGCAGCGGTTGGGCCTACCAACTACACCACACTTGCGGTCGTATAGTATCGGGTGGCTTCACCAAGGATGAGATCTCCGAGTTCGCCAGCAGTGTCGCCTTCCTTACAGTATCAAACCCTTCACAAATGAGGTATTGTGTGATGTTACACCTCTAAATGTTTGTGATGTACTATTAGGCCAACCATACATGTGGAGGCGACATGCTGTGTATGAGTGAAGGCCTCGTGTTGTCATTATTTCTTTGTGTAATTCATTATACAGGATACCGGAGGTATCCCCACCTACCGCCACCTCTATGATCACTTCCAAGAAAGTCAGCAAGCTCATCTCCCAGACTAGGAAATTCATTTTCTGTCTGGCTTGCTCCCAAAGTAAGGGGAAGATCGTCACCACATCCATAACCCCCCCGAAGGTTTCCTCCACGCAGCAGCAGAAACAAAGGGATACAGTCATGAAAGAACACAAGACAACTTCTCCTCACCCATAGGGGTACCACACAAGCTTCAAATGGGAAACAAAGTCTGGTTGCATCTACAGAAAGAACGCCTTACAAGAGCCCATCAGAAGCTCCGACCACACTGACATGGTCCTTACACCATTACCAAGGCTATGGGAAATAATTCTTTGGAGCACAACATTCCTCCATTCCTTCGCCTGCACCAAGTGTTCAATGTGTACCACCCTCGACCATGCCTCCCACCATTGTTGGACACATTCGAGATTTCAGAACAGCTCACCAGGGACCATGTTTAGCAGATGGAGGAACTCAACGCAATGGGGACCATTTCTTCCTAAGGGGGGAGGAATGATCCAGGTGGATGTTGGTGGCCACCCACCTATCCCACTTGGACCCCCACAACAGTCTCTTTTAGTTTTTCATTTTCCGTAATTGTAGCACAATTTACTATTTTTAGCAGTTTTTTGGGTCCTAAACTTCTGGAGCCGTTTTGAGGTTCTAAACGACGTTTTTTGGGAAATCTAGGAGAAACATCAGTCCTCGGATAGATCTTTCTAACGAGCTATTGTACGTGTCAAACGAAGATCAGGTGCCAAAGTTACGACCCCGGGAAGTTGATGTACCAACTTACCCAAAACGGGGCCCACAATTGGGCGTTTCATCTTCTAGGGTTAGGTTTTGGGATGTTAAGGGTTTTCCATTGTTTCTCAACAATAAATAGGCCTTTGAGCCTCATTGTAACACAATTTAGAGGCATGTAGCTGCCACATCTCTTCTCAGAGATAAGCTACCATCGCCCTAGCTCATTTATTTCCATTTCTGTCTGTAACCATATTTCAGTATTTTACATTAATGAAATGAAGTATTATTTCCATTGCATCTATGTGTTTATGGTTATCTTTGTAATTTGTTGTGTTCCTATGTTAGATAAACTTGACCCTATGGTGGAGTTGAGGTTATGTCAACAATTATGGTTAACAGTTGTGGTTTTGGGCACCTAGTATTGGTGACTCATGGTGTTGAGCCCATGGTATTACATGTAGTTGAAGCCCTTAAAAGGATTCTGTATTCTCCATTGTAGGTAGCCATGGTTGAGCGGTGAAAGCTCAGGTTGTTGGTCGGCTTGGTTGCGTTTTAGCCAAGGACAATAATAGATCTATTGTTGGTTGGTTTTTCCCCAATTGGGGTTTTCCAGATAATCATGGTGTACATGGTTTGAATGTGTATTTCTTGATTGTTATATTTATTTCTCTTGAACCCTAACAAGTGGTATCAGAGCTCTGGTTAGCAAGGGCCTTGGATAGTTGTTCGAAATGTTCCCATCCACGAAGTGGTGACGCTGGTTGAAGCAATAGCTCGTTGCACAAACCAACGATGTCCGTTGAGTGATGGTTCAATGAGGAGCAAGAAGAAAATGAAGTATGAAGGCTTTGCCAAGGCCTCGTTCGATGAGGAGCAAGAAGAAAATGCAAGCCCTGGGAATATTTTTTGGAAATTTAAAATATGAAGAAAGTCAGGTAATTCTTTTTTTTAAGAGAAATTTGTTGAAGGGATTTTATGCTTAAATAAAAATTTCTATTCTGAAATAGTAACATAAATTTTAAATAAAAGTTCAGTTACAAGAGAAGGGTTAAATAGTGGGATAGGAGTCTTACAGGGTGAAATTCACGTTTAAACTTGCAGCAGTTCAAGTTGTGTGTGGGTCAAGATAGCAACAAAATAAAAATTAAATGGAAATTTTCATGTAAATGGGTATACGACTGTAAGACCTGGTAAGGCATGCGTACCCCAGTAAATCATTGGTAAAGTCTGAATTTCTACTTGGGTGATATGGGGATGCATGTGGTGGTATGATGAAGCATGCTGAACTAGGACAACTTGTGAGATTATCAAATACCCTAACATTGATTAGGTAGGGCCTGGAGGTGAGTGGTGGCTAGTTCACTTGGCAGATTTGGCTAGATTTGGCCAAGGAAAACCCAAAGTCAAGTTTAAAGGGGGGATTGTTAGATAAACTTGACCCTATGGTGGAGTTGAGATTATGTCAACAATTATGGTTAACATTTGTGGTTTTGGGAACATGTATTAGTGACTGATGGTATTGAGCCCATGTTATTACATGTAGTTGAAGCCCTTAAAAGGCTTGTGTATTCTCCATTGTAGGTAGCCATGGTTGAGCGGTGAAAGCTCAGGTTGTTGGCCAGATTGGCTGTTTTTTAGCCAAGGACAATAATAGATCTATTGTTGGTTGGTTTTTCCCCAATTGGGGTTTTCCAGATAATCATGGTGTACATGGTTTGAATATGTATTTCTTGATTGTTATATTTATTTCTCTTGAACCCTAACATCTTATTTAAATCCGGATCACTTATGAGACTGTGTTTCTCACCATCAATTCCTGATCCGACCAACCGAGGAAGGTGTTAATCGGTTCTCCTTCTTCATCTAGTATGACCACAACTGATTTTCTAGTAACATCCTTCTCTGCACAGAAGTATGTTGGTACAATTTCTTTAGGGCCTCCCACATCTCATTTGTCGTTTCCTTCTCGGAAATGTGTGGTACTCCATGGTCCTTGACCACGTTAAGGATGATGCTCTTGGCCCTCGCCATTGCCTCCTCGTACTTGTCGTTATCAGCTAGGTCAAATGGGATCGCTATCTTCCTCAAGGTGAAGTGCTTGACATGATTTCTGTAAAGTACGAAAAAGATTCTGGCCTTCCAGACTACGAAGTTTTAGGCTCCATCCAGTCTGTCTTGGTCTCTTACTCCATGTAGTGCCATGCTGATCTTCTACTTCCCTCCTGGAAGTTCTCGATGTGACTCCCTCTGAGCCTTGATTTCCCTCCTAGAAACCCTTCTGCTGATGTCGAGATGCCCCCTACTCTGATCGTTTGTGCAACTGCACCACTGATCCAGATTTCATGGCTAGAAACCCTCGGTAGCAACTCCCTCCTCCTTGGCCTTGCCCTATTAGGTATTGTTCTGACTACAGTACCCCACCAGCTCCACTCTACAACTTACCCACAGCCTCCTAAACCCCAACAACCAAAAGGTGAGAGCTCCTAGGATTTGCGTAGTCCCGACACCGACAAACTAGCTCCCTCAGCCAACTGTGTCAGCCCTCCTGGCCTCTGCGTGAGCCTAACTTTGCCGCCTTCAGCATCTACACAACCTCTTCTTGGCTCGAACTTGATGACACAAGCACTGCATCACCCCTTCCTTGCTTCTTTGCTGCTAGGAACAATTTCTGTCACTCGAGACAACTGTTTTCTGCTACTGCTACTCTGCTCTTCTGATGTCCTCAGTTCTCCTATGATCTGCAACCACACTCTGGTACCATGTTGAAGTTTCTAAGTCTAATAGTTAGAAACCCTCCATCCACTTTACTGATTTATTCCTACCTACTTTTTCTATTAATTAACAAGTTATTTACCATGTAAATACTAAAAATAGATACAAGTGCATGCTCAACACATTACAGATCATCAACTAAAGAAAACATAAACAAGCACACAAATGACACAGTTATTTTTGGACTAATGTCCCCAAAAAACCCCAATGCGGGAAAAATGGTGCAACTATCTGAGGGTTTTATTATTAAGCATTTCTTTTTTGAGTATACTGGGTGCCAAACTAGCTAATCTGACAGATATAAAAAATCGCCAGCAATACCTCTCTTCAGAAATAGGTATTCGGAAAGCCTGCTCCACGAAATCCCTCTCCAGCCCAATCTAAAGCTCAGCGTCAGCCTGAAACCCTCTGCGTCAGCCTACTGAGGCTCTACGTAGCCTCTCTGGCTCTCTGAGTAACTCCTGCAGCCTCTGCATGGATGACGCAGGCCCTTCTGGCTCTACGCAGTCTCTACTGCCTCTGTGTGGCTCCCTCTAGCTCCGCGTCTGCCTCTCTCTGCTTTTGCACTGGTCTCTTGGCACTATCCCTACCTCTCTACCTCATACTCACTGCCCCTCGCTACAACTGATCACTAATTCTATCTCTCTTAGCAAACCCCGCTCTAGAGAATAGAATGACTCATCACTCTGGTGTGTTCTCCAGCTGACCCTCAAGCCTCTTCTTATACTTTTCTCATTGACAAATCAACGGCCGAGATTAAGTCCCTAATCGATGGCTAAGATTAGATCTGGCTTGATCCATGTCTTTTGGACCATTCTAACACAATTTTATATTAATATTTTAATTTCCCTAAGTTTAGACTTAGGGACTCCTTTAAAAATATTAATTATTTTAATATCTCCCAAACTGTTTATAATCTACCCAAACCCTTTCTGGGTATTGGAGATCTCATGTGCCCTAATCTCTCCACCAAATTTCGTAGCTAGAGCACATTTGATGCTACCCCAAATCAACACTGTCTGCTTCTTATGTTTATCAATTTCCTTACAACGCGTTGTTCTGAAGGAGGCTTACTTTTTCCCATACAATTATCAATTAGCTCCTGGAGTCCTTCTACCGCCTTCTTATCCCACAACACCTTCATACAAGTTTTTAAAAAAGTAGCCAATAGCAAGGGATCCACGTCCTGTACTTCACTATTTTCAGTCGATTTCTCTTGACTCCCTGATGTAGAAGCTTCAACAAAATTCTTCTTGGCCTCCATAAAATTTTCTCTAGCCCTGTTGAGATCAAAGCTGACCTCCTTCTCAGCAGCCTTACGCATTCATCCTTCAGTTTTTGGCTGCTTTCCTTTATCTACTGATGTGGCCATACCACTTTGTGTTATGATATTGATGCTATGGTCCTCTTCACGAGGCTCTGCCCTCATCATCTATATGTTTTGTGTAGGTTGTTGTGTCTTTTTCTCCTGCATTTTGGCTATCAACACCAGGAAGTCTTCTATCACATGATCAAATTGTCTGCAATATTGACAAGATGGATGTGTTGGGTTCTGAAAGTCGCGTGCAAAATGTCCTACTTCACCACAATATAACAAATGATTTGTCCACGACCTCTTCTAGCCCCTCCTCCTCTTCCTCTTCCACGGCCCTGGAATCCTCCGCGCGCCGCACCTGCGCCCTGATCCTGAGGCCGATTTTCTTCTTTCTTTTGATATGTAGGGGTCTGCTCCATCATCAATTCATAGCTTCAGAAATTTCTCTCATCATACCCAATTGATTTACAGAAAGTAAAGAACAATTGTTGCGGAGTCTGTACAAACTTTTGTAAGAGGTGAAAATTGTTAGTTGCATGCTTCCTAGCTATCTTGTAGATAATGCACCATAATGGTACCCTTGCACTTGGTCCCACAATGTTTTCAAGCTTCAAAGGCATAAGACCTCCTCCGATCAAATAATTCTGATAAACAGGGAAATGATCCTTATCATGTCCCTTATCTTTAGATTTTATGCAGCAAACTTCAGTGCGCACCTCAGTATGAGAATCCTTTCCGGTCTTCAAGCTCTACAACTCCATGTGTAGACTTGCCAGTTGCAACTGAATCTGTTGTAATCCAACGTTCATATCTTGCACTGGAGAGGCTTCCAACCTCATCGCGATCTCCACAGCCTTTTCTTGCGTTCCTATCTTCTGTTGTGATAATGGTAATCTCATATGAGGCAACAAAGAAGCACTGTACCAGTCTCTGTGTTGATCATCCATGATCTTCATATTATCCTGTCGGATCAGGAATTTTATCCTCCGATCAAAATCCCATGAGGAATCATTTACCCTATGTTTTATTTCCTTAAACTTGGTTACAGACTACGCCTGAGACTTAGGCTTTTTAAATTCATTGTTCAGAGCTCGCTGAGTCTCTGCCATTGTCGCTCCAGGTATATCAATACAAAAATTAATGTGCCAAGTCAATGCTCTGTCCTACAATGTTGTACCAATTGCGATTTCTTCATATTATCATCTGTAATATGTTGTGATTTCCATACAAAATCCCTGACAAACCAGAACTGTTCAAGGTCTTCGCTTCTTACCCCTTTAAAGATCGACATCTTCGTTGTGTTCGTCATGTTGAATGGTTGATGCGGAGGTGGAGGTGGAGGTAGAGGTGTAGGTGTATGTGGCAGAGGTGGGGGTGGTGGTGGAGTGGATGGATGGGGTATTCCTAGGATACCCTGGCTTACTAACTATAGCGCACTTCACAGTGTACTCAGAATAGTTCCTTCGTTGTTGTTGGAAGAGGATCCTAATAACGGACTGTATTCATAGCCCGATTCTTCGTTTCTTCTGAAGGGTTTTCTGCTTCACGTAGTACCAAACATCAAGGTAATGGCATAACCAATTTTTCACACAACAAAATCTTAATCCAAGTTTTTATGGATTTTAAATACTTACCTCATGGTCCCTTGAAGAACCCGCGCTTTGCTTCACTATAGCTGATAGTTGTATCGATCGCGAGCTTAGTGACGTATCCTCCTAAGATACGATCAATCTAGTGATCAACAACCCGCGCGATGTTATTTTCTGAATCTTCCAAGCTCTTCTCCTATTCTGGAATCCACACAATAGGGTCGTCAATCCTCCACATATGTTGATTGTTCACTAGTCTGGACAGCCACTAGTGCAATTCACAAGGAAATAAACAAAAATAGGCTTTTGTCTCATCCGTGTATAGGTATTTAATCAACCACTATTCCTTGGATAATCATGGGTTTGTGTTCTCCTGAGATGCAACCGAGTGGGTTTGTGTTCTCCTGAGATGCAACCGAGTGAAACTTTTGATTGATCCACTTCTCGATTTCCTTCTTAGTAGAAAACCACTTATTCGACATCACACATTCCTTAGATAGATCCTAGTCCCGACAACAAACATTTGTTGGCTTGATGGGGCCTAACCCATGGTTAGCGTTATTTGCGCCAACCAAAAAAAGCCTAACTACTGGCCCTTCAGAAACAACCCACGTAGTGTAGGCTACAGTCTCACCCAAAGCAGTATTGGGGGATGCTAGAACTAGGTTTCTGCATTCAGAGGCCTGTGTGATGTGTTCCTCCAGTCCTTATGGCTTAGATCTACCTTTGTGCACCTTTAACCCTTTCAAACAGATAACTACTGTAAATATATCTGAATAGCTTCCAGATCTTCATGAAGGTTCCTAATTATAGTTATCATGCATAAATATTACGAATCTAATACTTTTGCGTAGTAAACAAACATTAATTCATGTAAATCATAACACGAAGTGAAGATACATAAAATTTGCAAAAGTACATAATAAGACACAGATGCATCCAAATCAGCTCAAAACAATCTTTATTAAGTATAATTGTTTAATACAGACTTCTCTTCCCTGCGCACTCAGCTACAGGGGCCCACTCACTCAGCCTGCAGACTTACCAAAGTATTTGCGCACTCAGTTGCAGGAGCGTTCCCCTTTCACCTAAGTACAAGAAACATACCTTTCCTGTCTTAACACCTTTCCCTTAAAAAATTCTTCACAAAAAGTTACCTTCTAAGACTCGCCATGACTCATCTATATATAGAATTTGATTTACAATACCATGGTTCACGGACCATGGGCGGGTCTCAAAACCACTCTATCACCTAGCCACCTAAGGGACTAAAGTCCATTTGAATCATACTAGCTTCGTGCTCTGCTTCCATATTTCGTAGAGACTTTACATTTGTTACAAAAAGATATTCCAGATTAACCAAAAACTTGACCAAAATGATCCCAGGGACCCCATCCCAACAATTGTATTCCCCCCACTACAATTGAAAGGTGTGAACCTAGGAAGGAAAAACAAAATAAATCTTGGTTATTATAACTAGCGATAGGGACAGAAACAAAAGTAACAGAGATCAACAAAAACTATCTAGTAAATTTGAATGGAATGAACACACATATGAACTTAAATATCTTATCTCTAGGATCTTATGACGTAGTAATTGGGATGGACTGGTTACAGCCCCATTAAGTACTTCTGAATTTTCTAGAGAAATATTTTACTTGTATTAAATATGAGGGAGAGAACGATATGGTTAAAGGAGTACCAAGAGATATTTGAGTGAGGTATATTTCTACCTTGCAGCTGAAGAAATGTGCTTGTAAAGGTTGCCAAATTTTTGCCAAAATCTTAGCTGAAAACAAGCAAAAACCATCCTTAGAGGACTACCCTATATTACAACAATTCAAAGATTTTTTTCTTGAGCACATACCAGGACTTCCCCCAAGAAGAGATATAGATTCCGTTAGCGCTTGAAATTTCACCTCAAGCTGAGAAAGGTAAACCTCAAGGCTACATCAAACCATTTAGCCTCGCAGCTAGCCCTACGGGGAGGAGAAGGCTCTCTCCGGTCAATCTCGGCAGATCTTCAATGGGATGAGATGACCAACAAGGTAACAATGATATTAGGCTAGTAAACTGATTAAAAAGGTTTATTTTGGGGTTTTTAGGGTTTTTGGTGGCAAATTGAGGAATTGCAATTTTGGGTGCGGGGATTGGACACAGTTTCTGCAGGGGGTTCCTTGGGGCGAGGTAGGAGACAGCGTTGATGCCTTTAACTGAAATGAATGGTCAATAATGAAAGATGAGGAGCTAAAGAGAGCAAGCAATCACTTTGAATTCTCTTTAGACAGAAGAAAACATTGAAATTAAACAAATTTAAAAGCAGAGCATGGCTAGCATGAATTCGTACTTTAACACTTCATTTGTTTAATGTACAGCAGTAAAGAAAGGAAATGAATCACATAACAAAGCTTCCAAGAACATTGAGAAAACACACCATCAACACATGAGTCCACAAGAATCCCAAAGATGACTACAAAACCCTGGTCTTCCTTAGCCAAAAATTGCAGAGATACAGTGAAAATATACAATGATAGCTTCTCCCTCAAGAGTCCAACCTTGCAACCCCTGAAAATGATTAAGAAAATACATAATATAGGCAAGCCAACCTCTTCCCTTGCCTCTAGGGGTCGAGCTCATCCTTCTAGGAGCTGTTTCAACTAATTCTAAACTGAGCACTAAAATCTAGGCAGTCAAAACAACTTGCCTCTATAAACTTGGAAACCAGTTCATACATTCAATTTTTACCCTTTACATAAATGAATCTTCTAGAAGTGTTAAACAAGAGTAAAAGTATCTAAAAAGTGTCACAATTACATCCAAGAGGACCATCATTAACCTCAAAAAGTCAAAAAGAGTCAAATCTGCGTTTTCTGGGCTGAACAAGTCAATTCTAGCAAAATCTGCTCAACGGGTCGCGCCCCTTTGGAGCTTTGTTTGAGGCACTTGCAGGTGTCAGAATTGGGTACATGATAGCTCGTTGGAAAGGTATTTGAGTCTAATTTACAACCCAACTAGAATTTTTCAATTTGAAGTTCATTTGCCCTGTCAAAAATCAAATCTCCCAAGACAGCTTTCTGCAGTTCAAAAAAGTGGCAGAAAGTCAAATTTTCATGTATTTTGACCTTCTGGAGGCCCAAAACTCCATAAAAACTCAAGTCCATCCATGGGAATATGTAACTTTGCATGAAAAATCTAGAAATGCTGAGTTTTTGCAAAAAGGAGCTGCCATGACAAAGGGTCTCACCGGGGGTGAGATCCGTTGAAGAGCCAAAACCTGTAAATTACCAAAAAAATGCCAAAATTACCCAAAATTCTCAAAAAATTTTGGGATTTGAGCTGTGGCTAGGATATTGAGTGCCTTGATCCTTCAGTGAGGCCTCAGCCAAGATATGGAGGGGATCGGGCCTCTTTCTCCTTTTTTGTGCCTTGGCTAACCGCCTTGGATCCAGCGATTGTAATTTTGACATTTCTCTAAAACCATGACACCTGTGCAAAAAGTGAAGGAGGTTTTCCTTCTTTGGCATGTTTTGGACAAAAACCTCTCTCAATTTTCCAAAATTCATCTTTTATTGCTCTGGAACATCATTTGAGTGCGACTTGTCCCGATGTGTGAAACAAGGAATTTTGTCGAAATGGAGCGAAATGAAGGGGATAGGGGGCTTCCAAATTCTTGGGGAAATTTTTGGAAGTAAGGAGGGATGTTAGGAAGCAGGGGAAAGTGGAATCTCAGAGATTGAGTGAGGGGAAGGGGTCCAAAAGGGCAAAACACAGGCCCAACCTAGAAAATTGCCAGGTTGTAGCTAGAAACTAGGGTTTGTGCAAAAATGAGGAATTTGGCGGATCTAAGGGATGGGAAGTGTTTGATAAGGTACTTTAAGGATAGGGGAAGGTTTATGAACATCAGGAAACAAGTTTTGCCGATGATTTGACCATCCGAGAGAAATTGGCTTTCAAAACCCTAGGAGAGGGAAATGACCTTGCCAAGGCACAACTGAAGCATGAACAAGATGTAAAATGACTCATTAGACACTGACATGACAATGAAAACCCTATGAATGATGATAGACTCAGCTGAATGGTGACATGGACCAACATTTTGACAACTTTAGAAGGAGTTAAGGCAAACCCTAGACCTAATGCCTAGTGACCAAATTTTGCTTGAAAACTCTTTGAAATGACAAAATTTGACTTGGAAACTCTGAGACCACTTTGTAAGAGCATATTTGATCACTGGAGGAAGGCTGGGAAGACTGACACTAACAGATTCTACTATTGATCTCATTCCTGGAGTTGTTTCAGTGCCTAAATATCCTTACAATATGAGTGTTCCTGAGTTAATGGAATTGAAGATTCAATTACAAGAGCTATTGGATAAAAGGTACATGAGGCCTAGTGTGTCCCCATGGGGAGCACCAATGTTATTTGTCAAAAGGAAGGATGGGAAAATGAGGCTTTATATTGATTGTAGACAACTAAATAAAATGATAATTAAAAACAAATATTACCTACCTAGGATTGATGATTTGTTTGATAAATTTCAAGGATCATCAATCCTTTCAAAATTGATTTAAAGTCAGGATATCATCAAATAAGGATCAAGGATGATGACATACACAAGACAACATTTATAACAAGATATGGATGCTATGAGTTTGTAGTACTCACTGATGCATTATCAACTTTCATGTGCTTGATGAATAGTGTGTTGAGTCCTTATTTTGACAAATTTGTTATAGCATTTATAGATGATATTCTAGTTTACTCTAAGATTAAAGAAGAACATGATCAATGCTTGGAGATTGTTCTTCAAACACTTAGAGAGAATGAGTTGTATGCCAAGTTTATAAATAATCATTCTATCAAGAACAAATTCAATATTTGGATCATGTTGTGTCAAAAGAAGGAATTGTTGAAGATCCAGAAAAAAATAAAGCTATTGTGGAGTTGTTAGTGCCTAAATATCTAGTTGATGTGAGATCATTTATGGGGATTACATGCTATTATAGAAGGTTTATAGAGGGTTTTCTAAGATGGTCTATCCTATTACTTTCATAAAGAAGAAGGGAATAAAATTTGAGTGGAATAAAAAATGTCAGGACAACTTTGAGAAGTTGAAGTAATTATTAACAACAACTCCTATCTTGAAACTAGATGATCCAAATAAACAATTTGTTGTGTGCACGGATTCTTGCAAGGAAGGTTTGGGAGGTGTTTTGATGCAAGATGGACTTGTAATCAATTGTGAGTCTAGAAAGCTCAAGGACCATGAGAATAATTATGCTACACGTGATTTAGAATTGGCATCCATAATACATGCTTTAAAAAGGTGGAGACACTACTTGATTGGGAGAAAATTTTAGCTAAGCACAAACAAAGTAAGCCTTAAATACATTTATGATTAGCCTAATATAAATGCAAGACAAGCTACTTTTTTATCCTTTATTAGTGAGTATGATTTTGAAATTGTGCACAATAATCACGAGGAAAATAAAATTGTTGATGCCTCAAGCATAAAAGTACATCAGATTTGCATACTTTCAGAAACTAATTGGCAAATAGAACTGATTAAAATGATAAAAACATATGTCGAGTATACGAGGAGTATTTATAGATCAAAATGAAATTGTAGAAAAGTGAAGAATTAGGTGAAAATGAGACTGAATTTTCACTAAATAATGTATATCTATTGTTGTTTAAAGGTATAATTTACATACCAAATGAACCAAAATTGAAATTTTTTGTGTTAGATGAATTACATAAAACCCCACAACTGGTCACCCTAGTTATCAAAGGCTAATAACAATGTTAAAAGGAAATATTACTATTAGCCAAACATGAAGTTGAGACAACATAATACATGGCTAAATGTTTAGAATTATAACAAGTAAAGGCATCTCACCAACATCCAATAGGTTTACTGCAACCATTACCAATTTCAGAATGGAAATGGGAAACCATATCCATGGATTTCATTACTAGTTTTCCGAAAGCCAGGAAATAACATGATTCGATAATGGTAGTGGTAGATAAGCTTAATAAAGTTGCATACTTTATTCCTATTAAGTCTACTTTCAAAATTATCAACATAGCATATATCTTTACGAAGGAGATATTTAGGCTTCATGGTATGCCAAAAATAGTAATTTCAAATCGTGATGCGAAATTTACTTCAAAATTTTGGAAGGGATTGTTTGAAGGAATTAGAACAAAGCTAAAATTTAGTACAACTTATCATCCTTAAACTGTTCGGAAAATAGAAAGGACTAACTAGGTTTTATAGGACACGTTGAGAATGCATGTTATAAACAAACCAACAAAATGGGAAGATTTGCTTCAGTTGGTTGAGTTTTCTTATAACAACTTGTACCAAACTTCATTAAATATGAGTCCCTTTGAGGTTCGTTATGGCAGAAAATGAAAGTACCTTTGAGTTGGGACCATCCTAAAGATCAATTAGTGTTATTTCCATATATGTTTAAGGAGATGGAAGAAGTAGTTAAACAAGTTAGACAAAACTTGAAAACAACACAAGACCATCAAAAGAGCTATGAAAATCTCAAAATACTAACAAAAAATTTCAATGTAGGAGACAATGTATATTTGAAAATGAAACCCAAGAAGAGCACACTTAGACTTGGAAGTTGTGCTAAGTTGTCACATAGATATTGTTGACCTTTTGAAGTCCTAGCCAAAGTTGTACCTATTGCTTATCATCTTTCCCTTCCAGCAAACATAAAAGTTCACAATGTTTTTCATGTGTACTTACTATAGAATTATGTGCATGATCCAACTCACATTATTTATTGGAATGTTGTACATGTGGAACCTGAGGGAGAGTTTTTAGCAAAAACATTGTGCATTATATACGGAAGGGAAGTCATGATCCAGAAGATGCTTTCAAACAAGCATATCCATATTTGTTTTAATAAACTAGAATGTGTTCCAGAAAGACATTGATCAGACACTGGGGCAATGCCAAATTTAAGTGGGGGAGGATGTGATATCCCCTAGCTCGATGTTATGTAATTAGATGTGCATTTGTTTTTTTCTGGTTTAATGTATTGGTCTAAAAGACATTTGAAAGTTTTAATTATCAGTAATTTACTACCCATAATAATTGATTGTAAATTTGTAATTATGATGCTTTAATTTTGTAAGTAAATAAAATATGGAAAATTGATTTTTGAGTGCAAATGGATGAAAGGGTTGAGGCTGCAATGTAACATCCCCGAATAAAATCATGCAATTAATTAGATTAATCTAGCAATTTATAATCAACATGCAAGTTGTCAACTAATTAACATCAAAGTTCAAAACTATAAGTAGGGATACTTACCTGTGTTTTCTGGGTTGAATGCTAGTTGAAGTCTTCTAACTGCAACAAGGTTTTGGGGACGACTCTCCACCCAACCATAGGCTCAATTGCGCAAGGACTTGCTACAACTGGCCACCCCCGAGCCCTCAATCAACGTACTACTGCCAGTGACTCCTTTGTCTTAGAACACCATTCTCCCAAGAGAATGAATGATAGAATCTTAGAATGATGGATGCCTCTCATCTTCCTCACCATCTATTAAATAGAGCAAACATTAGAAGGGGAACCACATGCACACACTCCATGTGTCAACATGCAACTTTATTGCTTTATTGTTTTATTGATTTTGTTTTTACTTTTTGAAAGCTTTACTGGTTTTTACTATTTTCTTGTTTTATTTATATTTATATTTATTTAGAGCTTTAGTATTGTTATTTATTATTTTATTATTATTTATTATTTATTTACTATTAGTATTTTTTTATTTATTTTCTTGTATTTTAATATTATATTATATTATTTATTATTTTTATTATTATTTATTATTTATTATTAAGGGACATTTCATGCAAATTGTTGTGGAATATTTATTTCCCATCAATAAGTTCTAGGCATCTAATCTGGATGATTATATTTATTTGAGGAATTATGATATTGGCCAATTAATTATTTCCCTAGAAGACAAAGAGTTGTATTTAGGAGTGGGAAACAAAAGCTTATTATTGATTTGATAACTACCTACCACCTGTTGGTAAGATGGAGGCAACTATTAACCACTAAAAGAAGTTGAAAAATAACTAGGTTCGGTCTTCATCATGACATGTGTAATTGTTATTTTATGTAATTGATGAAAAGAAGAAAAAAAATTATTATAGTGCTTGTCTCATGGGTTTCATGAGGAAGGAATTTTATTTTAGTGATGACTCCCATTGTGAGCCTTTAGGATTTGTCATCTAGTCATAAAATTAAATTTGAGCCTATGTCATGTATGAAGGACCCTTCTTGTGCATATTACACTTGTGTATGAATCAATAGAAATGTCAAGTAGCCCTCCAAGATCGAGCACAAGAATTAACCTCAAGTCGGCTTCTAAATGGAATTAATTGTCTCCTCTAACAGTCACGTCATCTCACCTACATGACAGGTCGACTAATTACCTTGGGAAACAACTATATATAGTGCAGTGCATCTTCATTTCAGGGAAAAATATTTGGTGATCAAGTCTCAAGCATAAAAGTACAAAGTAGAGTAAGGAAGTAAAAAGGATCAGTGAAGGAAGAAGGAAGGAAGAAGGAGGATCAACGAAGGTCTAAACTCCAAGCCTTGGGTCTCTTTTAGGGTATTGCAGCTGTCACATATGCAAAGAGAAGGGTAACCATATACTATGATAAGGTTGAGTTTCAAAAGCAATTAGATTGAAGTCATAGGGAAGGCCGAGTTACCAATGAAGTATCCTCCACCTCAATTGTAGTAAATCAGGTATTGCCATCTACAGTTGCAAGTGTTCTGATATAGGGCTGAAATGTTGCAAGATTGAAACAGAGGAAAATAAACCGAAATTTGAAAGGAAAATGAAGCGGAAGGAAGGAGCAGGAAGTTGACCATAATTTATTGAAGAGGGAAAGATAGGAAGCTTGGTATATTGGTCTTGTAGAGATCTAATAGGTCAAGGGTATTGGTCTTGGTATTCGCCAATTGGCATCTCTATAAGAAGAAGAATTTTGTTTGGGTTTTCCTCTCAAAGAGTGAGAGGTTTTGGCCCTGGTTGATAGCCTATATTTTGTGTCTCTTGTCTCTTTATGGTGTACATGCATCAGTAACTATTTGATGAAGAATAACACTATTAACCTAAGTAAAAGAATATCCTAATCTAAAGAAGTAAAAATCACTCACACGAAGTTATTAATAGAAGAGAAATCACATAATTACTATGCCCTAGATTTCTCAACATGGTATTAGTGCTAGGGTAACTAAGTCAAGGAAGGGAATTTTATCAAGGGACACTCAAGGATAAAATCTCAAGAAAGGCATCAAAGAGAAGATCATCTTCAAGTCAAAAAGTTTACAAAAAAGTATTAGGATCATCATCAAAGAAAAGAAGGCCAAAACCCTATTTCTATTGAAGTTGAAAGGATCTACAAATCAAGTTAAAGTGTTTTGAAGTCTATTCATCCAAAGGAAGCTAGAGGTTTAAGAAAAAAATTTCGGCGTAAATCACAAGATAAATCATTTGCCGACGCGTTTCGAACCAACTAGTGTGGTTCATCGTCAGGACAAGTTGAAGAGACAAATCCAGCTTAGCATGTTAAATAGTTTGAGCAGAGCCTCCAACAACTATCACGACTAACGACTACTTTTGACTTTAGGACCAAAGTCAAAATTATTACAATTTAATGGAAAATTAGTTATATTAGGTTACCAAAAAATATATAAAATAATATAAATGATGTCTAAGGTTAGTTAAAAAGGGTATTGTTTGTTAATTAAAAATGATCACTTAGCTAGTATTAAAAGGGAATAAGTTATATACAGGACCCATTCATATTAAAGTTAGTTAGAGTTAATAAAAATAATGGAACGAAAATTAAGTAAACCTGAAAGAAAGAAAAAAATAAAAAATAAAAATAAAAATAAATAAATAAATAAATTAAAATAAAAATAAATTAAAATAAATAAATAAATAAATACATAGATAAATATAAATATAAATAAATAAAAATTATTAATTAATTACAAAATAAATAAATAAATAAACAAAAAATAATAATAATAATAATAAATAAATAAATAAAAATAATACCAAAAATAATAAAATAAAAAAAATAAAAAATAAAAAATAAAAATAAAAATAAAAAATAAATAAAATAAAATAAAATAAAAAATTAATAATAATAATTATAAAATAAATTAATAATAATAATAATAGTAATCATATAAGGTGATCTCTGTCAAAATGTCTCATCATCATCATAATAGTAATAGTAATCATAAAAGGTGAAGCTAGAGGTGTTTTCATCAAGACTCTAAGGTGATCTCTCTCAAGCAAGATGCCTACCATTGAAGACATCATCATCATCAAAATATCCATGGGATCTCCCTCTCTGTAGGATCAAAGATCATTATTGAAGAAAACTATCTTCATCAAAAGGAATTTTTTTATCCTCTATATCATCATCAAAATCAAGGAAGAAACGAGAAGAAGGATCATTCTATCAAGTAATTATATCTGTCAAAATGTCTCTTTCCAAGGAAAGCAACAAATTGGTTAGGGCTTCAAACTATCTTTCATGGAAGAAAAGGACAAATCTGAATCTCATTGAAAATGAGGTGATGGAACATGTTAAAGGATCTATCACAAAACCAAGAGAAGAATATGCTCAAGCTCTTGCCAAGTATATGAAAGGGGAAGTTAGGGATTAAAGGATTCTCATAAAATCCATCAAGGATCCTCTCATCCCATAAGTTTCTAAACTCAAAACTTCAAAACAAATCTATGACAAACTCATAGAGTTGTATTCCGTAAGCACTGCTAGAGAAGTCATCTCATTAAGGAAATAACTCTACAAGTTGAAGATGTCTAGGGAATATGGAATAACCTCACACTTTATAAGGATATCTGAGATCCAGGATCAACTACAAGATCTGGGAGAATTAATTTCTAATAGTGGAATGGCTAAAATGGTATTAAATGTACTATCAGAGGAGTGGGGTAACTTTACTTCAAGTATTTATGGGAAGAAAGAAGCTACTCCATTCCAGGATCTATGGTCACTATGTAAGATTGAAGAATCTAGACTAAAGTCCAAATCTGATATGGGAGTAGGTGAGAAAATCAAGCTTATGCTGGAATGACAAGAAGAAAGGGACAATTTGGAAAGTTTGGTCCTCATAAAAAGAAGAAGAGCATGGCTAAAATACAATGTTATGGGTGTCAGGAATATGGACACTACAAAAGAGGTTGTCCTAAGGTCAAGAAGGACAACGAGAGAGGAAGAGAAGAAGCCCATATTGCCAAAGAAGTAGAGAAAGATGAAAATAAAAAGTCCAAGATAGAAGAAGTAAGATATCTCTACTATGACTAAGATAATCTTCCTCACCTAAGTTCTTTCAAGTTCCTAAGTCTTCTGTTGTATGATATGGTTGTCATGGTTCATTAAATTGGATGCATCAAGGTGTCATAAGCATTGGAAGCAAGAAATCGAGACATCATCATAGATAAGCATGAAAGATGGTTAAAATCTATGGATGTCAAGGATATATCTCTTGGGAATCTCATTGGAAACAAAAATGGAAAGGTAATCTAGTACAATATTAATCATACATCTGTCAAAAGGAAACATCCGCTGATGGGGATACTCTAAATCCTCAAGATTCTCTAGTGGAATCTTCATCGAAAAATTCACTGATCATGAGGAAAATCAAGTTTTTCATCAAGAATTCCAAACTTGTGGAATTCATGGTATGATGATGAATAAAAGTGAAGCAGATCAAGGGATTGAAGGTCTTTCAATCAAGGAAGCTATTGTAGGGAGTCTGGTTGACCCAAAGGAAAAATGAGGTATGTATTCTTACATTTGATATTGTGGAAGTCATTTCATATGGTTACATGTAACATGGATCAATGCTCTATATTGAGAAGCATAATCAAAAGAAAGGATATCCTCCCTCGAAGGAATGCAAGATTGCATGGGTCACACGTTCACTAGATGAAATCAACATAATATGTACTCATATAAAGTATGAGGTGGTTGAGAACAATTGAGGAACTCTGATTGAAAGCTCCTGGGAATGTTGTGTCTGAAGAAAGGAAGGAAGATATCGTGAAATATGTAACCATGGTAAAGAAATCAACATATGAAAGTCCAAGAATATTTGACTAGGATATCTCCATGAAAGATATGAAGACTCTGATGGAGTTTGAAAAAGAAAGAAACCCTTGAAAATATATATCTTTGGGAGATGTGTCGATATGTATGCAGGATGTTGATGCAAACTAGAAGATGTCATGATGAAAGACCATAACAAAGGCAATGTTGATTTTAATGTTCATTCCTTTATTTTTGAACAAATATCTGGATGGTTTTATGCAGGGTTGTCGAGGCAAGATCTATGGATATCTTCCACCACCGATGCACATGCAGTAGGATGAAATATCCTTAAGTAAACATGGCATGAAGAAAGCAACATGGAATGAAGGAAGGCCATATATGGACTGATGGATCACTTTCCGATAATGACATGGATGACTCATGGATGAAAGTGATGGATGGTCGGTGCCCTATGTAGAAGTCCCAAACATGAAGATTCCTAGATAACGAAAAGAATTTCATGACATCATGAGGAGGAGTTCTTCAAGCAACTAGTTGTCCCATTATCTCCACCCGAGGAGTTGTTGTAGGTCCCTAATTAAGAGGGAGCTTGGAAACAAGTCTCTTACTTGGAAGAATCTTGGAAATTCCTAATCCAAGAGGGAGCTTAGGTACATTCCTTCTATAGGAATGAGTACATTCCTTTATTGGAATAGATATGTCCTCCTTGATTAAGAGGGAGAGATAGACACATCATTCTTGTCTTCACTTGAGAAGACAAAATGGAGGATTGGGTAAACATCTAGCATATGATACTCTTTGAGGATGAGTTAGGGTATCCAAGATAAGAGTAGTCGTAGATGACCGATATTCTTTGAGGACCCAAGCGGGGTATGTTCCAAGAGATACAATGATGAGGGTGTCTATACATCATTGGTTTGTTCTTAGATCTCATGGAGAGATATAATTGTTAGTCAAGGCCTTTCTATGTGACAATGTTGGTTGATATGATGCTATACATATGGGTTACCAATCCGACTCTTCTTATGAGAAATTATTTAGATTTAGAATGACCAAGTACCATTATGAATACCTCCCTAGTTAAGAGGGAGTGTTGAAAAGTAACTAGGTTCATTCTTCATAATGACATGTGTAATTGTGATTTTATGTAATTGATGAAAAGAAGAAAAATAAAAATTATTATAGTGCTTGTCTCATGGGTTTCATGAGCAAGGAATTTTATTTTAGTGATGGCTTCCATTGTGAGCCTTTAGGATTTTTCATCTAGTCATAAAAGTCAATTTGAGTCTATGTCATGTATGAAGGACCCTTCTGGAGAATTATACACTTGTGTATGAGTCAATAGAAATGTCAAGTAGCCCTCCAAGACTAAGCAAAAGCATTAACCTCAAGTCGGCTTCTAAATGGAATTAATTGTCTCCTCCAACAATCACTTCGGCTCACCTACATGACAGGTCAGCTAATTACCTCGAGAAACAACTATATATAGTGCAGTGCATCTTCATTTTAGGACATAATTTTCGATGATCAAGTCTGAAGTAGAAAAGTGTGAAGTATAGTAAGGAAGTCAAAAGGATCAACAAAGGAAGAAGGAGGATAAAAAAATGTCTAAACTCCAAGTCTTGGGTCTGTTTTAGGGTATTGTAGTTGTCACATATGCGAAGAGGAGGGTAACCATATGCTGAAATAAGGATGAGCTTCAAAATCAATCAGATTAAAGTCATAAGGAAGGCCAAGTTATCAAAGAAGTATCCTCCACCTCAAGTGTAATAAATTAGGGATTGTCATCTACAATTGCAAGGGTTCTGATTTAGGGCCGAAATATTGTAGGCTTGAAACAGAGGAAAAGAAGCTGAAATATGAAAGGAAATCGAAGTAGAAGGAGCAGGCAGTTGACCATCATTGATTCAAGAGGGAAAGATAGGGAGCTTGGTGTCTTGGTCTTAGAGAGGTCTAATAGGTCAATGGTATTGGTGTTGGTATTTATCAATTGGAATCTCTATAAGAAGAAGAATTTGTTTGAGTTTTCCTCTCAAAGAGTGAGAGGTTTTGGCCCTAGCTAATAGTCTATATTTTTTCTCACTTGTCTCTTTATGGTGTACGCATTGGTAGTTGCTTTATGAAGAAGAACACTAAGAACCTAAGTAAAAGAAGATCCTAATCTAAAGAAGTAAAAAGCACTCACATGTAGTTACTAATAGAAGAGAAATCACATAATTACTATGCCCTAGATTTCTCAACAAAAGAGTGGTATATGGGAATGGATAAAAATCTTATGTTTTAATGTCTTTTGTATCATTATGAGAGCATAAGAGTTTGAAGGGAAGCAATAAATAGAGACATAAATAAATTGCATATCTATTATGCTCTCGGGGGGGTACTATCTGTTTAGCAATGTCAAGGTTAGGAGGAGCCAATTACTTAACTATTAATTTTCCAGATAAACATTTCAAGTTGGTATCTCTACTTTCAACATTTATTTTTTGATAAAAGGAAATATTTGAATTCTGTTTTGTTTCTTAGATCATATCTAGTGGAAAAAGAAAGAAAAAAATCAATCGTATGTTTACCTATAGTTTTTGGAAGTTGTTGTACTATGTAACAACCCCCCCATTTATAGGGAGTAATAGTTAATATTTGAAATATAAATGGGGACCCTTTTTAAATTTTAGCCTTTGAAAATAAATGCTAACTCTACACATTTGCCTTAAAACTTTTAGATTGCAACCCATACTTAAAACTTTCATCATAAATCACATTTCGTAGTTTCCATGTGACAATTATAAACATCCTAAAGAAAATCCTGCAATGTGATATGCGATAAAGCCCCACTGCGATTTTCCGATCATGACACTCTAAGAATATGTGATCGCACTTCGCATTTCACAACTTAATAAAGCATGCCATTGTGTCATCCCTTAAAAATTGTGAAATGCAATATTGCGATGTTTCGCAATCGCATTTCGCATTATCTCCAAGTAGCGCTATAATGCAAAGTTCGAAAGTTGTGATGCAACAAATAAGGCGTGAAGCGTGGGAAGTTACTGAGTTTTAATAAAATATTAAGTGGGTTTCCATAGCAATTATGGTTTAGCAGCTTGAGGAGAGAAGTTGATGTTTTCAAGTTATGGCTAGTTAACAAAGAGATTGCATTTAAAATCTTCGCACGATTCAATTCATTTCAAAGAGATCTCAACCTTAATTTCCCTCTATTGTGTGCACTGATATATCTCTATTTAATTTCAAGGAATCTTCAAAAGAGATGTCTGTTGTTGGGAAAAGCATCCAATACGGAATGCCCCTATCCCACTCTAAGAGGTGATAGTGCCTTAGCAACAAACAGGTAAACTTATTTGAGTATTCTTCTTTATGACATGTAAGTGAGGAAAAAGGATCTAACTAACCTGTATCTTCCTTTAGTTTGACGATCCAAATCACTCCTCTCTTCAGTAGCTCCCAGCTTCTTGCTCCTTCACCGGCCCAGCTTCACCGAATTCCTGCAAGATCACAAGAAAGAGAAACTACACAAAGATACAGATATACATTCATAAAAAGCTCAAGATCAGATTAAGCTAAACATGTAAGCATAACAAAACATCATTGGTATACAACATGTAGGAGAAACTAAAATAGTTTATTGATAAGATAATAAAGTCCAAGAGGAGATACAACCAAGTGAGTTCCGATCTAGCATCTACCTCCCAGCAAAAGAATCCCTTCCTCTCCTCCAACAAAGCATAAATCACCCAATGCTAATCTCAATCTCAAACCAACAACAATTCTATGCAAAATACAAAATTCCAGCCTCCTAAACCTCTGGGTGAGAGATCCATATATAGATGTGAGCAGAGAAGATGAGTCAGCTCATGTTTTGACTTGTGGCTTCTCTCTGTCAGTTCTTGTTTCCACTTGGAGGTTAAGAACCTCTTACTCATCACTAGTCGAATTCATTGAGGCAAGTGTCATTGGAGAAGATTCTGGAAGCTTCCAGGGTCTTTCCACCTCGTTGAATGAACTTGCCATTTGTCATTTCCCGCTCAGCGCACCCTGGTAGTGCTTCTACCTGCGTTGCAGTTCACCTAGCCAGTGTAATCTCTGCATTTCAGCGCAGACAGCTAGTGGAGCCTCTGAATTGATCTTGAATTGACTGTTTCTGAGTGGTTTTTGGTGGAGAACGTCTGGGAGAAGCTGTCATCGGTTGACCTTGTTCCTTTAGGAGCTGTAACAACATCTTTAGGGACTTTGGATCCCTTGAATTATGGACATTTCATGCTCAATGTTGTAAGGCACAAAAATGTCTATAACAGTTGCCCCTTAAAGTATGAGGTCGTTTATCGGGTGAAATGCTTTATTAGGAGGATCCGAAGTTCTTCCAATGCTGGGAGGAGACCTGTAATAAGATACAATACAATACATTATTTTTTATACTGCTTTCATGATCTAGCTGAGGTAGGCATTCCCATGCTCAGCTTTATAAATTCATTTTTTTGTACATGGAACAGACAATCGTCTGATGGTAGACTGATAATTTTGATGAAATTATCATCCTTTGGGTAGGATGATTATCTGTTGCAATGATGTACATGTCAATGTCTTTATTTTTCCTGAATATATATCGCAGCCCGGATGGATGAAACTAGATCTGGGGTCTTCAATCTCGTTCGATCTTCACTCTAAGTACAAGTCTATCCATGTGAGAAATGTTCTGAAGTCGAACATGGAAAGACATCGCTTGATTACCGGTCAATGAGGTAAACCGTTAACAAGCGCGAGAGGAATCACCGATAATGATAATGACCCTCAAGGTACAGCAGTACAATTCACGTGGTGTGAATAAAGGACTTGGCGTCGAACACCACGCAAAATCTTTCGGTCGAAGGTCATTGATGTATACCTGTCGCCGGAAGTGAGAAACTTGCCATTGAGGCATGTAAGCTTCAAAGTACTGAAGGGGTTGTTCCTAGATCAACTTCTTGGATAATGAGCTGATGTCGACAAGAAGCGATCCATCAAAGGAGGGCCTTAATGTATCCCACATCAGTGACACGGAACGGAGCAAATGATTTTGATGGAGGTGAAAACGATCTGATGATATATGGTTCAGGGTGGCGGTCATGAAAGGATGAAGGATAATGTATGGTAGTGGATGGGACACGGTTGACTTCTCTTGAACATATAGAGCGACACTTGTGTGATGGATTGGTAGCATTTACCCCAAAGATGGATGGTATTGGCGAGACCATGGTGATGTGGCCGGTGAATGAAACAACCCAACCCGACTTAGGCACGGAGTGGAAGTGTCATGTTCAAGAGCGACTTGCTACCAATAAAGTTCTTTGAGTTTCTTCCCAATTTTTCCCCAGTCATTTCTGACCAGTACCTCTTTACTTTTGTCAAGCTTGAGGAGGATAACATATGCTTGTTCTATAATTTTCCCTTCGGGCAAACCCATCGCTATGTTTTAACGAGCCTAGCGATAGTGAAACTCGTTCTCGTCTAAAGACAAGTTTGTCGCTATTAATGTTTTTTAACGAGTCTAACGACAAAGATAACTCGGCCCTTTTCATTTTTAGAGAGTCTGAAAAGGTACGTAAAGATAACTCCAAAGTTCCTTTTTCGTCATCTAATCCCTTAAGTCCGAAAAAGTATAAAACAATACAGAAGGGATGAGTTTTCGATAGTTTTAACGAGCCGAACAAAACAAGCGCTCGATCTTTTTGTGCAATAATCCCTCAGGTCCAAAAAGATTAAAATCTAGAGGAGGGATAGCACTTTCGGTCGCTTTAACGAGCTGGAAGGCCGAAACTCGGCAATCTTTTCATATTTTACGAGTCAGATGAAAAGAGCTTAAAGAAGACTCGTCTTTTGAGGAACGAGTGATAAAACGGGTTAGCAGCTGATTCCAGGTACGAGTTGGAATTTTCCAATCACGGCAGTGTCACACGGATGGCTAGTGAAATCACTCTTCGCAGTTGTTCCTCAAAATGGGTAAACAATCATATGGAGGTGAACGATCGGCCAATGGAAAAGTGGAGGTGACGGTGCAAACACAACCAAGGCTTTAATGGCTGATAATGTTACATTCACGGTGGTTATTTACCGGGAGATAGTTCATTTTTTAACGAGCTTAAACGCGGAAAAACACTGCTCAGTCTTATGTTTATTTTTTAACGAGCATGAACTATGTGCTAAAACTGCTCGATCTTATGTTTATTTTTTAACGAGCATGAACTATGTGTTAAAACTGCTCGATTATCCAGTCATATGATAAGAATGTCTCATGTAAGATCCCATTTTTTATGGAGCTTACGCCTCACAAAGCTATTCTCCTGGAATCCTTTCTTTATGCAAGTTCGGAAACGACTAATCCTATGAGTTTAAAGGGTTAGACCTACAGGTTTAAAGGGAGGACCTAAAAATCTAAAAAATAAATAGCCGCCCCTTGCTTGCACTCCAAAAGGGTTGCATGCCCCCAGGTATAAAACAGAGTTTCAAGGTTACCCCTACTTTAGTCCGATAAAACATTTGTTTCAGCGAGAGAGGCCTACCTCTTACGGGTCACCCAAAGATTGTTCTATTAATCTTTCAAACAAAACACTTCTTCGGCAATGTCTACCGAGATAGACAAAGGTGATTGACTCATTTCTGTCAACTCACATAACTTTGACAAAAGAATCTTATTCTAGAATAACCCTCTTCCAGCATGGGCGGGGTACAGACTAGTCATATTCTCCCGCGGAAACCTACCCTATACCCAAAGTTTTCCTGCCGAAGCAGACCAGGACACATGCCCCCTGGGTTCCAGTCATATCCCTCCGAATTACTCGCGTTCATCGGGAGGACGGACTGTGGGTTGAGACATTTCTTGCGTGAAGAGACCATTTAGGGAAGGTATATGACTATTTGCGATGCGTGATCCGGGAAATGAAAGCTGGTCCACGAGCTTGACCACTCTTCCTTCGTGCAGAAAACACATTACTCTAAAGAGTGAGGAGACGATGGCTCCCATGCAATATATATAGTCTCGTCCAAGGAGTAGGTTATAATCCAAGGGTCCTTGAACGACCATCACGTTCATTTGAACGTTCTTCCCTCTCAATGTTATGGGCACATTGGGGAGGATCCCTAAAGGTCGACTGGTTCCTTTATCAAAGCCTGTCAGATTTCTCATTTCAGGCAAAAGCGCTGGCGAACCAAGCACTTTACAAGCAATAGAGGAAAGGATACTCACAGATGCCCCCTCATCAATGATGGTTCCAGCCATGACCATTCTGAATATTTGGACAATAATTTTGAATGGTACGCTTGCTGGCAAACGGGGTCTGCCTAATTGGTTCCAGTTGAAGGAGACAACCAGGTTGCTTGGTGGTGGGACCGAGTAAATGGCTGGGTATCGCTCTGACGAACTTCCTTCCTGCGATAAAGGAATGGGGGGAGTGCCCCCGTGCTCGTCGGAGTCTGTGTTGATGAAGAGAATTTGGATGGTGTCATCTTTATTCTCTTTAGTGACTGTATCATTCAAAGATAAATCCTCCGAAGGCAAGACTGGGTCAACTGCCGCCTCGACCTTTTGACTTTCGTCAGGTATGGATTCAGCTGGTTCATCTTCAATGACTGGCGCTTCAGCTGACCACTTGAGCGGGCCAGCTGGATTTTCAACTAACGAAGGACTCGGCAAGAGTTTTTTATATCCATGAGGAAGTCGTAACGGTGACACCGACGATCATCCAAAACTCTTTTCGCTTCGTCTAAGAAGGGACAACGGTGGATGGCGTGATCGCCTTCGCACAGTCTACAGGGAGATCTAGCTCTCCCTTTTTGTCCAAGGACTTCACTTTCGCTAGTTGACGGTATGCATTCAACATGGCTATCAGAGGTTGATGCCACCGGATTGTGCAAACGGGGAGACCAGTCCCTTAGTATCCGAGGGATGCAGGGACAATCTCTGTGGAAGTGGTCTCCCTTGCATATGACACATGGCGATTTAGGCCTAGTCAGTGTTGTGTATGGATTTTTGTCAGACGACACTTGTTTGCCCCCAGTCGCTTTTGGCTCCTTCTTCTTCTTCTCTTTCTTCTTATTTTCCTTCTTCTCCTTAGGAACTTGGTTTTTTGTTTTACCAGTTCCGTCAAACGAAGAGGAAGGAGGAGAGGAAGAATTAGAGGAAGTAGAAGGCTGGTGGGCAACTCTGGACTGGTCTAACTGTTGATTCGACTGTTCAGGAATAGTGGTGTTCTGAACGACATTGGTTGAGAAGAGCCAGACCGACAAGCCAATTGTCAGTCCTGGAAGCGACAATGTGGCCATATGGGGCGCACCAACATCTCCCCAAGAGGAGAAGGGACTAGGATTTCCACCAAGGGGAATTCCTTGGTTGGTGGGTTCCATTTTCTCAACTTAAAGATCAACGCCGGAAAAGAGGGGTAATTGTTCCGTTTAAAATAAATTTTAACGATGCTTTAGACACAACTTGCTTTTTCAATTTTAAAGAGTCGAGAAAAAGCTAAAGATGACTCTAGTCTCCTTCGATGTTTTAACGAGCCCGAAGTGACAAATGCTCGGATGGACTTTTTCCGTTATAGAGTCTGAAAAAGGCCAAAAGGAACTGCTCTGGAGTTCTAGGTAGAGGGTGTGCCAAACTTTTCGCAAAACCGCAGAATACTTTTTAAGGTACGGGCGGTCAATCTTCCCGAATGTTGTGTTCAGTGCATTGCGATCAGTAGGGCGGCCGAAACGGCTTCCTAAGGATAAAGGTTTTATGCCTATAGGGGTCTCCCAATATATACTCGACGGTACGTGGGAGCACAATCCGTACTGGCGCTATCGTCCCTCAGGAGGAATCACCCAACCATCAGCGAGATCGACAGTCGCCAAGTTTTACGACGTCGGAACACGTCTCTAGCCTAGACCTCTATGTTGTGTGTTATGTTACAAAGCGTTGTTAAGTTCATTCAATTTATTTTAGGTTGATCTTTCTTAGAAGTTTTCCTTTTTGGATCACCACGAGACGTATGATACAATTCCTAAATGCAGTCTAAAGATGATAAGCAAGCTTTTATATCTTTTCAACAATGAAAATCCTAGCTACAAGGGGAAAAGGAAGATACAACTTTTCTCAAAGAGCATAGAGCACACTGTAATGCACTTTTCCCTAAATCAAAGCATGCAAACTATCAAAATGCAAATGCACAAATGCATGTATTTGTTTTCGCTTCCTTAATATTGATGCCTAAAAAGAAAGTTGTTGTACAAATTTGAATTCGATTTCAAGTAAAAACATAAACAAGTTCCTTTTTCAAAATAAAAAAGACAATTATGACACTTTATGATTTACTTGTTTCGACACTAGAAATGCATAAATTCAAACCAAACGACAAAAGTAAAAGCTCAATCAACTGTGAACAGCAAACAAACTCACTCCTAAGATCAAAACGACACTTATGACAGGTCTAGATCTAAGGGCGACAGTATGACTAGTTTACTTTTGTAATGGGAAACTGCCAATGATGTAACTAATACACAAAGAACAAATACAGTTTCTTTATACAACTGAGGCGGAATTGAGGCAAAGAAAAGGGGTTTCAGATAGGTACACTGACTGATAACAGGCTGCAAAAAACAGAGATAAAACTGAGCAAAAGGAAGCAGGGAACCACAACTGCACAAGGCAAAGACTGAGCAGCGCACTCCCAACACAGAGGTTTTGACATTCAGCGCAAGTAGCCTTCACGGGACCTGCGTTGAAATGCAAAACCTCTTCACAGAGTCTACGCTGAAGCAGAAACGAGAGTTGTTTCTGGGTTCTGGGTTACGGTTTGCAGTTAAATCAACAGTTTTTGGCCAGATAAAAGCTATCAATTAGGTACAATTAGGAGGATGATTTATAAGAGGACTAAGATCTATCACAAAGGGCTATTAGAGCACTTGTGGATCAGTTTGTTCAGATCAAAAAAACAGGCCCAATGAGTGGGCTAGAGAGGCAGATCTCTACTTTGCACTTGAAAATGGAAAGTGCATTTCGATTCAACACTCCTGAGTTTATGAGAAGAACAACAATAGAAACACAAATAAACTAACAAGATACTCTCCCCAGCGGAGTCGCCAATTTGTTGTTGGGAAAAGTATCCAATACGGAATGCCCCTATCCCACTCTAAGAGGTGATAGTGCCTTAGCAACAAACAGGTAAACTTATTTGAGTATTCTTCTTTATGACATGTAAGTGAGGAAAAAGGATCTAACTAACCTGTATCTTCCGTTAGTTTGTCGATCCAAATCACTCCTCTCTTCAGTAGCTCCCAGCTTCTTGCTCCTTCATCGGCCCAGCTTCACCGAATTCCTGCAAGATCACAAGAAAGAGAAACTACACAAAGATACAGATATACATTCATAAAAAGCTCAAGATCAGATTAAGCTAAACATGTAAGCATAACAAAACATCATTGGTATACAACATGTAGGAGAAACTCAAATAGTTTATTGATAAGATAATAAATTCCAAGAGGAGATACAACCAAGTGAGTTCCGATCCAACATCTACCTCCCAGCAAAAGAATCCCTTCCTCTCCTCCAACAAAGCATAAATCACCCAATGCTAATCTCAATCTCAAACCAACACCAATTCTCTGCAAAATACAAAATTCCAGCCTCCTGAACCTCTGGGTGAGAGATCCATATATAGATGTGAGCAGAGAAGATGAGTCAGCTCATGTTTTGACTTGTGGCTTCTCTGTCAGTTCTTGTTTCCACTTGGAGGTTGAGAACCTCTTACTCATCACTAGTCAAATTCATTGAGGCAAGTGTCATTGGAGAAGATTCTGGAAGCTTCCAGGGTCTTTCCACCTCGTTGAATGAACTTGCCATTTGTCATTTCCCGCTCACCGCACCCTGGTAGTGCTTCTACCTGCGTTGCAGTGCACCTAGCCAGTGTAATCTCTGCATTTCAGCGCAGACAGCTAGTGGAGCCTCTGAATTGATCCTGAATTGACTGTTTCTGAGTGGTTTTTGGTGGAGAACTTTTGGGAGAAGCTGTCATCGGTTGACCTTGTTCCTTTAGGAGATGTAACAACATCTTTAGGGACTTTGGATCCCTTGAATTATGGACATTTCATGCTAAATGTTGTAAGGCACAAAAATGTCTATAACAATGTCCTTACGAAAAGTAATGCAAAAGAAGAAGCAACAGAGTGTTTCAGAGCCTAAGGTTTCAGAGATGTCGCCCATATTTCTTGATACAGTTTGCAGCACTGGTGGAGAAGTAACAACGTGGGAAGTCATCTACAACAGGCTTGAAGATGAAAGGCCTAAAATTACAGTCACCAAGGCAACAGACTCAATGTATGTTCAAATATCTAGACTCTCTAATCTCATGAATCTCCAAAAGTTATTGAAAATCATTCTAAGGTATTTGGAGAGATGCTTGGATCTTTTCCAATTACTTGAGATCATGACCTTGCTACTCATTTGCAACTAGGAGTTATACTACCTAACACTGGACCTTACGTATACACATATGTAGTTAAATTGAGTATATGATACAAGAAATGTTAGAGTTTGACATAATTCAACCTAGTGAAATTTATTTCTCTTCACCAGTTCTATTGGCTTATAAAAAATAAGATTCATGGCATATGTGTCAAGAATATAGAGAGCTCAACAAAATTACCATTGAATATAAGTTTCATATTCCTATTGTTAAAGACACACATAAATAAGCAAGATATGAAAGATAAAACGTGACATTACATATTATTCACAAGGGTATACATTTATACATTCTCTAATGACCCTTGGTTTCCATATTCCAAGTGGTCTCTTGGACTCCAGTGACTATTCATATTCCACACCAACCCTTAGCGGATTAAGTGTCCAACATTTCCCCCCTTAATCTGAAGGGGTATATATGAGTCCAAGAAGAGAGTTGTAATACAAAAATGCATGGTACGAATATGATTAATGTGATATATGAAATTATGGCATAAGGTGGGAGAACTCTAGGTCTCAACTGATAATGGTTTATGGATGACCACCAACACTGGAACGCTTAGTGCAGTTGCTAGAACTCTTCTAATTCTCACTAGAAGCTGAAGTCTTATGTTAGAGGAACTGCTCCCTAGTTTGTGAAAAGGAAGACCTTTGGGCCTCAAACTAGAATTCTTAGTGTGACTCCCAGAATAGTGCCAAATCTGACAAAAAGTTGTTAGTATTCTGCTAGAGGAAATGTCCCTAATGATTTGAAGAGGGAGACCATCAACTAGAAAATGGAAGTCTCAACCTGTGGAAAAAAGGGAGAACCTCAACCTGAAAAGGGAGGTCTCAACCTATGGTGGTTTAAGGAAGGCCACCAACCAAAGGCATGATCAGGGGCTTCCGTGTCTCTGGCTACAACTTTGAATCTGGGTATCGCTGACTCTGGTTGTAGGCTCAAGAAACAATTTCAGGTTGTGGCTCAAACTCGTTTCATATATCTTTGAAGCTTGTAGATGACCATCAATTCCCCCAGTGTCAGATATAAAGTGAGAAGATGAAGAGATATCAACTGTAAGAATTTTCAATATTCTAGTAACAATTCTATGGTATGATCGGAATATCTTTTTGGTTGTTGAAGCCCATTACCAAGAAGTGATCCATCCAAGGTGAATCTTCGTTCTTGCACGAGGCTTTTTTTTTAAGCATCTTTTTGAGTGATGAGTATGCTGACCACAATGCTCACACAAATGAAGATTAAAGCAATGATCTTTCACATGGCCAGCTCTATGACAATGTTGGCATCTAACAATCTGTTGTGGAGGAGAAAGAGGAGTAGGTGAAGATGAGCCGCTTTGAAGAAATCCGACACATTGAAATTAGATTGGCTTTGAGTAATCTGGAGTATGAAAGGATACATGCTTGTCATATCCAAGGCTAGTTTTGTTCCTATTATTAACAACTTCTTCCCGAGGTCTAATAATGAGCCTGGGAAGTGAAACCCAAAATTTTGCATCTTTATGCAAAATCGCTCCTAAAATTGGCACTTGTTGGGGATCAACCTCAACTTTACTGACTTGATCACTTGCTAGTTTTTGATGGGTGTCCGTTTCAACCTCAAATCGAGGATTTTTAGAACAAAACCAAGTTCAGAATTATGCCTTTTCTATTGTGTCTCATCTCACTAGAACTGATATTCTAGTTGCAAAAAAAAATCTCTTCATGTGCATTTTGGAGATAGACTTTAATGTTGAAAATAGTGTCTTTTCAAATGTTTACTTGTTAATTTTTCTTAGGGCTAGCTTGTTATTTGTTTTAGATAATTTCATTTCATTATTTACACATTGAGTTCACCCCATAACATCATAACATTATTCAACAACATATGAAATTATATAGAAAGAACAATATCATCATCAATGCAAAAAAACATAAAGGAACAATAGAAGAAAATCATTCACACATAGAGACACGAGGATTGGTCAGACACCAAGGTAAAACCCACAATGGGAAAAACCCTTTCAAATTCTTCTTCTTATTAGATTGTCATCGAATGTTTCAGCAAAGAGAGAGTACAATGATCCATATCTTCAACCACAAACCTATCTAGCAAAATCAACTAAACAAAATCCTTGAGATGAACCCAACAATTCTAATAATCAAAACCCTGATTCAGAAGCCAGTGATCAAATTTTATTGTTTGCGGTCAACCTCTTAATTCTGTGATCAACTGAAAAAATGAAACCCTAGTTTCAAACCACACACAGAGAGTGTATGTGTGTGTGTTTGAAACCATCCAATAGCACTCATGAGCCTGTGTGTATGTGGTTGCGACTAAAATATGCCTTTGTCATCCCTGCAAATGGAAACCAAATCCCTAGATCCCACATGCAAGTTTCAGACCCTGCAATTTCAGACCTGTACGAACCAATCTTTGCGAACTACCTTAGACCTATGCAACCCAAACCAAAGAAAGAATAATGATAATTTTAATGTCAAAATGAGGGTCTCTTGAGTTGTATTTATAGCCATCCGAGGGTGTATAGATTCTCTTTTGGAATGACCTATCCTTTTGTGCATGTGTGGGTTTTTTTTTTAAATACAGTTTCCCTTGTCCAAATTGAGCGCTTTAATAGTCAAAATTGGTTCTCTCGAAAAGAGGAATCTAGTCACATGGTTGGAATTTGTCACTAAGCTACCAAAAATTAACATTAACATCCCATCAACAGTGGAGAGTATCAATATTAGAGGAAATTTGATTTTAAAAAGCTAACATTGAATTTCCAAGTCATAATGTGTAAGCCAATCAAAATCCTTTAAAATTTAAAAGAGATATAGGCATGAATAGGCACCAACAAATTTTTAGTAATATGTTTTACCTACTTTAAGCGTGAATAGTGCCCAAGTGACTCAAAACTATATTAAATATTTAAAATAAAAATAATATATTACTCTATAAAAGTTAGAATATCGAGAATATTTTTAATGAAGGGTAAATCATGGGTTTAGTGTGTTTTTATTGAAGGGTAAATCATGGGGTGTTAAATAAATAAATTTAAATGTAAAATATTAAATTTAAATTTTATTAAATCTTGTGTTAATAAATTAATTTAAATATAAAAAATATATAAACAATTATTTTAATAAAGGTGCATTGATTTGGGTAATTTAAATTTAAATTTAAGTGTTAGATCTACTTTTATTATTATTATTATTATATTAAATCTTGTGGCAATATATATATATATATATATATATATATATATATATATATACTATTTTTTATAATAGTGCGGCTTATTTGGGTAATATAAATATAAGTATAAATTTAAATTATATTAAATCGTGTGCGTATATATATATATATATA
This sequence comes from Pinus tabuliformis, assembly GCA_031772625.1. Lineage (NCBI taxonomy): Eukaryota > Viridiplantae > Streptophyta > Pinopsida > Pinales > Pinaceae > Pinus > Pinus tabuliformis. Next base: position 613,879,650 of record CM062806.1, on the reverse strand, counting down.
TATATATATATATATATATATATATATATATATATATATAAACATGACATTTATTTGAGTAATTTTGATAAAAGTAAAATAATAAAAATGATATATCAAAAAATTATCTACATGGAGTTATTTTATTAATTTATTAATTTTTTTTGGCTATTTTTGAGTTGAAATTTCTCTCATGGTATTCACTAACTCTAATACTTAATCAAATTTTGCCATTGTGTTAGCAAAAATTAAAGGCCTCTCCCTGAGAAAAATCTTCCCACAATGGACTTAATATAGAAGCAAAGTAGGCACATAACATCAATGTGGTTCTTAAAATCGTTTGACAACGAAAAAGAGGTGCAACAATGGAACTAATACTTTCCAACTAGTATACAAAAGAATTGCTATTTTTTCAAATATCAAAATTGGAAAATTGAGGAATTTTATAGGATTACCTCTCTCTCAATAGTCTCAAATTTAAGTCCTATGAACTTTGGCATACTTGACATAGAAATAAATATCCACCTTGACTTGTAACAAGCTCCAACAAGAATATAGAAGACCTTGTACTTGAATAAGAAATTGAAAAATTATAATGGGACTAGCACCAAAGGGTAATCCTAATGAAACTATTGCTTCTCAATTGGAAAATGATGACCTTAATTCCATGGAGATGGAGACTGTAATGATGGTCAAATTATCTAATTTGTTGCAATATCCTTTTGATTTGATTGTTAAGGGCAAAGTTAACCATGCCAGTTGCCACTATTTGTTCCAATCTATTCTTTACATCCTCAAAATGATATCCCTTCCTTGTTACTGGTTTATAAACAAGGTGTTTCAATTTGTCATTATGGAAGATCAATGGAGAGGATAACTCAATTTGTCAAACAATAAGGTTGTTGGGTGGCTGGCAACACGACGTACGAGATTAGCAGATTCCAGGAATTAATCAAGCAATGGATATTGCACACATATGAACTTCATGTTGGAATTTCTAAGTTTAACCTGTTAGAAATTCTTCTTGTACTATCTGATTTATTTCTTCCTACTTGTTCAATTACTTAACAAGTTATTTCCCACGTAAATATTAAAAATAAATACAAGTATAGTATCAACACATATAGATCATCAACTGAAAGTAAACAAGCACACAAGTGACACCGTTGTTTTTGGGCTAATGTCCTCGGAAAAACCCAATGCAGGAAAACTAGTGCAGCTATTCAGAGAGTTTTATTATTATGCAGTTTCGGAATACAACCTGGGTGCTAGAAATGGCTCACCCAATAGAGAATGCCCTCAGTAGTAGTACCTCTCAGTTGGAGACAGATATTCCGGCTAAATCACCGGATGAACAATCCCACAACAACATGCAGCTTCTATTGCTCTGTGTTACTCTCTAGGCTCTGCGTCAACTTCTAGAGCCTCTGTGTCAGTCCTTAGACCCTTTTCGTCTCACATGCTAGCCCTCTCTAGCTCTTTGCAGCTCCTGGATACCTCTGCGTGGCCACTGGCTGCCTCTGTGTAGCCTCTAATTGGCTCTATGTCAACCTCTCCCGACTTTGCGTTGATCCTCCTAGTACTAACTTTTCCTCTCTACTATGTATTCACTTCCCCTCAGCTACAACTCAGATCACTCACTCAATTTCCTCAGCAAACCCTGCCCCAGAAAATTGAATTCTTGATCTCCCTTGGTGTGTTCTCCAACTGACCCTCAAGCCTCCTCTTATACTTTTCTCGTTGGTCCATCAATGGCTGAGATTAAATCTCTAATCAACGGATAAGATTATATTTGGCTTGATCCTCGAATTTTGGACCATTCTAACCCATTTTTATATTAATACCCATTAATATTTTATTTTTCCTAAGTTTAGACTTAGGAACTCCATTAAAAATATTAATTATTTAATATCTCCCAAACCAGTTAGAATCTGCCCAAACCCTTTCTGGGTCTTGGATATCTCATATTATTTAGCCTCTCCACCAATTTTCATGGCTAGAGCACATTCGATGCTACCCAAAATCAACACTTCATGATTCAACACATTTCTTAGGCTTCGACTTCACAAGTCGGCTTTCACAACTGGGAAACAACTATCAAGCCATTGCTTTTGGGTCTAGACTGAAGTTCATAAACAATGTAAGGAATAAATTCACAAACAAAACTTCAAATAAACTCGCAGAGAATATATACCAACGCATAGAGAATTCAAAGCAATCTGACATTCAACACTGAGTAATGAGGACTAGCATATATATTTAAATAGAAAAAATCCAATTCATTGCTCAAAGCATTCACAGGATTATGAATCAATGTGGAGAGTCTTCACGCTTTGACTTTCAATAACACACATAGAATACACAACATGTTATCCTTGTTAATGAGAGTTTGTTGCATAGAGGGAATTCGTACATAAAATACTACTAGTCTCCCAGTCTTTGGTCGATGGCCATCGAGGTAAAACCATGTATTATTTATTTTATATTTTGAAATTTTGTTCTTCTTTAACGTCCAACTCATTCAATGAGAAATTAGGTGGGCGACATTCTCCTGAAATGCCTCTCTCTCTCTATGTTAGTGTCTCTCTCTAACGTTCCCACTAAACACACAAGATGTTAACTCTTATGATAGGGCATTGCTATGCATAGGAAATATAGCAACAACTTTGACGAGGAACTTTTTTTAATACTATAACGCTCACTGCAACAATTTTGATGAGGGGACAACAAATGTTGCAGAGAAAGAGCATTGACAATGTAGGCACAAAATATTAATAATCCTAGACATCATAGGTTAATGGGAGCGAAGATTTATCACGTTTATTGCTGCAGGAAACAAAGGTGCAAAGAACTAGGCAGAGGGATGATCATATTTAGTAGAGGAAAATAAGCAAAGAAAGACCAAAAACCCATTCTTAGGAAAGACATGGTTAAGAAACTAATTGGATTTTTCAACAAACCTTTCACTCTGATACCATGTTAAACACACACATAGATAAGAAAGATATGAAAGATAAAACATGCCATTGCATACTTATTCACAAAGGTACATTTATACATTATCGAATGATCCTTCGTTTCCATATTCTAAGCGATCTCTTGGAATCCAGCGACTATTCATATTCCACACCAAATTTTAGCAGATTAGTTTTCCAACACCTATCATTGATGAATTATTAGATAAGTTGTAAGGAGCAATTTTTTTAACCAAGTTGTATCTTTAATTTGAATATTATCAAATCAAAATGAGGAAAGAATACATCTCCAAAACAAACTTTAGAACACATGAAGGTTACTATGAGTTTTCGGTGATGTTGTTTGACCTTACAAAAGCACCCTCTCATTTCAAAGCTTAATGGATTTTATTTTCAAACCCTTTTGCAGAAAATTTGAATTAGAATTTTCTAATGATATACTAATCTATAACAAGCCTTAGGAAGAGCATGTACAATAGGTTTAAATGGCCTTAGAAGTACAAGATAAACAATTATATGCAAAACCTTCCAATTGTGCCTTCAAGGTTCAAGAAGTGGAATATTTGGGTCATATTGTATCTCACGAAAGTATCAAAGTGGACCCTAACAAAACTAAAACTATGATGGATTTCCCTATTCCCTAATCCTTGACAAATATTATATGGTTATTAAGATTGATGGGATATTACCACAATTTTTCCAAGAATTATGGTCAAGTATAAGCACCTCTAATTACGTTATTAAAAAATGAAGTATTTTCTTGAACTTATGTGTACTATTGTTATCCTAGTGATGCCTAACTTCAAAAAAACCTTTATTATGGAGTGCAATTCCTTAGGGCATGACATTGGTATCGTTTTAATGTAAGAAGGAAGACCCCTTACCTTTGGAAGCCATCAATATTAAAGCTTACTCATACCAATTTATGAAAATGAAATGTAGTACTGCATGCATGATCCGGATTTAAGCAGGAACGCAATAGATTACAGAGATAACCATAAATACAGAGATGCGATAACCATAAAAACAGAGATGCAACAGAAATAATAGTATGCGATAACCATAAAAACAGAAATGCCGCGGAAATAATACTTCATTTCATTAATGGAGAATACTGAAATATGCTTACAAATAGAAATAACCCAGCTAGGGCGATGGTAGCTTATCTCTGAGGAGAGATGTGTCGGCTACCTGCCTCTGAACTGTTTTGAACTCTGTTACAATGAGGCTCGAGGGCCTATTTATTGTTGAGAAACAATGGAAAACCCTTCACATTCCAAAACCTAACCCTAGAAGATGAAACGCCAAATTGTGGGCCCCGTTTTTGGGTAAGTTGGTACATCAACTTCCCGGGGTCGCGAATTGGTCATACTATCTTTGTTTAACGTGCATGATAGCCCGTTGGAAAGATCTCTCCGAGGACTACGACGGAAAAGATGATTTTTATCAGAAAAATCGCTGGTGGTGGATTTCCCAAAAAAACGTCGTTTAGGGCCTCAAAACGGCTCCAGAAGTTTAGGACCCGAAAAACTGCTAAAAATAGTAAACTGTGCTATAATTAAGGAAACTGATAAAAACTGTAAGAAGCACTAGAGGGGATCCAAGTGGAATTAGCGGGTTGCCACCAATATCCACCTGGATCAATGCAGCTAAGAAATGACACTTTTAACTAATAGAAATAGAGAGTCAATGTAACAATATATCATGATAATTTGAATTATTTCTTGAAATAATGATTATCTTCAAAAGAGAAACAAAAATGGGTTACAAAGATGTCACGTGATGACTTCGAAATTATTTACAAAAAAGGAAAAAAATGTGGTGACAAACATACTTTCAAGGAAAGAAAATGTAGAGGACATACTTTGTACTATTTCCATTCCACAATATGATTGAGTGGAAGAAACAAGGTTAAAATGGAAATAGGATCAAAAGGCATGTAAGATCATTTAACAACTACAAAAGAACCCGTCTACATTAAATAGGTTTGTGTAGAAGAATGATTCACTATCATATCAGGATCACCTATAATATGTAAAAAAATCTCAACTAAAATAGGTTATTTGAATTGCACATTTCCCCTGTAAGAGGGAATTCAAGATTCTTAAACACTTGCCTTAGGATCAAGAAAGATTTTTTCTAGGAAGTGTTAAGACTATGAGTCCCTAGACAGTCACAAAGTTCCAGAATACACTCGTAGTTATTATCTTGATGAGGCATGATGATCCACTGATGAGTTGTCAATATGATCTATATCTAGATCTAGAATGGTCATTGATGTATTATAAATTCAGACATTAAGATAAATACAAAATAAAGGCTTTAAGCCTTTTTTTTAGTTCACTTGTTTTGTCTCGCACATATTAATTCTTAACACGGTATTAGAGCCATGGCAAGCAAAGATGTGATAGGATACCACTTAATATTTATCAAAGTGAGTTTCTAAGAGATAATGAAAATATTAGAAATAGATTTGTTAAAAAAGGTTTGAGATATGATTTTCTTATTTGAGATCATGTTTTGTTTCAAGATCTATGGATGTGCAATAGATGTAAAGAATTGAGAATATGGACACCTTTATATTTTACAAGTTGCCTATATTTCTTGATCAAATGCCCCAGAGTCCTCGCGTTCTATACATTCGACTACTTGGCACCATTTTGTAATCTATTAAGCTAGACTTCACATTTTTGGAATCAAATCCTAAACTACAAGATCAAGTCACCAGAGAGCCACATGAATTTTTTGGCAACAACATGTGCCCACAGATCTACACCAACAATCGTCTAGATATGCATAACTGGATCATTGAAAAATGTTGTGATAGTCATTCATAATCATCGGTTTTAATGAAATCACTTAGTGTTGGGCACAAATCAAAACTTAAGGTTTAAGATATGATATTTGAGGGCTTGAGAAATGAGCAAGAGATTTGACAACTGTGTTATTTCACTTGGTATGTGTGGTAGTGGATCTGTGCATTACAAGGCCCCATGTTTTCCATATGATAATTTCATGGATAGTACCATGCTCCATTTCTTAACCGATATGTCAATGTTGTTACTTTACTTCTAGTTGCATAATTTACAAGAAGTGATGAGGTGTAATAGGTCAAGTAAAAAACAAGTGAAAGACAAAGTCTATTAAATCTATTGTGTGTACTAATATGGTTGCAATTTGTGTATATTGAGCTCACCAATTAAATATTAGCCATCTTCTTAATCAATCTACATAAGATATCTACCCATATTTGCAAAATTGATTTATGGAGAATCACATTGTTTCAAGATCTAAAGATAAAGTCCCCCATTTTAGATCTATATTGGTGTGTTGATGAGTCTATTCTCAATCTAGTCCATGAAAAATAGTTTTACATCTTGTAGGACTGAGAAATTTATAGCCATCTCTCCAAACCCCTTCTCATATATTTGTTTTTGGAGAGCTATTAATATGTTGTGTGATTTTTTCATTGGGTGTTGGTTAATGCTAAGGTTGGGAAGAAGTTCGCTGACACTCTCAAGTGAAAAAGAGAGCCATTGAATGGATCATCCTTGGAGGAAATAAAATATTGTCAAAATGGGCCTTGATATGGTCCATAGCTAATGCCACAAGATTGAGTAGGAGGAGGAACTGACACTCTATGAATTTCATTCAGTTTCTCTCCTCACAATTTATTCTCTTAATGCATCTATCAGCTGATTCCCCCACGTTCTTAACCACTATTATTGTTTATTTGAACAAGCTAGATGAATTGCTAGGTGGAACTTGATCCAAGGCATCGAAAAAAGACAACAATCTACTCACCTATGCCCTCCACAAACTACAAGTCATCTGTAGTGTTCTAGCTAGGGTACTAGACTAGACTATATTTATTATCGACCAGGATGCGTAAGCTTAGAGGCATGCGTCTAAAGTATATAGACATAAAAGATTGTTGGCTAAGTGGTTATGATGTAGGTCACAGGGCTTCTTTACGGAAGACTGGGGTATGTCACCTATCATCCAAACAATCAGGTCACTCCGCTAATATACCTGATTACAATACTATCATTAAATGCATTTACCAAATTACACACTGAAACTAAACACTGTGTATCACTGCAACAATGATCTCAATCTCCTTACAAAGACATTACACTTAAAACCCTTGTTCAGTAAACACCCAACATTCACTAATATTTATACAATATCAAAATATACAGAGATCATAGATGGATTTTTAAATGAAAACAAAGTTCATGACAGTGCTTTTAAAAGACAACACAGGGATCGAATCCCTTACAGGACGCACTTCAAGATCTCAGTGATGACTGTTCAGGCATTACCACAAACGCAAACCATATACATTCGATGGAAATCAAGAGCTATGGAAATCGAAACCCAATTAATTGTAACTGCTGTGCAAACCATATAATACCTATTGAAATCGAAATCCAATCAATCGTAACTACTGTGCAAACCATACGATAACCTAAGTGCAAATAAAATGAAAAGAACAGTATACCTGTTGAAAGCAGAGCCCGTCCGCGTTCCAGAGGTACACTGGACTATATTCGAACGAATATCAAATCAATGCACTAGACACAAGTCGTAACTGCAACTGGGTTCTTAGTATTAAGTTTAAAAACTCTGTTTCAGAATGATACAACGATTAACCTTTACATCCATTACTCGGACTGTATTTACATATGTCTAGCACAACCATGTCATTTCGATAATGAATGTACATTCGGAATTTGGCTGTTGCCGCTTTTACTACATCGAGCTTTTCAAAATGTTTCTATCCTAACTGATTTCAAAAAGAACAAAAACTAAATCAAATTAGAATGAGCTGCTGTTTCTGCCTTTGTCGCCAGCGTGCCATACTTTGACCTGAGTTGACCGCGCATGTAGGAGGGTCGATCCGGCTGTAGGATAGGTGTTTGTCCATGATTGGACATTCTACTTTTCATCCATGCCTTTTGTTCTAGCCCATCTGTTGTGCCACATGTAAAACAATGAGCTAATTACAGGATGTTGGAACTTCCTGTAACCATTTCACCAAAAACTTCTAATTCTTCAACATAAAATTCCTAAATCAATTCCAATGCATTTTAATAACTATAAGACTATTAATAATTAATTTTCAAGGATTCTAAGAGATATATGATGAAAAGGAATGGGTAAATGATATGTTTTTAGGAGGAAAAAGGGGTCTTGGGATGATACCAACATCTCTCCCCGACTTAAGGAATTAGCATGTCCTCATGCTATCCCCGAAGTGCTTCCCTTGAACTCTGTCCCTACCTGGATCTCTGCTGCCTTGAGCAATGTGTCCACATTCTTTTTCACCTGGTTATCTTTCTGACCCTTGAGCTCCTGTTTTAACCTTTTGTATTTTTATTTGAGGGTCTTCTTCTGATTGTACCACTTAGTGGCCCAGTTAGAAATCTCAGTTTGCTCAGCCTCCAGTTCACTGATTCTTTCCCTTAACTTTTCATTCTTCTTCTGAGTTTCTTTACTCTGTGCCCGGAGCATTTCATTTTCTCTCTTGATAGCTTTTTCTAGCATATTAGCCTCCATGAGCTCTTCCTTTAATTCTTCAATTTGTTTTTCCAGTTTCTTCTGTCTCTTAATGGGAGGTGGTGAACATTTTTCCTGCTTGTTATTGCTTTCTACCTCTATATCAACTTCTGGTCCTGGTAGTGAGTGGTCACTACTCTCAACATCCATTTGTGCAGGTGCATTGGATTCAAGCTGGTCTTCTTGTAACTGGGCTTTTGGTGTCCTCCTTGTTCTTCGTGAGTAAGTGGTGAAAATTTTATCTTTTTCGGCCCTCTTAGCATCTTCCTTTCTCATGTTCCTAGTCTTTATGCTGCCCACAGGTAGAGATGCCTTGCTGGCTTTGGATACTGGGATTTCTTCATCAATGTCCTTCATGAACCCTGAGTCCTCTTGCACTTCTTCTTTATCTTCCTCATCTCTAATTTGATTAACAGCGAGGAATTATTTCCATGGTTTCCCTCTTCTCTGCAATTCATGCTCAATAAGAATTTTAATTAAGCCAAAGTGATACAGGCTCTTGTCTTCATTCCTCTTCTGCTTCTAGATAGTCTTGGACATCTTGGTTAAGCTTTGTAATAGAAAATATGGTATACTGATAACACATTGTTTCTTCAAGTGGAGGAGTAGTTTAATGTGGTATAGATAGACAATACTGTAACGGAATTCACAGGTTATGAATTTTTGAAGGATGTAGACCATCTCATCCCAGGGATGCATCAACCAACTTCTTGGAACACCCTTCTTCCAGTTCACTGATGAGACTCTAGATCTAGACATAAACTGTGTCCACGATTTCTCTTTAAATTGCTTGGTTTTAAAATACTTCTCCCCTTCTGGACTAATCCCTATTGCCTGAGCTATAGTATCCTCTGAAACCCTGAATGAGAAGTTACCTATCAGGGCTTTTTCTCCATTGAAGGTGAAAGCAAATTGCTTGGTAACCTCTTCATTGCTTCCATGAAATTTCTCTAGAAATGGTAACCACTATATTTCTCTGAGAATTTCAATGCAATCCTCATGATATTGTGAACTGTCGAACACACTCGGCTCGACCCTATTAGTCATAGTGGCAGAGGGTCGTGCTTCTAACCCTTCTCTGTTTATGTTCTTACAATTTTAACAAAGAAATTTCAAATTTGTTACCTGGTGTATCGCTTCCCTTAATCTTCAATATGATGCTCGGCCGGTCGATTGTCTTATGACTGTGGTGGAAGTCAAAACAGAGTGGTTATACTTTCCTCTTTCGGCGCTCACTGCTTCCAATCCTCACTGTGTAAATCGAACCCAAATGATAATACTTCTTTCAGCGCTCACTGCTTCTGATTCTACTTTGAAAGTTATGGGAATCAAATGCGGAAATGATGGTGGGATAACCGGCTGTACTCACTTCACAGCGTATCCATTCATTTTAAAACAGAGGAGTGTTGTACGCTTACATAGATGTCACCACAAGAGCGCTGGGAGCATGTATATATAATGCTGGGTATGATTTCGGGGAGTCCCTTGAATCATTGGGTACGTCGGGTGGTGGAGTCATGATTTGGCTGTGTGGAATAAAATGAATAGGCCGCTTTACATTTGTCTCTTTCCCTTGTATTTAAAAACACAATCCGCCACGTGTCCTATTTCAGCTAGTATTCGGTCAGATGAAGGATGTTGGTATGACTGTAGGATGTATGACAAGGTTGATGTGTTGGTAATGGGTTTAGAAGTATGAATAGGTTGATGTATGAGAATGATGAGAATCAGTGGAATAAGGGATGATAGGAAATGTAGGTGTCCTTGAAATCAATCATAACAGTTCACAGTCATCAAATTTACATTAAAAATCAATCTAAGTAATTAAATGTTTAAGAACAAGAAACATATTACTCTTTTGTTGGTCGTTATTGTATTGACATGCTGAGTAGCTAGTCCCTTTTTGACTGTTCTTTTTCTTGTTGTAACAGGTCCTCTAAGGAAGATTGAATGCACAGGTCCTTTGAGAAAAACTTGAAGATATAACAGGTCCCTTGAGAAAGATTGAATGTAACAGGTCCCTTGAGAAAAGTTTGAAAATGTTCATGCAGCTCCTTATATTGATACAGGTTCACTGAGCTTGGGCATTTAATGGAGTCTTGGTGCCCAAATCCTTGTAGAAACTTGATGAAACTTTGTTGAAGTAGCCCTTGGTGTCAATTTCTTTAACAGGTCCCTTCTGAATGTCTTAAACAGGTCCCATTACTGCTGGTGTTGGTAGCATAGTTGTCTGGACAAAACAGGTCCCCCTGCATAATGTTTATAACCAGGTCCCTCTGAGATAAAACAATGACAAAACAACTTCTTTATTGAAGTCTGGAATGCTGGAACAAGCTGCTTTGGAAATTTACAGTGAAGATATAGGATAATAAATCTTTAAGAATTTACAATGGAGAGATAAAAGAACAAAGTGCTGATGCCTCTCTCCCCGACTAAAATTTTGACTTGTCCTCAAGTCATGATTCAGCTGATAAATGAAACAGTGAACAAAAGAAAGAGAATTCATACCCGCCAACGAATTGGTTTTCAAGTAGGAATTCGAGGTTAGAGTGTGCCAGAGACTGGTTTTCACATCTAACCCATTATTTTTTTTTTTTTATATTTTTTTTAGTTTTTTTGTTTTATATTAATTTTATTTTTTTTTATTTCTTTTTTATTCTGAAATTGAAAGGAAATGAAACTAAGGTAGTGATACTGCAGCTGAGGGCTGCAATACCTCAACCTCCCTTTGCTGAGATAGTGTATGGAGAAAATCTTGCTTGTTGATGGCTTGGTGTATAGTTTCAGGCGATGACCATTAACAGTGAAGGAGTGACCTTCTCCATCAATAGTTTTGAGCTTTACTGAACCATTGTCATAAGCCTGAACAATTTCATAGGGGCCCATCCAATGGGTGGTGAACTTGGCTTTATGATCTCTGAATTTTGAGTCAAAAAGTAAAGCCCAGTTACCTTCCTTGAACTGCTTCTTCTTAATATGTGCATCATGCCACTGCTTCCTTTGTTTTTGCATGAGGATTGTGGTTTCCTCTGCTTGCTGCCTCATCTCATCCAGCTGGTTCAACTGCTGAATTCTTTCTTTTTGTGCTTGGTCCAAATCAATTTGTAAATCTGCAGCCAGTTTAAAAGTATGTATTTGGAATTCAATAGGAAGCATTACCTCTTTTCCGTACACCAACTGATATGGTGTAAATCCTGTAGTATCTTTCCAGGTAATCCTGTAAGCCCATAGTGCATCTTTGAGCTTCTCTTCCCAGTTTTTCCTGTTCATTGCAACAGTTTTAGTAATGATGCCTTCCAAGGTTTTGTTTGTGGATTCCACCTGCCCATTGGCCTGTGGATGGTAAGGGGTACTTTTCCTATGCTTGATTTGGTATTTGTCTGTGATGTCCTTCACTAACTTTGAGGTGAATTGAGTACCTTGATCAGTCACAATTTCCCTTGGTACTCCATACCTCACAAAAATCTCCTCAAAAAGGAAATTGACTACTGTGTGTTCGGTTGCTCTAACCAGTGCTTTTGCTTCAGCCCACTTTGTGACGTAATCAGTACATACTAAGATGTACTTCTTACCATTGGAGGTTGGGTTAATGGGTCCTATAAAGTCTAGAGCCCATTTGTCAAATGGCTCTAAGTGAACTTGGGGCTGAAGGGGCATCTCATCGGTAGCTGTTGGTCTGCCCATTCGTTGGCAGCTGTCACAACTCTTTACATACTTCTTGGCATCCTTGAAAATGGATGGCCAGTAGTATCCAAGAGTAAGAACTTTGAATGCCTAGGGTACTAGACTAGACTATATTTATTATCGACCAGGATGCGTAAGCTTAGAGGCATGCGTCTAAAGTATATAGACATAAAGGATTGTTGGCTAAGTGGTTATGATGTAGGTCACAGGGCTTCTTTACGGAAGACTGGGGTATGTCACCTATCATCCAAACACTCAGGTCACTCCGCTAATATACCTGATTACAATACTATCATTAAATCATTTACCAAATTACACACTGAAACTAAACACTGTGTATCACTGCAACAATGATCTCAATCTCCTTACAAAGACATTACACATAAAACCCTTGTTCAGTAAACACCCAGCACTCACTAATATTTATACAATATCAAAATATACAGAGATCATAGATGGATTTTGAAATGAAAACAAAGTTCATGACAGTGCTTTTAAAAGACAACACAGGGATCGAATCCCTTACAGGACGCACTTCAAGATCTCAGTGATGACTGTTCAGGCATTACCACAAACGCAAACCATATACATTCGATGGAAATCAAGAGCTATGGAAATCGAAACCCAATTAATTGTAACTGCTGTGCAAACCATATAATACCTATTGAAATCGAAATCCAATTAATCGTAACTACTGTGCAAACCATACGATAACCTAAGTGCAAATAAAATGAAAAGAACAGTATACCAGTTGAACGCAGGGCCCGTCCGTGTTCCAGAGGTACACTGGACTATATTCGACCGAATATCAAATCAATGCACTAGACACAAGTCGTAACTGCAACTGGGTTCTTAGTATTAAGTTTAAAAACTCTGTTTCAGAATGATACAACGATTAACCATTACATCCATTACTCGGACTGTATTTACATATGTCTAGCACAACCATGTCATTTCGATAATGAATGTACATTCGGAATTTGGCTGTTGCCGCTTTTACTACATCGAGCTTTTCAAAATGTTTCTATCCTAACTGATTTCAAAAAGAACAAAAACTAAATCAAATTAGAATGAGCTGTTGTTTCTGCCTTTGTCGCCAGTGTGCCATGCTTTGACCTGAGTTGACCGCGCATGTAGGAGGGTCGATCCGGCTGTAGGATAGGTGTTTGTCCATGCTTGGACATTCTACTTTTCATCCATGCCTTTCATTCTAGCCCAGCTGTTGTGCCACATGTCAAACAATGAGCTAATTACAGGATGTTGGAACTTCCTGTAACCATTTCACCAAAAACTTCTAATTCTTCAACATAAAATTCCTAAATCAATTCCAATGCATTTTAATAACTATAAGACTATTAATAATTAATTTTCAAGGATTCTAAGAGATATATGATGAAAAGGAATGGGTAAATGATATGTTTTTAGGAGGAAAAAGGGGTCTTGGGATGATACCAACATCATCCACATAGATTTGATTAAGGCTTGGTAACAACCAAACACATAAGAGGAGCTGACAATCACTATTGTTGGTGGAAACCTTTCGAAGTCATTAAAATTCATAGTGTCTTAATGATATCAAATTCTATCATGGTGGCTAGTCCAAATGCTGGAGGTGCTCCAAAAGAATTAGAACTTGATTGCCCAAATGGATCGTTTGACTCATGCACTAATCAGATTTGATGTTGTTCGCTAATTCACTATCCTGATATTTGATGAGTTGAGTTGAAGAATGGCAAAAGAACATGCCACAATGCAAGGTGTTCAAGGAACTGTAATAAATTCATTGTAGTTTATAAATTTAGTTTGATCATGACATGTCCGGAATCTTTCTTTCCAACCATAGAAATCCACTTGTAGAATTGAAGCCAAACCAGGTATGTAAAATTCCCATGAGCAACATTTAGATTATTTTGAATTTCTCATATAGGTTCAAGTCTAGAGCCATGTAAGGGGGAGGTAGTTCAGATCTATGATTAGCCTAATAATAATTAAAAAAAGAGAAAAAAAGGAGTGTAAACTTTTGATATTGTCATATGTTAAAGGTTGAAAGTTAGTTCAAGCAAATCTTGGAATAAAGATAGTAGAGATATGATATCCTTGCAGTCCTCTTATTGTACATCATTGTAATATAATCATAATTGCTCCTTGTCCTAGACCATCCCGAAACTGAATATGGGGTGTAAGGACATTTTTCATTGTGTACAAGTTTAGAGGAGTGATTGTGAATTTGGTTTAAGTAATATGAAAATAAAATCAAAGTGATTGGAGCATTGTAGGGGTAAATTATCAAACCCTTTCAATTTAAATGGTGATGTAACAAAAACTACCTGAAATAGAATAAGGGGGTCAACTAAGTCAAGTAAGTCATCGAACTTTAGGGTGCATGATTGATAATGTTGATTTGGGGTAGCATCAGATGTGCTCTATCCATGAAATTTGGTGGAGAGGTTGGGGCACATGAGATCAGCAATACCAGGAAAGGGTTTGGGTAGATATAATTAATATTTTTAATGAAGTCCCTAAGTCTAAACTTAGGGAAATTAAAATATTAATGTGGATTAATATAAAACTGTGTTAGAAGCCAGATCTAATCTTAGCCATTGATTAGGGACTTAATCTCAGTCGTCGATATGTCAACGAGAAAATTATAAGAGGAGGTTTGAGGGTCACTTTGAGAACACACCAGATGATCAGTCATTCTATTCCCTAGAGCGGGGTTTGCTAAGAGAGATAGAATCAGTGATCGGAGTTGCAACTTAGGGGCATTGAGTACAAAGAGACATAGAAGCAAAGATAGTGTCGAGAGATTAGCGCAGGAACCAGAAAGAGTGACGCAGTAGCAGCCAGGGCTCACGCAGGGCCACACGGAGGCAGCCAGGAGCTGTGCAGTTCTTCAGAGAGGCCAGCGTTGCTGACGCAAGGTCTCTCGAGGCTAACACAGACCCATTCATGGTGACGCAAGGCCAGCGTTGGGCAGAGAGAGGGTGATGTTGGGGTTTCTGGGGCAGATTGGTGCTGAGGAGCTGCCAGAGGGTTTATCCGTGGTTTAAGCTGGGACATTTCTCTAAGACTGAGAGGTACTACTACTAAGGGCATTCTCTGTTGGGTAAGATGGATTTGGCACCGAGATTGTACTCTGAAATTGCTTAATAAGAAAAACCCTCAGATAGCTGCACCGATTTTCTCGCATTGGGTTTTTCCGGGGACATTAGTCCAAAAATAACAGTGTCATTTTGTGTGCTTGTTTTTGTTTCCTTCAGTTGATGATCTATAATATGTTGAGCATGCACTAGCGTTTATTTTCAGTATTTACATTGTAAATAACTTGTTAAGTAACGAAACAAGTAGGTAGGAATAAATTAGTAAAGTGCATGGAGGGTTTCTAACTAGTAGACTTAGAAACTTCAACATATAATACTCAAGACCTAAAGTAACATAACATTAAACGAGTGTGATCAAGAGTGTATCACAAGAAAGCATGTCAAAGGAAAAATAGGTAAAGGTAGATTACATCTACTAAATGTCTCTTAAGAAATTAAATATTTGCAAGAGTGCAACCATGAATTGCACAATAAAATTAAAGTAATTTAGCGGAAATTTCAACAAAATCCAAACCATAATTAAACAAATGGCTAACACGCTAGCAACTGTAGAAGATCTTGAAAGAAAAATAGATTTAAAGGATCAATTGCTTGATTCTCTTCAAACTAAATGAAGCAAGAAACAAGATTAGATTAATGATATGATTAATGTAGCTTCTACAATGAAGGTGGATGCAATTTGTGATACAAAAGATCTAATAGAAAAGGTCAATATATCTTGTGATACACATGAATTCATCTAGACAACTGATGCAAGTTGTGACACAAAAGAGCTCATAAAAAAAGTGATGCAACTGTGATACATAGTACCTTATTCAAAAGCTTGATGCAACATGCAATATAGTTGAAATAATGGAAAAAGTTGATGTAACTTGTGATACCAGGTGATTGATGCACAAAGTGATACAAATGGCTTAATTGAATCAATGAATCAGATAAAGGGTATTAACAATAGTAGCAATTGTGAAGAAGAAAAATAACAATAAAATGGTCTTTCCAGGATGGTTATCAAACGTTGGGAAAAAATCCCACTAAAAAAAATTGATATGAATTGGGCTACACTAAAGATGATAGCTTTTATATTCTAGATTACTCCAAACCAATTCAATTTATAGTTTAGGATTTCTAGATGAAATTGAAAGTATTGATAGAAAGTGCCAACATTGTCAGTGTTAATTTGGTAGTCCAGGGACAAATTTCCTCCTTTGGAAAACCTTTCTCATCAATAAAGACCCCTCCTATCTCTTGGAAGAATTTAATTTGGTTAAGGGAAAATACATTTTTAATGTGGAATCCCATATGTGCACAAAAGGACAGGTCGACCCTAAAGAGAAATTGGACACCCTTAGAAGCTTATAGATACAAGTCACGTGATCCTAATTTGGACATTATCATCAAGCATATTCTTCTTCTCTCTTCTTTGGTTTGGCTTGCACATATCTGAAGTGGTTAGCAGAAATTGGTTCGTATAGGTCTGAAATTGCAGGGTTTGAGATCACATGTGTGGTTCAGGGTTTTTGGTTTGTAGCCACAACATTGGAACAAAAAAATTTCGGCCATAGCAACATGCATACAGGGTGCTCCCCACGGTTGGAGCATTTCAG
The DNA here is from genome assembly GCA_031772625.1 of Pinus tabuliformis. Taxonomy (NCBI): domain Eukaryota; kingdom Viridiplantae; phylum Streptophyta; class Pinopsida; order Pinales; family Pinaceae; genus Pinus; species Pinus tabuliformis. The sequence goes on along the minus strand of CM062806.1, from coordinate 613,862,745 downwards.
CCGCACACATGTTCTATCTCTCCATGCGGCTAGGACCTAAGGTTTCTTTTGAGAGTTGATTGTAGGATGGGAATGTTAACTCTAATTAGTATTGTTGCTAGGCTCATATCTTGGATATTGTTTGGTTGATTTTGTTGGATATATTTGTGATTGAAGAATTGAAATATTGTACTCTTTGTTGAACATTTTATGACAGTCTAATAAGAAGAAGAATTCAAAAGGGTTTTCCCCCTTATGGGTTTTCCCTTGGTCTTTGACCAAACCTGGTGTCTCTTATTTGTCTCTTATTGTTCATTGCATTTGTTGTTCTATATACAATTGCTATTGATCATTGGAATATTAAATTGGTTTTGAAAGATTGCTAATTAAAGATAAGAAATGGGCTAAAGTGATTGTAACAACATAAAATAGTGTTAAAATTAACAGTAAGAGAAACTATCACATGAAGAGTCATTGTTTTTCTCTCCATCCTCGTCTTCATTGTGGGAAGACAAATCACCTATAAAAAAGATGTAAAAATCAAAAGAAGGCTAAAAAGAAAACCAATTATGGATGGATAAATTCCTGGAGATGGAATAAAGAAGTGAAGAAATTGCATTAGTCTTACAGTATAGGCAAGATAAAGGTAAATAAAAAGCTTCATGAAGAAATGAATAAAGCAAAAGTTTTGAATAAATTATTCCAAAAAAAATTATAGTACTCTCCACATTTAAGGCGGGGGGGGGGACGATGATAAAATAAACTTTCTTGCACCTTTAAAGAGGGGAGTAAATTGATGAAGTAAAATTGGTTAGCGGTCATCCAAAAACCACCACATTATTGAAAGCAGATTGGTTAGTAGTCATCCAAAAACCACCACTTTATTCAAAGTATTTTGGTTAGTGGTAAACCATAAACCATCAGTTTCCATGGAATATGGTTAGTGTTGAACCAAAAAAACCACCATCAAAACAATCCAAATCCCCAGCTTGGATCCTTTCAAGAATCAACTATTGGAAAACTTCTCTCATTGCACTTGATAAGGGGAAACATCAATTATCAGGCTTCAAGTTTTGAAGTCTTATTAGTCAAATAGATTAACACCCAATCAACAAAGGGGAATTCTAGCATAACAATTGGTATGTTCAACAATCATTTCAACGTATATGTTCAGACATAATAGCTGGTCCCTTTTAGGTATTCAAATATTGAAATTTTTAAGGCATATCTTCATTAAAACTCAATTCAATAGTTTTATATTGAAGATGACAAAATTTATTGGTGCATGTGTTTTTCAATTATTCAAACTTGTGATTGAGGGGGGAATCTTAAACTGTGAGCTCCTGGATAATCACAAAGTTCGATAACACACTTGTAATTCTTATCTTGATGAGGTGCCATGATGATCCACTAATGATTTTTCAATGCGATCTAGATCTAGAATGGTTATTGATGTATTATAAATTTTCACGTTGAGACCAATAAAGTATAACATAAGGGCTCTACACCATTTTCACTAGTTCACTTGTTTTGTCTCGCCCATGTTAATTCTTAACAGAAATATCTTAAAACTAATGTCTCGAATTTTGTTACCGATTGTTTGATTTTCCCACAAAATAAGGGAAAGACGATTGAAACCTCGGGTCATCTACAACCATTAGCTATACGAAGAGGTCTTAATGGATTTTATTACAAGTATACGAAACTTTGAAGGAAAGAATGTCATCATGGTAGTAGTCGATTAACTTAGAAACTATGCCCATTTTTGCCCCCTTTCTCATCCCTTTTAAAGAAATTACAATAGCTACAACATTCATGAAAACAATTCAGAAGCTACATGGAAATCCCAAGATTATTGTAAGTATACATATCAAAATTTCACTAGTGATATTTTTATTGAATCATTTTCTTGTTTTGCTACTCAATTTCCTTGTAGCTCCTCTTACCATCCTCAATCCAGTGGACAAACTAAAATAAATGTCTAAAAAGGTATCTCCCTATCTATGCATATGATAACATAATGGGTGAAGTGGTTACCTTTGACATAATGGTGGTACAAGACATCCTTCCACACTTCATAAAAAATGTCCCGATTTATGTCACGTTATGGCTATCATTCTCTATCCATCACATCACCCTTGAGAGAGAGTTAGAAGTTTCAAATAGTGGAAGATCACAAAGAGCATCAACAAGAGGTTCTCCAACTATTGAAGGTCAACTTGGATAAAACATAAAATATGATGAAGCAACATACAAAATGTCACAATGAAAGAGAATTTGAAGTGGGAAACTAGGTAGTTTTGTGGCTATAACCATATAAATAGATGTCCCTCAAGCAACAAAAGACAATAAATTAACATCCAAGTATTATGGTCCCTACAATGTGTTGTAGAGGATTGGAAGTATGGCTTACAAATTGGAGTTGTCTCCATCTTCACATGTACATCTAGTCTTCCATGTTTCTTGCTTAAAGATAGTTGGTGACCAGATCCCAATTTATACTATTTTACTAAATATTAACAAAGAGGAGCAAATCATAATAGAACTAGAAACACTCCTTGAAACATGAATAAAAGCATTTGCAAAATTGAGCAATCACTAGGCACCTTATCAAATAGAAGAGCCTTCCAGTAGAAGAGACAACATGGGAAGATGAGTTCATGCAAAAATATCCACAACTAATCAAGTGTTGAGGCAAACACTTGTTTAAAAGAGATGAGCATCTTAAGCCCTTGATATTGGATTACTACATTTCTATTGTTATATTAGTGTTGTCCTTATTCATCGGTTGGGCCCTTTAATAGTTGGCTAGACCCTTAATTGTAATTGTACCTTTTATCTCTTATATATACCAAACAAAGTTAGCTTTAAAGATCATATCATCTTATGCATTTTTTGTATTATAAAATAAAGTTGGACTCTCAAAGAGGTATATCATTCATTATTATATCTCCTTCTCTAGGTGTAGAGTTAGTTATCTTTCTATTTATATGCTATTTAAGTGTTTGGGGCATGGCCTAAACTCTCTACTTGTGTCAAGATATATATCATACCTCTTGTTTCATATGATAAGTTTATTAGACCAATTTGGTTTGAGCCTCATAATGCAAAGTTGACTACTATAATAACTTTCATATATTGATGATAAGGAAAAGAAAGGGTAGTTAAAGGAATTCTAAGGCCTCTATCTAATAAACAAATTCTAGCATTCAGGCCAAGAAATGCTTCAACAAGAGTTGTTAGTTATTTGGGACACAAATTGAGTCATCCAAGGTGAAGGGCTAAATGTTAAAACACTTTCTAGTCTTGCAAGGGTGTAAATGTCTATCCTAGATGAAGTGACAAGATTCCTCCCCCAATAGCAAGTTAGCTTTTCTGGTCTAGTATTATAGCCAATGGGCTAGCATGGTATGATTAAATATATTGGGATGGATTATGAAATAGCCTACATATTGACATAAGCCCTTGTTATCCCATAGCTTGGTGCAGACAAACCAACACAATTGACATAAAAATATGTATTTATTAATAATAAATATAAATTGACAGTTTACAGGATGAGAGGCCCCGGCATGATCTCTTATCATGCCTCGTGCCCTAATTAACTAAATTGTTTAAAAAACACAATTTTTTTATATAACATTGACTTCCTCCCAAAAAGATGCTTTTTCCTCAAAGCATACGTAACAACGGGCGTTGTTGACGAAATGCTTCAGTTTCCCAAGAAGCTTCTTCTTCTTGTAAGTCCTTCCACTTGATCAATTACTCTTTGATTACTTGTGATCAGAGCTTCTTTTCCCTGGTGGATATGATACCTTCTGGCTCTAAAATGACCCTTCCTTCATCATTTCAGGATGGAAGTGTTGATTGATGGTCATCAAGTGCCCTTTTAAGGCTAGACACATGGAAGACGTTGTGAACACGACTTTTATCCAAAAGGCTTAAACTATATGCAACTTCGCTGATCTTTTTGTTGATCTGGTATGGTCCATAGAACTTTGGTACCAATTTATTTTTTCCTTTTTGTTTCAAAGGCAACTGTTTGTATGGTTGGAGCTTGAAAAATACCCATTCTCCGACTTCAAATTCTCTCCCGATTCTGTTTTAGTCAGCTTGTTGCTTCATAAAATTTCTTGCATTATTTAAATTTTCTTTTAGGGTTTGGACGATTTTTTGGATTTCTTTTAGTTGGTTTTTAATAGTTGGTAGATTTGTTTGGATGGTAGCTAGATCCTTCCATTTCGAAGGTTGGTACCCATACAAATCCTGGAATGGAGTCATTTTTGTTGACGTATGGTAAGTAGAATTATACCACCATTCAACGAGATGCAACCACTAAACCCACTTATTTTGTTTTATTGTGGTGTAACAATGTAGATAGGCTTCCAAACATTTATTGACAACCTTTGTTTGTCCATCTGTTTTAGGGTGGTAAGCGGAACTCATATTTAGGTAGGTTCCTATATGGTTGAACAATTCCTTCCAGAAATTACCCTTAAATTTGGCATCTCTATCACTCAATGAATTTTGGAAAACCGTGTAATTTATAAATATTCTTTCAAAATATCTCAGCGATTTGTTTAGCTGAGTCTGATTTTTTCATTGTAATAAAGTGAGCATATTTGATGAGTCTGTCGGCTACTATGAAAATTTTATCCTTGCCATCGGATACAGGTAATCCATCAATAAAGTCCATTGATATTTCTTTCCATTTCTGATTCAAAATGTTTAGGGGGTGAAGTAATCCAAGTGTCATACTATTTTCACTTTTATTTCTTTGACATTTGTCACATTCTGCTACATATTTCTGAATATCGCAACTCATCCCATTCCAAAAGAATGATTGACGTGCATTGTAGTAAGTTTTAAAGAATCCTGCATGTCCGATTGATAGTGAATCATGTGACTCCTTGAGTATATTGGATTTAAACTTGTAGTTTGAATTCAAATAGATTCTTCCTTTGTACCATAGAATATTGTTCTTCCATTCAAATTTTGAGTTGTCTGGAAGGTTATTAATTATCACAGTTATTCTTGGATCCTTGGCATACTCACTTCAAATCTCATTAATACATTCAGGAACAAAAACTGAGACTACAAGTAATGTTGGTTCTTCGCCCTTCCTAGATAGGGCATCTGCTACTACATTGTCCTTTCCCTTTTTATGTAATATCTCCATGTCAAAGGAAACAAAATTTTCAATCCATTTTTGTTGTTCTTCGGAAAGTGTTTTTTATTGGAGGAGGTGTTGGAGACTGTTATGGTCTATTCGAACAAAGAACTTTCTTCCCAAAAGATATTGTCTCCACTTCGCCAGTGCGTGCGTAATAGCAAGCATTTCCTTGTTGTAGGTGGATTTAAGATGTTCTCGTTTATTGAGCTTCCTGCTTTGAAAAACTATTGGATGCCCCTCTTGCATTAATACTGCACCTATACTGAACTTGGAAGCATCACACTCAATGATAAATGGTTTAGAGAAATCTGGAGTTGCCAATACCAAGCCATTAGACATAAATTCCTTCAATTCTTCAAAGGACCTTCCTGCTTCCTCATTCCATTGAAATGAATTCTTCTTTAAAAGGTTTATTAGAGGTGCAGTTATATGTGCATAGTTTTTAATAAATCTTTGGTAATATCCTGTCAATCCTACGAAACCTCTTAGCTTGGATATAGTAACTGGTTTGGTCCATTCCTTTATAGCCTTAATTTTATTAGGGTCCACTTTTACTCCTTCATGGGATATTATGATTCTGCGATATTCTACTTCTTCCTTCCCAAAGGTGCATTTGGATTTCTTGGAGTAAAATTGATGCTCTTCTAGTAGTGTAAGCATTTTATCCAAATGTTATAGGTGCTCCTTCCAAGTTTTACTGTAAATTAAATATCATCAAAGAATACTATTACAAACTTCATAAGATATGGACATAATAACTCGTTCGTAGTGGCTTGGAAAGTTGTTGGAGCATTGGTTAATCCAAAGGGCATTACTTTAAATTCGTAGTGACCTTCGTGTGTTCAGAATGTAGTTTTTGGTATGTCTTCCAACCTGATTCTGATTTGGTAATAGCCTGACCTTAAATCCAATTTTGAGAAGTCTTTTGCCCCATGTAGTTCATCCAACATTTCATCTACAAAGGGAATTGGGAATTTGTTTTTAATTGTTATTTTATTTAATCCTCTATAGCCAATGCATAGGCTGAACGATCCATCCTTCTTCCTTACCAATATAACTAGAGCAACATACAAACTCTTACTTTTTGAGATGATCCCACATTTTAAAAGGTCTTGGATTAATCTCTCAATTTTAGCCTTTTCGTGATGCGGATATCGATATGGTTTGATGTTGACGGGGTCTGATCCTGCTTTGACTTGTATTGTATGCTTGATTTCCCTTTTAGGAGGCATTTTCATGGGTAGGTCTTGGAATATTTTTTCGTGCTTTTGAATTAGCTCTTGCACTTCTGATGACTCTTTGATGAAAGGAGATTTTGGGGGTACACCAATTGCCCCTTTCTTTATAAATTTTCGATCCTGAGGCCTATGTGTTATGGCCCACAAACCTATCAGAAGCGTTTATTTGAGGCCTTAAGCCTTTAAACCCGGAACCAAACTTCATATCGGAACCACATGAATACACACGGAAACATGGAAACCCGACCCAAAAAACATAAGGTCGGACTTTAAATATTTTACACCCGCATTCATAAATATCGGCGGGTCCGATCTCGGTCCATCTCCTTTCCACTGCACCATCCTTCGCATTCCCCGATCGCCGATCACCGGTCAATCATGACCTTTGATCTTCCGTTCGATCGACGGTTGTCGCTTAGCCTGATCAATCAACTTGTGCGATAATCTTCCATTGTCGATCAACTCCTTTCGATCCGATGACTGTTAGGGATTTCAGGTGGACAAGAAGCATAAGGATTAACCGCTCTTTCCTCTCTCCTCCTCGCTGCTACGTGTCGCTTGATGAGTGGAATCAGGTGCTCACCCTTCAATACCACTTACCACTATTCGCTCGACCAAAATACCACTTCCATTGTTGCGAAACCACTTTCCTCGCGAATTAACTTCTGCGCTCTTCCACCATGCGATGACCGTTGATTTCTTCCATTGGATAGTTCTGATGGTTCCTTCACATTCCTCTATATTTTGATCTGGACTGTTGATCTCTGAGATCCAACAGATCCTGTGCATTCTCTCATTTGTCTGCCATTTGATGGTTTTTGCGCTTAAATCCAGTTCCTTTTCCATATACCATTTCACACACGACATAACAATTAATTTGTTTATCTTCAGATCGCCATCGATACTCATAGTGATTGATGGTCGATCAATACTACAATACGCATACTCAGACTGTTCAAGAAATACAACACATAGGTATAAAATATCAACACTGAACACACTTTTCTATTATATATAAACGATTACAAGCTAAGGAATTTCAGCCTTAGAACAAACTCCCTCTCGACTACATTGTATCTATCTCTGTTACACAATTTCTACTATTCGCTCTCTATCCCTCTCACACACAAAGACTCTCTTTTTATAAGAGATTACAATAGTTGTGGATCATTTAAGATGCACGATTTCTTCCCACAATCACTCAACAAACCCCTAAACTCTCTATACGCATACATGCATATGGCAGATTACATTTAATAAAGTCTTCGAGAGACTTTATCCATTCCATCATTTAATCTGTTTTAAACAGAATTTGTCCCCTGTTTTGCTCCGATGGTCCACGTCCTCCTTGCTTCGCTTTGGATTCCTCTTTTAATTAAGAGTGCTCAAATGCTCCTAGATCAGACTCCCAAGGCATAAAAATTTATGACCTCCTGGTCATATGCTTCTCCTTATCCTTAGAAATTCTACCCACTTCTCAGTGGAACTGCCTTCATGATATTCTGTGAGCTGCAACCAACCTCTGCAGTAATAGTCTTCTCTGCTACACGGCCCCTCACCAAGCTTTCTCCTCTGATCTTAGTCTTTTGGCATCCTTCTGGTTCTCTTCTCTAGAACCAATTGAGCACTCCTTGCTCTAGGTTGTTGTAAGTCTTCTCACCTTCCGCTGCCACTATCTACATGACAGTAAAGACCATAAATTCACCATACTTCAACATTTGTACCTCTTCTCCTTCTACTTGCAAACTCTTCCTCCTCACAGGAAATATTCTTCCCTTTCCCTGCTTTGATACCAAATGATGAAAGGAGATTTTGGGGGTATACCAATTTCCCTTCTTTATAAATTTTCGATCCTGAGGCCTATGGGTTATGGCCCATAAACCTATCGGAAGCGTTTATTTTAGGCCTTAAGCCTTTAAACCCAGAACCACACTTCATATCGGAACCATAGGAGTACACACGGAAACATGGAAACCCGACCCGAAACACATAATGCCGGACTTCAAATATTTTACACCCGCATTCATAGATATTGGTGGGTCCACTCTTGGTCCATCTCCTTTCCACTACACCATCCTTCACATTCCCCAATCACCGATCACCGATCAAATCAAGACCGTTGATCTTCCGCTCGATCCGACGATTGTTGCTTACCCTGATCAATCAACTTGCGCAACAATCTTCCACCGTCGATCAACTCCTTTCGATCCGACGAATGTTAGGGATTTCGGGTGGACAAGTAGCACGAGGATTAACCGCCTGAAAAGTGGTTTCCTCTCTCCTCCTCGCTGCTATGTGTCACTTGATGAGTGGAATCGGGTGCTCACCCTTCAATACCACTTACCACTTTTTACTCGCCCAAAATACCACTTCCACTGTTGTGAAACCACTTTCCTCGCGAATTAACTTCCGTGCTCTTCCACCATGCGATGACCGTTGATTTCTTCCATCGGATGGTTCTGATGGTTCCTTCAGGTTCTTTTGTATTTTGATCTACACTGTTGATCTCTGAGATCCAACGGATCTTGTGCATTATCTCATTCGTCCGCCATTTGATGGATTATGCGCTTAAATCCAGTTCCTCTGCTATATACCATTTCACACACAACATAACAATTAATTCGTTTATCTTTATATCGCCATCGATTCTCGTAGTGATCGATAGTCGATCAATACTACAACACGCATACTCAGACTATTCAAGAAATACAACATACATGCATACAATATCAACACTGAACACACTTTTTTATCATATACAGATGATTACAAGCTAAGGCATTTTAGCCTTAGAATAAACTCCCTCTCGACTACATTGTATCTATCTTTGTTACACAATTTCTACTATTCGCTCTCTATCCCTCTCACACACATAAACTCTCTTTTTATAAGAGATTACAATAGTCGTGGATCATTTAAGATGCATGATTTCTTCCCACAATCACTCAACAAACCCCTAAATTCTCTATACGCATACATGCATATGGTAGATTATATTTAATTAAGTCTTCGAGAGACTTTATCCATTCCCCTATTTTGCTCCGATGGTCCACGTCCTCCTTGCTCCGCTTTGGTTTCCTCTTTTGATTAAGAGTGCTCGGATGCTCTTGCATCACTCTCCGTTGATCACTTTTGTTGGTGACATTGTACTACATAGGCTGGTGCTTCTTTTAGAATCATTTTCATCATCTGGGATGATGACACAATTTGATTTTCTGGTGCTTGGAACTCATATAACTTGCGCCTCTGCCCTTCCAATTTAAAGCTTATAACTACTTTCAATGGTTGGTAGAGTAAGTGCCTAGGGTTTGTAGCCATTGGATACCTAAGACCACATCTACTCCTCCTAATGGTAAGTGTAGAATGAAGATTCTAAATTAAAGTCTTGAATTTGCAATTTTACCTTACGACATTTCTCTACCTTTTCAATCTTCTTACCGTCGGTTACCATCACCCTCATGCTGGACATGGGAAATGTGAATATGCTAAGTCTCTTTGCCATGGTTGAGTCTAAAAAATTGTGGGTTGTGCCGGTGTCGATCAGAACCATTACATTGTTCTTCTTGATATGCCCTTTTAATTTTAAAGTTTGGGGTTGTGATACACCTGTCATAGCCGATAATGACACTTGTGGAATGCTGTCGTCATCTAGATCTGGAGAGAATTCTGGGGCATCTTCCTTTCCTTCTATGTTTGATTCATCATTGTTTGAATCATTAGTTGCTGCACCGTTATATAGGTTCTTTGTCTCTTTCCCTTTACCACACCTATGTTTAGGTTCCACTTTTTGCCACAGCGTTTGCACTTGCCCTCTTTCATCCTTTGTATTTCCACGTTGGATTTTTCTCCTTCACGAAGATGTGGTGGAACATATTTTGTATTATCCGTATTCGCAGATTGGGGAAATCTTCGTCTCAAGTATACTTTTTCCGACTTTGACCACAATATCTTTTCAAAAAAAAATCAATGGTTTTTGCTTTTTGTCTTGCTACTTCTATCGACGTAATGTCATGAAGCTCAAGTTCTACTTGTAGATAGGTTTTAAGTCTAGAGATGTACGATTGGATTAGACGAGATTCTGATAACCCCAGTACTCGTGTTGCTAAGGTCTCCCATTCTCAAGTGTATTCATCCACATCTCCTTTTTGTCACAATCTGATGAGTGTTGAAAAGAACTCTTCTTTCTTGACACCTTAGAACCTTTTAAAGAACGCATCCTTAAGTTTTCTCCAACTGATAGTAAGTGTCGTCTTCTTCCACCACATATACCAATTATATGCTTCGTCTTCCATTTTCATGGAAGTGTGCCTAATATTTTTGTCAACATTGTCAATATCATAGATCTCAAAATATTCTCTTGCTTTATTGAGCCACACAATGCTGCATTTTTCGTTACCGTCGAACTTGGGTAGCTTGATTTTTGCTCTTCGTTGATACGTTGCTAACAGTGGAATGAAAAGAGGGTATTGATTGGTGAATGAATTCCAGAGCTGCTTATTTTGAAAATTCGCGTTAATATTTTCTTGATGGTGCATGGATGATTTTTTTGGACACTTAGTTTTTTCATGAGAATTTGCTGAATTTGTTGAATGTGATGAATTGTGCTATTGATTACCTTCAACATCTTGGAATATTTGTTCAAGTGTAATCTTCATCCTGTCACAAATAGCGGTTAGTATTGTCATTGTCTGATTATGATTTATTTTGGATTCGGTATGGTTCTATCTGAGCTGTTTTTCAATCTGATTTGTAGTATCCTGAAACTTCTTGATATCGTCGAAATGTCTGGTAACCTTACTCTTGAGATTGATAAATTTTTGGTTAAAATTATCAGAATGGCTAGTAATCGTATTCTCAAGATCAATCAATCTTTTGCTGAAATCGGTCATTGTCATCGACCACATTGAACGGGTTTGTGGAGGTGTATATTTGTCCACTAGTTTAAGCTTTCTTCCTTGAGTTTTTTTAATAATAATAATATATATTTTTTAAATATTAATAAATTACATAGTTATAAACTATATAATAACTAATAAAAGTTAATTTATGTATAGTCATAAATTATATATTAATCAATTAAAATTTAATTAATTGAACTATAAATATAAACTATATATTTCGTACGGACATTAAGTGGAGAGGGGCAGGGTTTTGGGTAGAAGGAAGTCGAAGATGAATTAACGGCAGAGAGCTGAAACCTGGAAGGTTTGAAAATGGAGGAAAAAAAATGGGGAGGTAAAAACAACGAAAAATTATGTGAATGGGTTGGAAAATTAGAGGGGCCGACAAGGTCACGGTAGCACAACAACGAAGAACGTAGGAACAACGATCAATGTGAACCCATTGTTGACGATGGAAGGCACGATGGATGCGCACGATAGGGGATGTTGTCAATGAAGCAAGAATGAATGCGGTTGAGCGGAGAAATAACAAGCAGAGGTGTTTGTGAAAGCTAAAGAATCTGTGACTGCACAATAGTGAGCTGAGGAGCTACTTGCTCTGATACCAGATGGTGTAGACAAACCAATGCAATTGACATAAAAATATGTATGTATTAATAATGAATATAAATTGACCGTTTACCTTTACAGGGTGAGAGGCCCGGGCGTGATCTCTGATCATGCCGTGTGACCTAATTAACTAAATCGTTTACAAAATACTAAATTTTTTATGAGAGATTTTTCAGCGTACATCACAAGAAATTTTATTTGTCGACGCGTTTCGAACCAACTAGTGTGGTTCATCGTCAGGACAAGCTGAATGAGCAGATCAGGCATTGCATGTTAAATAAATAGAGCAAAAACTCCAACGACTAAAACATATAACATAGCCTCAACTCAACATGGCATTCAAACAAGAATATTTGTAGTTAAGTGGTGAATGCTCTATTGGCCAGTAATTACCAATATATAGATTTTGCTATGATGAGTATTTCATATTATATTTATGTTACTTTTATTTGATGAGATCATGTGTTTTAATTTTAATTTTTAAAATTTACCCGCACGTGTTGAGGATTAGCATGTCAATTGTGCTTAGCATGAGTGGTTAAAAGAAATATTGTTATCCTCTCCACTTGAGTTCAATTCCTATATGAGACATGTTGAGCTCATAATGAATATTACTTGTATTTCTCATATAGAATATAAAGATATTTCTCATGGAATATATATATATATATATATATATATATGGTGGTTGGAAGGAACAATTGTTATCTTCCTCATATAGGTTTTGTTTCCATAAGTGACATGTTGAACCCATGTCTTTGAAACTTCTTGTACATTCACGAACCCTATGAAATATCCTACCCTTGCTTATCAGCGCTGGAGGGTGAGGTGTTTTGTTACATGGAAAAAAATGTTAAGGAATAGTATACTATAATTATGTGTGATCACATAAAAATTGCTTTGTAATGTTCTCAGCTCTGGAAATTCGGGGAAACCTTATACAACACAGAGGCCTAGTAGCAAAGAAAATAAAATCCTAAGCTCGTAAAAAGAACCCCATTATTAAAAAAACAAGCCAAATACATCACAAACATAAGCCAAATACATCACAAAACATATATTGAAGCTTGATGTCTTAATCATGTTAGAAACTTATCATATCTACTAATAATTGGCCTACAACCAAGAACAATAGATAGCACGAATTCTTGATGCCCATGCTCTATTAGATGTCGATTAGAAAATGACATATGGATTCTCATTTTATCAAAGTTATTTTGTAATTTTTGAAGTACTTGTGAACAATCTTGTTATAAAGCAATCTTGTGAAAACCTTTTTCTTCACATTATATCCTCAGAAGATGTGTTATGTTGATACATCTTGATTTCCAATACAAATAATGTGAAATATTGTGCAGTTCACTAAAAGCATCCTTAACTTATTTTCCATTTACTGTGCTAAAAAGCAATTTAATGTCACATCCATCCAAAACTAATGGTTATTGGCTGCCATTGTTTCCAGGATGGTCAATTATTCTTGGCAGTCTGCAGTTCACTAAAAACATCCTTAACTTCGCTTCCAGGATGATCAATTATTCTTGGTAGTGTGCAGTTCACTAAAAACATCTTTAACTTCTTTTCCATTTACTCTGATAGAAGCAATTTAATGTCACATCCATCCAGAACTAAAGGTTATTGGCTGTCATTGCTTCCAGGATGATCAATTATTCTTGGCAGTAAGAGTTTTCTGATTATGGCCCACAGAGATTTCAGATCTATTTTATCAAGGAGAAAAATCAGGTTTTAGGTAGAATGTAAGACCTCCAGGTGGGGTTCCATGTCTACTTCCTCCACTTGAGTTGAGGAACATTGGGTTGCAATTCTATTGGCCACCTTCCCAAGACAGAAAAAGTATTTAAAAAGTGCAAAATGACATTCCTCTACAACAGTTCCTTGGGGCTAACTACGGTTTCCATTTGTATAAGTACCTTGGATAAGGCAAAGAAGCACCAGAGCGTATAATTAGATAGCCGCAAAGTTTAGCTCCATCAACGCAACCATCCACCCAATCCATATTGCAGATGGAAAGGCCATTAGTCACATAGTCAAATCCAATAAAGTCCCTCACAATACCACCTGTTATTGCAGCTAGCAGTTCGGTCGACCTCCATCCAGATATCTTCGAGGACACCTTATAATAGTAGACATGTGATCACTAAAGCATGCGCAGTACATGAGGCCATTTTTCTGCAAGTGAGCATTTTGCTGATTGCAAAGAAAACCATTTTAATAATTGTACACCGATAGTGTATATATAAAATTGTTTAGCCAGGTAAATTTTCAAAACATTTTCCATTTAAAGAGGTAAGCTTTTTGAACAAGAATGATCTTGTACCAGAGACTTCCTCCCATCGTATTATCCTTGCCTCGTGAATATAAATCATCGTCACTCTGTTGGATTGTCTTCAGGTTGTAAGCAATCTATAACGGTACAGGATGGAACTCTCCATAGCCAAAGCTACAATAACTTACAATATCACTCTTGGAAGCAAAGATATCTTGTGGGCCTCAGTCGTTAATTTCAAAGCCACGATAGAAACCACAATCTTCTGTCACATAAGCTACCTTATCTATATTAGACTCACATAGTGAATCATGAATATGGGAATTAGCATCGACATTCTAACAGTAATACTCTCCTCTATAGAAACATTGAGCTCCAAAAACCACCTTCTTTGATCTTCTTAATATAGCTGTACAAATTCTAAAATGCTTATATTTCAAAAGATTATTTATTATAAGATTCCAATAAGCTTGCACATTAATCAATGAGGGCTAACAGAGGCTCTACCGCTCCTTTGTAACTTTTCTGCATCTACAGAAGTCTGTCATGCCTGTCATCACTGGTGTTCCTCCCACGAGACCAAGAAAGTGGATTTGATACCACTGTCATGAGTCCAAATCATTATAGATGGTAAGACTATAGGAGCAACTGATAAATAGCACTACAACAGAAGGCGTAGTTAGGCCAAGTTTAACAGTGATATACAAACAGCAGTAGATTAAACTGTGATGAAAGTAGATTCCACAACAACAGTAAATTCATTGATTACAACAGTAAATTAAACAAACAGATTAGAGAATACTTATCAGCAATTAGTTCAGCACCCAGAACAACTAAATGCTAGTTATTCTGCATAGAGAACCTCCAAAATTGAACACGTATAGAAGAACATACATAAATATTGGCCAAAAACAGTTTGTAGTCTGATATCATATAACTAAAACAATCAACGCAGGACAAAGACTTCCCAAAGAAGGCATAATGGCAACAGACACCCATAATATCCAAGGGCAGCTTAGACGTGCATTCAACCACAGTTTAGTCTCCCACCAGCTACCTCCAATAACCAAAATCCCCGCATAACTCCTAGAAAACAAGAGGTCCTATTTAGAACTCATTGACTCCTTAAGGATTCATCTCTTGCATGTGAAATAAATGGTTTCCAGATTAAATTCACCTAGTGGCCTTATTTTAACCCATTGCTTCCTCCAGATGGGATATATATTATAACGGGGATTTTGGTTATTGGAGGTCCTATTTAGAACTCATTGACTCCTTATGAATTCATCTCTTGCATGTGAAATAAATGGTTTCCAGATTAAATTCACGTAGTCGCCTTATTTATAACCTTAAGATTTATGTTTAACCCGTTGCTTCCGCCAAATGGGATATATGTTATAACTTATTCTATAACTGTGGTTTAATATCCTTAGAGATATTCTACTCTAAGGCTACCGTATACCCCATTCAACACAAAATTGGGCCGTCATAATTTATTTTATTTATCACAGCACACGGGCATTTGCGTTTTATTTCGACTAGAAAACATTACATGGTCTTTTGGTATCATAAGAGATTAGATATTGTTGAAGATGCAAGTTACTTCGTTTTACTACTTATTGAGCATTCCTAATTACCAAAAACAAAACACAAAAGATTTCTTAAACAAATACATTTTACTAAACGCAAAAACATGAGACCTCCCATGGTGTTTCTGCGTCCAAAATAGACTAAACTAAAAGGAGGGAGTTGTTCAACAATCAAACATACCTTGTGATAAAAAGAAACAGTATTCTTAATTGGTAGGCACAATTTTATAATTCATGGTGGTTGTCATATGTAGGTTAAGGTCAAACGCTGGCAGGTGTATCATACATTGAACTTAAAAGTAATGCATGATAAATCATACACCTCTTTATCAGCTAGTACAGGTCTGTAGTCTAAAATATCACCCTTGACCTCAAGTCAGAAAAAGTGCTGACAATAAGGTCGTTGCATTATTATTTACTACATTTTCGTAACTCTATAATAAAAATGATAGTGCTACATCCTTCTACAGAAAAGGCTGTTGCTGTGAAATTTTTGGAATAAGACAGAAATTATGTTAACCTCCACTAGAGAGAACCGAAGAGTATGTCAAGTATTCATAGTATTCCAGCAGAAATGGGAATTACGAAAATTTTGCATACCTTCAATTTTGACCTTAACATACACAGATTTGATAAACAACATGAAGAGAAGAGTTTCATTTTTTAAGGTGCCGTGGCTTCAATCTTCAGTGGGATTTTGACCTTCCAAAAAATAACTGCTTTCCTGGAAATAATATTTTTTCCTAGTTAGATTTATCCTATTCACAGAAGTGGTCACAATGGATGATGCTCTAACTCAAGTTATCCTACATGATCATGCTGATGCCAAATGCACAATTTCCCGGCAATATAGGCATTCTCCACAAATTATAAGCCCTTCATTCATTGAGCCAATGTGAAACCTATGGATGCATGGAAGGCATATAATTTGTTCCCCAGGGAAAAGCTGTTCCAAACAAACAGTGCAACCCTCCAGATCTGATTCTACATTTTCATTTCCAGAATCTTTGACTTTGGTTGACCTTGGAATAAAAGCTTCTCTCTGCAAGCTGCAAATGACCATCTTTGTAAGCGCTGGTGGCTCTGAGCCACTCCGAATGAAAAGTCCTATTCCATGAATTCCCCAGACGCACTAATCCTGGAAGCCAGCAAGTTTCTTACATCAGCTGGCCGGCTTTCTGCATCAGTAAAATAGATCTGTCCATCGATTGCAGCATAGTTATCAACTCTTGTTTCAGCTGAGGGAATGCTTCTCATCCTGCTGACCTGCACAGTCATTATTTCCCATGTTAATAAAAAATTGTTACATTGATGAAATAGGAACTGCGCTGTATTGCCAGCACAAACAAGATAACTACATTCTATCAAGCGGTTTAGCTGACCTGTTGCTCAAAAGTGATGATGCTCTAAATTTCAAATTAAGGTGATCTCTGGCATGCATAATTTCTCCTGGTAAAATTTTGTATTTGATTGCTTGCTCCGAAAATGTACTCAGAAGTCTGTGTGAGACACCATTTTTATGACTGGAAGCTTCTATGCTGGACTCATTATAAATCCTAGAATTGCTTGAACGTCCCTCACAAAGTGGCACTTAATGATCCTGCATATGAATTCAATTTAAATTCGAATCATCTATAAAAATGGTCATGGTAAATGTCATGTTCAATTCTATTAGTTATGAATGACAAGAAGCTACTCTACTTGTTCATCAATTAAGAGATGGTTAAGTAAACAGGCACACTGTAATCATAAACACAAACATAGCATGTCATTAAACAGTACTGGATGGCTGTCTTCAGAAACATCATGGCAGGTGGAATTTGTGCTATGAATTAGCTGGATCACTTCTTTATTTGTTGGCAATAGAAAGCATCATAACAATTCGAGTTATATTTGTATGTGCTTTTTCTTTACTTTTGAGGTACACTCACTGAATGCAGTTAGATTACATATTGAGTTTTGGCCACTCTATGAGGAGCAGGGAAAAATATAGCCAGGATGTAGTCACAGGTTTTTAAGAATTTCACAATAAAGCAAACTCAATCAGCGCATTTCAAACCATTAAGTATATACCATAATAACCATCTTCGCAAAGATAGAAAAATGATGGAACCAAAACAAGGTAACAAACCAACAGATAGAAATCTGGCCCAAGGGCTATGGCTGATAATCATTAAGAAAGAAGAAAAAAATGCCAAGGCACCAAATATCAACATCATAATGCTAAAAGAAATGTAAATCTTGACAGATTAACTGAACTGTTGAGGGTACCTACCTGTGCCCATTTGGTTGATGATGCCTCCATGTGCCCATTTGGTTGATGATGCCTCCAGCTCCCTGCTTCGGTTACCAAAAGACCAAGCTTCGGTTACCAAAAGACCAAATCCACCCAGCCAAACTGAGAAAAATCTGGCTACTTAGTCGAGTGAGCCTTTGAGGTGAAGCAGACTGTTCCCCGTGCCCAGAACCTCAGAATAATCCGCGCTCTTCCTGCTGATAACTTCTGTTTCTCCTTCAGTTTTCTGTTGGGTATTTTTAATGGGGAAAATACCAAAAACCAAATATTCAAACACACAGAGGCAATGCTCTGTTTCTTTTGCTCCAGGATCTTTTGTGCACACACAAGACTTAAAAAAACTCACTGAGGAACAGAGGATTTCACCATAAAATATTTCTATTCATTAAAACAAAAAAAACATTCACTGTGTCTCCATATGAGAATTTACACTGCTGGAAAAATTCCCATTAACATTTACTGCTGTAAAACCTCCATTCACATTTACTGGTGTAAAACAATTTTACATACTGCTGTAAAAGCAAAACTTACACAAACTTACAAAAACTTACTTCGAGCAAAACCACACATGGTTTTCGCTACTTAAAAAAAACTTCACAAAACATTACAGAATGTATTCGTGCACTGCTGTGCATACATCCTCTGGTTCTTCTTCTTCTTTTACCGCACCATCATCGTTTTTCACTGCTGTGAATACACATACATTTTACCTCCCGTGTGCAATACATAAATAAAAATCAACACACTCAAAAACATGAAAACTTATTACATATATTACGAACATTAATACATGCCTTATATAAGAAACATATATAAAAATATGTATTAAAACGTGCCCATACTCATATTAAGAGGGCCACCTAAAACTTCGTACCACCATTAAATTCCAAGACATTTCTTCCACAGCGGTCAAACTCAAAAATCAAACACTCCACGCAATGGTTTTAATTTAATGCAGGTTCGTATGCAGCTCCAGGTGATCAACGGCGGAAAACACGAGAGCACATCCAACGGTGGACAACAATATCGGAAACGCAACAAGTGCTGAACATTAACCTCCGAGAAAATGACGTTGCGTTACGTCAGGGCTGAACCACGTGTCAGCTCCAAATTGTATCGGAGCTCCTTCCCGGATTATTCCTTCGTCGGCAAATCGCTCCGAGAAAATCCGGTGAACGGTTTCTGGCTTGGTTCACGGTTTCTGGTGGTCTGCGTTGAAATTAGATTTCAACACTCCCCTTTAATTTCAACAGCTGGGCATTCAGTCATACCCAGACACTTTCTCAAAAATTCAAAGCTCTTCTGATCAAGTGGCTTTGTCAAGATGTCTGCTACCTGTTCTTGAGTCCTGCAATGTTCTAGGACAATTTCTCCATTGTTCACCAATTCTCTGATGTAGTGAAACCTGGTATCAATGTGTTTCGTTCTCTTATGAAACACTGAATTCTTTGACAATGCAATAGCTGAGCTATTGTCACAAAAGATCACTGTCGCTTTTGCCTGCTCTTGGCCTAAGCTTCTCAACATTCTTCTCATCCACACTGCTTGACATGCTGCTGCTGTAGCTGCCACATATTCAGCCTCTGCTGTAGACAATGCTACAATGGACTGCTTCTTAGAAGCCCATGAAATGGCTCCTGAACCCATATTAAAAACATAACCGGAAGTGCTCTTCCGATCATCTACACTTCCAGCCCAATCGCTATCTGTGTACCCAACCAAATCTGAATGTTCTGAGGCATGATATAAAATTCCAAACATTTTGGTACCTTTCACATACCTCAAAATTCTCTTTGCTGCCTGCCAATGTGCCTCCTTCGGCCTCTCCATGAATCTGGAAATCAAACTAACAGCATACATTAAATCAGGCCTAGTAGCTGTTAAGTACATGAGGCTGCCTACAATACTCTTGTACAAACTAGGATCAAAATCCTTGTTGTTGTCCTCTCTGCTGAGCTTTAATCCCATCACTGTGGGAGTGATTGCTGCCTTGCATTCTTCCATCTTAAATCTGCTCAAAACTTGATTTACATATCTTGCTTGAGATATAAAAATTCCTTTTTCATTTTGATCTACTTCTATGCCTAAGAAGTATCTCAACAAACCCATGTCAGTCATTTCAAATTCATCTTTCATGACTGATTTAAAATTCTCAATGAGCTGATCATCATTACCTGTGAAAATCACATCATCAACATATAAAACAACAATTAAAATCTTACCATCCTTTTCCTTGATGTAGACTGTGGGTTCTCCTTCACACTTGTCAAATTCATTATCCAATAGATATGAATCTATCCTGCTGTACCATGCTCTTGGCGCTTGCTTCAGCCCATAAAGAGCTTTCTTCAATTTGCACACTTTGTGCTCTTCACCTTTCTTCTCATATCCAAGAGGTTGTTCCACATAGACCTCTTCCATTAACACTCCATTTAGGAATGCTGACTTCACGTCCATTTGGTAGACTTTCCATTTGTTTTGAGCTGCTATGGACAGCACTGCTCTCACGGTTTCCATTCTTGCAACCGGGGCGAAAGTCTCCTCATAATCTCTCCCATACTGCTGCTTGTAGCCTTTGACAACCAGCCTTGCCTTGTGCCTTTCAATCTTGCCTTCAGCATTGCTCTTGGTCTTGTAGACCCATTTCACACCAATGACTTCTTTGCCTTTTGGTAACTCAACCAAATCCCATGTTTTGTTTCTCTCTATGGCATTCATCTCCTCATCCATAGCTTCTATCCATTTCTTATCTTTAATAGCTTCTTCAAAATGAATAGGATCATCAACATGACAATACAAGGCAAATAAGGAATTCATTCCTTCTTCATAAATTTCACTTAGATTTCTAAACTTCTTACCTCGTTCACTTGGTGTGCAAGTGCTTGAAGATGCACTTGAATTTCCTCCTTGTGGTGTGCTTGGAGAAGCACTCTCATTGATCCTCAATGGTGTACCTTGCTGTCCTTGTGTTGGCGCTGTTGTTTGGGGATTCATTTCAGCCACCTCATCTTCATCTTCATCATGAGACAAACAGTTCTTGACATTGACTGTTTTCTCTATGCTTCCATCCCAAGCTTCCTCTTCTATGAATTGAACATCCCTGCTGACAAAGAACTTCTTGGTAGATGGAATGTACAGCCTGTAGGCTTTGGATTCATCACTGTATCCAATGAAGATGCATTTCTCCCCTTTGCTGTCCAACTTCCTCCTTAGCTGATCTGGAATGTGTGCATAGGCCACACATCCAAAAACTCTCATGTGGGTGACTCCTTGCTTTCTCCCACTCCATGCCTCTTCTGGCACTTTGTTCATGACTGCTTTTGTAGGACACCTGTTCAATATATAAACTGCACAATGTACAGCTTCAGCCCAATACTCATTTGGCAAATGCTTTGCCTTCAACATGCTCCTTGCCATATCCATGATGGTCCTGTTCTTCCTTTCAGCAACTCCATTTTGCTGTGGGGTGTACCGAGTTGTAAACTGTTTATGAATTCCATTTTCTCTACAGAATTTTATGAATTCCTTGGAGATATACTCACCTCCTCTATCAGTTCTCAATACTTTTATGTGCAGCCCGCTTTGGTTCTCCACAAGTGCTTTGAAGTTTTGAAATTTCTCAAACACTTCACTTTTGTTTTTAAGGAAGTATATCCAAGTTTTTCTTGTACAATCATCAATGAATGTTAGGAAATATAGGCTGCCAGCTAATGATGGAGCTTGCATTGGTCCACACAAATATGAGTGGATAATCTCTAAGGGTGTCTTTGCCCTTATGCTCTTCCCTGATGGAAAACTTTCTCTATGTTGTTTTCCCAAAATGCAGCCTTCACAAAGGCTGTCCGGTTTCTCTATCAATGGTAATCCCTTTACCATTCCTTTTCTGCTCAATAAGTTTAGGCCTCCAAAATTTAGATGCCCGAATCTCAAGTGCCATAACCAGTTCTCATCCTTTGGCACGCTTTGGAAGGCCTCTTGGGTGACTGCTGCCATTTCCCTTTTGTTTTTCATGTCTGCCCTGATCCGGAGAGGGAACATCCTGTTCCTTGTCATCCTCACTTCAGCAATGCATCTTTTGCTGGGTGGTATATCCATGATGGTGCACACATCATTTTTAAAGAAAACATTGTAGCCCTTATGGACAAGCTGTCCAATACTCAAGAGATTACATCTCATTCCGGGGACATAGTATACATCTGCTATGGTTTTCCTTTCTCCTTGCTTTGAAAGTATTTTTATTTCTCCTCTTCCCATAACAGACACTTTACTATCAGTTCCTAGTGTGACTTCTGATTTCACATTTTTATCTAGGGCAGAAAAGAAGGCTATGTTTCCGGTCATATGGTTGCTGCAACCTGAGTCTAAAAACCATATGTCCTCACTATGTGTTTCAGCCATGTTACAAGCTAACAGGACATTTTCTTGACTGCTGTTTTCTCTTGTAACATTTGCATTTTGTCTGCTGTTCATATCATGCTGTTTCTTTCTACAATCACTAGCATAATGTCCATACTTTTTGCAATAATAGCATTGAACATTAGATTTATCATACCTTTGTCCTTGAGCATGATGTTGTCCTCCTTGTTGGCTGCTGCCTTGGCCTTGGTTCTGATTTGGATTGTTGCCTCTTCCTTGTGCATTTGATGAGTTGTTCCTTCCACCTCTATTCTGGCTTCTGCCTCTTCCTCTTTTGTTTCCTCTGCCTTGACCTCTGCCTCTTCCAAAGGACATCTGGGTCTTGAAGGCTTGCTCAAGAGATGAGTTTTCATTCCTACTCAACCTCTGCTCATGTGTTATCAGTGATGCATGCAGCTCATCAACTGAATAGCTTGAGAGATCCTTTGTCTCTTCAATGGTGGTGACTATGGCATCAAACCTTGAGGGTAAGACCCTCAATATTTTCTCCACAATTCTTCTGTCTTCAATGGTTTCTCCATGAGTTCTCATTTGTGTGATTACACCAATCACATGAGTGAAGAATGAGTCAATGTTATCTGACTCCTTCATGTTCAAGTTCTCAAAATCCTTTCTCAGCAATTGTAGCTTTGCTGTCTTCACTCTCTCCATGCCTTGATAGGCTGTCTTGAGGGTTTGCCATGCTTCATTTGCTGTCTTAGCTGCTGCTAACCTTGGAAACACACTCTGGTCTACTGCTAGATACAACAACATACGGGCTTTCGAATCCTTCTTCCTATTGCTCTTCAGCTGATCTTTCTCTCCCTGAGTTAGTGCATTGAACTCAGTTTCATCTGCTGGTTCTTCAAAACCTTCCTCAACTATTTCCCATAAGTCTTGAGAGGCAAACAGGGCTGTCATGGTTATTGCCCAGTAGTCATAGTTTTTCCCATTAAACTGTGGGAGCTGGGTGTTAAACAAACCCATACCAGTGCTTGTGCTGGCCATTCCTTGACTGTGTATGTTTAAAAACAACTGACTGTTTCTTCAGCAACACAAAAAAAACTTTTGAAATACCTGAATCCTTTGATGTCTGAGTCTTCTGTCTCCCTGAGAAGTTTTGCTGCAGCTACAAACCTTCTCCCTTCAGCTTCTTTGTCACCTTCAAAGAGCCTAAGCCTGCTCCGATACCACTGTTGGGTATTTTTCTAAGGGAAAATACCAAAAACCAAATATTCAAACACACAGAGGCAATGCTCTGTTTCTTTTGCTCCAGGATCTTTTGTGCACACAGAAGACTTAAAAAAATTCACTGAGGAACAGAGGATTTCACCATAAAATATTTCTATTCATTAAAACAAAAAAAACATTCACTGTGTCTCCATATGAGAATTTACACTGCTGGAAAAATTCCCATTAACATTTACTGCTGTAAAACCTCCATTCACATTTACTGGTGTAAAACAATTTTACATACTGCTGTAAAAGCAAAACTTACACAAACTTACAAAAACTTACTTCGAGCTTAAAAAAAACTTCACAAAACATTACAGAATGTATTTGTGCACTGCTGTGCATACATCCTCTGGTTCTTCTTCTTCTTTTACCGCACCATCATCGTTTTTCACTGCTGTGAATACACATACATTTTACCTCCCGTGTGCAATACATAAATAAAAATCAACACACTCAAAAACATGAAAACTTATTACATATATTACGAACATTAATACATGCCGTATATAAGAAACATATATAAAAATATGTATTAAAACGTGCCCATACTCATATTAAGAGGGCCACCTAAAACTTCGTACCACCATTAAATTCCAAGACATTTCTTCCACAGCGGTCAAACTCAAAAATCAAACACTCCACGCAATGGTTTTAATTTAATGCAGGTTCGTATGCAGCTCTAGGTGATCAACGGCGGAAAACACGAGAGCACATCCAACGGTGGACAACAATATCGGAAACGCAACAAGTGCTGAACATTAACCTCCGAGAAAATGACGTTGCGTTACGTCAGGGCTGAACCACGTGTCAGCTCCAAATTGTATCGGAGCTCCTTCCCGGATTATTCCTTCGTCGGTAAATCGCTCCGAGAAAATCTGGTGAACGGTTTCTGGCTTGGTTCACGGTTTCTGGTGGTCTGCGTTGAAATTAGATTTCAACATTTTCCTTCCTCCCTTCTCCTCCCCCTTTTGAATTCTGCTCGATGGCCTTTATTTGGTTTTTTGGCGGTGGCCGCTCTTCCACCAGCAGCGACCGCTTAGTCCCCATGTCATGTATCACCTCTCCATCTCTTTTATGGTCACGTATAAATATATGTATATACTTTATGATTTAATAATGACATTTCTTTATGTTTTATTAAAGTACTTAATTTTAATATTAAAATTATAACATTATTTTAAGAACCCTTTTAATTGATTTCTTATATATATATTTTTAATCATTTTATTAAATTTATTAATATAATTTTTATTAATGATCTGAGATATATAATTTATTAGCCCTCTTTTGGTACTTACTTATTAATCATAATACATTAAGTAATATGAGTGTTGATGGATGAATAGAACCTTCATTCGAAGAAATGTCATGATATTTGGTACTTATAGTTAATTTAGTATATAAATACTAGTGCGGTGTATGCGACACATGCATATCTAGCTATCATATGCATGCATCGTATGTCTGCTATTATTCTTGCATTCTCTATAGACTATATTTATAATAGGTTGTTGCATACACTCCCCTTTCAGAAAACTTCGTCACGAAGTTAGTGTTTTTATTTTATATGATTACTTATAATAGTAATTAGTACATTCCTCTTAGGATTGATTTTTTTTTTTTTTTACAACTTTAATGAACATGTCTTACTTTAATCAGATCCCCAAGCTATTACAAAATCATCCTATCCTTCCTAATCTCTTCCGCTCCAATCCTATCCATCCTCTACTGGAGTATGCCATGGCGTCAATTTTTCTGACCTAACCATTCATAAACTCTAAGGATGACAACGTCGGTTATACCGACCTGATTCCTAGTAGGCATCCAGCAATCATCATCACACATCCAGGGGAGCGTGATTCGCACAGTCCTCCCATGACTTCAGGGTTCAGAGGATAAACGGTGGGCAACACCTCCACCCCTCCCAATAGAATTAGGGTTAATACCCTATCATAGAATCTCTTTGAGCCTTAATTGTTCTGAGGTTTTGTCATCACGTGGTCATTTTGGTAACGGATATTATCTGCAATCATACACTTGTCCATGCATTTATAAAATGTGCATTAACATATTCAAAATAACTTATGTATAATTCACATATGTCAACTACAGTATAACATATTTTGCCATATTCTATTCATGTCATTGATTTTCATATTAAAATGTAATTATTCTTTGATTTCTATCTCATCAATCATATTGATATGTAAAATAAAAATAAAAATAAAATTATAAATATCACATCCTAAAATAAGTCATGATTTATATAAGTATCCATGCACCAGCAACGTTAAGCATAATAATTGGAAATCATTCTTTCGTGTATTGATCGTGCATGAAATTTATGGCTTTCATTCCTATATGTTTAACGCTAAACATAGGTATAGCTGTTAGTTGTGAAAGTCCAATGATGTTGAAGTAGTGAACGAATAATAACATTGAAATGACTCCGAGTACACAATGTGAAGGAAAACTTCATCATTGAAAACCTTGGAAAGGACATCAAGGAGGCAGCAGTAGTAGGACATCAACCGACAATTTATAATTTTCTTTTGCTTCTTTTCAAGAGTAAAATTTTATATCATAATCGTTATCCTGGGTTAAGTCATTGTTTACATAAGAAAGAACTAGGCTATCATCTGAATACGCTTCTTCTCAGCTTTTCTGATCGTATTTGCATATCTGGAGTGGTAAATAATAGAAAAACTAGAAATAGTAGTAGATCCATAATATAGTACAGTTATATGTTTATTAACGTGATGAGAATAGAGATCTTGCACAAGTGCCTTTTCCAATGGAAATTTACTATAAGAGTGGAATATCTAGATTTCCATTAACAGAAGTGAGAAGTTGACTGGTATCCAAAGGTAAACCTATAGTGGTAAGAGTTTTTAGTTGAAGAGGAACTATCCATCAATATTATATTAAAAATGGAGTACAATTGCATTCTGGTTGGGTAAGTTACGTTCATGTTCTCTATTAATGAGAATAAGAATAAAGAGAGTTCGTTGTTGAAATTTGGTACCGGAGGACAGGGGGTTCCCTAAGGCTTTGATCTTTGGCCTAGGGAAAAGTGTCCAAAAGAATTTAATTTTTCTCCTAAAGTGACTTTATAATTTTTATAAAGTCAAATCTAATTTAAAAGTGACTTTAAGTGATAAAGTTACTAAAGTCTAATTTAAAAGTGACTTTAATAAAGTCAATGTAAAATTAGAAAGGAAAAGTGACTTTGGAAATAAATGACTAAGTGGGTCTTTATTAAAGTGGGGTGAAGTAAAAAATAGAAAGTGAGATTTAAATGAGCATTTAATCTCAGCCCTAGATCTCAATCTATTTCAGCCATTGGATTTAGGGATCACCCAAAAGTCACTTAAGGTTAGATTAAAGGAGGAAAAGGTCATTCATTCTTTCATGAGCAGATTGGGAGAAGGAGAGCAAAAGAGCAAGGGAGATTTCTGGACAGGGAGGAGAAGGAGACAGCCACTTGGCACACATTCCAAGGCAGCATTCCAACAAGTCCGTACAGCTAAGTTAGAATACAGTGAAAGGCGGATTTTTGGGCATGAATTTCAAGGAGGCCATATAGCAGTTTGCACAGAAATCGAGGAGCAGAAATCTGAGTTTGCTAGCACGATTTTCAAGGAGGCCGTACAACAGTTTTCGGCACAAAAATTGAGGAAATCGTACAACAGAATTTCTGGCAGCTTGCACGATTTTCTAGGCAGGCCGTACAACAGAATTTAAGGCTAAAAATTGGCACAAAAATCGAGGAGGACGTACAACATTTATTGTTGTTCAGATTTTGCTATTTGCAAGTTTTTCAGTTGGCTGTGAGGCACGGAAAACGAGATAAGTTGTAAAAGTTTACTTGCTGATTTTTTGTTGAATATTTCTCACTGTAAAAAGCATTTTTCAGAAGTAAGAAGGAGCTCTCGAACTGGTTTTCCCTAAGAGTTGTAGGGGGTTTTTCCAGGGTCACCTTGACAAAAAATTACTGTGTTTAAATGTGTTGAATGGTTGTTTATATGTGCTGATTTTTATATTTCTGCATTTTTCAGCATTCTGTAAAATTTCCAGAATTTGTGTTTTCAGCAAATTTTTTTTTTTGTTGTTAAATGTATGGATATGGGAAAGGGCATTTAACTATTTTGGAGAAATAAGGTGAAACTGAAAAGCGGGGTGGGACATGAGAAATTTTTACATGGTATCATAGCTTGAGTGCTGAAGTGCAGTTTGGGACAGCAAGGAGGAAAATTACAGCCTACTGATTTTTCACTCGGAAAATTCCAGCAAGCTAATTTTTCACAAACAACAGTGTTATCTTTACTACAGCAGTGCTATTTTCAGTTTTTAGGACAGCAGGATGTCATTGGGATTGAGGGTGTAGGATAGGTTGGATGGGCATAGCAATTACAGCGTTTGGAAGGAGAGAATGCAGAGTATCTTTGAGGAAGCAAAAGTCTGGGACATCATGGTGCATACTACACAGAACCCTGTTGTTGTACCTACTGATGCTACTCAGTTGGCTGAGTATAATAAAAAGAACAACAAGGGTAAGAGACTGATTCTAGACGGAGTCAAAGACCATTGCATTCCTCATGTGAGAGGAAAGAGAAATGCCCATGAGATGTGGACAGCATTGTCCAATTTCTACCAGAGTACCAATGAGAACCGGAAAATGGTCCTGAAGGAGAAGCTGAAGACTATTAAGATGGGTAATGATAGTGCAACTGGATATCTCACAAAGATTACTAATGTGAGAGATGAGTTGGCAGCAGTTGGAGAGGACATTCCATCCACTGAGTTGGTGCGGATTGCAGTGAATAACCTCCTCCATTCATGGATGAACTTTGTTGATGGGGTTTGTGCACGTGAGACCCTTCCCACATGGGAGAGGTTTTGGGATGATTGCATTCAGACAGAGATCATGAAAGGTCAGCTTGGGGCAGCCAAGCCAGTTGAGCAGGATGAGGATGTAGCACTGTTGGCAGGAGGCAAGAAAGGCAAAGGGAAGAAGTAGGCTTCCACAAGCAATGGTGGGGGCAAAGGCAAAGGTAAAGGTAAACAGGGTAACACACAGAAGGACTATTCCAAGGTGAAGCGTTGGAATTGTCAAAAGATGGGACACTATGTAGTTGTGTTTCCAGAGAAGAAGAAGAAGAAGGGGAAGAACTAGAGCGTGACAACTTTAGCAGAGGTTGAGGACTTTGCAATTCGTTTTGACCGGGAGTTTGGGTTCACTGCGTATGAGTCCTCTAGTGCAGGATCATCTGCCACACAGGTTCAGAGGGAGCATGCTTTTCTCTTGATTAGCGGAGAATCTTCGGGTATACGTCACATGACAGGAGTCCGTGAGTACTTCTCAGAGCTTTCAAAGAGTGGCACTGATATAGAGGTAGTACTTGGTGATGACATAGTTGTTAGAGAAGTCGGGGTGGGGACACTGACATTTCAGAGGGAGTCCAAACCTCCCTTGAAGGTGTCAGATGTTCTTTATGTGCCAGGGATGAGGAAGAACCTCATATCCGTAACTCATAAAATAATAACATGAGAAACATCAACACAAACAAGCACATATAAGAACACAAGTATTTATGGTGGAAACCCTTTCGGGAGAAAACCACCCAACTACTGTTGCACTGCTCAATTATTTTATTAATATGTTGAACAAATTTTACATGGATTAGCTTACATCCATTAGCCGGTAGACTCAACTTCCTTTACAATATGATGACACATATCAGACATGAATATTGTTTCTCTCACGGATCTACGAAAATATATCTGCTAGAAGCTCCCACGACCAACAATCCTTTCCCAACTACTATTGGACTATCCAACTCCAATTGGATGGAGAAATATCTTCCTTCTACTGAATCTACCAAATCACTATCTACTCTAAAGCTTCCACTCCTTCAATTCATCCATGCAAACCACATTTCATAAATGTTTCATACTAGGTTCTCAATCTGCCCAACATGAGCAACCCAACAACACCATCATTTTTCACAACAAATCTAAATCAAGAACTTTGTCCTGGAGAGAGTTATTTCTTCACTTCTTCTCACACCAAAACACTGCTCTCAAATACACCACAAGCTCCCAATTTTCTGCCACAAACAACACACAAATTTTGAATCTTCTTCTCAACTCTATCTCTTATTTTTGCACACAATTCTCTGATAAAACTCCGCAAAACAATGTAAGCAGTTGTTGCAATCTCTGCTCTCTCACAATGCCTCACAATGGCATACTCACACACTCTCAAGACCACCAACCCAATAGACTCAAACCCTTCCTCTATTTATCATTTTTCTTTGTTAAGTCACTTAGTAAATGTTACAGGTTATGGATCACTAAACAATTCTTTTCACATGCTTCAGATTTAGTTGAGATAGGCTTTTTGACCAAATCAACCACTAACTCCACTAACCCTTTGATATCTTCAACCTTGTTCAACTTCTAGAGGCTCCAAGAACTTTTTTGACCATACGTCGAAAAATTTCGATCAAGAACATCGCCACAACACAAAAATCAATTGAGTAGCGCGAGGAATGCGGAGAAAAACTTGTGAAATCCCCTAGTCGCATTGGTTCCATGCGACTGGAACCTTCAGAAGCACCCATAGGCATACCTGCCAGTGACTGAAGCTTTTCAGTTGCTCCCATGACCCATCACCCGTGTGATTGGGGTAGACGATGGTCAAAAATCAGTGAAATCAGCGCCGATTCTACTCAACCTTCTTCCAAAGCTTGAAAATCCTTAGTAGGACCTCTGAAAGTCACTCACACCTCTACAACACTTCACCAAGTCACTACCATATCACCAACACCATCACAAGTAAAACTAGGTTGATTAGGATGCCAACCAACATCCATACTAAACATCTGGGCCATCAAACTTCTCTAGAACATCTCTGCCATTAGTATGTAGCTCCAGTACCTATCAGACATCCTCCAACACCTGTACAACCATCTCAATTCCTCTCCAAGCCCTATATATCATAGCATCAACATGTGGACCTACTCTGGGACATGGAGACCTAATCAATAAGGCTCCTTAACTCTAAACCCTGTAGCATCGATCAACACCTGTATGCAACAAGATGATCAAGGAGATCATCATATCTCTACTTTGTATTGACCATGCAACACAACTGCACAACTAATCATCAATGCAACTACAACACACCATCATCCAATTCAATAACAAAAACATGAACATAAAGACCATGACAACCTCTGCTCACACTCTCTATGTATCACTTGCAAATCACTGTTCCATCCCCACATATCCAAGCTAGTAGCCATCTGCAACCACACATACACATGCATAACCAACTCACTTGCAACCCAAGCAACCAGGTTGACATCAATTCCAACCAACAACACATATCCAACACACATCAATGCCAACAATAGGATGGGGACAAGAGCAAGTGGCTAAAGACCAAAGATAACCACATAGTATGAAAAGCAGGGGTGGGCAGAAGCCAACCAAAGGATTGAATTTGAAAATAATGGGAGAATTCAGGGGTGACGTGATTGACACACCAATAGATATACACAACAAGTATATGAGAGTAACAAGGGCAAGCCAAAGAAGGATAATTAGGCTGCAAAAGAAGGGATGGAATGGGTGGCTCCGTTATCACTTATAACTTCTTAGTTTAAAGCGTTTTGACTGTTTGAAACGGAAAATATATGGGATTGAAAAATATTTCATTTTGTAATTCGTTTTAGAATGTGATGTATTAAGAGACATCAGAAAAAGTTATGAGAACATTTGCAAAAAGCAAAAAACAGGGAACTAATGGTCTTATAGACTATTTTTAGTCTAGTGGACCTTGAAATATCATATCATTTCATTATATATAACCTTTTTGCATATTAAATAATAGGTGTTGATTTACATTTTTCATGCTTTTTGTATTTCTGCATTATAAGTTTTTTTTAATGTAAAATTTTACTTAAATTATGACGGAAAGTAATTGATATTAAACATGTTATTTATTTGAGAATGAGCTATTTTCAAAGATTTTATTTTTGGATGGTTTTCTATACTGCTTAAAAACAAACAATTTCTCCACAAATATTTAAAAACCATGTATAAATATTACAACCATATCTATAAATTATGGCGTGTTAATGTTGCAATAAGACCTTCAAGTCCAATAAAATGTTTGAAATAAATAAATATATATATATATATATATATATATATATATATAATATTGAAAAATACATATTTTTTTCAAAATTAAATATTATACATTGCATTGGTCAATACTAAACTAATAATGATTAACAAGAAAATCACTTGCTAAAATCTTATCTTGACAGAGAATAATAACTACATTAAAATATAACAAGGTTAATACTTATATTCTCAAATTATTTTAATATATTTTTTTTTAATGTCTTTTTCATAATGGTTAATAAATTTTATATAAAAAGTGTTTTTTATCCATTAATAAAATTTTCAAAAATAAATATAGATATAATGCTCATTAAAACATTTTTATTATACAAAAAATATGATTTTTTTATTATAAATATATAAATTATTATTATTATTATTGTTATTTTAAATTTAAACATTAAAATATAACTTTATTAGTTTAAAAACATATATTTTTATGATAAATATACAAATTAAAATGTTTTAAGATTTCTAAAATTTTGTTGAAAGATTTTAGTTTGAATGGTTTAGTGAATAATTTGTTTCCCAATATATAGGTTGGAAACTCTTGAGACATATTATATTTGACTTCTTAGTAATTCTTTCTAAATTATGAATTCTAAATTTTTTATTACTGTAATAGTGTTGTTTTTGGAGGTCATTATTGTATGCATTTTGCTAAGATTGTGTCCAAAGTTTGAGGGGACACTCCACCCATCCTCAAGGACTAGTTGAACCAGTTAAAGACCAATTGAACTAGTTGAAGACCAATTGAAGTAGAATAATTAGAAAATACCTATTTAAACTTTCATACCCTCTTTTGTAATCATTGTGCTTTAATTGGTCATTAGAAAGAGATAGAATGTCCACCCAAACCTTGAATACAATGCTGGTAAAATACAATCAACAATGACCTCTAGAAACAACACTATTATGATTATAGAATATGGAAATCTATAATCTCTTATTTTTATTACTATTAAAAAATGATTTCTAAACTTTTTTATTCTATATCAAAAAATTAAAATGCATATATATATTCAATTTTAATGTTTTTACATTCATCTTAACTATAATAATAATATATTGAAAAAATCTAATTAGTTAATTTCAAAATATTTAAAAAAAATCTAATTTATTAATCTCAAAATATTTAAAATAAATATACATCTATAAAAAAAAAAAAACAAACAAACTTTTTATTTTTATGGGTTACAAAATATTTTATAATTCAAAGTTTTAATAAACTATCTTAAATTATATATATAAACTTTAAAATAAAATAAATATTATTTATAAAAAAAATTCTTACTCCGTCTCAAAACCTGACTCCATTTTTCTTTCCTTTTTATTGAGATACAAAATATTTTATAAAAAAAATAAAATAACTCTCTCAGTTTTTAATAATTAAACATACCTTTACGACATGTTAAGTATGCTCGGTTTTCTTTTATTAATGATAATTTCATAAATTCAAATATTAAAAATGTTTTTTACATGTTAAGTATGCTCGGTTTTCCTTTTATTAATGATAATTTCATAAATTCAAATATTAAAAATGTTTTTTACACTTTAACAAGGTTTTTGAAAAGTTTAAGGGTATTAAAAATTAAATAAAAGTTTTAAAATAAAAAACCGTTTTATTAATTAAAACATTATAAATTAAATAAAATATTTATAATTTAAAATTAAATAATTTTATAATTTAAAACTAAATGAAAATTAATAAAAAAAATTGATAATTAAAAATATAAAAATATTAAATAAAAATATTTATAATTTAAAACCAAATAAATATACTGAAAAACAAATAATGGAGCGAGAAGATGAAAAAACAAAACCAAAACTAAAACCAGAGAAAAAGTTTTTTTACAAAAGCTAGCTGAAAGAGAGAAAGAAGGAATATTTACACGACGATCCTCGATTTTGTGTACTCAATTCAAAATTTGAAATGCATCAAAATTTGAAATGCATGCCGAATGCCCGATGGAATGCCTGACCCCTTATCATACCAAAAAGCTATAAGCTATCATCTCAGAGCGCCTTGACCGTTTGAAAGGAAGATTATATAAGACGTTTTCGCATGCCAAAGATGTCCAGATTTTCATCTCTTCTTCTGCTTCTTTACATTGCATTGGCTTGTCTTTTTTTTTTCTTTTTTCTTTCTGTGGATGTTTGTTTCTTTTGCATGGCCATGCATCTTGGATTTTATAATTTTAATTTGCTGTTACCTTTTGACTGTAATTTGTGTGTTCTTTTATGTTTTTATTGCAATTCATCATTCTTTCTTTTGCCCTGCTTGTTTGCATCAATTACCCTGGTGATTTTATTCTGTTGTTGTAATGTAGAGCAGGAGAATTGAAAAAGAATGTTGGCCATTGGAGTGGAAGGCAGGTATGGTTTGTTTTTAAATCTAGGTAGTTTTTATTGATAAATTTGTACAGTGAGAAGCTTCCTCGTAGATAATGCTTAATAGTTATCTTCTGGTTTTAGCTGCATAGAGCCCTAATCATTAAACCGACTGTCTTCATTATTTCTACATCACAATGAAGCTGTGCGAATTGCAAGGCCTTTAACCATAGAGATAATGCTTTTATTTTTCTTTTGGCAATTCTTGCATTTGGGTTTTGACCTGGTTAATAATTTTGCCACAGGTGAAAGGAAGGGTTTGCAACAGGTGAAAGGGAGGCTTATGACACGAGAAACTTTGGTTTCTATACCTGTCTTTTGTTTATTTGCCTCAATCTGCCTCAGGGGCGGTGTACACATATTTCTTAAATGGTGTATATTTGGTTTGCAGTGAATATGGGAAAACAAGATTGCAACGCAGGACAGGATACGAACGTGCCAAAGGATGCTCGTACACCTTTTGGTTTCATCATTAGGTAAGGTAAGCCAACTTACATCTTTTAATTCTCAGTTGCCAAGACATAAAACATTCACCATTCTCGGTTTACTTAACAATATTGTAACAGGTGGAGTCAGCTTGACAGGCCGGACAGGCAAAGTGCCGGAGGATGCTCGTACGCCCTTTGCTTCATCATTACGTAAGCGGCGATCCTTTATTTCTCGGTTTCCAAGACAGAAAAAACATTCACTAATCTCGTTTAATAATATTGTTAACAGGTCGAGAGGCACCTGATTTGTCTTTTATCCGGCGAACAGATGTTCGTACACCTTTCGTGCGTTATAAAGAGTAAGGAAGGTACGGACCTTTCAACTCTCGCTTTCCTAAAGAGACAAAAACATTCATTGATGTCGGTATTCGTAGTCTTTGCTGGTACATATTAGATGATGAGTTTTAACATTAATTCTTTCCATATTTCATCTTTTGCTCGCATTCTTTTTTCAGGATAAATCACCAGATATGGTTTTGTTAGTTAACAGGCTGCACTAATTTGTATGGAGCGCTAAAAGTACTCTTATCGTTCGAGCTGTTGGAAGGAGTCATGGATACAAGCCTGCTGAAGAATATCACGAGCCTCTGTCATGTATGTACACATTGTTTTGGTTGTATGTTTTCGGTTGGCTGTCTTTTCCCTTTTCATTTTTATCCATTTGCTAGGCGATTTAATTTGTATGTTGTTAAATTTATTTTCTAATTTATATATTTCGGACGAGCCTTAAACTTTTAGTTATGTATATCGATGTTGTTATTTTTCTTTTCTAATTTTTAGATAGTTCAGGCTAGCTTTAAACTTTTAGTTATGCATGTCTATATAGTGGATAATGGGATTCCACCTTGGTAGAGAATGGCAGAGAGCCATAGGAGTTGTATCATGAAACCGATACTGTATAGAGTTAAAATTGGTTTTCATAGGTTCTGCCAGTTGAAGACAGCCATGCAGTCCAAAACTTATCTTCTTCTTCGTTCAGTGATTTCATGGTCCACCACTAACTTGGAATTCCCATGAATGTTGATATCATTTAATCCTATTTCTTATGCTATGATCATTAGAATGGTGGATGCAGTAATCTCTACGAAATTGTTTGTGCCCTGTACCAGATCACATTCAAAATGATTCTATGCTTATTAGAGATCTCTAGGCTGCCTCCTGTCCCACATATGATTGGATTGTTTTTGCTAGTAGCACTGTCAAAATAGTTTTAAGGACTGTTGGAGTTGATCTGTAGGTTCCCTGACTGCCCCTTTTCTGACTCGTCTGCCTTATCAAAATTTCTGTAGGACCCTTTTATCCTCCAACCATGCTTCCCGAGCCTCACATACCAATTCTCCTTTTCACTTTCCTTTTCCTCCAGTCATTTCTTGGTAAATTAAGGAGAACATGATTTATGTTTCCCCTATTCTATTTCCAGAGGAAATAAAGTCCAGGGCCCTGCTATGATCATTTTTGTAGATAATCCCATGTTAAGATTTTGTTCTTCAAGGAAAGCCATAGAAATATCCTAGTAGCATGAAATTTCCATAAAGTGTCATCTCCATATTTATCATTATGGGTCCTCAAGGCTATCATATCCAACTTTCACTTGATATAAACCTCCTTGTTTGTTGTCCAGAGAACCTGTTAGATTGTTAAAGTACTCTGGTTGAAGGTTTAATTTAGTGTATTTGCATCTTGCTTCCATTCCTCTATTATATGGGCCCGAATCTGCCTGAATCCCCAAATCATTAGCCTTCTTCTATAGCCCACTGTCCACCAATTAACCTGTTCATGACTATAAACATCTCTGCTAGAAAGTGTAAGTTTCTATCATGAAGGAAATTTATGACTTGTTGAGATAACCTGGGCACCTCCAGACCTCCAATCCAAGGGTCTCTTCTGATTCACACCCCTTGTACATTTCCTACTAATTAGTTGAGATTGTCTCCTAGGAGCAAATATGTTTCCATGAATTGTCCCAGTTCAATCGTCAATATATTCTTTTCCATAAATGATTGTCAAATCTCTTTAGTACACATGATCCTCCAAATATTTTTGCAGCATGATCATTGGATAAAATGGGTCCTTCAATCCCCTACTTCCCCATTTTTTTCTTGGGTTTTGGAAAATAAGGGAATACATCCGTTTATTTTTCCAGCCTATAAATATCTAAAACAGACCTTCCTAATGTTGTTGAGGATCCCTTTAGGTATATAGCCATGCCATCCAATGAAATGGGGTTACCTTTATCACAATATTTATTAATGTCAGTCTCCTGGACCTATTGCATCACAGATTTAGTTTTATATCCATTTTTATTAGGTGGGAACCTAGGTACTTCATAGAATCATCATTTTTTTTGACATGGTAATGCAGTGAAGCCTTGATCCTTCCTTATCTATAATCACTAACCTGATACATGATTATAGTAAATTTGTCTAGACTGATTTGCATCCTCATTAGGAAGCAATAATGTTCTATTGCTTTCCCTATGCACTTTGTTTCTTTGACTGCGCCCATTCCAAACAGAAAATCATATACAAACATGTGAGAACTATTTTGGGAATGGTGTTAACTGTGCTCCTTTGAAGTTCCTGTCTACTTTTAGATTATTCAGGTACTTCTCAGGCCTTCTGCCACCCACAAACGTAAGACAAAGGACAACCTTGTCTTAATCCTTTTCCAGGTTTGGAGAAATGTGTGGCAGAGCCATTTATCAATACTACGTAAGTGGTCGTAGAGTAGCATTACTCTATCAGGATGTTAGTTAAGAGGCTCAAAACTTGTATGTGGGGTAACAACAACTGAGTCTACTCTATCATAGGATTTTGATAAGTCCAGTTTGATGATCATGGCTGGTATCTTCTTCTTGATTGAATCAAGAGCCTCTTGAGCTATGAAACTACTTCAAATATTTGACTTCCTTCTCAGAACCCAAAATGCTCATCAGAGAGAACCTTGGATAGGGTTTCATTCTTCTTGCTACTTGCATGAGATTATGGTCTCATGGACCATTCACAATGTAATAACAAGTTTCACTGTATTAATATTTTAAAATGTGTGACTTTTTTTTAAATGTCCAGAAATTGCTGCATTAAAACAAATGTTTAAAGCATTTTCTCCTATCATTTTGTAAATTGAGATTTTGAGGTAAAAAGCATCTTTGCCAAGGACATGTGGAAAAAGCTCACGTAAGGTGGTAGTTAGTGTAGCATCTGCTTGAGCTGATAGCACTTGTTTTGACCAAAATCCACCTTTAGTAGCACCCCAACCTAGTCTATACAAGAAGTAGGACCTCCCGTGTTGTTCACTTCTCTAGACTGCACATAATGCCACTATGAAAACATAAGCTCCAAAACATGTTCATGACTACTTTGTCCCACCCAAGTTGCAGATCGCCCCCAGTCACACACGCTGGGAGAACAACAACAATTGTAACAAAACTAGTTCTCAATCTTTCATGTTGCATTTACCAAAAGAGTTCCAAGGCCTCATCACCCTATCCATTTGGGTATAACCAGATGATTTGATATGCATGAGCGATCATTGTAGTAGATTTCTAACGAATCAAATTATTCATACAATGGAGTAATGTATCCCCGTTGTGAAGCTGCAAATGTCAAACATCATAGAATGCCTTTAGTAACTTAAGCCAATTTGTAAAGCTTTATATAAGCTCTTATATTATGGATTCCTGCATCCTGAATTGCCAAATGCTTGAAACCATCAACAAAAGTAATTATTCCTTTTCTGGATTTTGTTTCTTTTCCAATTGTTCCATCTCACACAAACCAAAGGCTGTGTTAGGTACATATCTTGCTGCCTTTCTGCTGCATAGTTGAGCTCTCCAACATTGCATATATTTCCTCAGTCCCTAGGTGTGACACATCTCCTCTATTGACCTCAATCTAGCCACATCTAGGAGTCTTCCTTAAATCCTTGGATTTCATCATTTTTCTCACCCTTTGATCTAGATTTAAACAGGAATGAAACAAATTACAAAGATAACCATAAATACAGATATGCAGCGGAAATGATACTTTTTTTCATTAATGTAAAATACTGAAATATGCTTACAAACAGAAATGGAAATAAACCAGCTAGGGCGGTGGTAGCTTATCTCTGAGAAGAGATGTGGTGGCTACATGCCTTTGAACTGTGTTACAATGAGGCTTGAAGGCCTATTTATTGTTGAAAAACAATGGAAAACCCTTAACATCCCAAAACCTAACCCTAGAAGATGAAACACCAAATTGTGGGCCCGTTTTGGGTAAGTTGGTACATCAACTTCTCGGGGTCGTAACTTTGGCACCTGATCTTCGTTTGACGCGTACAATAGCTTGTTAGAAAGATCTATCTGAGCACTACAACTTTGGGAAGAGAAACATTACTCCATGGACCCATGTTGCTTCCAAATTTCCCAAAAAACGTCGTTTACGGCCTCAAAACGGCTTCGGAAGTTCAGGATCCGAACACTGCTAGAAATAGTAAATTGTGCTACAATTAAGGAAACTGAAAAACTGAAAGAGATAGTTGTGGGGGTCCAAATGGGATAGATGGGTGGCCACCAACATCTGGATCACCGTTGCTGCATTATTCACTTTCTTGTAGCACCATGGGTGTTTAACAGTAGTACACAAGTATCAATGTTTTCAGGGTCTAACTTTAAGATATGTTCTACTGCAAATTATCCTATCTCAACATTGCAATGGACTCTGTGTTGAGAAATCTAGGGCAAAGATAGTTAAAGGATTTCTCTGGTTGATAATTGCTTGTGATATACTTTTACTTCTTAGCTTATAGTCTTTTCTTTGTTATGCTATTATACTGTTTTTTTCATCAAGACAATTACCAATATGCACAATAAAAGACAAGTGGCACAATATGTAGGCTTATCAACCAGGGCCAAAACCTCTCACCTCTTGAGAGAAAAACCCGA
Organism: Pinus tabuliformis; assembly: GCA_031772625.1. Taxonomy (NCBI): domain Eukaryota; kingdom Viridiplantae; phylum Streptophyta; class Pinopsida; order Pinales; family Pinaceae; genus Pinus; species Pinus tabuliformis. The sequence goes on along the minus strand of CM062806.1, from coordinate 613,823,043 downwards.
TCAAAATTCTTCTTCTAGAACTTCAATTGACATATACCAATACCATGATGCAGAACCTTGACTCTAGTATCCTCCTTGTCACTAACCTTGATGTTCTGCCTCTTCCCTTCCTCGACTTTCTTCTTGATCTCGAACTGCTTTCCTCGACTCCTTCTAGAGAAACTCGGTCTCTATTCTTCACACTGCTCCTTCTCAGTTTCCTCTAGAGATTCTCGGTCTCTAGGCTTTCACTGATCTTCTCTAGAGAAACTCAGTCTATAGATCTCTATCTCGGTCACCTAGAAGAATCCTTCTTTTGCTGCCCTTGAAGAAACTTTTCCTTTGCTTGCCCAGAAGAAACCTCCTCTCCGCTTGCCCATAAGCAACCTTTCCTCTTTGCTGCCCCAGAAGAATCTCTCCTTCGCTTATCCCAGAAGAAACCCTACTTCGCAATACCTAGAAGAATCTCCTTCACTATACCTTCTTCGCACTTCTACTTGATGGAATGCTTGTTGAGTTGCTTTCCTTCAAGTGAGGTAGATTTTGGCTTATATATACACCTTTCATCATGTCCTTTAGGTCGACATGATCACTTGTGGTTGGGTCGACTTGAAGAGGATAAGTGACAAGGTCTTGGAGGATACTTTACGTAGACAAATTTGAAATTTTACAAAGTGTAACATGACTTCATTACATGACAATTACTATCATTTTATGACTAGATGACAAATAATTCCTAAAGACTCTCAATGGGAGTGTTGACTCAAAAATAAAATCTCTTGCTCATGAAACCCATGAAGCAAGTAATACTGCTCGGGGCTCAAGGGATTAGAGCATGATGTATAAGATATAGCAATGAATTCCCCCTTTTAAGGTGGGGCGGTTCATTGCCCACCAGGGGTCAGGACAATCATGGGTTCCTATATGATGAGGGAGGCTCATAGAACTTGTAGGAACTAGGCTAATGGCCATGATAATGGGGTAGAGCTCAAGTATTTGCTTTTCCCCCGTGCTAAATGCTTTTGTCTTGACCATCTTTTGCATTTTCTGGTACTTTTCCTGTTGAATGTGGCCATATATGCTTTTAACTTTCTTTTTAGTTGCATCAACCTCTGGGCTTCATTCCAAGGCATGACCCAAGGTGTGGGCAAGGGAAAGGGGCGAGCTAACGCTACGTGGACTCGATGGAGGGATGTAGACCCAGGTGGGAGAAAAGATGGATGGGGTGATAATGAATGGAAAGAGGGTAATATAAGCAGATAAGGGAGCGGGACCACACAACAAAAATCAGGGTTTCCTGTGAAATACCATACCTAAAACCAAATGATCAGTAAAAGAGATCCCATGGGACTAGAATCCAAGGTTAATTCCTAAAAGGGGTGTAGGGGACAAAAGCACAGACCTAGCCCATCCTTTCTGCTGAATCCCCCCATTAATCCATGGCCAGAAGTGTCCAAGACAAGCAAACTACAATACTCAATTTCAAAATGACAAGGCATACCTTTAGATTTGGGAGGCCCACCTTCAAACATATGATCATGGCAGATGGTCGAGGGACCACATGGTTGACTCAGGTGGTGGAGAAATGGCGTAATGAACTAGATGATGGATGCAAGGGGCTACTTGCTGCCGGCAGAGGACCATCTCGCAGAAAAAATTTCTCCTAGGGATATTAGCCACAAAATGGTGGGTAACATGTACCACATTGGGTTTTTGTAGAACCCAAGTATGACACTTGTTATTCTTGTATTGTGTATACTATAGTGCTCAATATGGGTTTGCCTTGTTGGTTACTTGTATGGACTTAGTTCATGTTTTATATTTTCCTCCCTTGCCTATTTTATGTAAAGGGAAAGGTGTTAAATTCTTTTATCCGAGATCTGATTTACTTTACTTTAAAAATATATTAAAAACCCAGAAAATATTTATCTCAAATATTTATGAAATTGTTGATAAAATAAATTTGATGGTATACTAACTCAGAAAATAAAATGCAACGGAAGTAAACTAGGGAAAGCAATCACACTACAACATCAAATTTGTTCCCAATGCAAGCCTCTTTCATGTTAATTTCCTCCCCAAACTTGGGGCTTAGGCCCATAGAGAATACATAGAAAATTACAACTCTTTGTAACTTGGAACTCAATCCTACTATGAAAAATGCGCTTGTGGAAATTTGCACTATTGAAGAAACTCAATCGCAAGAAAATTAAACCTCCCTCACCAACAACTTGGCCCCTCTCTTTTCCCTCGTATGACCCTTGCGCACTTAAGAAATTTGGCTTCTGTATATTTTGCCCCTCCTATTCATCTGACTTGGCCTCTCTTTGACATCAACTTGGATTCCCTTGAAATTTCTTCTGAAATTCCCTGTTGCAATTCTTCTTACTTCTCTTCAGTCTAAATTAGCCTCTTTCTCTTAAGAAAACCGCTTCCTCTACAATTGTTGTGTCTTCACCTTTTCCTTAGGCTTATTTTATAATTTCATTAAGACAAAATCACCAACCCTAATCTCGAAGTGATCAATGGCTAGAATTGAATCCTAATCCTCAATTGAGATTATATTCTAAGTCACTTAAATAATTTAATTATATATCCTTAGAAATCAAATAAACACAAAATGAAAAAGGTGATTCTCTATTTATATGAGGTCTACTTCTTCTAATTTCTCATTAAAAGCCCCTACGGAACTTTGATTTTTCAGTGGACAAAAGTAAAATTGGGTTACAAGCCAACCCACTAGCTTTATAACATAATATGCCAAAATAAGCATAAATGCATGTGACGTAGACCTAAAAAGGTGATGAATTCATATTGTTTTAGGGATCAAAATGCTCCATCAAGGCAAAGACAAGGCTCAAAAATGTCTTCAAGCATCATGATCATCATCCATCTCAAGGAAATCCCCAAATCACACATCAAAGCAACTCCAAGGGTCGAAAATCCAGCTGTGGGTGCCAGACATCATCTCCATGGGTTTCAGGTGAGAAATGTGGTGCCTCGTATCTCTAGCGTTAGGGATCCATCGGGTGCAACAAGATGTCCTCAATCATACCAAGAATAACCATCCTCCTTTGAGCCCTGGATCATGGCATGCCCCTCAAGTAGAGTGAAGGCCAACTTGGGGGCATGCTTTGTCCATTGGTACATCACCAAAGATCCTCCATGCTAGGCAAGAGAAGCTCAATGTTCTAGTGCCTTGGGCTGCTCTGGGATGCAAATTAATTGCCCAAGTCATCAAAAACGCCTAACGCTCTGCCAAAAGTGGGCAACATTGCATCTGTTATGTCATCATGCTCTCAAGAATGTAGGATATGGCCTGGGAATTATGTGGAGTGGGGTGCCCTCAAGACCTCTAATGCTTTGGATAACCTGTCAAAATAAACTCAAAGTCAAATGAAATCAACCACTCATTAGAGACTAAGATTATAAATGCATCTAAGTGGATCATACTGAAGCATTTAGGGCCATATTAATACTTCAAACCGGGATCACCTTGAAATATTTTACTAGACCAAGTCCATTAAAGGTGTTCCCTATATTTGTAGGGATGGCTAAGTATTCAACCCTATTAGGTGCTTCTAGCCCCCAAGGGGAGGTGGCATTTCTAAGGTTAACCATTCAATTAATAGGCATTGGTGTAAATAAGTGACAATGGAAAGGAAGAACATTCATGGCCAAGTGCCATGGTCAAGAGACCAACTAATGAGAGTCCACATCTTGAGTGTATAGATGTAATGGAGGGAGAAATCATGGATGCATGAGTTACCTTGCTTGTCCTTCTTTTCCCACCCCTTTGGTGCACCTTTTACTTTTTTTTTATAATGATATGTGTTTTGGTGCATAGCTCAAGGGTCAATGCTTGATTTTTATAATATAGCATTTAATTTACCCCTTAAGATGTGGTGGTTTGTAACTAATTAGGGTTGGGACATGTAAGGGTTCCTTTTGATGAGATGGAGCATCAAGTACTTTGGAACTGGGTGATGGCTAACGAGGAGGGTGGAGATCATGCTTGGCTTTTGCCCACTTGCTAAATTATGTCTCAGCCATCTTTTGCATTTTGATCTCATTTTCGTTCATTGTGGCCATATTATGCCTTTCCATTCTTTTAGCTTCATCAACCTCCAGGGCAATGCTTTTTGGCCCTACTCAAATATGTAGATAAGAGAGCACCAAATCCCAATGAAGCAATGGTAGTTGAATGCAAAGAATAGAGATAGTATCAAGGGCTTATAATGTGTTTTGGAAGGTGTTATGTATGGTAAAGGGAGAATGAACACGCTATTTCAAATCTAGGTCTTCCAAGTAGTGCCCCTCCTAGAACCCTAAGTCCTTGGGGGAAGTCCCATTGGACTAGGGATACAAATTAACCCCCTTAGTAAAGTGAAAAAACAAATTTATAGCCGATATTGGTCAGTCATCTAGATCACCCCTTTCTCCATACTAAATGCCCAAAACACTAAGTAAAAGCACCAAATTGCAAAATGATCAAAGTACTTGTTGAGTGGTATCCCATCATTCAAGAGGAGTGCTGGATAGTGACATGTATAGTTACTGGTGTAGATGGTGGAGGCGCTGACATATCATCATCGTCAAGCTAATGTGTAGGGTTGTTGGCTGGTCAGATATCCAAAATAGGAGAACGTTTTATTTGTTAGGGTTACCCATTTTGGTGGGTAACACCTCTCTATTTTATTTTATGTGCTAGAATAGTGTAATAAGCTCACATGAATGGAATTAAGGAAGTGAACTATTTTCTGTTATTCTAGAATCACATATGCAAAAATGTGAGTGTAGCTAGAGACTCTAAAACAAGAACAAATACAACTTGTCAACCTCTATTTTTGACCAAAATTTTCCTTTTCTTCATATTTCCATTGGACCCTGAGTGATTTATGTTATCTCTTTAGCCAAGATATCCCTTGAAGAGTGGGAAGTAGGTTAGGTCACACGTTATTTTGTTATAATTTTGGTTACTATGTCATTTCTCTATGATGAGTGTCAATTTAATTCATCCTTTTGATGGCTCCTTTTGGGTTGAAGCCATTGTTAGTGAATTGGAATTACTCTTCCTTGGGAAACCCCCCCTTACCCCTTTTCTCTTTCTTTCATGGGAGATTTCTTATCCTCGCCTATCTTTTGACATTCTAAATTCTTTCATTGGTGCTTTGTTAGCTTTTGGGGTTATTCCAAAAGTGTTTTCATATAGCTAGGAGAGTGCTAGGTCTCCTAGTCCATAGGAGATGCTTGATGGACATATGGATGGCTTAGTTTGTGTGGATGATTGACCTTGTTTAGAGTGCTAGCATGATGCATTTACCTAGGAGGTTGTTATCCTAGTCAACATTATGACTAGCCCATTGGGTGCACACAATGGGGAGGTCATTTGCTTGATTACAAGAGATACCTAGCTCGAAGGAGGAGTTCTAGGCACCTAGCCCTATGGAGTTTGGAGACTAGACTTGAGGACGCTTGGGTCGAGGAGCATACTTCATAGAGGTTGAGCATGGACCTAGACTCATATGTTAAGAAGCATTGGCACATAATAACTACCTTGACACACATGTTGAGGCATTTTGGGTAGAAAAGGGCATGTGATACATAACTAGGGGAGGAATGCCTTAAATGAGGACACTTGGAGAGTGAAACACCATGTGAGAGGAGTGTTGTTGGTCTAGCAATGTGTTGGAGAGTGCACCATCTTAGAGGAGGGGCATTGAGCCTAAGAGGATCATGCTTGGATTGTGTACTCTTACCGATCAAACTAGCAGGGGACCTAAAGGGAATTCCTAAAGGGCAAACGCTAGGCCAAGGGCAACAAATGGAGTCTTAGTCCACTGTCACCACAGCTAAAGCTCCCTTTATTTACGGAATTTCACCAATGGGAGGAGACTCGGTATGTGTGGGGTCACTAATGAAGGATAAGTCAATGGATATGAGGGACCTAGATATCTCTTTTCCAGAATTTGAAGGATAAAGTTTGGTTGCTTTGTAAGTAAGGTACTAGGTAATCTAGGGAAAGGAGGAGAGGATTTGAGGGTTAGGTTTATGGGATAAGAATTGTGAAGGAGTTTCCCAATCCCTAAAATCCTTGTTAGAATTGGTATCTCGATGGTTCTTGAAGGATGGTCTTTCAAAGGAGGGGGACCACACGCGGCCAAGTGGACCTGGTTTTAGGGTATGAGGAAGGAATGTAGCAACCAATGATATTCTTACCCTAGATAAGGTGGGGAGAGGATCAAAGAAAATATAATTTCCCAAGATGTTGGTTTGACCTTGGGAAGTGCTAGCCTTGGGATGGCAGGGCAAGTTTTGGTCTCGAAGCTAGGGCTTGGCTTTTCTCCCAACTCCACTGTCGGAATGTCTTCAAATTTGGAGGAGGGGTAGAGGAAAGGCCAGCGCAGGAGACCCTAGGAGATCGAATTTGTTTAGTGCCTAACTTGTCAGGAAATTGATGCCCTAGGCACCCCAGTGGGACTAGACTTGGAAAAAGGTGAAAGAAAAGAGTTTTGGACCACCCTTGGCAGATCAGTGCCTTAATCCTTGGGAGAATGGAGTCTATGTTGATTATGTGTAATATTTATTGGTTCCCAATCAAGGAGGCTTCAAAATTACTTCACAAACCCTCTAGGTCAAGTGAAAGCAATCTTGCAGCTTTTATACTGAAAATGCACAAGAGGAATTGCTTATCGAGTTCAAATTTTAGCCCTAGGATATTTCGCTCACACTACATGGCCCATACATGGAGGGAATGTTAAATAGAGACAATTCCAATAATAAGAATAATAATTGCAAAAAATAAATGAAACAACTAAAATAACATATGCATATATATGAAAAACAATAACAAGAATAACATCAAAATTTCGTACTTACATGCAGTAGAGTAATATCCAACAATTCACAAATGACAATAGAGAATCTCCAAGAGAAGATAAACCAACAACCATACATCAAAATTCATCCATAAAAGCTCCCATTCATCCTCCAGAAAATAGTGCGAAATTCTCTAAAGAAGAGAAAATGCAATCCAAAGTGACGATGAGAAATGATCTCACCTCACTTGTATTTATACACAACTTAAGAGTTCGAATTATCCTGCTTGCTTACATAAGCCCTAAAAATAAAATAATGTTATAATAATACAATGTTTGGTGACAACCCACCAAACTAGCTCATAAAATGAAAAGATAAGCCTCTCAAGAGGTCAAATAATAATCTATGCATGTCGTAGGGCATTTTAAGAGGCCTAATGAGGTCCATGGGTGCCATAATGAAGACAAGGACCTCAAAAGCAATGGGCAAGGGGTTGGCTCCTTGTAATAAACTGTGTGCTCCAAATAAACATCTGGGGAACACAAGTCCTCATGGGTCTCCAAACAAATCAAAGATACTTGTAGGGCGTCCTCAAGGGCTAGGATGATGGTGTGGTGATGCCACATCATCGTGGAAGTCTTGAATCATCTCCCAAGTGTATGGTGTAGATATGCGACCGGCTGGGATCCATCGATTGTAATCTTCTGCTGTTGGAGGCCAATGGCTCTCAACGCTCGCCCTACATGTGCC